>JAGIQG010000005.1:32102571-33325904 GCA_024679065.1 Sphyrna mokarran | reverse complement strand
ATCAAGAAAATATAAATGGCAGATCCAGAACAAAGGCATGTAATTATGCTTTCTTTAGTTATTCATTTATGGACTGAATCCATGGTAGACCAATTGTCCTTGAGAAGTTGGTGGTGTGCTGCATTCTTGAACCACTGCTGTCTATCTACTGTAGGTACACCCACATTGCTGTTGGAAAGCAAGCTCCAGGATTTTGACCCAGCTACAGAGAAGGAAAGGTGATATATTTCCAAATCAATGTAGTGTGTAGTTTGGTAGGAATCGTGGATCATAGAACCCTACACTGCAGAAAGATGCCCTTCAACCCATCGAGTCTGCACCAAACACAATCCTACCCAAGCCCTCCTCCTTACATCTCTACATATCATACCCACTAATCCCTCTAGCCCACGCATCCCTGGATACTAAGGGGCAATTTCTTAGCATGGCCAATCAACCTAACCCGCACATCTTTGGACTCTGGGAAGAAACTGGAGTACCTGGAGGAAACCCACATAGACACAAGGAGAATGTGCAAACTCCATGCAGACATTGACCCAAGCTGGGAATCAAACCCAGGACCCTGGAGCTATGAAGCAGCAATGCTAACCACTGTGCTACCATGCCGCCCACGATCTTCCAGATGGGGGGTGGAGGTTCCCATGCATCTGCTACCCTTTCCCTTCTAGGTATAAGGATCACAGGCTTGGAATATGTTGTCATAGAAGCTTTGGTATGTTCCTTCAGAGCATCTTGTAAATAGTACACATTTTTTCCACTGTTTGTGAATCACAGAGGGAGTGAATGTATGTGGAAGGTGTGCCAATCAAATGGGTTGCTTTGCCCTGGATAGTGTTAAGCTTCTTGAATGTTGTTGGATTGCACTCATCCAGTAAGAGTATTCCATCACACTCCTGACTTGTGGACAGGTTTTGTAGAGTCAGGAGGTGAGTTACTCACTACAGACATCCCAGCCTCTGATCTGCTCTGGTAACCATATAATTTATAAGGCTAATCCAGTTCAGTAACACCAGGATGTTAGTTAATTGGAAACAAAGTAAGAACAGAATTTAATGAGGCCACTGGAATGAGATTATGTGATAGAGAGATTGGCTTAATCAGGCAGTAATCAAATGTCAGTTTCCTGATGTTAGGGTGAGTTATAGAGATGATCAGCAGTGTTTCGGTAGTGGGTTGGAATGCAGGTTATTCAATAGTTGGAATCTCTTTTCCATACAGTAGCATCACATGAATACTCAATAGTGGAATTAACTTATTCACCTCATTTTGATTTGATTTGATTTCATTTCATTTCATTTATTATTGTCATGTATTAACATACAGTGAAAAAGTATGGTTTGTTGCATGCTATACAGACAAAACATACTGTTAATAGAGAAGGAAAGGAAAAAGTGCAGAATGTAATGTCACAGTCATAGCTAGGGTGTAGAGAAAGATCAACTTAATGCAAGGTAATTCCATTCAAAAGTCTGGCAGCAGCAGGGAGAAAGCTTCAGTCAGTTGGAACATGGCCTCAGACTTTTGTAATTTTTTCCCGAAGGAAGAAGCTGGAAGAGAGAATGCCCAGGGTGCATGGGACCCTTAATTATTCTAGTTGCTTTGCCAAGGCAATGGAAAGTGTGTACAGAATCAGTGGATGGGTAGCTGATTTGCGTGATGGATTGGGCTACGTTCATGACTTTTTGTAGTTCCTTGCGGCAGTGCCGCACCAAGCTGTGATACAACCAGAAATAATTTTTTCTATGGTGCAACTGTAAAAGTTGGTGAGAGTTGTAGCTGACATGACAAATTTCCTTAGTCTTTTGAGAAAGTAGAGGCATTGGTGGACTTTTTTAACTATAGTGTCAGCATTGTGGGACCAGGACAAGTTGTTGGTGATCTGACACGTAAAAACTTGAAGTTCTCAATGCTTTCTACTTCATCTCCACTGATGTAGACAAGGTATCTTCTCTTTACGCTTCCTGAAGTCGATGGCGATCTCTTTTGTTTTGTTGACATTGAGAGAAAGATTATTTTTGTCGTACCAATTCACCAGTTTCTCTATCTCATTCCTGCACTCTATCTCATCATTTTTTGATGTCATCTGATCTTCAAGATGAAGTCAGCAGGGAATGGGAAAATCAGGCTTCCTGATTCATGATTGCTTCATAGTGACATGCGTTAGGCGAGATCATAGAATCATAGAATCCCTACGGTACAGAAGGAGGCCATTCAGCCCTTTGAGTCTGAACCGACAACACCCAGACCCTATCCCTATAACCTCTTAATCTCCATGACACTAGGGAAGCAAATTAGCATGGCCAGTGCACCTAACTAGCATATCTTAGGACTGTGGGAGAAAACTGGAACATATGGAGTAAACCCACACAGATAAAAGAAGAAAATGCAGACTGTGAACAGTGACCCAAATCAGGAATTGAATCTGGGGCCCTGACCCTGTAAGGCAGCAGTGCTAATCACTATGCCACTGTGCTGCTGATTGTTCGGAGCCGAGTGGTTATCTTTGCTAAATTCTTGGCAAAAGGTGGACAGCAGAAGAATATTCAAAGGTCTGGACTGTTGGTAATGGCAAGGCAGAGTTGTGGGTGAAGTATGGACATGAAAGTGGACATGAAGTATGGACAAGAGGGCAGCATGGTGGCACAGTGGTTATAACACCGATGCATCACAGTGGCACCATGGATCCAAGTTCAATTCTGACTTTGGGTGATTGTATGGAGTTTGGACATTCTCCCCACATCTGTGTGGGTTTTCTTCAGATTTCCACCTATAATCTAAACATGTGCAGGTTAGATTGATTGGCCATGCTAAATTGCTTAGCATCCCACAACGTGTAGATTAGGAGGATTAGCAGGGTAAATATGTGGTGTTATGTGGGTTGGACTTGGGTGAGCTGCTCTGTTGGAGATTTAGTACAGACTTGATGGACCAAATGGCCTCCTTCTGCATTGTAAGAATTTTACGATTCTATAATTAGGAGTGGTCATGGGGAGGGATGAAACTGTTCCGCTGGAATAACTATTTGGCCGATGGGATGAGAGTCCAATGTTGTTATTTGTCAATTCATGGGAGTCTAAGGAAGGCAGTTGTACCACAGAGGTAAATTCCAGAGTCAGAGAAGGGAATTGAAGATTGATGGAAGATGAACAGTGCCTAAATTGTGGATGTTAGTGTATCTTTACAAAAGATTTTTGTTTAAAAAATGTGATTTCTGCAGTTTACATTTCAATGGTTTCTTAGTTCACAACTTCAGTGATGTCATTGTTACAGAGCTGATGATGATGAGTCCTGTTATTGCTTCTTTAGTTGTAACTGAGGTTATTTGTGCCAACTCTGGGGTTAGTTTTATGATCCTGCATTGTTAGGAAAAAAAACTATGTGTTTTTAGAAAGTTTTACTTCCAGTGAATTTAAGTTTTCAGTTTTGAGAGTTCTGAGGTTGCAGTTTAGTTTTTAATTTTTAGCAGGGTCATCAAGCAAGGAAGAAGCTAAAGTCTCTCTCTCTCTCTCTCTCCCTCTGTTTCCCTGGTCTAATTGGAAATTCTGCTGGTTATCTCGAAGCAACATTTTGCCTTCCAAGAAAGAAAGTGCAGCCTTCAAAAGAACTCAATTCAAGTCAAGTGAGATTTTAATTTATGTTGTGTTAAGCTCATGAAGAGGGTTGTCTGTGAAAGGTTTTGGTTTGTTGGATCAGCTTTAGTATTCAATTAAGGGTTAATGCTTGTAGTTATTTTCTTTCAGTTTTTTTATATAATAGAAAAAAGGCATTGCCTTCTTTATTTCTACATATGTAACTTTGATCATAAAACTTCAATTGATAAAAGTTCTCCAGTTGGTTGTGAAGTCATACCTGAAGTGAAACTTGTCCTACTTATCCTAGCCAAATTCAAGGCACAAAACTTATGGTGCGGGCAGTCTCCATAAAGTACTCTGGAGTTTCTAACCTGAACTATAACAGCTGGATCACAGCTTCAGGGACTTAGGTTCAACTCCTATCTTCGGTCACTATTGATGCAGAGCCTGCAAACTGTCCCCATGGCTGTGTGGGTTTCTTCTGGGTCCAAAGGATGTGCTGGTTAGGTGCACTGGCCATGCTAAATTCTCCCTCAATGTACCCCGACGAGGGAATTTTCACAGTAACTTCATTGCAGTGTTAAAATAAAGCTACTTTGGATGCAAACAATATTTTTTTAAAATCAAGGGCTACAAAACACATTCAAGATGGTAGAGAGAGGCCCCAAAATCAGAAGACGGATCAGGGATAGGTACTATGGATGCTGGAATCTGAAACAAAAACAGGAAATGTTGGAAAAATTCAGCAGGTCTGACAGTATCTATGGAGAGAGATTAGAGCCAATGTTTTGAGCCTGCATGATCCTTCATCGGAGCTGATGACAGAGAAAATAGGAAGAGATTTATACTATAAAGTAGGGAGAAGGGAAGCTGTAATTGACAGGAATAGCACAGATAAAAATACAAAGAGAGTGTAAATGATGATGATAAAGTCAGAAAGTAGTGTTAGAGTATCCATTAAAATATCGGAATATGTGAATGGCAGAACAAAGATGCAGATTGTCAAAGGCAACAATGTGGCAATTGGCCCTCTGGTGGGATTGGAGATTGGAGAGCGGATTTGGAAGATAAGGTAGACAGCCAAAGTTTTGAGGCAACCAGCTTACAGTGAGCAGTCCCAAAGGTCGTGCCACTTTCAGGCCCTGGCCCTCCTCTCAGGTTCCACTCTCTGGCATTGCCTGGTGCCCAGCAAGCATGCCAGGCTGGCAATGCCACAGTTCCAGGCATGGCACTGTCAGCCTGGCACTGCTCCCCCAACCACCCGGGGGCCCCAGTGGCCTCTAGTCCCACCAGCCAGGCCATAACAATGATTCCTGTTGCTGGGAACCATACGTGACCATAGCTACCAAGATACCAGCGACATGTTTCCTCCTACCAAGGTATCAGCATTACGTATCCTGTTCCACCAGGGGCCCAAACACCCTAGGCCTCTGCTACACAAATATCAAACTTGCTTATTGCTTCATCGCCTGCCCACACTTTGGCAAATCAGCCCACAAGGCTGTGCTACTGCTCCCAGCCTATAAACAAAAATTGAAATGGGAAAACCTGTCAAAGAAAACCATACAATGTTGGTCTGAGGAATCGCTAATCTCCTACAGAGCTGCTTAGAGTCAGTGGACAGGTCAGTATTTAAGAACTCTGTGACCTGCCTCAACAAATAGCCACTACAGTAATTGACTTCACTAGTAAATTTATAGAAGACTATGTGCCAAAAAAGCAAATCTACGTTTCCCACCTAGAAACCATGGATGACCAGGCAGGGATATCCACTGCTTTCTGAAGTCCAAGTCTGAGGCATTCAAGTCAGTGAACATGATTTATTTAAGAAAGCCAGATACAATCTAAGGATATTCATCAAAGATGCCAAAAGGCAGAACTGGACCAAGCTAGAGTCCCAGGCTAGTCACATCGACCCCCACAGGCTATGGCAAGGTCTGCAGGACATAACAGGCTCCAAAATGAAGGCATGAAAATTTTTCTGCAAAAAACATACCCCATCTCTGATGAGCTCAATGGATTCTATGCCTGTTTTGAGAGCAAGCGTTCAGTGAGAGCACGCCTATAATCTCAAAAGCTTAGAAAGAACCTATATCCGAATTCACCATTGCAGATGTCAGAGCATCATTCTCAAAGGTCAACCCATGGAAAGTGGCTAGCACGGATGGAATACCCGGACAATTACAAATATTCTGCATGGGTCAGCTGATTGGAGTATTTACAGACATCTTCAAACTCACTTTATAGCAATCTGAGGTCCCTGTCTACTTCAAGAAGATGGCCATCATCCCAGTACCAAAGAAAATCCTTAATGACTATCATCTGGTGGCTTTGACATGCATCATTATAAAGTGTTTCAAAAGGCTAGTCATGGCACAAATCAATTCTAGCCTCCCAAATTGTCTGGATCCACTACAATTTGCCTGTTGCCACAACAGGTCCACAGCAGACACCATCTCTCTGGTCCTGCACTGAACCCTGGAACATCTAGATAACAAAGACACCTGTGACAGACCCTTACTTCTCGATTACAACTTAGTCTTCAACACCATTATTCCTATGAAACGCATCTCTAAACTATAGTCTGGGGCTCAGTTCCTACCTCTGTAACTGAATCGTGAACTTCCTAACCCACAGACCACAATCCGTAAAGGTAAGCAACAATACTTCCTCCACAATCATCCTCAACACCGCTGCCCCAAAAAGCAGAATATAGGAAAAAGATAGAGAACCTGATAAATTGGTGTGACAACATTAATCTATCCCTCAATGTCAGCAAAATGAAGGAGATAGTCATTGATTTCAAGAAGCATAATGGGAGGCATTAATGTCTACGTCAATGGAGATAAAATAGAAGTGGTGGAGAGCTTCAAGTTCTTCAGCATCCAGATCATCAACAATCTGTCCTGGTCCATTATCACTATAGTTAAGAAAGCCACCAATGCCTCTACTTTCTCAGAAGACGAAGGAAATTTTGCATGTCTGCTAAAACTTTCACCAACTTTTATAGATGTATAAATAGAAAACATATTTTTTGGTTGTATTACAGCTTGAGATGGCTCCTGCTCTGTCCAAGATTGCAAGAAAGTACAAAAGGTTGTGAACGAAACCCAATCCATCACTCAAACTAGTCTCTTATCTATTGACACTGTCTACACTTCCTGTTGCTTTGGAAAAGCGTAAAGCACAATTAAGGATCCCACACACTCTGGACATATTCTCTTTTATCATCTCCTATTGGGAAAACGATACAAAAGTTGGAACGTCTCGTTGAAATTCTGCGAGACATTGGTAAGGCCTCACTTGGAGTACTGTGTGCAATTCTAGTCATCCTATTAGAGAAATAATATTATTAAAATAGAAAGAGTGCAGAAAAGATTTACTAGGATGTTACCAGGACTTGATGGATCAAGTTATAAGGAGAGGCTGAATAGACTGGAACTTTTCTCTCTGGAGCATAAGAGGCTGAGGGGTGACCTTATAGAAGTCTATAAAATAAATGAGGGGCATAGACAAGGTAGATAGTCAATATTTTTTCACAAAGGTAAGGCAGTCTAAAACTGGAGCTTTAATGGAGTTTAATGTGGAAAAGTGTGAGGTAATGCACTATGGCAGGAATAATAAATGTGTAGAGTATAGGGCTAATGGTAGGCTTCTTAATAGTGTTGATGAACAGAGGGATCTTGGTGTATTTGTGCATAGATCCCTGAAAGTAGGCAGTCAAGTCGATAAGGTTGTTAAGAAGGCATACGGAGTCGTAGCTTTTATTGGTAGGGGGATTGAATTTCGGAGCCGCAACGTCATGTTGCAACTGTACAAAACTCTAGTGCGGACGCACTTGGAGTATTGTGTGCAGTTCTGGTCCCCGCATTATAAGAAAGATGTGGCGGCATTGGAGAGGGTACAGAGGAGGTTTACCAGGATGTTGCCTGGTATGGAGGGCAGGTCTTATGAAGAGAGGCTGAGGGATTTGAGGTAGTTTTCGTTAGAAAGAAGGCGGCTAAGAGGAGACCTTATTGAAACATATAAGATGATTAGAGGTTTAGACAGGGTGGACAGTGATAGCCTTTTTCCTAGGATGGAGAAAGCTAGCAAGAGGGGACACAGCTTTAAATTAAGGGGTGATAGTTATAGGACGGATATCAGAGGTAGGTTCTTAACCCAAAGGGTGGTTCGGGAGTGGAATGCCCTGCCTGCAGCAGTTGTAGATGCGCCAAGTTTGGTGGCGTTTAAGAGGTTAGTTGATAAGTATATGGAAGAGAAGGGAATGGTTTAGTTTGGAGGGGCATTGCTTTTTATATTGGTCGGCGCAACATCGAAGGCCGAAGGGCCTATTCTGTGCTGTAATGTTCTACGTTCTATGGAGGACATAGGTTTAAGGTGAAAGGGAGAGATACAGAAGTGTCCAGAGGAGCATATTTTTTTCACACAGAGGGCGGTGAATGTTTGGAACAAGCTGCCAGATGCAGTAGAAGAGGCAAGTATAATTTTATCCTTAAAAAAGCATTTAGATGGTTACATGGATACAATGGATATAGAGAGATATGGGCCAAATGTGGGTAATTGGGATTAGCTTAGGGGTTTAAAAAAAAAGGGTGGCATAGACAAGTTGGGCCAAAGGGCTTGTTTTTATGCTGTAAACCTCTATGACTCTATGATTCTCAGTCTGAGAACATGTACCAAAAACAACTTCCTCCCTGCTGCCATCAGACTTTTGAATGGGCCTACTTCACATTAAGTTGATCTTTCTCTGCACCCTAGCTATGACTGTAGTACTACATTCTGCACACACTTGTTTCCTTTCCTATGAATGGTATACTTTGTCAGTATAGCACGCAGGAAACAACACTTTTTCACTGTATACTAATACATGTGACAATAATAAATCAAATCAAATCAAATCATGTGACTGTGTCTGGTGGGGACATGTATCAGTATGGCCATTTTTTTTTAAGCAACACAGCACGGGAAACAGGCCCTTCAGCCCGACGAGCCCGCGCCGCCGTCATACTATATAGTAGCAAATACATTATCCTATTTTAATATTCCTATATAATAATATATATATTATCCCTAATATGGAAAATTTTCACCATAGGGAAAATTTGTTTCCCAATTAGCCTAAGAGCGAATTTTTGGGTTGTGGGAGGAAACCGGAGTGCCCGGAGAAAACCCACGCAACCACGGGGAGAACGCGCAAACTCCTGCAGACGCCGGCCCAATTCCAAGTGTCTGCACAGCCACATCGATAGTCTCTGAGCTGTCATGGTGCCCTTCAGATGGTCCACATAAAGCACTCATTTACGACATGAGGTACCAGGCAACCCATGAATCAACATCCAACAGCTGTACCCGCACCACCTGCCGAATGCATGCTCAAAGTATGGACCGAATTACCTGTGGAAAAAGCCGTAGTTAAACAGTCCTAATATATCCCTCTATCTGCATACTGCTCATGTGGATGTCCAAGAGACCCTTAAACAGCCCCAGCGTGCCCGCTCCCACCACCTTACTCAGCAGTGCATTCCACACCCCCACTACCCTTTGTGTGAAAAACTGCCCTCTAATATTCGTCTTATACATAGCCCCCTTCACCCTAAGGCCATGACCCCTCGTCCTATCCATTTCTGAAAGTGGAAAAAGTTTACCTCCATTTACTCTATCTATACCCCTTATAATCTTATACACCTCTATGAGATCCCCTCTAAGCCGACGTCTTTCAAGGGAAAACAACCCCAGTCTATTTAATCGTTCATCATAAGACAGTCCTTCCATACCAGGCAGCATCCTGGTAAACCTCCTCTGCACTCTCTCCAAGGACTCCACATCCTTCCGATAGTACGGCGACCAGAACTGGACGCAGTATTCCAAGTGAGGCCTAACCAAAGTTCTATACAATTGCAACATCAAACTCCTACTCTTGTATTCTATACCCTTTTCTATGAAAGCTACCATACTATACGCCTTCTTTATCACCTTCTCCACCTGTGAGGACACCTTCAGAGACTTGTGAACCTGCACCCCCAAGTCTCTCTGCGTCTCTATACTCCAAATAGTTTTACCTTTTATCCTATACCTCTCTTCTACATTTTTCCGGCCAAAATGCATCACCTCGCATTTATCCGGATTAAACTGCATTTGCCATCTATCTGCCCAGTCTACCAACCTATCTATGTCCTGTTGTATTGCCTGGCACTGCTCCTCTGTACCCGCCAATCCAAGCATCTTAGTGTCATCAGCAAATTTGCTGATCTCACCACCTACCCCTACTTCCAAGTCGTTTATGTAGACCACAAATAGAAGAGGACCTAGTACTGAGCCTTGTGGCACTCCAGTAGTGACAGGCTTCCAGCCGGAAAAAGAGCCTTCCACTACTACCCTCTGTCTATTCCTCCCGAGCCAGTTCTCAACCCATCTACATACCCGACCCTGTATCCCATGCGCCTTCACCTTCTCTATCAGTCTACCATGAGGAACCTTGTCAAACGCCTTACTGAAATCCATGTAGACGACATCAACAGCCTGTCATTCATCAACTGTTTTTGTCACTTCTTCAAAAAATTCCACTAGATTCGTAAGACAAGACTTCCCCTTGACGAAGCCATGCTGCGTATCCCTGATCAGATCGCAGCGCTCCAGATGCTTATACATCCTGTCCCTAAGGATCCTCTCCATTAGCTTACCTATAACTGAAGTCAAGCTCACCAGCCTATAGTTCCCTGGGTTATCCCTCTGACCTTTTTTTTTTAAACAACGGTACTACATTTGCTATCCTCCAGTCCTCTGGGACCTCGCCTGTGTCCAAGGAAGAGACAAAGATTTGCGTCAGAGGCCCAGCCAAGTCTTCCCTCAACTCCCTTAGCAGCCTGGGGTAAATGCCATCAGGCCCCGGAGCTTTATATGTCTTTAAGCTGCCTAACAGCCCCAACACCTCTTTCCTCGTAACCCTTATTTCCCTCAACCAATCCTCAACTTTGTCAACATCAGGCACAGACATCTGGCCAGTCTCCTGCGTGAATACCGACGCAAAGTATTCATTCAGGATCTCCCCCATTCCCTCAGGCTCTAAGCATAGATCCCCTCCTCTGTCCCTGAGAGGTCCAATCTTGCCTCTAAACATCCTTTTGCTCCTTACATAGGTGTAAAATGCCTTTGGATTTTCCTTAATCCTACCTGCCAGAGCCACCTCGTGGCCCTTTTTTGCCTTTCTAATACCCCTTTTAAGATCCCGTCTACACTCTCTATAAGCTTCCAGCGCTATCTCAGTCCCTAGTTGCCTAGATCTAATGTAAGCCTCTCTCTTTTTCTTGACCAAGTCCTCAATCTCCCTGGTAAGCCAAGGTTCTCTAATCCTACCTTTCCCATCCTTCCTCCTTGCCGGCACTTATCTTTCCTGCAGAGAGTTTAGTTTTCCCTTGAAAGACTCCCACATGTACCTCGTCGACCTGCCCTCAACAAGCTTATCCCAGTCGGTATCTTTAAGATCTTGCCTAATCTGGCAGTATCTAGCCCTCCCCCAGTTAAATACCCTCCCTTTTGGGCCAGTCTCGTCCTTTTCCATTAATATCCTAAAGCAGACAGAGTTGTGATCACTATTTGACACCTGCTCTCCTACCTCGACGTCAACCACATGGCCTGGCTCATTCCCCAGAACCAAATCCAGTATAGCCCCCTCTCTAGTCGGGCCATCCACATACTGCTCCAAGGACCCTTCCAAAACACACTGTACAAATTCTTCCCCGTCCACTCCTACAGCTCTGGGCACTCTCCAATCTACTCCAGGAAAATTGAAATCTCCCACTACTACTACCCTATTTTTCCTACACTTATCTAAAATGTCCCTGCATATCCCTTCTTCCGCGGCCCGCGGGCTGTTGGGCGGTCTGTAGTAAACACCCAACAGAGTAACCACCCCCTTCCTATTCCTCAACTCCACCCATAGAGACTCAATTCCTAAATCATCCATACCTCCCTCCCTCTGCACTGCTATGACGTTGTCCTTAACTAATAAAGCCACTCCCCCGCCTCTCCTCACACCAACTGTGTCACGCCTAAAACACTTATACCCTGGAATATTCAACTGCCAGTCTTGCCCCTCCTTCAACCACGTCTCGGTCACCGCCACCACTTCTAAACTCCTCGTGAACATTATTGCCTTCAGTTCATCTGTTTTCCCAGTCACACTCCTCGCATTAAAACACATGCACTGAAGACCCTCAGCTCTCGGATATTCCTTTCTACCTACTGGTGTTACCCTATCATCCCTCTCTCTTCCACTCCTAGTTCCCGCTGTCTCCCCACCCTCCCTCCCTATTAGTTTAAACACTTCTGAAACACTCCAGCTAACCTCCCAGCTAAAATATGTGTTCCCCTCCCAGTCGACTGCTCCCTATCCCTCGTGAATAGGTGACCCTCCCTCCTGAAGACTTCCCAATGATCAATAAATATGAAGCCTTCTGCCCTACACCAATCCCTCATCCATGCATTTAGTTGGAGTGTCTCATTTATTACCCTATCGGTCCCGGGCACAGGTAGCAGCCCAGAGAATGCCACCCTGGAGGCCCTACCTTTCAGTTGAGCCCCCAACTCCATTAAGGCAAGTGAGCCCAGATGATTGACATTTAAATATCCCCAGGCACAAGGTTGATCAAGCCAGAATCACAATATTGTGAGAGGTGAGAAACCGTGTGCTATGTTGATTTTTTTGCTTCTCACAACTTTACTGGCTTGCCATGCCAACTGGCTGGCATGACAAACTGGTAAAAATGTCCTCTATGTGTTTTCAAGAAGTTAGATGTAGTTTTTGCAGTGAAAGAGAGCAAAAGATACAGGGGAGAGAAAGCAAGATGTGTCTATTGAATTAGATGATCATAATAAATGGCGAAGTAAGCTTGAAGGGCCGAATGACCTCTTCCTGCTCCCATTTTCTATGTTTCAATGTCATACACGATGGCAACTGAAGACAGTTGCTGAGGATAACTGCTAGGCATTTGGACGTAAATCACTGAAACTGCTGTGTTCGAGGCTTTAGAACTTAATCCATCATGACAGGTCAATGATTGCCCATACAGGAGTTCATTTGTGTCAGTACAAGTAACCTCAACCAGTCTCTTTGGAACTGCATAGAACTGAGGGCCACTAGAGACTGCATGATCAGCCATGTCTCTCAGAGTAGAGATTAAAAATCTCGTTACACACACGAATACAAAGACTGAATGCAAACATATGACAACATTGTTACCAACACAATAACCGAGGTGTCCCTCCTTCCCCTGTAGCAATTAATGATCAGTATTTACTGTTGAGAAAATCTTGTATGTTATGGAACTTAGGGAAATAAATACTGATGTCTTGAAGAGTGTACATATTACAGAGAAGGAAGTACTGGAAGTCTTAAAGCACATGAAGGTAGATAAATCCCCAGGACGTGATGAAGTGTATTCCACGACATTATGAGAGGCTAGGGAAGGAATTGTGGGTCCCCTAGCAGAGATATTTGGATCATGGATCGTCAAGGATGAAGTGCCTGAAAATTGGAGGGTGGTAAATTGAAGGTCAACCCATGAAAAGGAACTGATCCGGATGTGCACTCAGATCCTGCACAGATCAGCTGGCGGGTTTATTCATAAATATCTTCAACCTCTCTTTACAACAATCTGAAGCCCCCATCTGCTTCAAGAAGATGACCATGATCCCACTACCTAAGAAAAACTAAGTTGCGTGCCTTAATGACTATCGGTCAGTAGCTCTGACATCCACCATGATAAAGTGCTCCAAAAGATTAGTCATGGCACAAATCAATTTCCCAGATTACCTGAATCCACTACAGTTTGCCTACTGTTTCAACACTGGGTTGGCCCTGCACTCAAACCAGGAACACCTAGATAACAAGGACACCTATGTCAGACTCCTATCTGACCGTGCTATGCACATGAATAAAATTTTAAAGTTTATTTATTTGCATCACAAATAGGCTTACATTAACATTGCAGTGAAGTTTCTATGAAAAATCCTTTGGTCACTGCACTCCGGCATCTGTTCAGGTACAAAGAACAAAGCACAAAACACCACGGGAAACAGGCCCTTTGGCCCAACGAGCCCACACTGCCACCTACACTGAGGGGAAATTTAGCATGGCCAATGCGCCTTACCAGCACGTCTTTTGGACTAAGCAATGAAACTGGAGCTCTTGGAGGAAACCCACACAGACATGGGGGGAATGTGCAGACTCTGCAGAGACAATGACCCAAAGCAGGAATCAAACCTGAGAATATGGCACTTTGAGGCAGCAGTGCGAATCACTGTGGGATCAAATACAATGGACCATATTTACAGACAAATGTCTGCATAACGGTTGAACTCCTGTGCCAATTTTATGCCGTTGAAGACAGGTAAGATAGATACGTGTTTTACCAGAGGCAAACACAAGGATAGAAGCAGAATACTGTGAAGTATGGCCCACTGCACAAAAAATTAATAATCCTGGACAAGCAGTAGAGATTAGTGCCAAGAACAGAATATATCCATGTAAGGAAATAGCTAATGCATTAGGTAATTCAATCACATGACTTTAGCAGTGATCTAGGTCAAAGACCCTTTATATTGTTCCAGACAACCACGCAATATGACTCACAAGCAAAAGGGTAGAACAGGTGAAGAGCAGACAGACAGTAACACAAAAGCAGAAGCTCAGATAAAACCACAGGTGACAACCTGGTAAAAACCTTGCTGCATAGATAAGAACACTAAAACTACACATAATACTCCAGGTTTAGCCTCACCAACACCTTATACAATTGCAGTAAAACATCCTTATTCTTATACTCAAATCCTCTCGCAATGAAGGTCAACACACCATTTGCCTTCTTTACTGCCTACTGTACCTGCACACTTACTTTCAGCAACTGATGAACTCGCTAAGTGTCTACCTCTCTTAATTTACACCCATTTAAATAATAATCTGCCTTCTTTTTATTGTTACCTCATATGGATAACCTCACATTTATCCACATTATATTGCATCTGTCATGCATTTGCTCACTCACTCAATTGTCTAAATCACATTTTAAAACTTTCATCTATAAGTTTTAATTTAAAACTTAACATTGTTTTTTTTTCTCTTCATCTTAATTCAAGTTCCATTTACCATTCAGTGGAATATGCAATTTAGTTTTTATCTGGAGTGAAAGACTATTTGCTCCTTCCTGATTTGTCGGTGATGTGCTTTCAATCCTTTTCCTGTAATAATCCTAAAGAATGTTCTTTTCTATATCAAGAAGCAAACTGGATTTTAACTGATTAACTGCAGATGGAAAGGATTCTCCTGAATAAACATTAAAAAAAAACTACATGCAACCTCACACTGAGCTATTAGAATGCAAAATTGGACAATAGACTTCAGAGTTCATACTTTAGCTTGAAGTGGTGTTTGTGTTTCTTAACTCCTACATAATGGATCTTCGAGAGTTCTTTAGCAAGAGAAGGATCAAGTCAAACTGGGTGAGGTTGCATGTCCTTTTTAGCAGCCTGATCAAAGCATTATACTGATTGTATCCATCAGTCGTCAGAGGTCATTTAATCTCCTGGCCAGAATGGAAAACTGGCCTTGTTAGATTGGCCATTCGTGATACAACTCTCCTGATTTACCCTTCCACTGAACTCAATAGAAATGTTCAATTTGAAATCACCTGTTTTATGTGATTGTCAGGAGGTGAAAATGACCTCCATCAAATCTTTCTTATGAAAAAAATTATAGCGAGGATTGTTTGATTGCAGATCTTTTATCAAGGATCATAAGGTTCTTAACAATATGTACTGGTTGATTGTTAATTTGTTGCATGGATTAGATCATGAAGTAAAAATTGAATTGTGCTGCACCCATTTTTTTATGTCCTGAACAAATATCTCGGCTTCCAATCTGAAAAAAACACTACCCTCATATTGAATTTAAACTAGGGGCCAGAGCTTTTCCATGTGCAAATAAAAGGCCCAATGATTGCTTGAGGTGTTCCATACTTGGTCTAATGTTAAAGTTAACATTTATTTATTACTCACAAGTAGGATTACGTTAACACTGCAATGAAGTTACTGTAGAAATCCTCTAGTCGCCACACTCCGTTGCCTGTTCGGGTACACCAAGGGAGAATTTAGCATAGCCAATGCACTTAACCAACATGTCTTTCAGACTGTAGGAGGTGACCTGAGTGCCCGGAGAAAACCCATGTAGATACAGGGAGAATGTGCAAACTCCACCTAGACAGTGACCTAAGCTGGGAATCGAACCTTGGTTGCTTGTGCTGTGAAATATCAATGCTAGCCATTGTGCCACTGTAGCCTAAGCAGTGTTTTTTTTTAAGGGAATCCTGAAGGTGCTAACATAATTTTCTTTTTGAAATATATTTATTCATATCTGCAGTTGAGATGTGCAGGAATGTTCCTCTAAGTTCCACATTCAAATGAGGGACAAATGTCAGCTAGCACTGACTTCGATCCCGACTTCAATTCCACTTGCACCTTACCTCCTTCTCTGTTGCCTTTTGTTCTTAGTCATCTCTCTCCTGAGTAGTTGCTTGTCCAGTCAGCTTCACATCCAAGTCCCAACTGCCTTCTCCTTCAAGCAGCTACCCGAAGGTTTATTTGCTGGCCAGTTGCTTGAACTCACCCAGTAGCTGCCAGCAACTAATGGGTGTTATTTGAATGAGGCCTGAGGTACAATATCATGTGCAGCTTGGGCCAAGCTGTTTAGACACAGGGATCAATATTATATTCTCCAATGGCTTGCAGTGCTGTATTATTAGAATAAAAACAGAAAACATGATGAGATCCCTATTCCTAGAACAAATAGAATGCTTAAATATACAAGCACACTGAATATTGCATGAGTATGCAGGCAGATCCAAACTATGCCAGTTGGACCAGGAAGTGTTTAATTTCCCCATTTACTATCCAGCCATGTATATTGTTTATATTAATTCTTGGCATCTTTGTGATTTTATAAAATATTAATGCTAGTTGATTTTTGATGAAAGTTTAGCAGTTCTCATGCTGCATTATGTTACAGAAACCTTGTTGGTTTTAATATTATATTCTGTTTGAAGGCATTGCGAGTATGATTTTGCTGGTCTGGTTGAGACAGGTTTGAAGGAGTTGGGGTCAGACAAAATGAATTTTTACCTTCACTGGATCTTTCTGGAGATGGATTCTAAGCAGCAATGGTTACTCATAGAATAGTGATAGGGAGCAAGTGGAGTTACATGAGATATTAATTTGATGTTTTTCACAATGGAGCTCCCTACCGAGACCAAAGACTGGCAGGTACATTGAGGTGGTAGGCTAAACAGCCATCAGTGCCTCTTCTGAATGCTGTTTCCCTCAGAGTTGCAGCAATCAAGAGGCTAGATCTGCACCCACAAGCAGTCCTGTAAAAGGATTTGCCAGGATCCAAACCTCATAACACTCATAGTCCAAAAACAGATAAAATTTCAAAAGTTCAGGTGAGAGAGACTGACCTCGACATTAAGACAAAATTTAATCCACTGTGGCACCGAGGAGTCGCATCAAAATTGAAATCAACGGGAATGAGGAAGAAAACTCTCCAATAGTTTAGAGATTAATATCTAATATAAAGGAAAATGGTTGTGGAAATTGAATCATTTTAGCCATAGATATTCATTGCAGGAGTTCCACATGGGACCGTCCTTTGCGCTAAGTACCTTCAACTATTGCATCAATGCTTTTCTTTATATCATTATACCAGGAGTGGTATTATGTTCGTTTTCATTTCCTCAGATAATGAAGTGGTTTATGCCTCCAAGCAAACCTAGAATGGACTGAGAAATGTCAGCTGACATTCTGCTGCACATTTGCAAAAGACAAAATCTCCAATGAGAGAGTCACAGCATCTCTGCCAGGCATTCAGTGGATTACCGTAATCAAATCCCCTACCATCCCCACTCTGCTGTGAACTGGTAACCAGAACTTTAACTGAACCGACTGCTATGACACTATTTTCATCACCGATAAGGCACAAGTTAAGAATATGATTAAATAGTCTCCTCTTCCCTGGATAACTTCAGTTCCAATAACACAAAACGTGCCTTCTTTTATGCAACAAGCAATTACAGACAGTTACAATATGCAGCTTGCGTTCCACAAAGATGGGTAAGAAAAGACAATGAACCTCCTTGGGAGTGGGAAAAAAAAACCCTATCCTGAAAGTTTATAAATGTTTCTGAGGTGAGACAATTAAAAGAATGATCTGTGTTAAAAAATTGACTGCAGGAAGATTGACTAATAGAATTTCTTTGGAATAGATGGCCATCCTGATGCATTAAAATGTGACCAGAAAAGCCAAAGAAAGGTGACAATATGAGAAAGGAAGTAGTCAATGCAGGACTGAGGTCGTGTACCTAAATGCATGCAGTACACGGAAGAAGATAAATCAGCTTGTTGCACGTATTGAAATTAGCTGGTACAATTTTGTGGACATCACAGAGATACCCACAACATTGCAACGGGATCAGGGCTGGGATCTAAATATCCAAGGACATGTGTCCTATTGGAAGAACAAGCAGATGGGCAAAGGGAGCAGGTTGCATTGCTAGTAAGGAATGAAATTAAATCGATGGCATGAAGTGATATAGGATGAGAAGACATAGAATCTCTGTAGATAGAGTTGAGTAAACACAAAGGTAAAAAGACCCTGATGGGAGTTATGTACAGGCTCCCTAGCAATGATCAGGATATGGAGCAGAAAATGAATCAAGACATAGAAAAGGCATATAAAAAATGCAATATTACAGTAGCCATGGGGACTTCAATGTGCAGGTGGACTGGGAACATCAGGTAAGTAGTGGATCCCAAGAAAAGGAAGTTGTGGAATGTCAAAGGATGGTTTCTTGGAGCAGCTTGTGACAGAGCCTTCTAGGGAAGAGGTAATACTGAATTTGGTGACATTATAATGAGGCAGGTTTAATTAAAGAGCTTCAGATGAAGAAATCTTAGACAGTAGTGACCACAATATGATAGAATTTACCCTGCAGCTTGAACGCAGGACGCTGAAATTAGATGAAATGGTATTACAATTAAATAAAGCTAAATACAAAGACTTGAGGAAGGAGTTGGCCAGAGTTGATTGGAAAGGAAGCTGAGCAGGGAAGACAGTGGAACAGAGTTTTCATGAGTTCTTTGAGAGGCACAATACAAATTCATCCCAAGGAGAAGGTTGCTAAGGGGAAGATGAGGAAGCTATAGCTGATGAAGGAAGTCAAGGACAGCATAAAAGCAAAAAAAAAATCAAAGTGGCAAGAATTAGTAGGAAGCCAAAGGATTGGGAAGTTTTAAAAAGTGAGGACAACTGAAAAAGCAATACGGGGAGAAGATAAAATATGAGTGTAAGCCAGTTAGCAAGAAAAGAAGATAGGAAAAGTTTTTTTTTTCAATATATGAAAGGTAAGACAGAGCCAAAAATAGCCATTGGAGAAGTAATTATATGAAACAAAGCAATGGCAGATGAACTGAATAGTTACTTTGCTCAGTCTTCACAGTGGAAAACACCAGTGGGTTGCCATACCTCCAGAAGAGTTAGGGGGCGCAGGTGACTCTAGTGGCTATCACTAAAGAGAAGGGTTTGGAGAAACTGAAAGGTCTGAATGTGGATAGATATCTAGACAAGATGGATTACACCCCAGGGTTCTAAAAGAGATAGCTGAGGAAATTGCAGAAGCATTGGTTGTGATCTTTCAGGAATCACTGGAGGTGGGGAGGATATCAGAGGACTGGAAGTTAGCTAATATAACACTGCTGTTTAAGAAGGAAGGGAGGCAGCAGACAGGAAATGATAGGTAGGTTAACCTGACTTGGGTCATTGGTAAGATGTTAGAGAACATTATTAAAGATAAGACGGCAGAGTACTTGGAAGTGCATGATAAAGTAAGACAAAGTCAGCACGGTTTTATCAAAGGGATATCATATGTGACAAATCTGTTAGAGTTTTTTGAGGAGGGAACAAGGAAGTTAAATAAAGGACAATCAGTGGATGTGATCTATTTAGATTTCCAGAAGACCTTTGACAAGGTGCTGAATAGGAGACTGTTAAATAAATTAAGTGTAAATGGTGTTAAGGGTAAGATCCTGGCATTGATAGAGGATTTGGCTGACTGACAGAAAGCAGAGAATGGGCATAAAAGGGTCTTTTTCAGGATGATAGCTGGTCACTAGTGGTGAGCATCATTACCACGTCATTGCAATGAGAAAGGCAAATGCAATGTTAGTATTCATGTTGACAGGGCTAGAATAGAAGAGCAGGAATGTACTTCTGAAGCTGTATAGGGCTCTGGTCAGACTCCATTTGGAGTATTGTGAACAGATTTGGGCCTTATGTCTAAGAAAGGATGTGCTGATCTTAGAAAGGGTCCAGAGGACATTCACAAGAATGAGCAAAATCAGATTAAGAAGGCACTTCACATTAACATATTACTTCTACCATCCATTTCATCTTTCAACTGTTTCTTTGATGAGTCCAATATCTTGCCCTCAATTACTATCCTGACAAATAATTACAGCTGTTTACACTCTCCACGTGAAGGAAGCATATCTGTTTTATGTCTGGCCACATAACCTGGACATTCCATTGTTTCCTGTTGCATCAGACCAAGTTCAGAGAATCATGGAATTACCACAGAGAAAAAGAGGCTTTTTGGCCTATCGAGTCCGCACTGACTCTCTGACAAAGTATTTTATTCAGTCTCTCTCCCCATCCCCATTCTTGTAACCTCACATAGTTACCACAGGTAATCCATCTAACCTACGCATCTTAGGGCACGAAGGGATAATCTAACATGACCAATCCTGCCAAACTGCACATCTTTGGGCTGTGGAAGGAAACTCAAAGAAAACACAAGCAAACATGGGGAAAATGTGCTAACTCCACACAGACAGTCACCCAAGGCAGGAATTGAACCGGGTCCCTGGAGTTGAGAGGCAGCAGCACTAATCATTGTGTCACCATGCGGCCTAGAAGGAAAGTTCAACTTTGCTTCCTGTGTGCTGTTAAGTATTTTACAATAATAGGTTCCCTCTGAAATGAAATGAAAAGCTGTATCTTACCAATTGTTCCTCCTAGCTATTGTCTCTGACGCCATCAGCCTAGTCGCTCTCCTCTGAGACCAAGTAAAGTCTCCTGGAAACAAGCAGCCATGAGTAACTAACTACAGGTTAATGGGTAGCTGGAAGGAATTCAGTGCACACTGAGCAATATTTAAATTGCACTTTATACATTTTTTATAAAACACTACTGGTGAATGTTACAATCAGTGTCATAAGCAAATATCAGTGGAAACATTCTATTCAATCACACTGCAGTATCTTTATTCTGGCAATGAACTGGCTCTGACACAATGAACTGAATGGTAATAAAATAATAAAGATAAAAAATGTGGGATAAACCCTGCAGGACTGGCAGCATCTATGGAAAGAAAAAAAAACAAGTTGATGTTTTGAGTTTGACACTTCAGAGTTGAAGCGTAGTAGAAATGTCATGGTTTATACAGTTAGAGGGTTGGAACGGGTGGAGAAGGTAAAGCAGAATAAAAGGTCAGGACGAGGGTTATTTATTTATTAGTCACTAGTAAGATTTATATTAACATTGCAATAACGATGGAATTCCCTTGGTCATCACATTCAGGTGCCTGTTCGGGTCAACTCGCTTAACCAGAATGTCTCTCAGACTCTGAGAGGTAACCCAGAGCACCTGGAAGAAACCTACACAGACATGGCACTAAGGACTAAAGACAGTGTTGATAGTAGTAGCGTACAATTAAGATATCAGAATGTGTTAATGGAAGAATAATGGTTAGTGTTCAGTGAAAGCAAAACTAATTAACAAGTAGAACATAGAACATAGAACATTACAGCACAGTCTGCTTTAGGATATTAATGGAAAAGGACGAGACCGGCCCAAAAGGGAAGGTATTTAACTGGGGGAGGGCTAGATACAGCCAGATTAAGCAAGATCTTAAAGATACCGACTGGGATAAGCTTTTCGAGGGCAGGTCGATGAGGTACATGTGGGAGTCTTTCAAGGGAAAACTAAACTCTCTGCAGGAAAAATACATGCCGGCAAGGAGGAAGGATGGGAAAGGTAGGATTAGAGAACCGTGGCTTACCAGGGATATTGAGGACTTGATCAGGAAGAAGCGAGAGGCTTACATTAGATCTAGGCAACTAGGGACTGAGACAGCGCTGGAAGCTTATAGAGAGTGTAGACGGGATCTTAAAAGGGGTGTTAGAAAGGCAAAAAGGGGCCACGAGGTGGCTCTGGCAGGTAGGATTAAGGAAAATCCTAAGGCATTTTACTCCTATGTAAGGAGCAAAAGGATTGTTAGAGGCAAGATTGGACCTCTCAGGGACAGAGGAGGGGATCTATGCTTAGAGCCTGAGGGAATGGGGGAGATCCTGAATGAATACTTTGCGTCGGTATTCACGCAGGAGACTGGCCAGATGTCTGTGCCTGATGTTGACAAAGTTGAGGATCGGTTGAGGGAAATAAGGATTACGAGGAAAGAGGTGTTGGGGCTGTTAGGCAGCTTAAAGACATATAAAGCTCCGGGGCCTGATGGCATTTACCCCAGGCTGCTAAGGGAGTTGAGGGAAGACCTAGCTGGGCCTCTGACGCAAATCTTTGTCTCTTCCTTGGACACAGGTGAGGTCCCAGAGGACTGGAGGATAGCAAACGTAGTAACGTTGTTTAAAAAAGGTCAGAGGGATCACCCAGGGAACTATAGGCCGGTGAGCTTGACTTCAGTTATAGGTAAGCTAATGGAGAGGATCCTTAGGGACAGGATGTATGAGCATCTGGAGCGCTGCGATCTGATCAGGGATACGCAGCATGGCTTCGTCAAGGGGAAGTCTTGTCTTACAAATCTAGTGGAATTTTTTGAAGAAGTGACAAAAACAGTTGATGAAGGACATGCTGTTGATGTCATCTACATGGATTTCAGTAAGGCGTTTGACAAGGTTCCTCATGGTAGACTGATAGAGAAGGTGAAGGCGCATGGGATACAGGGTCGGGTATGTAGATGGGTCGAGAACTGGCTCGGGAGGAGGAGACAGAGGGTAGTAGTGGAAGGCTCTTTTTCCGGCTGGAAGCCTGTCACTAGTGGAGTGCCACAAGGCTCAGTACTAGGTCCTCTTCTATTTGTGGTCTACATAAACGACTTGGAAGTTGGGGTAGGTGGTGAGATCAGCAAATTTGCTGATGACACAAAGATGCTTGGATTGGCGGGTACAGAGGAGCAGTGCCAGGCAATACAACAGGACATAGATAGGTTGGTAGACTGGGCAGATAGATGGCAAATGGAATTTAATCCGGATAAATGCGAGGTGATGCATTTTGGCCGGAAAAATGTAGAAGAGAGTTATAGGATAAAAGGTAAAACTATACGGAGCATAGAGACGCAGAGAGACTTGGGGGTGCAGGTTCACAAGTCTCTGAAGGTGTCCTCACAGGTGGAGAAGGTGATAAAGAAGGCGTATAGTATGTTAGCTTTCATAGAAAAGGGTATAGAATACAAGAGTAGGAGTTTGATGTTGCAATTGTATAGAACGTTGGTTAGGCCTCACTTGGAATACTGCGTCCAGTTCTGGTCGCCGTACTATCGGAAGGATGTGGAGTCCTTGGAGAGAGTGCAGAGGAGGTTTACCAGGATGCTGCCTGGTATGGAAGGACTGTCTTATGAGGAACGATTAAATAGACTGGGGTTGTTTTCCCTTGAAAGACGTCGGCTTAGAGGGGATCTCATAGAGGTGTATAAGATTACAAGGGGTATAGATAGAGTAAATGGAGGTAAACTTTTTCCACCTTCAGAAATGGATAGGACGAGGGGTCATGGCCTTAGGGTGAGGGGGGCTATGTATAAGACGAATATTAGAGGGCAGTTTTTCACACAAAGGGTAGTGGGGGTGTGGAATGCACTGCCGAGTAAGGTGGTGGGAGCAGGCACGCTAGGGCTGTTTAAGGGTCTCTTGGACAGCCACATGAGCGGTATGCAGATAGAGGGATATATTAGGACTGTTTAACTATGGCTTTTTTCCACAGGTAATTCGGTCCATACTTGACCAACAAGGAGCATGCATTCGGCAGGTGGTGCGAGGACAGCTCTTGGATGTTGATTCATGGGTTGCCTGGTGCTTCATGTCGTAAATGAGTGCTTTATGTGGACCATCTGAAGGGCACCATGACAGCTCAGAGACTATCGCTGTAGCTGTGCAGACACTTGGAATTGGGCCGGTGTCTGCGGGAGTTTGCGCGTTCTCCCCGTGGTTGCGTGGGTTTTCTCCGGGCACTCCGGTTTCCTCCCACAACCCAAAAATTCGCTCTTAGGCTGATTGGGAAACAAATTGTCCCTATAGTGAGAGTCTTCCATATTAGAAATAACCTAAATTTAGAATAGGATAATGGAATTGCTACTATATAGTTATGACGGCGGCACGGGCTCATTGGGCCGAAGGGCCTGTTTCCCGTGCTGTGTTGCTCTTCTTTAAGAAAAGCAGGCCCTTCGGCCTTCGATGTTGCGCTGACCAATATAAAAAGCAATGCCCCTCCAAACTAAACCATTCCCTTCTCTTCCATATATTTATCAACTAACCTCTTAAACGCCACCAAACTTGGCGCATCTACAACTGCTGCAGGCAGGGCATTCCACTCCTGAACCACCCTTTGGGCAAAGAACCTACCTCTGATATCCATCCTATAACTATCACCCCTTAATTTAAAGCTGTGTCCCCTCGTGCTAGCTTTCTCCATCCTAGGAAAAAGGCTATCACTGTCCACCCTATCTAAACCTCTAATCATCTTATATGCTTCAATAAGATCCCCTCTTAGCCCCCTCCTTTCTACCGAAAACAACCTCAAATCCTTCAACCTCTCTTCATAGGACCTGCCCTCCATACCAGGCAACATCCTGGTAAACCTCCTCTGTACCCTCTCCAATGCCTCCACATCCTTCTTATAATGTGGGGACCAGAACTGCACACAATACTCCAAGTGCGGCTGCACTAGAGTTTTGTACAGTTGCAACATGACGTTGCGGCTCCGAAATTCAATCCCCCTACCAATAAAAGCTAAGACTCCTATGCCTTCTTAACAACCTTATCGACTTGATTGCCAACTTTCAGGGATCTATGCACATATACACCAAGATCCCTCTGTTCATCAACACTATTAAGAGTCCTACCATTAGCCCTATACTCTACACATTTGTTATTCCTGCCAAAGTGAATTACCTCACACTTTTCACATTAAACTCCATTTGCCACCTCTCGGCCCAGCTCTGCAACTTGTCCAAGTCTCTCTGCAAACTATAACACCCCTCTTCACTATCTACCACTCCACCGACTTTAGTGTCATCTGCAAATTTACTAATCCATCCTCAATACCCTCATCCAGATCATTTATAAAAATTACAAACAGCAGGGGCCCCAAAACAGACCCCTGAGGTACACCACTTGTCACCGAACTCCACGATGAATATCTCCCATCAACCACCACCCTCTGTCTTCTATCTGCTAGCCAATTCCTAACCATTAGCTAAATCACCCTCTATCCCATACATCTGCATTTTCTGCAGAAGTCTTCCATGGGCCACCTTATCAAACGCCTTACTAAAGTCCATATATACCACATCAACCACCTTACCCCCATCCACCTCTTTGGTCACTTTTTCAAAAACTCAATGAGGTTAGTAAGGCACGACCTACCCTTCACAAAACCATGCTGACTATCCCCAATCAATTCATTTCTCTCTAATAACTATAAATCCTATCCCTAATAATTCTCTCCAATACTTTGCCCACAACAGAAGTAAGACTCACTGGCCTATAATTCCCTGGAAGGTCTCTCTTCACCTTCTTGAACAATGGGACCACATTCGCTATCCTCCAGTCCTCCGGAACCACACCCGTAACCAACGACGACCTGAAGATCAGAGCCAGAGGCTCTGCAATCGCCTCTCTTGCCTCACAGAGAATCCTAGGGTAAATCCCGTCCGGCCCAGGGGACTTATCCAACTTCAAACCCTCGAGAATATCTAGCACATCCTCCCTATCTACTTCGATACCTTCCAGTTTGCTACCCTGTACCTCAGTGTTCTCCATAACTACATTTACATCACCCTGCGTGAATACCGAAGAGAAATATTTATTCAGTACCTCTCCAATCTCCTCAGGCTCCACGCACAACTTCCCACTGCTGTCTATGACTGGCCCTAATCTTGTCCTAACCAATCTTCTATTCTTAACATATCCACAGAAAGCTTTAGGATTCTCCTTCATCCTATCAGCCAAAGTCTTCTCGTGTCCCCTCTTAGCTCTCTTCAATTCACTCTTTAGCTCCCTCCTGGCTAATCTATAGCTATCCATTGCACTAACTGAGCCTTCAATCCTCATCCTGACATAAGCCTCCTTTTTCCTTTTAACCAGCAAGTCAACTTTTTCGTACACCAAGATTCTCTTACTCGACCATTTCCTCCTTGCCTGACAGGGACATACTTATCAAGGACTCGCAGCAGCTGCTCCTTGAATAAGCTCCACATTCCAGATGTTCCCAGTCCCTGTAGTTTCCTAGTCCAATCTATGCACCCTAATTCTCTCCTGATGGCCTCATAATTACCCTTCCCCCAGCTATAACTACTGCCCCCAGCTTCATGCCTATCCCTATCCATCACTAAGGTGAACGTAACCGAATTGTGGTCACTATCACCAAAATGTTCACCAACTTCCAAGCCTAACACCTGGTCTGGCTCATTGCCCAGCACCAAATCCAATGTAGCCTCACCTCTAGTTGGCCTATCTACATACTGAGTCAAAAAACCTTCCTGCACACTTTGTATAAAAACTGACCCCTCTAATGAGCTAGAGCTATAGCTATTCCAATCAATATTAGTAAAGTTAAAGTCCCCCATAACAATTACCCTATTACTTTCACTCCTGACCAGAATTGACTTTGCAATCCTTTCCTCAACCTCTCTAGAACTTTTAGGACGTCTATAAAAGACTCCCAACAGGGTGACCTCTCCTCTCCTGTTTCTAATCTCAGCCCATATTACCTCAACAGACAAGACCTTATCAAACTTCTTTTCTGTCACTGTGATGCAGTGACACATTATTCTGTGGTGGGTTGTGGGTGAGGATCAGGGATTGCATTGGAGCAAACAAACCAAACAGAAAATGGAAATGGGGGTCCAGGGCAGGGGAAAGGCAAAAAGAAATTAATTTAATTAGGGGAAAGATGAAAGTTTCAAGTTGTTGAACTCAATGTCATGTCCAGAAGTCTGTGATGTTTGATTTGATTTGATTTGATTTGATTATTGTCGCATATATTAACATACAGTGACAGTATTGTTTCTCATGTGCTATACGGACAAAGCATAGAGAAGGGAACAAGAGAGTACAGAATTTAGTGTTATAGTCATAGTTAGGTGTAGAGAAAGATCAACTTCGTGCGAAGTAGGTCCATTCAAAAGTCTGACAACAGCAGAGAAGAAATTGTTGTTGTGTCAGTTTGAAAGTGACCCCAGATTTTTATATCTTTTTCCCAATGGAAGAAGGTGTAGGAGAGAATGTGTGGGGTGCCTTGAGTCCTTAATTATGCTGGCTGCTTTGCTGATGCAGCAGGACACGTAGACATGGAGATACATTTTGAAAATCCCACTGAAAAAATTGATGGAATGTACTCAGCTTTTATGCAAATTTGACATTTGAGAGAATCCTACCACAGTGTTGTTCCTCCAGTTTGCATTGGGCTTCATTGGAGCAATGCAACAGGCCAAGGATGGATATTTGGCATGAGGATAAGGTACAGAATTAAAATGCAAGCAAGAGGAATTTTGGAGTCATGCTTGCTCGCTGAGCAAAGATGTTCCACATAGTGGTCACTCAGTCTGCATTTAGTCTTCCCAGAAAAGAGGAAGAGTGCATTAGGAGCAATGAATGATGATGGCCAAATTGAAGGACGTGAAAATATAATGTTACTTCATCTGTAAGGAGTGTTTGGGCCTTTGGACAGTGAGGAGGTAGAAGGATGGTGTTGCACTTTCTGCAACTGCATGAGAAGGTGCCGTAAGATGGTGATGAAGGTTTAGGAGCATTGGAGGCTGGACCAATGTTACATATTTAAGTGGCTGCATGATTGCTTTAAGAGCCAGTCACATAATTTTATGGCGATGCTACTGGGGTATTAGTTTCATTTTTTAAACTATATAGGCACAACTCATAAAATAAATCTATTATTTTGAGTCTATGTGTGCACTATGTTTAAAACCCGCACAAAATTATATAGTTAGGACATTACAAAAAGAAAATTAGTGATGAAGCAGGATCTTCTTATACAAGAACATCGAGAAAAGATCCTAAGTTTAAAAAAGAATTGCAGTTCGAGTATTAGGATGCTGGGTAAAATCAGCCACTGGATTAAAGATTGAAGTATCAGTGATGGAAGACCAAGTAAGAAAACAAGAAGGAAAAAAAAATGATGCTTTTTACCAGAGACAAAGCAAATTAAGTAGACTCCTCTAAACTGCAGGTATTGCACATGTGCTGTAGTGTGTCACAGCAGAGCTATATCTGTATTTTGTGTCTCTTCATAATCATATATCTCAGTCCACAACACACAGCGATCGGTGATTTGGTAGATGTACAACAGTTTTTCAATGAAGGAGCTGCTACTACTTCTAATTTTTTAAGACATGCACAGAAATTGATAAACTGATGTTTCCCCATCCTCAAAAATCCACACTTCCAAAATTCCTCCTCCCACCCTCTCTTTCTTCAAAATCTTTTTCTTTGTACTTTGTGTCCAAGATTTGTGTTCCCTTCATGCTTTTGAGATTTCTCTATCTATTTATCTTGTTCCAGTTGCCTTGGATTACTATCTGGAAAGAATGTGAAAGGTTACAGGAATAAGGTAGGATTAGGTAGAATACTTTTTCAGAGAACCATGGCAGACTCAATGGGCTGAATGGTTTCCTCATGCACTGTAATGATTCAGTGATGTTTCACTATTGTAATATCTACCCTGACTCCCTCCAAACCTTAATTACATCCATTACCTCTGGGTCCTGTTCTGTCATTATCATTGTTGTACAAGTCAGAATTACTTTGGTAGCATTCTCAATGCCACTTCTACAGCACTCACACACCATGATATGCTCACTACTGTATTGTATCCAAATATCTTCACACTGAAGCTAAAACACCTGATGACTTTGTCTGGCTTAGTACCCATTCAGAAAGAGGGAGCCAAATTTGATTCCATGAGTGTGTCCTGAGTTATCTCCTCTTGGCGAGAGCAACTATTGCAGTGTTATAGTTGGCCTGAATTTCTTCAGATTGGGAAGTAGAAAATCAGCCATTGTTGAACAACATTGGCATTCATTGTTGGAAAATGCATGTGTGTGAATCTGTAGTGAGAACTGGTTTGGGCTCAGCTGTAACGTCCTGAAGCATCACATACCTTAGCAATTACCACTGCCTGGTATCAGGTATTGAATGATTGCAACATGAAAACTGACCTTAAAGAGCTGGAAAGGGAAAGGGAGAATATTGGAGTAATGAAACAGTCAATGACTTACAGCAACAATACAGCCAGCAGATAGGAATTGATGGGCAGAAGGGTTTTGAAGGCAGTAAGAATCTGCTTAGAAAAGGTGTGCTTGAAATAAATGGGGAAAAAAAAGCTATGGGATGGGTTAAAGGGAAGTTTATTTAATAAAGGATGGCACGGTGACACGTGGTTAGCACTGCTGCCTCACAGCCCAGGGACCTGGGTTCGATTCTGGCCTTGGATAACTGTCTGTGTGGAGTTTGCACATTCTCCCTGTTTCTGCATGGGTTTCCTCTGGTTTCCTCCCACAGTCCAAAAATATGCTAGTTAGATTGACTGAGCGTGCTAAATTGCCCTTTATTGTCAGGGAAACTTGCAGGATAAATAATAGGGGTGACAGGGATAGGGCTTGGGTGGGATTGCTACCAGCGCAGGCTTTTTGGGCCAAATGGCCTCTTTCAACACTGTAGTGATTCTATGATTCTAAATTGTAACATTAAAATTTAAGTTTTAATGTTTATTTATTAGTGTCACAAGTTGGCTTACATTAACACTGCAATGAAGTTACTGTGTAAAATCTTCTAGTTACCACACTCCCGGCACCTGTTCGGTTGTACTGAGGGAGAATATAGTGTGGCCAGTATGCCTAATCAGCACTTCTGTGGGAGGAAACTGGAGCACCCGAAGAAAACTCATGCAAACATGGGGATGTGCAACCACACGGACAGTAACTCAAACTGAGAATTGTACCTCTGTCCCTGGCTTGAAGGGCAGCAGTGCTAATCACTGTGGCACCGTGCCAACACAGTCTAAGAGTGGGATTTTCCGGCCATGCTCACCACAAAACCGGAAAATCCTGACTGAGGTCAATAAACCTTTCTATGGCCTGCCCCTCGCCTGCTCCAATTCCTGCGGCAGACAGAATAGGAAAATTCAACCCTCAGTTTCCTGTCAACTGGCCATCTGATAAACATAAATCCCTTCACTATGTTTAAGAATTATAATTCAGAAATGTTTGTACAGGAAAATTTTCTAATAGTATTAAAATGCACATTTTCTTGTTTCTAGAAAAATTCCAAATTCCTGAAGGCTATTTAGATTTTACAACTCTACACCCCATCGCCACAAAGGTGTATTTGAAGATAGAGTTAGGTAAAATGCCCCTGAAGTAGAAATGATTGAAAGCTTCAAGGTTTTAGGTATCCAAATCACCAAAAACCTGTTCTGGTCCTCCCAGGCCGACACTATAGTTAGGAAAGTCTACTAACATCTCTACTTTCTCAGAAAGCTAAGGAAATTTGGCGTTTTAGTTACGACCCTCACCAACTTTTACAAATGCACCATAGAAAGTATCACAGCTTGGCATGGCTTCTGCTCTGCCCAAGACTGCAAGGAACTACAAAATGTCGTAATATAGCCCAATCCATCACGCAAACTAGCCTCCTAACCATCGACTCTATCTACATTTCCTGTTGCCTCAACAAAGCAGTCAGCATAATTAAGGACCCCACACACCCCGGACTTTCTCTCTTTTACCTTTATTCCATGGGGAAAAAGATACAAAAGTTTGAGATCACATACCAACTGATTTAAGAACAGATTCTTCCCCGCTGCTATTAGATTTTTGAATGGATCTACTTTGCATTAAGTTGATCTTTCTCTACACGCCAATTATGATTGTAACATTACATTCTCTTGTTTCCTTCCCAACGAACAGTACACTTTGTCTGCATAGCACACAAAAAAATACTTTTTACTATATACTAATATATAAAACAATAATAAATCAAGTCAAATCAATTGGGCGGTTGGGGGGAGGCAGGGGGGGACAGGAAGATGGTGGCCTTCCCACCATCTTTCTGTCCATCTCCATTCTACAATGCGTGATTATAACTTCAACCAGCCTGTTGGTCTGTACTCTATTAAAGTACTTAAGCTACCTGTTAAAAGTAATTTAAGGGCTTATTTCCGCTTCTGCCATCATGTTACAATAGATGAGGGGAAGGCAGACGCAAGTGGCCAGCCCAGTACTTTTCCAACTTGAGATGGGAAGGGAGGCAATAGACTTTGGGAGTTTCTCTATGCCCGTTGGGCCATCCTTTCAAAAGAAGCCCTCCTCTCTTTTGTATCTCCCCACAATCTCACAAATCTAACCTCAATCCACACTTTCTTACCCCCTAGTTGGGGTTCCCAATTCCTCCCTGATTAAAAGCCCCAGGCTTACCTTTCAGTCCAGTTGCCATCAATTTCCAGCCATATCCCACCCTCCACTCCACCACCATCCACTCTCCCCCCATCTTCCAACCACCAAAATGCCACCCAAGACCTCTTGGGTCATTTCCCCATTGCCCCTCAACTCTTCTGTTAGCCTCAACATTGAGGTCAGCAGTAAGCCAACCTTAAGTGGACAATAATTGCCTCGCCCATTCAAGGTGAAATTGCAGACAGATCAAGGACAGGTGGGAGTATAGAGAGAAGGCCACATGAGGAATTTTATTGCACAGACCACCCCCCCCCCCACCCCAATTCACTTGCAAACCAACCAGTGGAGGGTACCCATAAATTTCTTCCTTGTAATTCTATGCTCTGCCAGAACTTTGACTTGCATGTTTCACCAAGGTTGAGTGGGAAAAATGCCAGACATCAGTGACAGGTCTATCATTCAAGTTCCATTAGGGAGCCAAGCTTTCTAGTTAATCAACAGAGCTCTGGAGTACTGAAGACTTGCTTAATTCATGTATTGGATTATGATGTCTGCCACTGAGGATCAATTTGATTCTGAACTTGCATTAACCACAGCAGCAAAAACAAATTGTGTTTATATAGAATATTTAACAAAGTGAGAAAAGGACCCCAAGGTGCCTTCTGGGAAAGGTATCAGTAATACATTTTCACACTAAGTCCCAAAAGGAAGTACCAGGACAAATGACCTAAAGGTGAATCAAAGTGGTAGGCTTTTTTCTTATTAATTTATGGGATGTGGGTGTCGCTGGCTAGGTCAGCATTTATTGGCCATCAGTAGTTGCCCTTGAAATCAGTGTGAACTGTTTTCTTGAACTGCTGCAGTCCATGTGGTGTAGGAAAATCCACAGGGCTGTTAGGAAGGTATTTCCAGGATTTTGACCCAGTGACAATGAAGAAATGGTGAAATATTTCCAAGTCAGGATGGTGAGTGAACTGGAGGGGAATTTCCAGGTACTGGCATTTCCAAGTATCTGTTGTCTTGTCTTTGTATGTGGTCATGGTCGTAGGTTTGGAAGATGCTGCCTTGGTGAGTTCCTGCAACACATCTTGCAGATGGTACAGACTGTTGCCATTGTCTATGAGTGGTGGAGGGATTGAATGTTTGTGGAAGGGATAACAAACAAGCGGGCTGCTTTGTCCTGGATCCTTTCAAGCTTCTTGAGTGTTTTGGGGGCTCTATTCATTCAGACAAGTGGAAAGTATTCCACTACAATCCTCACTTGTGCCTTGTAGATGGGGCAGCACAGTAGCACAGTGGTTAGTATTGCTGTTTTACAGCACCAGGAACCCAGGTTCAATTCCTGGCTTGGGTCACTGCCTGTGTGGAGATTATATGCTCTTCCCATGTCTGCACTCCGGGTGCTCCTGTTTCCACCCACAGTCTGAAAGATGTGCTGATTCAGTGTATTGACTCAAACAGGTGCCAGAATGTGGCGGGTAGGGGAATTTCACAATAACTTCATTGCGGTGCTAATGTAAGTCTTATTTGTGACTAATAAATAAACTTTAGATGTTGAACAAATTTTAGGGTGTTAAGAAGTGAGTTACTTGCCCAGGATTCCTCGGGTCTGATCTGCTCTGGTAGCCACACTATTTATATGGATAGTCCAGTTGAGTTTCTGGTCAATGATAACCCCCGGGATGTTGATAATGGGGGTTTCAGCAATGGTAAAACCATTGAATGTCAAGGATGGTAGATAGATTCTACTTGTTTATGACAGTCCATGTCTGGCAGTTGTGTGGTGCGAATGTTACTTACCACTTGTCAGCCTAAACATGGATATTATCCAGGTCTTGCTGCATTTCACATGGACTGCTTCACTATCTGAGGATGCGTGAGCTGAACATTGTGCAATCATCAGCAAACATCCCCATTTCTGACTTTATATTGAAAGGAAGGTCATTGATGAAGCAGCTGGAGATGGTTCAGCCTAGGATATTACCCTGAAAGGCTTCTGCAATCATGTCCTGTAGCTAAGATGATTGATTTCTAATCACCACAACTATCTTTCCCTGTGCCAGATATGGCTCAAACCAGTAAAAGGTTTTCCGCTGGTTCTATTGATTTCAGTTTTGCTAGGGCTCCTTAATGCAACGCTTGGTCAAATCCTGCTTTAACGTCAAGAGCAATCACTCTCATCTCACCTCTAGTGTTCGACTCTTTTATTCTTGTTTGAACTAAGGCTGTAATGTAGTCAGGAGCTGAGTGACCCTGTAGAACATAAGCTAAGCAGCCATGAACAGGTTATTGCTAAGTACTGCTGGATAGTGCTCTTGTGATCCTTTCATCACTTTACTGATGATTAAGAGTAGATTGAGTGGGCAGTAATTGGTTGGATTTCTCCTGTTTTTTGCATACAGGACATACCTGAGCAATTTTCCACATTGCCAGGTAGTTGCCAGTGTTGTAGTTGTACTGGAAGACCTTAACTAGGGGAGCAGCAAGTCCTAAAACACAAAGTCTTCAGTACAATTGCCGGAATATTTTCAGGGCCCATAGATTTTACAGTATCCAATGCTTTCAGGCTTTTATATCATATCAAATTGACTGGAGACTGACATCTGCAATGTTGAGGACTTCTGGCTGAAGGTTGCAGTGAAATCTTCAGCCTTATCTTTTGTACTAATGTTCTGGGTTCCTGCATCTTTGAGGATGGGAATATTTGTGGAGCCTCCTTCTCCAGCTAGTTGTTTAATTGTTCACTACCATTCTCGATTGGATATGATAGGACGGCAGAGCTTAGATCTGACCCATTGGTTGTGGGATTACTTAGCTCTGTTGATTATTCATTGCTTATGCTGTTTGACATGCAAGTAATCTTGTCTTGTAGCCTCATCAGATTGACATGTCATTTTTAGGTATTCTGGTGTGCTCCTGGTATGTACTTTTGAACTCTTCGTTGATTTAACATAGATCTCTTGGTTTAGTGGGAATGGTAGAATGGTGGATATACAGGGCCATGAGGTTACAGATTGTGGCTGAGTACAATTCTGCTGCTGATGTGCCACAGTGCCTCATGGATGCCCAGTTTTGAGTTGCCATATCAGTTTGAAGTGCAGTGGTAGTATCACATAACATGTTGGAGGATATCCTCAATGTGAACCGAGGACTTTGTCTCCACAAGGACTGTGTGGTAGTCAGTCCTACAAACATTGTTATGGACAGATATATCTGCAGGTTGATAAGTGGCTTCTTCAAAAAGGACCTTCAGATAGCAGGCAGAAATATTTAGGAAAGTAATATTAGACTTTAGGGTCAATGCAACCTAAAGCACGACCACCAATGGCGGCATGGTAGCACAGTAGCTAGCACTGCTGTGTCACAGCATCAGATACATGGGTTCGATTCAGGCCTTGAGTCACTATCTGTGTGGAGTTTGCACATTCTCCCCACGTTAGCATGAGTTTTTCCCAGATGTTTCCGTTTCCTCCCACATTCGGAAAGATGTATTGGTTAAGTGCATTGACACAAATAGGCATCAGATTGTGGCAACTAGGGGAATTTCACAGTAACTTTATTTCAGTGTTAATGTAAGCCTTAACTGTGAGTAATAACTAAACTTTACATCATATTGGAGTGATTAAAATGAGGGATACACAATAAATCAGAATTGAAGGAATGCAGAGATCTCAAAATCCTGTGCAGGGAAAGGATGGGGCACGAGAATGAAAGCATTGAGGAATTTAAAATTCTTGTCTGGTGGGGGGCCAGAAGGTATGCCTTTTAGGCAGTTGCCTTTCAATAGTATGCCTTTTTTAATTATGCCTTTTAGATTTAACAAAGGGTTGGCTAGATTCGAAACATCAGCTCTTTTCTGTCCCTACAGATACTGCCAGATCTGTCGAGATTTTCCAGCGTTTTCGCTTTAAGTTTCAGATTTCAGTATCGGCAGTAATTTGCTTTTAAATGCAGGGGGTGATGGATGAATGAGATTAGGGCAAGTTAGGATACAAGCAGTAGAGTTTTGGGTGAACATAAGTTTGTATGGGGTCTCCTTAAGTTAGCCGTTTAGTTAGTCCCACTCATTGTATTTGTTCTGCAAATTTCTTCTGCTGAAATATTTACCCAATTCTCTTTTCAAAGTTATGACTGAATCCGCTTCCACCATCCTTTCAGGCAATGCATCACAGATCTCAAGGGGCTTTGGCCTTGTGGATCCAGAACTGCCTTGCCGGCAGAAGGCAGAGAGTGGTTGTGGATGGGTCTTTTTCTGCATGGAGGTTGGTCACCAGTGGAGTGCCCCAGGGATCTGTTTTGGGCCTTTGCTGTTTGTCATTTTCATAAATGACTTGGATTAGGAAGTGGAAGGATGGGTTAGTAAGTTCGCCAACAACACAAAGGTTGGTGGTGTTGTGGATAAGTCTGGAGGGATGTCAGTAGTTGCAGCGAGACATAGAAAGAATGCAAGACTGGGCGGAGAAGTGGCAGATGGACTTCAATGCGGGTAAATGTGTAGTGGTCCATTTTGGCAGGTCTAATGGGATGAAGGAGTACAATATCAAGGGAATGATCCTTAGCAGTGTTGAGGAATAGAAGGATCTTGGGGTCCGGGTTCACAGGACTCTTAAATCGACCTCGCAGGTGGAAGATGTGGTCAAGAAGGCGTACGGTGTACTGGCCTTCATTAATTGAGGAATAGAGATTAGGAATTGGAAGGAAATGTTGCAACTTTATAAGACCCTTGTTAGACCCCACTTGGAGTACTGTGCACAGTTCTGGTTGCCTCACTACAAAAAGATGTGGAAGCTATTAAGAGGGTTGAGAGGAGATTTATAAGGATTTTGCCTGGAGTGGGAGGCATGCCTTATGAAGATGGGTTGAGGGAGCTAGATCTCTTCTCCCTGGAGAGACAAAGATTGAGAGGTGACCCGATAGAGGTTTATAAAATGTTGAGAGGTATAGATAGGGTGGATTCTTGGAGGCTATTTCCCAGGGCTGAAATGGTCACTACAAGAGGACACAGGTTTAATATGCTGGGGAGCAGGTACAGAGGAGATGTCAAGGGTAAACTTTTCACTCAGAGGATGGTGAGTGAGTAAAATTGGCTTTTGTTGGTGGTGGTAGAGATGAACTGGCTAAGGTCTTTTAAGAGACTTCTGGATGAATACATGGGATTTAATGGGATTGAAAATTATAAATAGGCCTGGTAGTTATGGATATGATCGGTGCAACTTATGGGCCAAAGGGCCTGTTTGTGCTGTAGTTTCCTATGTTCTATGTTCTAAAGAGAAATAGACAAATATGTCATGGACACAAGACAAAAGAGGTGTTAATGGTAATTAAAGACTGAAGGACAGTATGGTGGCACAGTGGTTAGCTACACTGCCTTACAGTGTCTGGGACCCAGGTTCAATTCCCGGCTTGGGCCACTGTCTGTGTGGAGTTTGCATGTTCTCCCCATGTCTGTGTGGGTTTTCTCCAGGTGCTCCAGTTTCCTCCCACAGTCCAAATATGTGTGCGGGTTAGGTTGATTGGCCATGCAAAATTGACTCTAGTTTCAGAGGGATTAACAGGGTAAATTTGTGGGATTACAGGGATAGGGACTGGGTGGGGTGTTGTCGGTACAGGCTCGATGGGCCGAACAGCCTCCTTGTATAAAGTAGGGGTTCTGTGAAGAAGGTGCTGATTGAAGGCACAGTCAAGATGGTGCTGAAATCAATGGGAAGACAGGTAAAAAATTTAAATCTGTTTTTAATGTTTTTTAAATGTGATTATCAGGCCTGGCACAGAATTCTTTGGGACCAAAAGCATCTCCCATTTCCCCGGTAGCATTTCACTTCAGCAGACTATCTCTCTATGTTCGGGGATAGAGAGTGAAAGGAAGCAATCAGAGTTCCCCAGGGGGTAGGGTGGCAGAAGGGTGGTGCCCCCTGTACATGGGTAACCCTGGCAATGCCAGCCTGTGCCCCCTGACACTGTGCAAGAGGCAAAGTGCCCAAGCCCAGAGTCACCTTGGCCCGGGCTGACCAGCAAACTGTGGCCTGACAGATTGGGGCCACTGCGCATGTGCAGAGTCCCGGAACTGTGAGACTCCAGCACAAATAGACCCCGCTCCCTGAGCTTTTAATGAGATTCATGATTGTGAACTCTGCAATGCACAGAGGGGGTGAGATATGAATCCAAACTCCTACTGAAAAAAAAACTATTGTAATTTACACCAATTTTCTGGACAATTCAACACTTAGAATTATTTTGGGAGAATCAGGCCCATTAAATCTGTTTCTCTCTCCACAGATGCTGCCAGACCTATTGAGCTTTTCAAGCATTTTCTGCTATTAAAACTTCTAACAAAGTCTTGGCACAGCTTTGTATTCCATTTCCCTGTTTATTAAACAAATGCCTTTTAAGAACCTTTTTCTCAGGCTCCTTTCAAAGATTTGTATTCATATACTCAATCCGGGGTATCTCTGATCTTGCATGTCCATTCCATACACTAGCCCTTAATTCCTCCTTGCGTGGAAGGACAGGTTAAAATGAAAGATGGTGGGAGTCATGCCAGGATGTGTTAGACTCATCCTTTGCTCAGCAGCAGTTGCAGTCAGACCCATAAATGTGTCCAGGTTACTGAGAGGGCTTTTGTAAAAATTACATTGGAAAGGGTTTTCAAACAGAATTGTAAAAAGCAAACTTGTTTTAAAAAGTTACACTGTGGCTCAGAGTTGCAAGCATTTTTAAGCTGGTGTAAAACTCCTGAATCTTATCTTTTGTTTTGTCGATTAAAAAAGCTAATTATCTCAAATTGCTTTCCTTTGATTATATTAATAGAACCACCTAAAACCTTATCACACAGGAATTCTCAAGAGTAATATGAGCACTGAATGTGCAAGTAGCTGTGACCAGGGAGCAGTCAGACCTTACCATTAATGGGATAACAGAATCATAAGGGGGCATTTTTGCCATTGTATCGGGCCTGTTTTTTAGGGTGATGTTGTTTAAAAGTGGGTCATACATTGTGTGGCACAATTGGTACTCATTTTCACAACCAGCGCCATTTTATGAGTGCTGGATTCCCAGCGCAGTCAGCCTCTCATCGGAAGTGGGCGAGAGGCAGGTTAATGTATTGTAATTTATGTAAATGCTGAATAACATCTCCTTAGCGAGCCCAACACTCAATTATCTGGCTCACCTCTCCCTTTATGACCTCGCTGGGAAGGGTTCTCGCCAGGGAGGAATAGACTTGTTCCCCATGAATGGGGAGTTGCACACGAATACATGTGACAATAAAAAAATCAAATCAAATTCAATCAGTTGACTTGGCCTTGCTGATGGAACTGGAGGCCATTGAGACCTCCACAGGGAGGCCAAGAGCAAGTGGGGGTGTCCCTTGAGCAGTGCCATTTTGGTGGTGCCAACCTAGCACCTGAGCAATGTTCACCAGGCACATGGGCAGTGCCAGGAGCAGGGCTAATGGGGGGAGAGGCCAGTGGGGAATGGGGGTCCTCTGCCACTCTTCAGCGATTGGTGGGGAAAGGGCAATGGGCAAAATCCATGAATCTGGTGTCCTGGGTTGTCTGGTCTTGGTCCAAGTTGATGTAGATGTAGGCCCTTGCAAATAGCTCATGTGTGAACTCCCTTATGCACTTGTATGCAGAGATGCCGCATAGGTTACCCATGTGGCCCTGAAACGAGAACTTACATAGAAGTTCAGAGCAGCAGTCACTTTAAGGACCACAGGCAGTAACTGTACAGTCCATGTGGAGCCTACTTTTGCATAACCTGGCAAAGGTGGACCACTGTCCCCCAGAACATAGGTAGTCTTCTCTGGCACTGCTGTTCTGACACCGGGAGGGATGAAGCTTGACATTGGGACACCCTCTGTTGATATTGTCTCCTCTGATGTTCTACAATCTGTAGTAAAGCTCCCAGAAGAACAACATACACAGCCTCCCCATCTTCTGCAGGATGCTGGTCCTAGCTGTGTACAGCCTCATTTCGCTGCTACTGGTCAGAGCTGATGAAAGGTCATCCATACTCAAAACATTGACTTAATCCTTTTGTCAAGATGTTGTCAGATCTGTTGAGATTTTCTAGCATTTTCTATTAAAGTCATCAATGAATATTTCTGATGAGAGACTTCATCACAACATCTTTCTCTTGGGTTCACATTAGTGTCATTTCTCTAATGTAGACGTCAGTATGAGCATTGGAGTTCCATCTTTGGGGCCACTGCTTCTAAATTTTTATTGAATTCAAATTTCACAATCGACCGTGGTTGGATTTGAATCCCAGTTTCTCAATTACCAACCCATTGGCAATATCACTGTGCCACTGGCTGCCCGCTAAAATCCTGGGAGGAATTGTGCTGTGACTAAGATTCTGACTGAGATTATTGTCATCACAATGAAGAGTAAAACCACTAAATGATTAAAGCATCACAAGCAAACTGCCAAAAGCAGTGCAAATTACCCGATAGAGAAGGCATCCATTATGGGACTGTATGCTGAAACCGAGGGTTGAACCTGGAACCTTCAGATCTTTAGTCAAATACTCGCCTAACTAAGCTAAAAACGCAGTGACTCCACTAAGGATCAAACCCAGGAATTCCTGCACATAAGGCAGACATGATAATACTACATTGTGGAAGCAGAGCTAAGAACTGGCTGCCAATCAATGTACTCTCATATATTGCTGTGTTGATTTAATTGATACAAAGGGAGGGTCAGAGAGTTGATCATGCAACTGGCTTTCTCTCTTGGCCATCAAGACATATTTGATTCATGTCTAGACTTCAATTAGCAGGTCAGCTTCATCCTTACATGGCACTTTTTCATTTGATTTGATTTAATTTGATTTATTATTGTCACATGTATTAACATACATTGTTTGTCACACGTTTACAAGCAAAGCATACCGTTCATGGAGAAGAAAATGAGAGAGAGCAGAGTGTAATGTTATAATCATAGCTAGGATGCAGAGAAAGATTAACTTAATGCGAGCCAGATCCATCCAAAAGTCTGATGGCAGCAGGGAAGAAGCTGTTCTTGACTCAATTGTACATGTCCTCTGGCTTTTGTATCTCTTTCTTGATGGAAGAAGGTGGAACAGAAAATATCCAGGGTGCATGGCATCCTTCATTATGCTGGTTGCTTCGCCTAGGCAGTAGGAAGTGTTGATAGAGTCAATGGATGGGAAGTTGGTTTGCGTGATGGATTGAGCTACATTCACAACCTTTTGTAGTTCCTTGCGGTCTTGGGCAGAGGAGGAGCCACACAAAGCTATGATATAACCAGAAAAAATGTCTCACTCTTGCAACAAAGAAGGACAATCCACTCATCTGGAACAGCCTGCCACCCTTACACTAATCCCTGATAATCATACATTTGAAAGGCACGCTGGTTAGGTGCATAGGATATGCTAAATTCTCCCTCAATGTCACTGAACAGGCTTCAGAGTGTGGCGACAAGAGGATTTTCACAGTATCTTCAATGCAGTGTTAATGTAAGCCTACTTGTGACACTATTAACTAAATTTTAAACTTTAAACTCCATCACCAGTGGACTTGAACTTCCATACAGCTCATCCCCTTTGGCCTTGTGTGGGGTTGCCTGAGTGTGGGGTTAAAATCTCACAGTAGTTATTCTCCCCAGGGTAGGGAGGGTCTTCAGACCCCATAAGGCAGAGAATCACTCCTTTTTCTGTGTCCCCCATTCCACACGTGCAACCTGACCCCTCATGGAACCTCCACCCAAGAACTTCACAGTTGCCCCCCAGTGCTGAACTTCTGTATTCACCTTCTCCCACCACATTCCACTTAGTCTGGAAGGGCACTCCATTCGCAATGATATTGACACAAGCCCAGCAAGGAGGAAAGCATGAAGGTTAGCTGCCAGACCCTTTTGAAACAAGGAGTAACTCGACATGAAGGGAAGATAAGGCCTGTGGGTGACCCTCCTTCCCCTGAGATAATGACAGTGAATCCTCCCTGACCCTCTCCCCTCCCATTAACGGCATCCGAGTTGAAGTTAACTGGCTCCCCCTACGTCCTTTCCATTGCCCCCTTCTGTGTCTGGCACCAAGAAGGAAAGCTTGACCTGAGCAATCACCTCCAATATCCCCTTTGGAGATGAAGTCGTCAGATTCAGGTTTTTGTAAATGATATTCAGTGAAAGGGGGCAGTCACAGTGTGAGTGCTCATTGATGAGATGCTAAATATTCCCAGGTTCCTGCGGCGTGTTTTGCTCCTTGGGAGGTGGAGGGGTGGGGGGGTACGGGGTGGTTGGTGGGTGTTGAAAATCAGATATTGCAATCTCGCCAGTGAGATTCACATTTTCCATTTGTCGGCAGATTTTGCACCTGTATCGGCAATACGGTCAATACCATGCATGGCAAACACAAGTTTCATTATCCCTCCATCTCCCAACCCATCCATAAAGCTGAAAATGGTCAAGTTGGAAGAGAAATGGCTAATGTATTTATATCATCACATTTTGTCTATTTTAATTGAACGTGTCCATACTTATAAAGGGTAATGATTAAGAACAAGTGCAGGGGAAGTAATTTGTTTGAATTGACGGTTAAGTTTGACCAATGTAGTATCCCATAAATGTCAATAGAGTCAGAGAGTTAATTGCAGTACACAGAGAGGTGATTCAGCCCATTGGGTCCATGCCAACTCTCTGCAGAGCAATCCAGCCAGTCCTACTCCCTCACTAACTGCCCCGTTCTGCAAGTTTATTTTCTTCAAGTGACCATCCAATTTCCTTTTCTGATTCTACCATCCTTGTGGGCAGTGTAATCATTTTCACTAACTGTCTAAATGAGTTCTCCCTCAAATTTTCCCTGTACCTCATGCCCAAAGTCTTAATTCTATGTACATCAGTCCCTATACTATCAGCTGGTTACAATTAAAGTCAATTCGTGATCGATATTGACAATTCAAGCAATGGACACAAAGCTATTAGATACCATGCCTGGTCTTCCAAGGTACAACTCATTCTGGATGGGTACAATTCATGCACATGCACACGCGCACAGTGTGTGTGCGGAGGTAGGTCTCGTTCAAAAGCACCAAGCAAGGGATCTGGTATCAGGAAGGGGAAGGGGTGCTTGCAAGATGTCAAACCCTTCCTCTTGCTGTCAGCCCCCCTCTCACCCTGGCTAGTGCCTACCTCCATGGGAACTCCATTCTGATCCACTTATATGACACTGGAGAATCCTCCGGGAGAACCCCAGGGCAATATCACCATTCCGAGTGTCCCAACTGATGCTGTAGAGCTATAGGATTTTGATTGACTATTAGTTTTCAGGGGCGGGATTTGTACATTATTGGGGTCTCAATCAATTGAAAGCCCAAGGTGTTCAGATAAGTGCCTGGTTACTGCAGATAGCATCAGGCCTGCCTTGGAAAAGTGAGACTGGGTTCCCATGTGTTCTTCAAAAAATGGATGGGACTCACATCACTGCCCTGAAACATTGCCCAATGTTTTACAGTTAAATCAGAAGGAGTTTTCATTCCTATCACTGTAGGTTGGATTCAATATGGTCTCATGTTATCTGTCAGTCATCTACCAGTTCATTCCTCTCGAAAGGAAATTGGGTTCGGCAAAAAGTAAACTTACTTCTGTACAGAAACTTAGCTTTCACATATGGAAAAATACAGGAAAAACTTTGTTAGCAGAGGGTGGTGATGGTTTGGAATGTGTTGCCTGGGAGATTGGTAGAGGTGGATTGCCTCATCCTTTAAAAAGTTCCTGGATGAGCACTTGACATATCATACAGAGAGGCAATAGTCTAGGTATTATTGCTATTAATCAACTGTTAATCCAGAAACTCAGCTAATGTTTTGGGGAACCGGGTTCGAATCCTGCCATGGTCTACAGTGGAATTTGAATTCAATAAAAATATCTGGAATCAAGAAAATACTGATAACCATTGTTAGTTGTCAGAAAAAACCCCTCTGGTTCATTAATGCCCTTCAGGCAAGGAAATCTGCTGCCCTTACCTGGTCTGGTCTCCACGTGATTCCAGAGCCACAACAACTGCCCTCTGAAATGGTTTAGCAAGCAACTCAGTTCAAGGACAACCATGGATGGGCAATAAATGCTGTCTCAGCCAGTGACACCCGTGTCCCATGAATACATTTAAAAAACACATTTGAAGCTATGGGCCAAATGCTGTAAATGGGGTTAGGTGGGAGTTTTGGTGCTTCTTGTGTGTTGGTGCAGTCTCAAAGAGTCTCTTCTGCACTGTATGATTTAACGAATATCTGACATTTTTGAAAAGAATTGCTGTTCTTTAAATTCCCCAACTTTTGTTAGCGTATTCATCTCGAGTAGTTTACATTTGCATGGGGTACATGATGATATTTGACTACTGAAGGATTGTGTTAGTTCTTCCTCATGTCTCCTGATCTTCTGTCAAATGCTACTGCAGCACAAATCTTAGAAAGTTTGCTTATATTCCATTACAACTGTTACCTGGGGCAAGGGGAAGTCTTTTTATAAAATAAAATAGTTTTTTTCTTTGTGATCATTATCTGACCTCCTGGAGGCACCATCTGTATATTAATAACAGGAGCAGCGTTAGTTTATAAATGACAGACAACATTCATATTAGCCATTAATGCAATGAACTCATATTTCTCGTATTATTGATAGGTTACAGCAAGGGAAAGGAAAATCTTTTATTTAACTTCTTGAAGTTAAATATTTATGATTATTATTTTGGAACTTCCATTGTGTTATGCAAATCTTTGTAGTACAGTACAAAGGAAATGTTGTACTCTGGGATAATGTCATTTTTATTCAGGGTTCCCTGACGCATATTAAAACAATAGGAGTCAAGTTATTATGAGAGCCAATCTTTTATCTTTATCCTTCCAAAGGCAAGGACAAATAAAAGCTTTGCCTCAGAGCTTGAAAATATTAATCTTTCTGCAGTGTTGTGTGTATATCAGTATCGAGCTATGGGATGGTGCATGATGCATTACTATCTTTCTTTTTGAACTGTCGACCAAAGCCAAGGTCAAACACAAAATCAAAACACGACAGCTTCTTTCCTGAAGGAGTGACATGTTTTTTGAAACTGATTTAAAAATTAATTTAAAGTTAGCGTTCGGAGAGGGAATACACTGGGAGCAGTAGCTCCCCACAAATTGTTGTCAGACCTTATGTCGGTCTCTTATTTTGATGAGTGGGAATTTGCACAGTCACAAAGGGAAATAAAATAGATAGAAGTATCAAGATATCAGCAAACAGGGAAAAGTACACACATAAAATGGGCTGGATTACAAAAGAAAATAGAAGGCGCATATTTTGAGCACATTTTGTTATCATAGCAAACCTTCTCATTTAAATCTCTCTGCATACTTCCACTGGAAATCTCAAAGCACTTCAATAAATTGTATGCATATTGAAATGAGACACTGAACTGATATTAGAGGCACTCGGCCAATAGCATTGTGTGTGTCCCCTTCATGAATTCTAGGAGGAGTACTGCAGCCACACAACAATATTGAAATGGAAACTTTCACCATTTTCAGCAGACTCTTCAAGCTGATTGCAATTACTTGATTTTGAAAAGCAGTGCCAGGGTAAGAAGTTTACTGATTGCTGTATGGGTGCTCATGACTCTGGTCGGTTGACAAGTCAGTCCAAACGATGTGATATCAAGGCAGGTGTCTCAGCGAGAGCACTCAATTCCGCTCTCCTTCCTGTTCTACTTCACCGTTTTCTCCTGATGGGAAATTGAATATCAACATCCTGGCAGGATTCCTCCATCAAAAAAAAACCATTACTTCAAATGCAAAAGAAAAGGTGTCAGGGCCTAGAAGCAAAAGCTTCACTGCTGAAAACATTCAGCTGTTCAGGTAGGATCTGCCTACCTGAGGAAAAGAGAGTTATTTTTTCAGGTCAAAGACTTTTTACATCAGAATCCTATGCATTCCTGGAGCATGTAGCATTGCTGGGACCCTTGAACTGCCTTTACCAAGGCAAATTTATTTGGAGGGAAAACAAAAATGAAGGGCATTAAAAATCAGCTAAAGATAAGCACAAACAGTGACATGTCCGAATTTATTGTCCTGATTGTCAATCCCCCAGAAGAAACTCTTCAAGTGCAGGCAATAAAATATAACAAAACTTACTCCAACTTATAAATCCAAAAACAAACTAATAAAGAAGCTTTATTTACCAGAACACTTGAAGCCTCACTCTAGGCCATGCCAAAAAATTTTACAATTCCGAACAGGTTGTTATTTACACTGAATCAGCTGGTCAACTGATCATCACATCATTTTGCCATTGGTTACATAGTTTATTGGGTGAGCTGACCTTACAGATTGTTACCATTGGTCACACTACAACAGATCTAACATTATCATCGGTTACTTTCTAACACTGGTTGTCCTTATTTATGTCCCAAGATAATTACTAAACAATGGGAAAAAAAAGCATTCATAAGGACTCATTGAAGCAGCCTGGAGAAGAGAATGTTATCACTATCAGAAAGAATATCAATGGATATTAATATGGATGTAGATCTGTCACCAAAAAAAGTTGAACAGTTGAATTGATATTGTGATACAGCGGAACTGGCAAGAAGATAAATATCTGAGATGACCAGAGAAAACTTTGCAGACATATAGATTAAGTGTTGGAAATGACACCATAGGCTGGATTCTCTTTGTTGCTCTTGTTAAGATTCAGGATAACTCATGTCAATGTGCCCCACCACCGCGCCTCTTTACCTTGATCTGGGTTTTCCTCTTCTTACACTGTGCTCCCTCAGAACTATTCTCCTGTAACCCACAAATGATTCTGGTGGTTCTGTTTGGAGTGGTGGGACTGAGGAGCAGGAGTGGGGAGTGCAGAGTGTGATGAGTGAGCAATAGATTGTAGATTTATTCCACCTATGTCTACTTTGTAATACAAATAGTACACAACTTGTGTGTTGCTGAAAAAAATGTTTGTTTTTTTCAAAGATTTTCATCTTGCACTCATCAAGACAATTCTCAACATATAATTGGAATGACAATTTATTCAATATGAGAAGAGTGCTGATTTGTTGTTACATGGACTCTGATTGGTAGAGGCATTGCAAGTGCCCAGCTAATGGTGACTGGCAGGTAACTGCCAAACTTGGTTTGAAATTCAAACCAGGTGCTTTACTCTGAGTAGTCAAGGCATTGCTCTGAGGAATGAACCAGTGAACGGCTGCCACTGGAAAACTTGCTCAAAACTAGTTGTAACAAACCCATCAATCATTTGGCCAATTCATGTTGTGCAGAACCAGTCATAGATAAGATAGAGCAAAAAAAAGGACATCACTTTTGTCTGCCTTGGGTAGCCCATACATTGATGGCTACAGTGAGCCAAGAGGACAAACCTTGTCATACATGTCACATAGCAGCTCATCACTCTTATATAGATCTAACAAATATTGTTTTTATCCAGGTTGCCAACCAATCAGCACTATAGTTTTGAATAGTAACAATAGCTCTTCCCTTTGCATTAATAAGTTGTCCTGTTGAACGCAAGATGAAAAGCTTTGACAAAAGCTGTCTCTATTTTTATCAATACTACAACTAATTTTGTGGGAAGTCATGTAGGAGCTCATAAAATCCTCCAGTGCAGAAAGAGGCCCTTCAAGTCTGCACCAACCACAATCCCATCCAGGCCTATCCCCTTATATTATACCCACTAATCCACACATCCCAGGATACTAAGGGGCAATTTCTTAGCATGGCCAATCAACCTAACCCACACATCTTTGGACTGTGGGAGGAAACCCACACGGACACAAGGAGAATGTGCAAACTCCACATAGACAGTGACCCCAAGCCAGGAATTGAACTCAGGACCCTTGATCTGTGAAGCAGCAGTGCTACCCACTGTGCTACCATGCTGCCCAATTTCTCCTGAAGTTAGGGAACAGGCTCTGTGGTGATCTCCTCTCCAGTTTGGGCCTAGCAATTACTTCCTGAAGACTTTCGTTTTGGTCGGGGCATTGATGCAGATTTCTTGATTTTATAAATGCTACTTCTTCATCTGCTGCCACAGTATTCCCAACTCCCAAGATTCTCCTCTTTGCAAAAGCAGATACTGTCCTGGTGGGGAAAAATGCTGCCTGAAGCACGTTTTGCATTGTCATCATTATTAGTCAAATATTATCAGAGCTCCTGTGCCTAGTAAATTTATCCTGATCTAGGGAAATCTGATCTGGGTCTCCATTGGAACAGAATCAGAATTTCTCATCCGAATTCCACCTCGAATAGCATTACTCCAATTATTCAATTTATTATTGTCACACGTATTGATATGCAGCAAAAGTATTGTGATTAAGTGCCAATTAGCGGATAGCGAAGAAAGCTACCATATAGGTTCATGGTGAAACCCAGGACCTTTAGATCTTCAGTCTGATGCACTCCCAACTGAGCTATTTCCGCTGAGGTGGTATCATACCTCATGTCATCTCTGGGTATGAGGTGGCAGAGTTGGATACAATATTAGGGTTCATATGAGTGACCATTGTTAAAGAAGTTCAAGTTAGGTGGATTAGCCATGCTAAATTGTCCCTTAAATTCCCAACGTGCGTAAATTGGGAGAGTTAGTTGGGAAAATGCATGTGGGTACAGGGATATGACTTGTGTAAGATGTTCTGTCAGAGACTCGGTACAGACTCAATGGGACAAATGGCTTCCTTCTGCACATTAGACAAAGTTATAATGCCTAACCTCTTCACAGCTCCCAAGAAGAAAGAATTTTATATTCTATAAAGGGATGATATTAACCTGCTGTGTGAGGCAATGAAAATCTCTTTGCCTTCAGGTATGCAGGGACTGTATTTAACGTTACACTTCTGACTGTGCAAGTTGACAGAGTAGATCATTCAATTAATTCAGCTGAGGATGAACATTTAAAGATATATCCTTCAGCATTAATGCTTCAGTTAACCAACAGAGTAGGCACATAGATCAGTCTGCACCTGAAATTGTAAGCTATGAAGGGATGGTTGAATGTAAATTTGTTCTGATCTAGCTCTTTTTACTTTCCATGTGATTTGCACTTAAATATAAAAAGTTATTAAAATATGTACCCTGTCTTTCATAATCCAGTCAACCAGGTCACACACCATTTATACACGTGATAATATAATAAATATATTTATTGGGATACATTTTCTATATATTGAATATATTTGATTAAAAACAAATATATATTCTGCTGTCTATTGTTATTCTTTTAAATTACTTCTAAACTCCAGTTTCTTGGCTTGCTTGTTCTTATACCAGCCACTGCATTTCTCTTTCTACTTGCTAAGGGACACCACAACTGTCAGCTCTCTTTAAATCTCCATATAGTTGGCTGCTCATTTGATCTGCTTTCTGTATAAACCTACATCCCATTGAAAAGCAACTACATCTTATTTCATTGCTTAGTGCTTTGTTCCATATCTTCTCACATCATGTTTTTTCTTTATTCCTCCCTGCCGTACATCTAGAATAAAGAACTGACTAATGTCCATATCATCAATTCTTTTCACCATTGTTAATACCTTTATTGTCTCCTTCTTTCTTCATTTTCTTTGGCTGAAAGAGGATAAACAGCATGAAGGCATTCAATTTGTCACAATAGCTCCTTCATTCTGCAATCAGCCCGATCACTGTTTACTATAATCCCTCCAAAATACTAATATTAACTCATCAATATGGAGATCAGAACTGGATACAGTATCTGAAATATAATATAATTGTTGGTATAATTTCAATAATCATTCCTTTTATTTGTGCTCAATAGTTTTTTTTCATTTATACAACAGCATCACATCAATTGTATCTTATCTAACTTGTCAATTATACCACTAATAAATCTTCATGAGTTGACATTATTTTTAATTAAAGTTTCTATTTCCTTATTGACTCAGAAATCATTTCCGGTGTTGAGAGCCAGCAAGACCCCTGCTTTATATCAATCTGGGGAGGCACAGAATGTTATAAAGTATTTCAAGGATGTGTAGGTCAGGTTGTTTGGCCAAGCTAAATTGTCTCTTCGTGTAAGGGATTCGAGCAGGACAAATATGTGGGGTTAAGAGGATAGGGACTGGATGGGATTGTGGTCAGTGTGAACTTGATGGGCCAAATGTCCTTCTTCTGTACCGTAAGGATTATATGATTCTATGATTCTATTCTATGATTCTAGGCAGTGAACAGACCAATGAAAGGCCTTCCTCCAGGATCAGGGCTCTATGGGTGAAGGTCTCACCTACCAGTCAGATAGCTCTTCTGAATGGCAGGACCACCAAAGAAGTTAAGAGTGCAGCTGGTATAACAACTGAGGTGGCATGATAGCAGAGGGATGGCATGGTGGCACAATAGTTAGCATTGCTGCCTCACAACACCAGGGGCGCAGGTTCAATTCTGACTCAGGTAACTGTTTTGTGTGAAGTTTGCACATTCTCCATGTGCCTGCGTGTGTTTCCTTCGGATGCTCCAGTTCCCTCCCACAGTCCAAAAATGTGCAAGTCAGGTTGATTGGCTCTGCTCAATTGCCCCTTAGTGTCAAGGAGATTAGTGGGGTAAATATATGGGGTTATGGGGATGGGCTATGAGTGGGATTGTTGTCGGTACAGGCTTGATCGGCTGAATGGCCTCTTCCCACACTATAGGGATTCTATGATTCTATGAACAATCAGCCCCTAGCCCAGGACACAGATCACAGGCAAGTGATGGCGGAAGGCGTTAATGGAAGGGGGGGATCATGCGAGAGGAAATGTAGAACAGTAGAAGTGAACCAGCAGCAACAACAGGGGGGTGGCTCGCAACAGCTCTTCATTCCTTCCCAATGCTGGGTCCTTCATTCATGTACTGATTACCTTTAAATGAGGGACACCCATCTGGTTCACTAATGTTCTTTAGGGAAGGAAATCTACTGTCGTTATCCAGTCTGGCCTACATGGTACTCCAGAATCGCAGCAATGTGGTTCAGTCTCAACCACCCTTGGGCAACTAGGGATGGGCAATAAGTGCTGACCAGCCAGCGACACCTATGCCCCACGAATGAATAAAAAAAACTCATCAATCACTGCCCTCTCCTGCCCTGCGAGCCTGCAAACAAATGCATTGCTGCCTCACAGCGCCAGGGACCTGGGTTTGATTTCCAGCTATTTGTGTGGAGTTTACATATTTGCCCCATGCCTGCTTGGATATCCTCTGGGTGCTTCAATTTCCTTCCACAGTTTTAAAGACGTGCAGGTGAAGTGCATTAATGCGAACAGACACTGGAGTGTGGCAACTCGGGGAATTTCATAGTAACTTTATTGCAGTGTTCATGCCAGCCTTACTTGGGACTAATAAATAAATTTTTAACTTTAACTTAGTTTACTTTGTATGCTTACTGACTGGTAAGCTTTCTCTCATCAGCCATCATGCTGATGCCACGAGCAGTTGGGAGGGGCCCTTCAAGTGGCCATTAATTAGTCACTTCAGGACTTCAATTGGCCACCCACAGGCCTTCCTGCTGTGGACAAAATCAGGGAGGAGATGAGATGATGGTGAGGTCCCAACACGTCATCCTCCCATCTTTGTAAATACCCTCACCATAAAATTTGCCACAATGAGGTTTCATTCCATAATGCTATGATCAATATTAACACCTAAACAAAAATAATATTTTCTGGATATAAAAATGAGTGAGAATTATTTTCACATTTGCATCTTAGTTCCATTCTCACCCAAAGAAATATCACCAATTTTCTAAAACAATTCTGCTGCCAAATCTCAAACGAAAGCACATTACAGAATCTATTAGGTATAAATGTCCCTTGCAACTGGTGCTATTTTTATGTGCTTGCCGTCCTTACCTTCCTCAGTGTTTGTGTATTTGGGAAGTTTTGCCAAAGGAAGATGGTGAGTTGCTGCAATGCCTCTAGTAGATGCGACACAATGCAGTCACTATTGTGCAATGAAGTAACTGTTTCAAACCACGGATGGAGCACTGATCAAGTAGATTTCTTTGTCCTGGAAGATGTTGAACTTATACGGTGAATTTCACTGCCCCACCCGCCATGGAATTGGAGCAGGTGTGGGGTAGACAATGGAAATGTCTGTTGACCTTGACTTACGTCTTCGGGGCGAGAGAGGCCATTAAGCGTTGTTGGAGCTGTGTTCATCCAGGTCAAGTGGAGATTGTAATATCTGGTTCATTGGCTGATGTGCTCCTTAGTTTTGTTGATACCTTTGTTTAGCGTGCATGTAAATCCTGCAATAAAGCAACACAAGTTGATACCTCATTTGTTGACATGGTGCTGTACCTTCTATGCTCTGCACTGAACCAGGGCTCATCACCTGGCACCAAGGCTCATTGTCTGATTAGGGTGAAGGAGATGCTAGTTACAGATTAGCAGTGAAATTCACAGCACTTGCTGCTTCAGCAAGTAACCTCTGTAACAAAAAGACTCATACCAAGCTGTAACTGTCAGAATACATTGTGTTGCTTTGTGTAAGCATAGTGAGAGGAAATAAAATTCCCTGAGTCAAATGACCTGACTCATATGTCCTCAAAACTGTTGGAGCTGTGCACTGAAACTGTCACAACAGATATGAAGATCTATCAGCTTGCAAAACTGGGAGGAGGTTTTGCAAGTTGTTGACCATCAACAACTTGAGATATACAGATGGCACCACACTGATTGCAGAGTCAGGAGAGACACTACATGAAAACTAAAGTGAAAGTCTTACGGCATCATCGCACCCCTTTCTCAGTGTGAAAATGACATAAAATCGAGAATGAGCTGACAAGCGGGAATGACTCCCATTTTCGCACCCATTCCCATCTTATCAAGAAAAGAATCATTGTGATCAAGAGCTCGTTCAAAATGGGCGAAACATCAATTTGTATTTTTTTGCATTTATCACAGTGTAATTAGTGAGTTTCACTCCCAATCGTCCCAGTTCACCTGTCTCAACAACCTCATTCACTGTAGCTGCAACCGATGAGGAAAAAATACTCCTGTTTCAAAGTCGGCTTCAGGTGCTGAGCAGTAAGGGTGAGGGAGATAAAAGTCTCCATGCTGCAGAGGGGGGTCAGAACTTTATCACCCTGCCCTTCATGGGAGTTAGAGTGGGCAAAGTCATTGACTTTGGTCAGGATTTAATGATTTCGGGACAAGAGAGGCTATAAAATAAGAACATAAGAAATAGGAGCAGGAGTAGGCCATACAACCCCTCGAGCCTGCCCCGCCATTCAATAAGATCATGGCTGATCTGTAGTGGTTCAGTACCACTTTCCCGCTTTCTCCCTGTAACCCTTAATTCCCTTGTCAATTAAAAACCTATCCACTCTTGACTTGAACATATTCAGTAAGGAAGCCTCCACCACCTCATCAGGCAGAGAATTCCAAAGATTCACCACCCTTTGCGTGAAGAAACCCCTCCGCAACTCCAATCTGAACAACCCCCCCCGCCTCCTAATCTTGAGGCTGTGCTCTCTAGTCCTGCTATCTTTGCTAAGTGGGAAGAGTCTCTCAACCTCTACCCTATCCATTCCCTTCATTATCTTATACGTCTCTATAAGATCCCCTCCCAGCCTTCTAAACTCCAAAAAGTACAAAGAGTTCAGTCTCTCCTCATAATCCAACGCTCTCATCTCCGGTATCAGCCTAGTAAACCTTCTCTGCACCCCCTCCAAGGCCAATATATCCTTCCTCGAATGCAGCAACCAAAACTGCACACAGTACTCCAGCTGCGGCCTCACCAGCACCCTATACAGCTGCAACAGAACCTCTCTACTTTTATATTCTATCCCCCTAGCTATAAAGGCCAACATTGCATTCGCCTTCTTAATCACCTGCTGTACCTGCATACTGTGTTTTTGCAATTTGTGCACAAGGACCCCCAGGTCCCTCTGCATCGTCACATGCTGCAGCTTTTCTCCATTTAAATAGTAATCCTTCCTACCATTGTGCCTGCCAAAGTGGATAACCTCACACTTGCTAACATTATCCTCCATCTGCCAGGTCCTCGCCCACTCACAACCTATCAAGATCCCTCTGCAGGCTTCCCACACTTTCTACGCAATTTGCTTTTTCACTCATCTTCGTGTCATCAGCAAATTTCGTCACCCTGCATCAGCCCCTTCCTCCAGATCATCTATATAAATGGTAAATAGTTGAGGCCCCAGCACTGAATCTTGGGGCACTCCACTAGTCACCAGCTGCCAATCAGAATAGCGCCCATTAATACCTTCCCTCTGCTTCCTATTAGGAAGCAATCCTCTATCCAGTCTAACGCTCTACCCCCGACTCCCTGCACCTTAACCTTCTGCAGCAATCTTTTGTGAGGCACCTTATCAAATGCATTTTGGAAATCCAAAAACACCACATCCACCTGTTCCCCTCTATTTACCGCACTAGTCACTTCCTCATAGAACTCCAATAAATTCATCAAGCACGACTTCCCCTTAACGAATCCATGCTGCGTCTGCCTGATCAAACCGTTCGTATCCAGGTGCCTCGTTATTTCTGCTTTGACTACAGATTCAAGCATTTTTCCGACTACAGATGTTAAACTAACCGGCCTATAACTCCCTACCTCCTGTCTGCTACGTTTTTTAAACAGCAGTGTAACATTAGCCATTTTCCAATCTTCTGGCATTTTTCCAGAGTCCAGCAAATTTTGAAAGATAATTACTAGGGCATCCGTCATCACTTCTGCCATTTTCTTGAGGACTCTGGGATGCATTCCATCCGGTCCCGGGGACTTATCTGCCCTCAGCCCCATTAGCCTATCAAGCACCACCTTTCTAGTGACTGTAATCTCATCAAGGACCTCATCTCCTACCACTCTTCGGCAAGCTATTTACGTCCTCCTCCGTAAAGACCGACACAAAAAACTTATTCAAGGTCTCCGCCATATCCCTGTCATCCACCATTAAACCATCCCTCTCATCCTCCAAGGGTCCTACATTAACTCTGGCCATCCTCCTATTCTTTATATACTTATAAAAACTCTTACTGTCCTTTTTGATGTTTCGAGCTAGTTTAGTCTCATATTCCATCTTTCCTTTTTTAATCACTTCTGCCTGAGGTATTGTTTTGTGGTCACCATGATGCATTTTGGGTCAGGGGAAGTCATGAGCTGTTCAGGACTGGCTTCTCAGAATGGACCTAGGTCTGAGCCTTAACACTGGTCTTAGCATTGACTCTGGGTCCTAGTACTAGCATTAAGAAGCTTCACAACACCTTCCACACACCTGACAAAGGAACACCATTTCTGAAAGCTTGTGAAATTACTATCAAATAGACTGGTTGGACTCTAACGTGGTGTTGTGAGACTTCTTACTGTGTTTACCCCAGTCCAACACTGGCATTTCTACATCCTAGTACTAGCAGCAACAAGTAAGTTCGGTGGTGGGGGAACGGGCTGGAAACTTTCAGAACTGGTAGTGTTGTCTGAGGCCACTACTGTGTGGGTACTGGGTGTGTACATGAGGAGGAATGGAGGAGATGTGTTGCCAGTCTGGGGAGCTGGGGAAGGGGAATTGGGGAATATGTGTTGCTGAGGGGAAGGAGGGAGGGGGTGCAAAGGCTGGTGTGGATCGGGAAGCGTGTGTTGCTGGGGGTGCTGGAGGAGGGGAAAATTGGAGAGTTTTTGTTTCCGGACATGGAGTAGGGAATTGGGGAGTGTGTGTGTTGCTGGGGGAGGGGGGAGAGTGCGGAGGTTGGTGTGGATGGGGAAGCGTGTGTTGCTGGGGGTGCTGGAGGAGGGGAAAATTGGAGAGTCTTTGTTTCCGGACGTGGAGTAGGAAATTGGGGGTGGTGTGTTGCTGGGATTTGTGGAGAAAGGTGTGGGGAGTATGTTGCTGAACTGGGGGCAAGCGAAGTTCTCTAACTTTTCCATCTCTCTCTCCCCTTCCCCAAGCCCTCTTCAGATTGATGAGCTGGTTTTTGCAATGCAGCCCATTGACCTTGCTGTTGTTTTGGTTGCTGCTGGAGCTGAGGAGGAAGAGCAGGAGGATGAATTGCTAGCAGAGGAGGCCTAGGCTTACCACACGCAGGAGGAGAGGGAGATGGCTGCCAGAGGCAGGGAGCGGCCACCAGTCTGCCCTGGCAGTTCCACATGTTCTTAGATCATCTGTCAGACACTGTGTACCATCGATGGCACCAGCTCGGTAAGGACACAGTGTGTCACCTGTGCCATTTGTTACTGGGCCTGGAACCTTGGGGCACAGGGGAGGCACCCACTCTCTGTGGCTGTGAAAGTGATGACTGCTTTAAACCTTTATGTCACCAAGTCCTTCCAGGATGCCAGTGGAGATCTTTGTGGCATCTCACAGTCAAATGTACACAAATGGGTGAAGTAGGTTATGGATACCCTATATGTCCAGGTTGGCCAGAATATTAACATGCTCCAGGCTCAGCAGGAAGGTCAGGTTGCAGGATTCGTGGCCATTGTGGGGATGCTTAATGTACATACAGCTATAGACTCCACCCACATCCCTCTTAAAGCCCCAGAGAAAAATCTAAGATTTGTGAAGGTTTCCATTCCATCAATGTGCAGTTGGCGTGTGATCATCAGCTGAACATCATGCATATGTGCATCAGACACCCTGGCAGCGTGCATAACAGCTTTACATTGAGGAGCTCAGATGTCCCAGAGGTTTTTGAGGAGGAGCCCAGGGTGCAGGGATGGCTCATTTAGAATATGAAGTACTTCAGAGTTAGTTGATGATACCTGTGCAGAGGCCTGAGACTGAGGTGGAGACCCAATATAATGAGGCCCAAGTTGCTCCCAGTCAATAGTGGAGCGGTGCATTGTGCTCCCCGAAATGTAGTTCAGGTGCCTGGACTGCACTGGCAGCGTCCTCCAATATAGCCTCTGATATGGTCTCGCATTGCGATGGTATACTATGCCCTGCATAACCTGGCACAGCATCAAGGAGACCTCCTGAGGCGAAGGAGATGGAGGCCGACCAGCTGGGGAAGGGGATGCCCAGGGAGAGGAGGAAGAGAAATATAAAGAGGAAGAGGAGGAGGAGGACAATGATAGCAACCAACACCATCTAAGCGCTGGAGGGCTCGTGGCATTAAGGGTCAGGCATGTGAGGTCAGTGAGGGAGGTCCTGATTACCACATGTTTTGGAAACCAGGGGATAGTGTTGCTGCATGTGGGTTCCAACCCCTCTTGTGTACCTCTACAATCTTCTGCAACATTATACTCTGGAGCGGTGGTCCTAGGTATGCTGTGTTAGCGAGTTTCTGTGGCAGGCAGGATGACAACTCACTACGTGCTGTTGTGATGATGCCTGGTGCAAACTAGTCTGACCCCTGCCTAAGTTCCAGTACTTAGGCCATTGTCTGTGTGGTGGATAAGGGAGCAGTAAACACACATACAGGGCCTCGGGATGGGTGGGATAGGGAGAGGGCACTTGGAGGAAACACATGCAAATACAGGGAGAATGTACAAACTCCACACTGACAACCACCCAAGGCCAGAGTTGAACCTGGTCCATAGAATTGTGAGGCAGCAGTGCTTCTTATCCTCACCCATTGTTACTTCCAAGTTCAGAAAGACAATGGTGAAAAGATCTAACCCCAGAAATGAAAACTGAAATAAATGGACGAGTCCTTGAACAAGTGTAAAAGTTTACATGCCCTTGGGCAGATTATCATTAGAAGATGGGAGATAGGATAATGAGATCCAAAGGAATATTGAGATAGCTGAGGCTAGTTTTGCCAGAATGAAGGATGCGTTAACATCAAAGAAACTGAACATGAACCTTAGGAAAAGAACGGTGGAGCACTACATTTTGTCATCATGTTATATGGTGAATGCATTTGAGATGTGGACATGGAGGAGGGTATTCTGCATACTCTACACAGCCAGAGAGGCGAATAAAGAAGTATTGGAACTAGCTAGGGAAAAGAGGAAATTAATGCATAACATGGAAGAGTGGAAGATGCAATGTTTTCATCATTTCATGAGAGCAGACAGTAGGCAGAGGCAATTATTGAAAGGAAAGAGAAAATGGAGGAGAAGAGAAGATGGTTGCTGAATATAACTTGACTGGAAGTAGGTGAATTATGTGGAATGTGTAAAGACAGCACAAGACAGGCAGAGATGGAGATTCATGGTAGTCCCTTCATGGCAAGATGACAACATCAACAAATGAATAAGTCAAACAGTCATTGGCTCATTATGGAGCACAGGGAATGGCAGATGCATTTAGTTCATTGCTACAATGAGTGTACTATATTTTTCTTTGTACATCCTGATTCTTACCACCCAGACCAGCCATCATCCCCCGCACTCCAATCTGGAAGAAAACAGTTGGAGACGCAGTAATGAAATGTGGAGAAATGTTAGAACCAGTGGATCCACTATGAAGAAAGTTTGATTTATTTCTTGCATATTTAAAAAGTGAAACTTTTAAACAAGATATGGTAGTATTAATTGGAAAGAGAATAGAAGAAGCAATATGCAAAGGCTCATTTATTTATATAACTGCAACTCAGATTTATTCATTCATGTAATTACTATTGTAAGGGAATATGTACTTAGTAAGTTATCCATAGCACATAAGAATAGTATCACTGGAACAATGACACAGGAAATTATTATATATAAAACTTACAAGTACACCGAATTGCTAAATAGCAACATACCTCAAAAGAGGGACTCACCCTTGGGACTACCAGAACTACCAAAACCACAGTTTGTTAGACTGATTGGTTAAAAGATTGCAAAGCTATCAAAATTCCAGGGTGTCCAAATCTAAAATCATAAATATCCAACTCACACTAATAAATCTAATATGAATGTTGTTAATAGTTGTCAATATAAAACTGCTTGTGACACTAATAAAAAAACTTTAAAAGAAACTCTTCTCCCAAGTGCAGTTAGAATATGGAGCTTTCTACCAGATGGAGCAGTTTAGATAAGGAGCAGATGCCTTGAAGAAGACTGGAAGAATAAAACATTAACAAGAGGAAAGGATTAGAGAATTAGAAACCGAGGAGCATCATTTGCTGACATAATTCAGTTGGGAGAGTGTTGGACTGAATATCTAAAGATCAATCCTGGGTTTTGGCATGCAGCCACACACTGGCTCATTTCACTCTCTATAAGGGGAAGCAATCAAGACTGGGAACTTGAGTTGATTATTGGGGTGGCCTAGTGGTACAGTGATTGGCACTGCTGCCTCATAGCTCCAGGGACCTGGGTTCAATTTCCAGTTTGGGTCACTGTCTGTGTGGAGTTTGCATATTCTCCCTGTGTCTGCATGGGTTTCCTCCGGTGCTCTGGATTCTTCCCACAGTCCAAAGATGTGTGGATTAGTTGCATTGGCCATGCTAAATTGCCCTTTAATGTTGTGGGATATGTAGTTTAGAGGGATTAGGGGAATAAATATGTGGGGTTTTGGGGATAGGGCCAGTTGGCATTATTGTTGATGCAAGCTCGATGCGTCAATTGGCTTCCTTCTGCACTGTAGGGATTTTATGACTGTTTATTCGATGACACTTGTTGTATAAATACCAATGTAGACCTATTAATTGTACAGGACGCCCTGTTTCTGTGTGCTGTAAAAAAAAGCTCTTGACCATTTGATTCCCACAAGTTAAAAATTGGCCGCAATCTTGCTTACCTAATAAAATTACTCCATCTACAACTAAGAACTACCATTCATTGTTTTCTTTCCTTAGTTAAAAGTTTATATCAATAAATTACAATTTCAGCTAATGCTTTGGTGGCACAGTAGTTAGATCAGCGCAAGAAACCCAGGTTCAATTCTGGCCTCAGATCATGGCCTGTGTGGGGTTTATATATTCTCCCCGTGTCTGCATGGGTTTCCCCCTGGTGCTGCCATTTCCTCCCACAGTCCAGAGATGTGCAGATTAACTAGGTTGGTCATGCTAAATTGTCTCTAAGTGTAGCTTTTGTAGATGCATAGGATTATGAGGGTAGGGCCTTGGTGGGATTGTGGTCGGTGCAGACTCGATGGGCTGAATAGTCTCCTTCTGTACTGTCGGATTCAATAATAATCCTCAGTCTACATAACTGAGCTAAATATGTTGCCAGTGTCCTCCAACGCTCACCTTACTGGAATTGGCATAGTCATCAGGACAATAATTCATTTATTTGTGGCCAGCAGAACACGTGGCTCTATGGATACGTTTCCAATCCTCTATATAACTGGAAGAACCCACTAGTCTGGCCTACTTCAATGTACCATGTGGCTCCCATTGGCTTCTCCGTGCAAGAGGCCCAATGCTGATTAAAGAAAAGCTGTCCAGTATTGGACAGGATTCAAGTCACCAACTCGGCCTCTGTCCTTCAGCTTCACATCCATCTTCCATCTAAACATTTCTGTTGTGTATGGCAATTTTTCATCTCTTGTTAAAGATTTCATGCGACATAGTGAAGCAAAAAGGAAGATGATTTAACATTATCATGTACTGTCTTCAGTATGTTTTTGCAAATTTCTTCTTGGAAATTTTCTTGGATGGTTCTCTCCATTAGCAGCTGTAACTTCATTAAGACATCTTCAGAAAGTATGGATGAACATGCAAATACTGAATTTTCAATAAAGGTTGAGAGGCAGGTTGGGAAAACCCCCAGTAATATTTCTGACAATTACCTGGGATTAGTTTCATGTGGTCCATAAGGCAGTCTGATGTTTACACAGGCCCAGAGGGGTATGTCTATGAGATGCGTGGACGCTAAACTCAGACATTGCAGTCAGAGCTAACCATGCATGTACCAGAATGGTAAATGGCCATCTGTTCAAGGGATTAGATATTGGGGAGATTCAGTTGTGAGATAAACATCCCCGGCTGCAGCAAACAAGGGCTGAAAATGCTCCAAATTCACGTTAGGAAATGAAGCAAAACAAAGATAAATTTTCATAACAGGCTAATGAAGCAAATTGAAGGAATATTTTTGGATGATGGATGAAAAAAATAAATAAGTGTGCTGAAAATCCACCATTGGTGAAAAAGAATAATATAAGTTATTCTAATTATGTCAATAAAAGCGATACTGGGCAGGATTTTCCAGCCATGCTTACCTCCAAACTGGAAAATCTCACCCGAGGTCAACAGACATTTGCTTGGTCCATTCCCCCTCTGATTCCTGAGGCAGATAGGACGGGAAAATTCTCTCCCCCACCCTGACCAGAATGTTACCACCGTTCACAATGGCAGGATTTTTCCATCCTGCTGCAGCGGATGGAGATTTGGCTGGACACCAAATTCTCTGACATCGCTGCCGCAGGAGCTTGGCATGAACAGTTGGTAAGATCGCGCCTACAATGCTTTTGGGAGGAAAGGGGGGCATTATTTGCACTTTAATTATCCTTTTCATGGGAGGTGAGTGGTTTGGTAAGGTCAGCATTTATTGTCCTTCCCCAATTCTCCTTGAGAAGGTGCTGGTGAGCTGCCTACATGAACTGCCAGAAACCATGTGGTACAACCACAGGGTTGTTAAGGAAGCCATTTTGTGACCCAGTTCATAAAGGATGTAGTTTAAATCAGGTTTTGTGAAGTAGTTGACATTCACTGAGCCTGTACTTGTTTCTTCTTTTCTGGCAGTCCCTCAGAGTGGAGGATGATTTGCTCCCACACTAAAAATTAGTTCACTGAAGACTGAGAAGACCAATGTATGACTCACACTCTCTGTCACAGATGGGACAGATGGTAGTTGGGGAAGTGGGTGGGTGGAGAGTCCAGGCAGACATCTTTAATCTTTCTTTACACCAATCTAAGGGTCTGCTTCTAGAAGACAACCATCATCCTTGTAGCAAAGAAAGGTCAGGCAGCTTGCCTTAGTGAATATCTCTGACACCCATCATGATGAAGTGCTTCCAAAGATTAGTCACAGCATGATTCAATTCCATTACTGTTTGCCTATTGCTGCAATATGTCCACAACAGGCGCCATCTCTCTGGCTTAACATTCAACTCTAGAATATCTGGAAAACAAAAAGCCTTTTTCCAGACTTCTGTTTAAAGACTACAGCTCTGCCTTTAACACTATTAGTCACACAAATTGCATCTCTAAACTCTATGGCTTAAGATTCGGCTCCTCTCTGTGTGACTGGATCCCAGACTCCTAAACTACTAACCACAACCAGTGAGGATAAGGAACAATCCATGATCATCCTCAACACTGGCTGTGTCCTCAGCCCCTTACTATGCTCATTACACAATTATGACTGTGAAGCTAAATTCCCCTCCAACTCGAATTTTAAGTTTGCTGATGACAGGACTATAGTGGGTCAGATCTCAAACAATGAAGAGACAGAGTACAGGAAAGAGACAGAATCTAGTGAACAGGTGTGATGACAATAATTTCTCCCTCAACTTCAGCAAAACAAAGAAGATAGTTATCGATTTCAGGAAGTGTAGTGGTGGACATGCTCCTGATTACATCAACAAGAATGAAGTGCAAGTAGTCAAGAGGTTCAAGTTGCTAAATATCCAGATCGTCAACAACCCGCCCTAGTCCCTCCACGCCAATCTATAGTTAAGAAAGATCACCAATGCCTCTACTTTCTTAAGAGGTAAGGAAATTTGTCATGTCCACTATGACTATCACTAACTTTTATAGATGCACGATTGAAAATATTCTTTCTGGTTGTAGCACAGCTTGGTACGACTCCTGCTCTGTCCAAGGCTGCAAGGAATACAAAGGGTTGTGAATAAAGCCCTGTCCATTACACAAATCAGCCTCCCATCCATTGACTCTGTCTACCCTTCCTGCTGCCTCAGAGAAGTATCCTGCATAATCAAGGAACCTATGCATCCTGGACATTCTCTCTTCCACCTTCTTCTATTGGAAAAAAAAAGTCTGTGGTCATGTGCCAACAGACTCAAAAATAACTTCTTTTCTGCTGCCATCAGACCTTTAAATTGAACTACTTCAAATTAAATTGATCTTTCTCTACACTCTAGTTATGACTGTAACACTACATTCTGCACTCTCTCCTTTCCTCTCTAAGTACTGTATGCTTTGTCTGTATAGCGTGCAAGAAACAATTCATTTCACTATATACATGTAACAATAATAAATTAGATTTCAACAAAGTTTGCCATGCTCTCCATTCACTGTCAACACTTGGCTTCAGCTTGTTCTCAGTGATGAAACTCGAGATGTTCAGCTCCTTCCCAGATTATTTTTCTCCACTTTAGGTAGTCTTGGGCCAGGGATTCCCTGGTGTTGGTGGGATGTTAGCTTGAGCAAAAGCACTGATATTGGTGTAGCTGTTCTGCCAATGGATTTACAGGATCTTGTGGAGGAAGCACTAGTGTACTTCTCTACAGTTTTGAGGTGCTCTCTGTACATAGTCTACACTTCTGAGCCATATAGGAGACTGGGTATCACAACAGCACTGTAGACCATTACCATAAGTTTAACTATTATTGTCACAATTAGGCTTATGTCAACACTGCAATGAAATTAATGTGAAAATCTCCTAGTTGCCACACTCCAGCATCTGTTCAAGCACTCTGAAGGAGAATTTAGCATGGCCAATCCATCTAACCACTAGCATGTCTTTTGGAATGTGGGAGGAAACTGGAGCCCATGGAGGAAACCCACACAGACACGGGGAGAACGTTCAGACTCCACACAGGCAATGACCAAAACTGGGAATCGAATCGGGTCCCTGGCATTGTGAGGCGGCAGTGCTAGTCACCGCGCTACCAAGATGGAAAGGAGACCAAGGATCTGCTAGGAATCCTGTTCATCGCCTCTTTCTGGTCAATTATTTTTTCCATCTTTAGACCTAGGCCAGATTGGCACTGTGCCACCAGCGGGTGCTGGGTCTGAGGTCCTGAAGAAATATTCTCTTCCTCAGGTGACCAAAGACTGTCCTAGCATGCTGAAGACGGTGTTGAATCTCACTGTTGATGTCTGCCCTGGTTGACAGTAGGCTCCTAACAAAAGTGTCGATGTTGTTCAAGGCCTTGTTGTGGATTTTGATAATCAGGAAGCAGTATTATCTAGCGGGCATAGGTCGATAAAGGATCATTTTCCTATGAATGTTTTTTGTTAGGCTCATGTTTTCCATGCCTCGGTGAATGGGTTGACAATGGCTTGGAGCTCTGTCCCTGAGTGTGGGCAGATGCAGTCATCATCTTCATACTGTAGCTCAATGACAGAAGATGGGATTCCCTGGAATGTCATCCATCATTTCTAATGATAAATAAATGAGTCTAGGTGGGAATTAGATGGAATGTACTCTATCCTCCAAAATATGGACTTATTCACATATCAATCAATCTATGGGAGAAAGTCTAATCACTGAACATGGTGTTTGTCCCCAACCTCTCTGATGGGAGACGAGTGGAATTCCAGAAAAAATGCTCCACATTTCCATACATACTGATCTCCTGCAGTTACATCGCCTGTAGTAATCTATCTTCTTTCTAATGAAGAGTCAGTAGCCAGAGGAAGAAAGTTCCCCTGTCATTATATCCAGAGGACTTGTATCATTGAATAGAATTAAGCTATGTAATATTTTGACCTTGTGTCAGTCATGATACATTGCTTCAATAAATTTGCAGTATTGTAGTGATGGGTGAATTATTATTACATTCAAACTCTGGCAGCACTGCAATAAATATCTAAGGGTACACGCTAGCCAATATTGCAAGTCACCAGATAGTGAAAAAGACAGAAATATTCAAACAAAAATTTAATGAGGCAAAAGAATTGAACTCAGTGAATTCCCTCATCCCATGGCTCATGTGTACTGCATCTCCCTCAATCCAGGTTGCAAGGGTGAGTTCAACATAAACAGTTCCTGATCTTCAAAGGTTTTGAACGAAACTGTAAAATGCTTACTTATTCATAGACTCATAGAATCCCTACAGTATAAAAAGAGACATTTGGCTCATCGAGTCTGAACTGACCACAATCCCATCCAGGCCTATTTCTGCAACCCCACACATTTATCCTGCCAATTCTCCTGACAGTAGGATCAATTTAACATGCCCAATCAACCTATGCTGCACATCTTTGGACGTTCCCATGTATCCATCATTGATCTGCAGCTCTTTCCCTCCTCAGCAAGCTTACTTCAATCTGGTCGCATAGATGGAATTGGTGTAGATTTTCAAGGCATAGTGGCACATTGGCTTGCACTGCTGCATCACATTGCCAGGAAACAGGTTCAATTTTAACCTCAGGTCACTGCCTGTGTAGATTTAGTGCATTCTCCCCACTTCTGTGTGGGTTTCGTTCAGTTTCCTTTTGCACTCCAAACGTGTGGGTCAGGTTGATTGACCATGTTAAATTGACCCTTAAGTGTCAAGAGGATTAGCAGGGTAAATACATGAGGTTACGGGGATTGGGCCTGGGTGGGATTGTTGTTGGTGTAGATTCGAGGGGCTGAATGGCTTCCTTCTGCACTGTAGGGGTTCCATGATGATTCTATAAAGACTAAGATGGAAAGATAAAGGAAACTCAAACAAGAGGTATCAGATACATTTACTCAGGTTTGTCTGATCTTTTTTCCATTGCATTCCATGGATTGTTTTAATCAAATCCTATCTTCTCTATCTCGTAAGTCCTCTATTCAGGAAACACATTTCAGCTCCATAATAGGGAAACAGATCAATAGAGTGTCTCTTAATTTCTGTGACACTTTCACCAATTTCCAGCTATAATTCCAACGGATTAGCGTGTATGGTAGTTTTGAGCATTTCTCCAGGAATTTCACTCATCTCCCATCAGAGGTATAGCAAAGGATTTATTGTTGCCACATGCTTTGGTATACATTGAAAAGTATTGTTTCTTGTAAACTATACAGTCAAAGCATACCATACTTAGGAAAGGAAAGGAGAGAGTGCAGAATGTAGTGTTACAGTCATAGCTAGGATGCAGAGAAAGATCAACTTAAGGTCCATTCAAAAGTCTAATGACAGCATGGAAGAAGCTGTTATACTCTGCTGCCATCAGGTTCAAACCCCACAAACGTTCAGTGATTACACTTTCTCTGGGGCAGCACGGTGGTTAGCATGGCTGCCTCAAAGCGCCAGGGATCAGGGTTCAATTCCGTCCTTGGGTTACTGTCCTGTGGAATTTGCATGTTCTCCCTGTGTGTGCATAGGTTTCCTCTGGCTGCTCTAGTTTCATTTCATAGTCCAAAAGTTAGATGGATTGGCCATGGTGAATTTCCCCTTAGTACCAAGGGAATTCGCAGGGCAACTATATGGAGTTATGGGGATTGAGCCTTGTTTGAACTATTGTCAACATGCTCTACTTTTTCCCTTCTACCCTTATCTCGGTGATAGCTGTCAACTTATCATAAAGTTTAGAATCATTAGCACAAGTAGTTGGCCTATTTTAGTTGGACTTTCCTCCCCAATGAAGCTTTATCATTTTCAAGGCTGTGCTTAAGCAAAGCCATTTCTTGCAAGCTGTGCCCAGCACACCTTCTAATTCTATTTTTTACTCTCGTTCTGTGCTTCTAAAACTTCATTCTAACTCTTTTAAACTCTCTAACAATGCTTTAATTCAATTTCTTACATTCTGCATTCTCATTTTGTTCTCTATGAATGGTATGTTTTGTCTATGTAACGTGCAAGAAACAATACTTCTCACTGTGCATTAATATATGTGACAATAATAAATTATTAATAATAGTATTTAACATAGAATAATCTCATCAGTTTATTTTTAAGGGGCCTCTGGGGGCCTTTCCATATGCTGGACAAAAATCTATGAATCTGAATGTTGCTGATTACTCACCAATAGGAGATGTTGAGAGAAACCACCTCCACAATCTCTAAAGATTTTCCCAGTCACTATATCATGGACTGAAGGTAGTCATTGAAACTGCTCTGATTTCCGTGCTCTCTACCTGTCTATTAACAAAAATGTTTGTTCAAAATTCTGCTTTCCCCTTAATAAATGGTGGTAAATATTTCCCAATCCTTAAATTTGGAAATATTTCAATCTTGTGTTAGAACTTGCAGAGTAAAGTTGAGGTCAGATAAAAATAACAGGGATAGTTTATTTTTACACACACACACACACACACACACGTGAGAGAGGAGTTTTGCAGGGTCCTGGAAAACTCCTCTTACACTCACACAATAGATGGGGGATAGGGAAGTAGAAAGATGGTTCAAGGCATGACCAAATAAAATACAAGCATTGGTATTGTGTGCAGAGTTCAGAATCAGAAATCAACTCAAATCACTTACTAGGATGATAACGAACTTGATGGTTTGAATTATAAGGAGAAGCTGGATAAATGGGACTTCTTTTTTGGAGCGTAAGAAGTCGAGGGGTGATCTTGTAGAGGTCTATAACATATTAAGAGGTATAGATTAGCTCGATAGTCAACATCTTTCCCCAAAGATAGGGGAGTCTAAAACTAGAGGGCATAGGTTTAAAGTAAGAGGGGAGCGATACAAAAGTGTCCAGAGGGGTAATTTTTTCACACAGAGGATTGTATGTGGAACAAGCTGCCAGTGGTAGTAGTAGAGGTGGGTACAATTTTGCCTTTTAGGAAGTGTTTAAACAATTGCATGGGTAAGATAGGTATAGAGGGATATGGACCAAATGCAGACAAGTGGGATTACCTTAGTGGTTAAAAAAGGGGACAAGTTGGGCTGAAGGACCTGTTTCCATGCCGTAAATCTGTATGAATTTGTGACTGTAACTGGAATGTTCCTTCTGAGGGGTGCTAACTGGTTTTAGTATTCTCAGTCTTCCAGAGTGAGACTTTCATGGTAGGAAAAGACATGCAGAGTGAGTCAGCTTAGAGACAGGAGTTCCGAGGTTCCAACAGCTGGGTCTGAGTTCTTTCTGTTACCACTGGCTTGAAGGCAGACAACACAGGCCAATACCTGGTGTTCTGTCCATGTTGGAGGTCAAAACCGTAACTGCTCAAATTCAGTTACACTGGATGATGTGACAGTGCAGCTTGGGAGAGGAAATGTGAGTACCTCCAAGCTGTTGGACAAAGAAGGTATATGCCCATGGCTGGAATCTTGAGGTGACAAATTGGAATCAAGATGCCTTTTTTGTTCCAGGAGACACTGGTTTTGTGTTGGTGGGTAGGCTGTCTTGTTGAGGCCATTGTATCAAAAATGTTAATGCTTTGGTTATGAGCAATATTATGAGAGATTAAGACTTGTGTGAAATCTCTCCTTTGTTTGACCAGAGCTGGAGCATATTTACCATCCAGGTGGTCATTGTTACTTTGAAACTGCTGTAAGGCATCAAGTGACCAGTTGGAGCCATGTTGTAAGCTCAGCAATATTCCATTTTTAATAGCACATAATAAAAAGCTAATGTAGTCCCCCCGATGAAAATATATATCATGTGTAAGAGAAAATATGCTAATATGAAAATATATATTATATAATGGCGACCTGGACTTGAAACATCAACCCTTTTCTCTCCTTATAGATTCTGCCAGACCTGCTGACATTTTTCAACATTTTCTGTTTTGGTTTTAGATTTCAGCATCCGCAGTAATTTGCTTTTATCCAATGTTTAACTCACTGCCACTTCTCGTCCAGGAATGCCTTCTCTCTGACATGGTTTCCACATGTCTCTCCCTCCCTATCCACCTTCACTGCTTTCCATCTCTCTCAATGTTGACTCTATGGACTGCCATTGACAGCTTTTCCCCTTGTTTTTGTGGCAATGATTCATCTTCCATTCCCACCCCCTGCAGCATGAATATCTCCCATTTTCTCTGCGTTTTAGCTTTGACAAAGGGTCACCTGGATTTGAATGTCAGCTCTTTTCTCTCCTTATAGATGCTGCCAGACTTGCTGAAATTTTCCAGCATGTTCTCCTTTGGTATCATATGCATGTATTTTGTCATGTTTTGACAGTGACACTGATCTGTACTGACACTGATAAAGTTACCTTTGCTTGTTAACTGCTTATTTATGGCACAACTTCTCAGGAGGAACTGCCTGACATACCAGTCCCTTCCCCAGTTACCTGTCAGCACTGGAAGTTTGTCCTTTGCATTTAACTAAAGGTAAATAGCTGTAGTCCATGAAGGACAAAGACATCTCTCTCTCTTGAAGAGAATGGCAATTGATTATGTAATATGAGGGGAACTATTTCATATCAATTGAGGATTAAAGTAGGGGGGCAGGACTCCATGAATTACCACAATTGGAACAGGGATTGAACATGCCCTGTTGGCATTATACAGCATCAGACACAAACCAATTGAGGAACTCACTGACTCTATGTTAAGGCCTAAGCTTGCAAAAGGTTTTGGCATTTCACTAATGCCGTTGTATGGGCAACACGATTATTTTGCTCACTGTTCACTTAAATGCACTTTACATTTCTTTTAATGTTTTAAGTTTAATTATAAGTGTCACAAGTAGCTTACATTAATACTGCAGTGAAGTTATTGTAAAAATGCCCTAGTCACCTCACTCCGATTCCCGTTCAGGTACACTGAGGGAGAATTTAGCATGGCCAATGCACCTAAATAAACGCATCTTTTGGATTGTGGGATGAAACCAGAGCACCCAGCAGAAACCCATGCAGATGCAGGGGGAATGTGTAGACTCCACACAGACAGTGACCCAACCTGAATCAAACCCAAGTCTCTGGCATTCTGAGGCAGCACTGCCACCTCTAATCTTGTAGTAATATTGGCCTTGCTATAATATTACAAGCATAAAAGTGGTGAATGGAGCAAGAGGAGCAGTGCATGGGCGATGATATTCCGAAAAATTAAAATGATTATTTCTATATAACTTACTTAGGTAACGTTGTTTAAATATTGAATTTGAGAAGTATGGCAGAAGAATAAATATGCTGAATTGTGGGCTTGCTTAAAACAGAAAAGTTTTATATGCCATTCATTCTAATCTGCAGAATGATGTTTTAAAACAAACCATGCAGCAGTAACTTTGAATGTTTGATGTATAAAAAATGTGGATAAAATGTTCACTCTGTGAACTATTTTCAGCATTCAAAAAGGGAGAAAAATTCTCTCTGTTGCGACAGCTTCTAGACCTGAATAATCTAATGTTATTAATCAAACATTTACAGTCTGAACTAGCAGTCGATAAACTAGCAGGTCATTGAACATTACACTGGAGTTAAACAGACCTAACATTAGCATTTCTTCATCGAGGGCAAGTGCAATGCCTGGCATAAACATCTGCTTGCAACCTCTAATGTAATACATTCATCTAGAGCTTGTTGAAGTAACCTTCTATTTATAATGAGTTTGCTTAGCAGCTGTTTACAAATATGAGTAACATTTTCAATGATCTTTACTTAAAAAAAAGATCAAGTTAAAAACAAAAGAAAAGAGTGACAGTTCAAAAATTTATTTTAATTTATTCTTGTTAATGTATATTTTCTCTTCCACCTCGGGTTTGGCATTTCCATGCATTTTATCTTTTTCCATCTGATTATGGACCTGAACAAGCCTGAACATTACCATATACATGACTAATGCTGCTTTGTAGTAAACTCATGAAAAGCATCTTGCACAAAATGTCAAGAGGCCACTCATTATTCAGTTTTTAGTTATTTCCCGCGAGCAATTAAGCCAGGATAGGCATGTTTGCACTCATAACCTTGAGTGGCAATATTGACTTCATTCTGCCCAATTGCATTCACAGTATGAGATATTCTAGAAACACGATTGTCTTGCCAAGTAATTATAAAATCTATAAAGTGGCTAAGTGACTGACATGTGAGGGTCAGGCATTACTGTGGCACGGTGGTTAGCACTGCTGCCTGAGTTTGATTCCCACATTGGTCACTGTCTGTGTGGAGTCTGCATGTTCTCCCCATCTCTGAATGGGTTTCCTCCTATAGTTCAAAAGGTGTAGTGATTGGGTGCATTGGCCATGCTAAACTCTCCCTCAGTATACCCAAGCAGGCACTTGAGTGTGGTGACTCAGGGATTTTTACAGTAATTTCATTGCAGTATTAATGTAAGTCTATTGTGACACTAATGAACATTTTAAACTCAATTTTTATGAACACCTTGCATGGTTTAATTACCATGCTACCAACTCATCAAAGTTTCTTAGAAAGCATCTTTTAAACCTGTAATCTCTGCCACCTAGAAAGACAAGACAGCAGACTCACAAGAACACCACCACCAGCAACTTCTCCTTCAAGGCACTCTATATCTTAACTTGGAACTGTATCACTGTTTCCTCACTGCTGCTGGGTCAAAATCCTGGAACTCCTTTCCTAACAGCATTGTTGGTGCACTTAGACCACAAGGATTGTAGTGATTCAAGGCAGTGGCTCACCACTACATTCTCAGGGGCAATTAGAAATGAGCAATAAATGCTGGCCTAGCTAACAACCGTCACATCCCATGAAAGAATCCAGAATGCTTTAGTGCTGCAGAACTGGCCAGAATAACACGTAGATAACTTTCCTCTTCTGCTTCTGCTACTTGGGTGCATTGGCCATGTTAAATTCTCTCTGCGTCTGCATGAGTTTCTTCCTGGTGCTCTGGATTCCTCCCACAGTCTGAAAGACATGTTGCTTAGGTGCATTGGCCATATTAAATTCCATCTCGGTGTACCTCGGGGGTGGCGACTCGGAGATTTTCACAGTAATTTCATTGCAGTGTTAATGTAAACCTGCTTGTGTCACAAATAAATGGTCCTCATAAAAACATTGTAAATTCCACACTTGCTGTGGCAAGCTTTCTCCAAAACAAAATCTAATGATACACGTATAAATCCCTAAACATTAGCTTTTTGAAATTTCTTTTTAAGTTGCTGGAGTGTTATAAGACATGGAACAGCACCTGAATTCCCAAATCCTAATAGATGTGTGCCAACAAGAAAGCATGAACTATCACTTTAGCACAGCCATTTGTAAACACACAGATTGAATGCTACCTGAGTTATGCTACCTGACATGACAATCAGCCCCATTAATTTTAAGATGGATAAGTGTGGCTTTTTGCATGGACTAAAACATCTGTTTTCTATGAGCTAGCTAAGGGTGAAGTTGAAAGACATTGAGGAGTGCTGCTACACTCTCTGTTGAGCACAACTAACACTGAAGTAACCAACTGGAGTGTTGAACTGTAGAGTTGGATGTGTCATGCTAACATTGAACAGTATTCTGGGCTGTACTGGCTCAGATTTAGTTCCAATGCATAAGATAGAGGTGAGAGAAGCAGAGAAGATCCTTGGGCCTGTTCTGAAGTGGCAGGCAACTGAGTGATATAAAGAGCCTGGATATTGATTCTGGAATGATGGTGACTTTACCCACAGTACAAAGATTTGAAATCCAATGATAGGTATTTCATCTTTAACTTTTTAAATGTGTTCGGGTGCAAAGAAATACCATGTACTCACACAACTGCCTGAAGCCCAAATTGAATGAGACACTTCACGGAAATGGGCAGAAATATCTTTGCCAATTCTGGAAGTACGACTGAATCATAGAATCTCAATTCTACTCTCAAGAATAGAATTGCTGAGGGGGCCATTTGGCCGATCGAGTCTACATCGACTCTCTGACACAGCATATTATCAGGTTTTCTCCTCCACCCTCATCCATCTAATCTAATGTAAAAATTCTGATCTTGGACTGATAAACTGAGAGGGTTTAAATTTTGTACACAATTTTCTTCAGTGAGATAAGATTGTTTTTGAAAGGGACTCAGTGACATTTCTGGGACTCAGCCTGCTTGTGCTCAACTTCCTCCAAAGGCCTTTCATCATTCCATTTCTTAATTTAATGCTCTTTTGACCTCTGAACAATGTGTGATCAGATTGGGTTTGAAATACCAGCACTAATATAGCACAAAGTAAAAGCAAGAACGTTGAAGAATGTGTAAAAAGACAGAGTGACCTGAAAAGATTAATGATAGCTAAAAATAAAATTTTGGGGGGATAAAATGGCTGATTCACTCTGGCAGAAAGTAAAGATAATTCCTGCTAATGTTGTAACAGGTTCCTTAAATTCTGCTGTTTATGAACTAAAAAGGTGATGTCTATGTTGGTGTCCCTTGCACTGATTTATACAAAGGAAAATGACTATCTGTTGTTTAATATTGTGCTGGGTTGTGTTAATATGAAAATTACGATATAGCTTTAATCCAGTGTCATTTTTTTTTCACACCAGCTCCCTAAAAATGGCAAATTAGTCAACTGTTTAAAAACAAACTTTGTGTCACCCACAAATATGTCTTCCTTCCTATAATTTTCCACTTTGGACCTTCACTTGGTTCCCTCAATTAAATATCAAATCTGCTGCACCAAAATCTTGTGGAAACCATACTATTGCATTAGACCTTTCCAAACTGGCTGCACTTTTACACCTTCATAGAATCATAGCATTGTGGGCAGTATGGTGGCACAGTGATTAGCACTGTTGCTTCACAGCACCAGGAACTCCGGCTTCAATTCTAGCCTTGGGCCATTGTCTGTGTGGAGTCCGCGCCTTCTCCCCATGTCTGCTTAGGTTTCCTCCGGGTGTTCCAGTTTCACCCCGCAGTCCAAAGATGTGAGAGTTAGGTTGATTGGCTATACTAAAGTGACTCTTAGGACCTGATTTCACCATTTTCATTCTAAGTGCTGAATCTGGGCGCAATTCAGATCCGACTTGGAAATCCACTTTCAGGTACATCCGTTAGCACTTAGCCTGAAAAAAAGTTGCAAGTCTCAAATTGTGCTGTGGATGGGGCTAAGTGTGCCCCAAAATGACCGGGGCACTGAACTGTGCATGCGCAATTAGGAAAAAAACTGGAAAAAGCATATCTGTGTCAGAACACTGCTGGGCTGCAGAATGTGGAGAAAGCAGCCCGGGAGTGAAAAGCGGGAACACTGGCTGCCACAGACATCACTGTCCCCGTTATCCAGCTACCCCCAGCTACACAGGCTAATCGCGACCCTCTGTTCCCTTCTCCCCCATCAGAGATACATCTTACCTGCCTCCCTCCTCTGCACCCCCCTCTCGTCTATCCTCACTCTCTCCCCCCTCTGGCCTCCCTCCTTCCCTGTGCACTCCCCAGATGTACATCTGACCTGCCTCCTTCTCCTTCCTCTCCCCCACCAGGAAATGATCTGGTCTGCCTTCTCCCCCCTCCCCAGCCCTCCCTACTCACCCACCTCACCATAAATCTGAGGTAGAGAGCCATTGGAAGCTCTGAACTTACCTCTTCAAAAGCTAGAGCATCCGAAACAGACTTTCATTCAGCATGTCTTTTCCCGCCAAATTTCAGATTGGCGAACACGTTGGTAAAGGGGGAAGTGCTGATAATATTGGGCGGGCAGTTCGTTAATTTAATTTAAATGCATGCTAATTCATTTAAATTGTTGTTTCATCAGTGTTGGGCAGGGATCAGATCATACTCATTCCCGGGCCTCAGTAAAGAGGCCATCTGCGCCGATACAGATGTGGATTGTGTTAATTGCTTCATGCCCGAAAATTGGATACAACACAATGATAAAATTGGGCCTTTCATATCAGGGTGATCAGCAGGGCAAATATATGAGATTGTGAGAATAGGGCCTGGGTGAGATTGTGTTCAGTGTAGATTCAAATGACCTCCTTTGCCATTTTAGGGATTCTATGATAAAATCCCTACAATGCAGTAGAAGGCTATTTGGCCCATCGAGTTTGCATCAACTCTCTGACAGAGACAAAGCTCTCTCCCTTGCTCTTACCCAAGCTCTTTCTCTTGCCCTTTCCCTGTAACCCTAAAGACACTAAAGGGCAATTTAACATGGCTATCCACCTAACCTTCACATCTTTGGACCATGACAGAAAACCAGAGAAATCCCACGCAGTCACCCAATCGAACTCAAGACTCATGCTGTGAGGCAGCAGTGCTAATCACTGAGCTTTGATTTAGGAAAATGGAAGATTATAGAAACAATTTTCACATGTGCAGTTATGACCTCGGTGATGTATTCGGATAAGCCGATCTGCAGGATGTTAATATGATCATCTGAGGGTATCTGCAAGAAGCTTGCTCCATAGGCACTCGTGTTATCTTCATGATGACACATAATAGGGCAGAAATCAAAGAGCATAATTTCAAGTGATTTAGCTGATGGCGTATACCAGAGCACTGAAGTGAATAGAAACAGGAACTGGGTGGGACTCTTCTGTCATTGTTAAGTAGTTGATTCTTGGCCTGCAAAACTCTCTGAAAAGGGTAAGTTATCCTCCAGAGCTTTCTACACATCTTTGCTGCTGTACAGCTTCAGCAACCAGAATGAAAATTCTATTCACGTGATTGAAAGTAGCAGAGCTGAAAGAATCCATTGCAAAGCTGCAATTAAAACTGCTTCACTGTGGCTCATCGTAACACAAGCAAGACGAATGCTTCATGTGTAAAATTGTAAGTTGGATTAGCGTAATGGGGTACCAAAATAATTGGTTTAATTGGCCATTGTGAATTATTGCATTAAATCAGTGGAAGAAATATATATTCATTTCTGCAGAACCCCAATTAAACTTAAAATAATCAGACTTTGACAAAAGGGTAATTGAATGAGAATCAGCCCATCACATTTTTAGTGACAGGACAATTCCAACCAGCAAATCTGTACTGACCTTTGTCATCTGGATGCTTTGAAGGCAATTCTAACTGAGGAGAGTATTCAAGCCACTTCTTTCCACTTGAAAATTGATATAACTTTGTGCCTGAAATAGATAAGAGGCAGAATAACAGTCAAAGCCTCTTGTGTTATAACTGTCTAAAGCTGTAAATTTTCCAAAACTAAAGTATTTCATGAACAAGTTGGTTAATTATTAAATAGAAAGAGAGACAGTTGGTTGATGTGAATAAATGTCTGAGAGGGTGATTTCAATCCAAACAACTAGATTCATGCAGTACGAAAAGAGGTTGAACTCACCATACTTGTGTTGGGTCTTTGGTTGAGCTATCTAATTAATCCCACTCTCTTTGTTCCCTAGAGTCCTGTTTTCCTTTCCCAAAAAGCATTTATCTTTTGAGTGTTACTATTGCATCTACTTCAACCACTTCCACAATATGGGCGGCACAGTGGTTAGCACTGCTGCCTCACAGTGCCAGGTTCCTGGGATCAGTTCCTGGCTTGGGTCATTGTCTCTGCAGGTGTCACATTCTCTATGCATGGGTTTCCCCTAGTACTCTGGTTTTTTCTCATGGTCTGAAAGACGTGCTGGTTAGATGCATTGGCCACGCTAAATTCTCCTTTAGTATACCCGAACAGGCCGAGATTTTCACAGTAGTTTCATTGCAGTGTTAATGTAAGCTTACTTGTGACACTAATAAATAAACTTTTAAAAGACTTAAATGTTGCTTTGTCTGGTGAAACAGGGAGTGGTAGCATTAGCCACAATAATGATGAAGAGCAACAAATAGGCTTGTTCTAAGATGTTTAGTGAAAGGGCGCTAGTCAGAAGAGGCCTTACCCAGTTCATTGTGTTAACATTGCCAAGAACCATTTCCCCAGGTGCCAACATTGCATAAGCAGCCACATTCATTGCCAGGCATATTGTGATTTCTGTAGCCTCTCACAACACCTCCAGCTGCTTGTGATCCAAGTGGCCCATATTTTGCCTTGGCTGTGAAAGTTACCCAAGGTTCCCTCGAGGTTATTGAAAGGGACATCACTATTGTTCTTGCCAGTGCCAGATGTGACTGAGTTGGTAGCACTCTGCCTCAGAATTCCAAGGTTCTGGATTCAAATCACCCTCGAACATTTCAGCATTAAATTCAAGGCTGACACTCAACTGAGTAGATGTTATCTTTCCAATGTGATGTTGGGGACGCAGCGGTTTAATGATATTATCACTGAGCTATAGTAATCTAGTAACATTCTAGGGACCCGGGTTCAGGTCACATCTTGACAAATGGTGAATCCTAGAAGTATCTGGAATAAAAAGTCAAATGATGATCGTGAAACCACTGTCGATTGTTGTAAAATGCACTTAGTTCACTTATGCTTTTTGGGGAAAGAATTCTGCCATTCTTATCTACATGAGACTCCAGGGCCACAGCAAGGTAGTTGATAATGTGGGGGTTCCCGACATTATGCCCCATACAAAAGGAATGATTTATAACCTTGCTCAGCAGAAATCAAGCAGGTAGGCATTAACTGAGTGGAAAATGGCCTCTAATACTAGCTCCAGTTCTATTTTTTTTTACTGTCCCTTCAAAGCAGGCAGCTCAGACATATGCATGAATGCATGAAACTAATAGGATCCTCCTTTAACTTTCAGAATAGCATTGAGCCATGATCTCTGGCAGTCTGAACCGGTGACTAAAGAACTAGTCATAGGAGAAGCCAAATCCACAAAATAGCCATGGAATGAAGTTTTAAAACTTTTTCATTAACCTGCCTGTGAGATCAGGAATCAGATCCAAGGGTGAAGGAGTTACTCCTCAATTCTGGATCTAGAGAATGAGGTGAGTTAGGTGGATCAAGTTTCAGGTGAATGTTTGGGGAAAATCATTTTCACAAATGGCAACTCATATCATATCAGAATCCAAATCAGTCATGCTATTCAAGGAACAACTAAATCAATAGACATTCATGACACTGATCAAGTTCTGATGAAAGGGCATTTTGGAAACATTGGTCCATTCCTTTTTGGATGCTGATTAGTTTCATGTGCACTTCTAGCATACCTGTTGGTGATCATGAAGTCTCTTCTCTGCAAACTTTGAAGGTAGAGTCGTTAACATTTCAAGCAACAATAACAACTTGAGTTTGCTTAATGCCTTTGCTGTCGTTGAAACATCCCAAGGCACTTTACAGGAACCGCATAATGGGATACTAAGATAGATGATTGTTTCACCAGCAGTGAAAGAGACAGAGCAAAACAGATAGGCAGGGAGGGATATGGGATGAATTAAGGATCTCAAAAGAGACAGCAAGGCCACCAATGGTACAAAAATTAAAATTGGGGGCTGCACAAAAGTACAGAATTGAAGTAATATTGTTTTAACTGATAAAACTAACACTTTATGTGTGGTCGAACTGAACAGGTTAAACTTAGCACAAGGACTTGCTTAGTCTCTGCTTTGCTTCTGTTATCAAAGAAGTGTACCACTTTTTTTCAGTAATTGAGTGCGGCAGCATATCTATTTATATATTGCACACACATAAATCTGGTTCAATCAGGCCTCATTAACATACACAATTTGTGGGGAAAATCACACGAGGTCTGTAAAGTGGCAGCCTATGTCCCTAATTAATGTCTTCATAAAATATAGAATCAACTATTGTATAATGATTCTGGCAAAGCATAAATACACAGTAAAAACTGCTGACAATTCAAGAATCGGGATCTTTCATCAGAGGAGATTAAAGGAATGATATGATTCAAAATTGTGAAAGAATGAGACAGTGTGGATAGAGTATTTTGCCTAAACCTCCCAGTATCACCAATCCCCTTACAACAGTCTTCACTACGCACGCGTGTTCCACAACTCACTGATCTTTTAGGCTGCTGCATCTTACTTCTTCCACCCATCTTGACTCCATAGTCCTTATAACCTATGCCAGCAAAATGGTTCCTTATCTCTCGGTCATGTTTCCAGTGACTGAGGGAATATGGACAAAGGGAAATAGTTTTAAGACAATAAATCTAAAGAGATTTAGGATGAACACAAGCAGAAACATTTCAACACAGAGAGCAGTGAGACTGTGTCATGCATTACCAGAATTAGTGATTGAGTCAGAGACAGTTAGGATGAACGAAAGGAAGGTAAAAGGATATGGTCATGAGCTATTTAACTTTAATTTTAGCTAGTCCCAGTGTAAATGTTGGTGCAGCTGACACTGGAAGACTGCAATGCAGGCAACCATTAAACTAATGTAAGCCTATCACTTTCTCTGCATTTTGACCATAAGGTGTAGGAGCAGAATTAGGCCATTCAACCCATCGAGCTTTCTCTACTATTCGATCATGGCCGATATGTTTCTCAACCCCATTCTCCCACCTTTTCCCTATAACCTTTAATCTCTATACCAACCAAGAACCCATTTATCTCTGTCTTAAATATACTTTATAACCTGGTTTCCCCAGCCTTCTGTGGCAATGAATTTCATAGATTCGCCGCTCTCTAGTTGAAGAAATTCCTCCTCATCTCAGTTCTCAACCCTTTATTGTAAAGCTATGCCGTTGGATCAGAGTCTCTTCTATTGATGGAAATATCTTCCACACATCCAATAATCGCCATTCAACATAGAACTTGTGCTCTACAGCATCCATTGAAAGCCAGTTGAGTTGAGTCTGTATCCTATGCAATTCAGAAGTACTCAGCACACTCAACCTCTAGCTGTGACAAGTAACTCGTTATTGATCATTACCACAGTTATTTTTCACTCTATGATTATTTCTCTTTGCCACTGTGGTCTTCTCCCACTTGTGTTTCTTTACGTTAATCAAATAAACAAATGCATCACCCACACCCCACCAACCTCAATCCTTGCATTTGCAAAGCAGCACCAGATACGATTTAACAATTTTAAACTTGTTATTGATTGAATTTCGCCAGCAAAGTTTGTAAGGAATGTGGAGTCAAGGTGGGTGGAAGGAATTAGGATACAAATCAATCAAAAGGGTCAGTGAGTAGTAGCACAGATGTGGATAGTGATGACTGTAACCAGGAGATAGTGGTATAAGGAGACTCAGGCAGAGCATTCTCCTTGCTGTACGAAAAGAATAGAATCACAAGAAGTAAAACACACTTCTCTATTTTGGTATCATGACCCTGAAATTCTGAGGGAAGCCTTGAGAAGCGGTGGAGTGGGTGATTGGAGGCATTACTCCAGTGTTGTTACCCAATTATTAAACTAGATTTAGATGTGTTGAAAGTTTCCTGGATAGCTATCCAGCTAAGGGTGACACAGTGGTACAATGATTAACACTGCTGCCTCACTTCACCAGGGAACTGGTTCAATTTCAGCTTTGGGTGACTGCCTGTGTGGAGTTTGCACATTCTCCCCATGTCTGCATGGGTTCCCTCAGAGTGCTTCAGTTTCTTCCCACACTCTCAAGATATGCAGTGTGAATTAGATTGATTGGTTATGCTAAATTGCCCTTTACTGCCAAGGGAATTTATAGAGTAAATATGTGAGGTTCCAGGCTAGAACTTGGGTGGGATTGTTTTTGGTGCAGAATGGCTTTTAAAATGGCATTGAAGGATTTTATGATTCTAAGTACCGTGGATCTGTCTGAAGTCTTTGACTCTAGCTCAAAGTGGCGGCATTCAGGAAGGGTCCCAGGGAGAAGGGTTTGGCTACTGGAAGTTCAAACTTCCTGGACTATCCTCATGAAGACTCAGATGTCAGAGCTTCCACAGGGTCCCTACATGCATTTGTATTTTAGGTCCTGTCTCCAACAACCTGGAGGCCAGAAAATTTGTCATCTCACTGTGACTTATATTTGACAGAAGAAAATCATTTTAACAGAAGAAAAGTTGAAGGAATAATGACGGTTCAGTGCAAGACTTTTGTTTCAATTTGGCACATTCAAGTTTGAATGAGCAAAGGAGGCTTGCCTTTTAAAGTGATAGAAAATGTGGAAAAGGTAATTTTTACTTTTGAATCTGATTGAGTGTTTTCCTTGTTTAAAACTGCTAAGGTAGTGAGGGAAGTCGGTCCATAAGACAATAGGGTGTAGGAGGAGAATTAGACCATTCAGCCCATCGGGTCTGCTGTGCCATTCAATCATGGTTGATATCATTCTCATCCCATTACAGTGAAGAGAGAATGGGAAAGGGAAATAGGCTAGTAGTATTATCCCGAGACTAATAATAATTCAGAAACTGAGCAAATGTTCTGGGGATCCAGGTTCGAATCCTGCACAATAGTGGAATTTGAATTCAATTCTTCCTGGAGTGGCACAATGGTTAGCTCTGCTGCCTCACAATGCCTGGGATGCAGGTTCGATTCCCAGCTTGGGTCACTACCTGCGAGAAGTCTGCACATTCTCCCCATGTCTGCATAGGCTACCTCTGGGTACTCTGATTTCCTTCCACAGTTCAAAAGAGGTGCTTGTTAGGTGCATTAGTTATGCTAAATTCTCCTTCAGGTGTACCTGAATAGGCGCCAGGATGTTGTATCTAGAGGATTTCGCAGTAACTTCATTGCGATGTTAACGTAAGCCTATGTGTGACACTAATAAATACAATTAATAATTCTGCAAAACCCGCTACAGCAGAATGACCAAACTGGTGGAGTTAACATCCCCTCCAAAATCCTCTTGCCTCTATTCGGGCCCAAGAATCCTCTCCTTGCCTCCTTCCTGCTTCTTTCAGTCTGCAACTTATTGGGCCAGATTTTACCAACAAGTTTTGGGTTCATGTCGAGCATGAGGCAAAAGGTACAAACTGTGTCCCGTTCCCCCTTTACCAAGGGCTGAAAATAGTGGCCATCTGAACTGCGTCTAAAATGGACACAATATCAATTTAAACGCATTTGCATGATTTTAAATTGACATAATAGGCTGCAAGCCCAAACTTACCAGCACTTCTCCCTTTACCGATGCGTTTGACCATCCAGGTTTGGTGCGAGGCAGATATGGTCTGTTCAGGGTGCTCCAACATCTGAGGAGTTAAGTTCTGAGTTTCTCAAAGCTCTCTAACTCAGATTGGTGGTCCATGATCACTCTGCGTGAGATTGGTCGGGGGTGGGGGTGGGGTGAGGGGGGTAGAGGGGACTGCTTTCACTTTGCATGTGATAGGTGAAGTGAAAGAGGGGTCCACTGCCACTCTGCGTGTGATCGGTGGGGGAAAAGAAGGGAGGAGCCCCCGACCAGCCTAGGTGCTGAGAGGGTGGGGGGGGGGGTGTGGAATAAAGGGGGCAATCTCAATGAGGACCAAGAGAAAACATTATCCAGCCTGGAAGTGGCATGGCAGAGGAGCATTTTTCTATTTTTTTTAACTGCGCATGTGCAGTTGGAAGCTCTGATCAGAGCCGCAGTGTTTCAGGCATTAAGCCACATTCGCCAGCTATTTTTTCAGGCAGAGTGCGTATGAGGGTGCCTGAAAACAGGTCTAAAAGCCATATCTGAAATACTTCCACTTTCAAGTCTGCCCAGCACTTAGAATTAAAATGGTAAGATAGGGCTCCTTTTGCTGGCCAGCATTTATTGCCCACTGCTTGTTGCCCTTGGAAAGATGGTGATGAACAGCCTTCTTGAATTGCTGCAGTCCATGTGCTGTGGGTTTACCCACAATGCTGTTAGGGACAGAATTCCAGAATTTTAACCCAGCAAGTGCGAAGGAACGGTGATATATTTCCAAATCCGGATGGTGAATGGCTTGGAGGGTAATGGTTTTCCCCAGTTCCCTGATCCTGATGCTCACCAACCTTCCCAATCAGTCCTTTCCCCTCTTCGTGCTTTCACCTCAGCTTCCCCCTGATGAAGGTGCAGCGCTCCAAAAGCTAGTGGCTTTTGCTACCAAATAAACCTGTTGGACTTTAACCTGGTGTTGTGAGACGTTATCCAGCTGCCTTCACCAGACTCTCTGGTTTGTGGCATATTCCGTACCCGCCCATTTCCCACTCTCCACCCCAGAGTTGGAGCTGATTAATCCAGGAGGAGAGTATGTACTTGCTGTTTGATTTCAGGGCATCAATTGTTTATACATTAGCGGGCTGAGTGATAGTGTCGGTCTCCAGCGACTGACACGAGTGAATTTCGGTTGTTAATTCTGCCTGATTAATCATACCAGACTCCGCTCTGCTCTGCTGCTTTGCTGTCAGAAAGGAGTCAACCAGTTGTGGGTTACAGAGTGGAAAGAAACCTCATTTAACCATCAGGTTCTGCCCTGCTGTAATAATTAAGTGCTCGGTATTTGTGGATTGTGGCAGCTTAGAAGGAAAACCACTGACTAGATATTTAACTGTTTAGTATACCTTGGGAAAATGCCTGTTTTACTTTTTTTAAACAGAATTTAGGCAACCACCTGAGAATGAAGAAGAATTTTGATGTAACTCTTGGCCTCAATATTAAGCCAAGGTGACTGTTAAACCCTTTGGGGCAATGAAATGTCAAAACCTGCTCCTTCAGTCTATAAGCAATGCCATTAATCAAGTCACCACTTACAGTCATATAAAAAGAGGCCTGAAAATTACAGAATTCCTATTTTTCCCCATAGCCCTTGCCAATGCTGAGCACCAGAGACTCACAGTGCCAATCAATGTGTATATGATTCAGATTCTTCATCCTCATTGTTTTGTTATCTTCACAGGGCTCGTGCCTTCAAGTCTCTCTCATCCAACTAAATTAACTGCATACCTGCTCAGAATATAATGAGGATATAATTTGATCCTTCAAGTGTACAGCACCATATCTTTAGCCATGGATAATTTTTTTGCTTTCTAATCCTAGTTCCCAAACTTTTCTCCTGGACTGAACACATTTAATTCCCTAGCGCTTTCATGTGCAGTATTGCCTGTATGGATTCTGGGCCATCCTGCATTCATGAAAGGTGTTATAGAAATACAATGACTCATAATGTTCTGGCTCCCCAGCCAGATTTGGGGATAACCCATTCAGGCACTGGAGAGAATCTCTCTTGAAATTTCCCAGGGAAGGTTTTCCCTGGTCTGAGGTTGGGCTATTTTGCCGAGATTGAATCTGAGACCTTTTGAATTTGACGAAATTGCTCAGTTGCCTTAACTCCCATCCCAAATCATATTGGAGTCAATGGATACAGTGGGAAACTCATGGAATTGAGTGGAACCAGCTTTAGACCGTGTAGAACATTGCAAGAGAATTTAGGGTTGATAATCAAACTTTTTTGTGCCTTGGAGCTAGGAGCAGAGTTCCTGTAAAAAAGGGTAGCAATGAGATGCATAGAAGAAAACATACATCAAATGTTGAAGTATTATCTAAAAGAAGTCCTTTGTGCAAAGATATGAGCGACTGGGATAATATCAACTAAAAGTGATAAAAGCATACATATAATGCCATTATATGGACATGAAGGGCCAATTAATTTACAGAATAGAGAAATGCTGAAGAAAATAAACTGTTAATAAAGCTACTCCTTAAAGGATTTAAAAAAGGATAGATCAGAAAGTCTTGCTTAAGAAAAATAACTTTGTTGTATCTAACCATGGTGGCTTATCTTTTCAATGGATTCAAGAGCAGATACATCACATGTCTTCACTGTGACGTGTCCCTTTGATGTAGACAAGTTAAGATGTATAAATGAGCCTGGTTTGAAAGATACAGACATTGAAAAGCTACCCTATACCTATGGCATGGATTCATTACCGGAATGATGCCTGTTTTCCCTTTTCCATCTGCAAGCTTACTTGAAGTTAATCATTATGACTATTAGAAAGATCAAGTCATATAAAGAGTTAGACAACACAGAAACAGGCCCTTCAGCCCAACATGTCTATGCTGGCCATCAAGTACCAATTTGCACTCACCCCATTTACCAGCACTTGCAGAATAGCCTACTATGCCTTGGTGATTTAAGTGCCCGTCCAATGCTTCTTAAATGTGATGAGAGTACCTGCCTCCACTACCCTCTAGGCAGCGCGTTCCATATTTCCATTAACTTCTGGTTGAAAAATGTTTTCCTCAGATCTCCTCTAAACCATTTACTTTTTACCCTAAACCTATGTCCTCTAGTCATAGACACCTCTTACAATCTATCTTATCTATGCCTCTCATAATTCTATATACTATTATCAGATTCCCCCTCAGCCTCCTCTTCTCCAGAGAAAACAAACCAGCCCATTCAGTCTCTCTCATAGCTGAAATTTTTCATTCAGGCAAAATCCTGGTGAATCTCTTTTGCATCGACTCCAGTGCAATCATGTCTTCCAATACTTTTGCTACAGAACTGCACATAATGCTTCATCTGTAGCCCAACTGATGTATTATGAAATTGTACTTAAGACCTCCCTGTTCCGATCGTCTGTGACTCAGCTAATGAAGGCAAGCATTCTGTACACCTTCACTTCCCTATCTACTTGTACTATCACCTTCGGGAATCTATGGAATTGTACACCAAGGTCCCTTTGTTCCATAATACTCCCTAGGGACTGACCTTTCATTATGTATATCCTAGCCATATTAGAATTCCCAAAAAAGCACCACCTCACACTTATCAGGATTAAAATCTATCTGCCATTGCTTAACTTATCAGTAATCAACATCAGTTTGTAGCCTAAGACTCTCCTCCTCACTATCAACAACACCACCAATTTTTTCGTCATCTGTAACCTTACTAATTATGCCTTCTATATTCACATTCGAATCGTTAGTGTATGTAACAAACTGCAAAGATCCCAGCACCAATCCTTATGGTATACTATATACTATATCCCTGAAAGTAGGCAGTCAAGTCGAGAAGGTTGTTAAGAAGGCAAATGGAGTCTTAGCTTTTATTGGTAGGGGGATTGAATTTCAGAGCCGCAACGTCATGTTGCAACTGTACAAAACTCTAGTGCGGCCGCACTTGGAGTATTGTGTGCAGTTCTGGTCCCCACATTATAAGAAAGATGTGGAGGCATTGGAGAGGGTACAGAGGAGGTTTACCAGGATGTTGCCTGGTATGGAGGGCAGGTCTTATGAAGAGAGGCTGAGGGATTTGAGGTTGTTTTCGTTAGAAAGGAGGCGGCTAAGAGGGGACCTAATCGAAACATATAAGATGATTAGAGGTTTAGATAGGGTGGACAGTGATAGCCTTTTTCCTAGGATGGAGAAAGCTAGCACGAGGGGACACAGCTTTAAATTAAGGGGTGATAGTTATAGGACGGATATCAGAGGTAGGTTCTTTACCCAAAGGGTGGTTCGGGAGTGGAATGCCCTGCCTGCAGCAGTTGTAGATGCGCCAAGTTTGGTGGCGTTTAAGAGGTTAGTTGATAAGTATATGGAAGAGAAGGGAATGGTTTAGTTTGGAGGGGCATTGCTTTTTATATTGGTCGGCGCAACATCGAAGGCCGAAGGGCCTGTTCTGTGCTGTAATGTTCTATGTTCTATGTACTACTGGTCACTGGCTTCCAATTGTAAAAGCAGGCTTCCACAACACCCTTTGCCTCCTATTAACAAGACAATTTTGGATCTAACTTGTTAACTTGTCGTGAATCCCATAGGCTCTAACCTTTTGGACCAGCTTTCCATGTGAGAACTTGTCAAAGACCTTACTGAAGTCCATGTACACCACGTTCCTCAAAATCAACAAATCAAAGGAGATAGTCATCAACTTCAGGAAACGTAATGGAGAACGTGTTCTGTTTATGTCAATGGGGATGAAATAGGAATGGTCGAGAACTTCAAGTTTTTAGGTGTCCAGATCACCTACAACCTGTCCTGGTCCCCATGTCAACATTATAGTTTAAAAAAGCCCACCAACATCTCTATTTTCTCAAAAGACTAAGGAAATTTGACATGACAGCTACGAGTTCCACTAACTTTTACAGATGCACCACAGAAAGCATTTTTTCTGGTCGTATCACAGTTTGCTATGGCTCCTGCTCTGCCCAAGACCGCAAGAAACAACAAAAGATCATGAATGTAGCCCAAGCAATCCATCACATAAACAGCTGCCCACCATTAAATCTGTCCACACTTCCCATTGCCTCAGTAAAGCAGCCAGCATAATTAAGGACCCCACGTATCCCGGACATTCTCTCTTCCACCTCTTCCATTGGGAAAAAGATACAAAAGTCTGAGGTCACGTACCAACCGATTCAAGAACAGCTTCTTCCCTGTTGCCTGCTGCCATCAGACATTTGAATGGACCTCGCCTTGCATTAAATTGATATTTCTCTACACCCTAGCTATGACTAATAACACAACATTCTGCAGTTTCTTGTTTCTTTCTCTACGAATGTACGTTTTTACGTTTCGCGCAAGAAACAATACTTTTTAGTTTATACCAATACATGTGACAATAATAAATCAAATCAAATAAAAAATCAACTACATTACCTTCAACAATATATTTAATTACCTTTTCAAAAAATTCAATTCAATTAATTAGAAAGGGTTTCGGATTTTACAGCTTCGCTTGTCCCAAAACCGTAAAATCCTGCCTGAGATCAACTGACCTTCCTTTGCTCGGTCTCTCACCCATTCCGATTCCTGTGGTGGGCAGGTGCTAAAATTCCAGCCAGGATCTCCCATTAACAAGTCAGTGTTGATTATCCCTGATCAATCCTTGCTTTTCCAGGTGTTGATTAATCTTTTTTTCCTACCACTGACATTTGACTAACTGGCCTGTTATTACCTGGCTTATCCCTGCTATCCTTCGTGAATAAAAGCACCGCATTAGCAATCCTCCAGAAGCATAAATAGATACGTGAATAGGCAGGGAATAGAGGGATATGGACCGTAATGGGGAAGAAGATCTTTAATTTAAAAGATGCCATGTGTCAGCACAGGCCTGGTGGGCCAAAGGGCTTATTCCTGTGCTGTACTGTTCTTTGTTCTTTGTTCTAACAATTCATCCAGTAAATCCTTTTGAGGATTTCTGTCCACTTATTCTTAGAGCAAAATCGAACAGGATGCAAAAATTGCCATTACAAGAAATCTATCCAATTCCACCATGAGACTCTTGCTGTTAATGAAACCTTAATAATCATTAACTGAAATGCTCTCGCTTATTCTCACGCTAGAAACGTTAAATGATTTCAATGGATGCACCCGCAACATTTAAAGCAAGAAGTGGGGAAGGCTCAAAAGGAGTTAAAGTAAAATGAAGTCCATGATATTGATTTTATGACATGATAAGATAAGACCCTGGGGGAGCAATAACAATTATGCAGGAGAAACAAATGACAACAGCCTTGCATTCTTATTGAAGCCAGAGGTGAAAATGGCACTGTGAATTGTGCTAGTCCAATTTCTGGGCGGACTCTCAATTTTAAAATGCCATTTTCTCATACACATTTGGAGTTTTACTGATGTGACGCACTGGGCCTCTTCCAGTGCGAGCCTACTGATACGCTTTGTTGCCATCTCCTGGGACCAATTTAGGAACAGTTCATACAACAGCCACAGTGCCTGATACCACACAGTTAGAGTTGGAGATTTATTTTATTGAAAACTGTCCTCACACCATAATTGCTCTGCAGGCAGCCCATTATCATATGACAGGTCTGCCTGCAGCTAATTAAACATAAGCAAAGACTGGCATTTCCTCAAAGCCGTTTACTTTACATTGCTGTAATTCTGTAACATATTCCATCATAAATATTTCTCTAGTAGTGCAGAGGTTAGGAATTCTATTGGCAGAGTTCCAACTCATTCACTTTGACAATAAAACAGATTTCTAGTTACATTTATTGTGGTAAACACTAAATGTGTGTACTTTGCTATTTTTATGATGATTTGCAAGATTTATTATTCATGTATCCATCTGAGGTTTTGCAAAATAGAATGGAAAACTGTTTCCTGATAAACCTGTAAGACATTTTGCAACAGAAAATGCAATCAAAATCCACATTTACCTGAAAATGTAATGAAAGACACAAATAAACTGATAGTAAGTACATTGTCATGGAGACAGCTATCTAAATAATGAAATATCCGCTGCTTTATGGAGGGTTTACAGACACACCACACATCATACGTCATTTTCAACAATAAAGGCAGGTTAATGTATTTGAAAAAAAGCCCTGACTTTCTCATGGCAGAAGATAAGTTAAAAATTAATGACAGCAATTTTCAAAAAAAAAGTTGTGGAAAAGCCTGGAAGATAATAGTTAAAGCAACGTGGATTTAAAAAAATATTGAAATGAATTATATGAAGTTGAGCCCCTCAATTCAATCTTCTTGACATTAGCAGTAGGAAGTTGGTTTACTACATGTCTCCCTCTGTCACATTAATATAAAGCCGCTTTTAATGAAATGCCACAACTCTGACATACTGCATTTATATTTGCCCAGAGATGGATGCTCAAAAGCTTTTAGAGTTTTAAATCAATTTACAACAGGTATGAACTGTCCCACTTCGTCTGGCAAGAAAAAAGACATTTAGTAATTTGAAAATAAATGCAAACGCTGTTGAATTAACCTGAGCATTGATGGAATATAGACTGTTTTGTGGAAGTGGGATGTCACCATTTGTTTTCATGCAGACAGTTAGATGCATGTATTGAAAACAAAACAAAACAAAAATCAATACAGCATCGTGAACACTCTGTTAATGATAATATTGAGAGAAAGGAAACAATATCAGTTTGTCAGTGTTAATTGTACTTTCTTATCAAAACACTTTGAATTAAATGCCAAATCTAGGAATTAAAAGTTGGTGGCATGGTGGCACAAGTATTAGCATTGCTGCCTTACAATGCCAGGGACCCGGATTCAATTTCGGTCTCGGATCACTGCCTGTCTGCAGTTTACACATTCTCCCCATAATATGTGGATTTCTTCCACATGTTCCGATTCCTCCCATGGTTGATTGGCCATGTTAAATTAACCCAAGTGTCAGAGTAAATATGAGGGGATATGGGAATAGGGCTTGGATGGATCGTGGTCAGTGCAGACTTGATGGGCCAAATGGCCTCTTTCTGTGCTGTACAGATTCTATGATTCTATGAAGTATTATCTAGGGGACGCTTCTCAACACTAAGAGATGCTTCCTTGTCAATAGTGGTGTCCTTTATTTAAGATGCTCAACTATGGTCCCATTTATCTGTTGTAGTGCATGCAAAAAGGATCCTTTTTGAAGCAACTCTTTACTGCAAATACCATTGTGATGAATCAATTGAAAATGTCAAAATATTCTCATTTGAAGAAGTGCAGGAATTTCTCCGAGTGTCCAAACAAGATTTCTCTTTTAATGAATTGCATTAATTATAGGTGAACTGCTTATCCATTCAATTGCTAGTTTGGGAGTCTTACTGTAAGCTAAACATAGACCAAATTTAACTACTTAATAACAAGAATAACAAATTATTTTACAATATATGATAGCTTTGAGGGATTTAATAAAATGTCACATAAACGTATATCTTTTTTTCAGCCAATGAGGTAAACATCCATTTCCCCATACACACTAATTGTTAATTTAATGAATTGCATAGTATGGTATTATTGGTCCAGTATTTACTTCAAAGACACTCATTCTCAGACAACTCTACAAGTGATTTATCACTGGATTGTCAAGAAGAATAGTATAAGACAATCAGTGTATTTTTAGTAGAGTATGTACATCGTTTATATGAAGCTCATTTCTAAAGGATTTTGTGTGACAGTTTTACATTTTACACATGAATGCATATAAGCTATTTGGCTCATTCTGTCACTGCTGGATCATTACTAGAGAAATCAAAACCCAATCCCACTGCATGACACTCACTCATAGCACTAACTCTGCCTATATTTCAAACAGCCTCAAAGTAAAGTGATGACCCTTTTGAAGTGAGATGAGGATGAATTTCTTCAGCCAGAGAGTGGTGAATCAATGAAATTAATTGTCACAGAAGGCAATGGAGGCAAGGTCATTGAGTGCATTTGAGACAAAGACAGATATGCCCTTGATTTGGCAAAGGGTCACTTGGACACAAAAAAATCACCCTTATTCTCTGCTTCCAGATGTTGTCAGACCTGCTGAGATTTTCTAGCATTTTCTCTTTTGGTATACAATTATAGAATCGTAGAACCCTACAGTGCAGAAAGAGGCCCTTCGGCCCATCAAGCCTGCACCGAACACAATCCCACCCAGGCCTTATCCCCATATCCCGACATATTTTACCTACTAATCCCTCCAACTTACGCATCCCAAGACAGTAAGGAACAATTTCTGAGCATGGCCAATCAACCTAACCCACACATCTTAGTATCTCGTGAGCATGCTTGCTTACTGAGCTAAGACCGGAACAGGATGTGTGTTTGTAGGGGTTTGTTTAGTTGAAACTGTATAATTAGCTGTTAGGATATATGCATTATCATGGTTGTTTCTTCTTATTATTTGTAATTGGTAAAAGTTGTTGCTGATTTTTCTTTTTATAGCTCAACTGTATTGTTAAATAAATTTTGTTTTACAAAAGCTGCCAAGTGGATTATTTGAATCATATCTAGAGTGAAACATCCAACACTTATCCATGCCAAATTCAAAGTGCAAAATGTATAGTCTAGGCTGACTTTATAACACACCTCAGAGTTTCTGACCGAGATTATAAATAAACTATGTGTCTTTTCATTCAGGATTCCTGATGGATTCCAGCTATTTACTTTTGAAATTGATTCCACAGCATTAATTGCATTTAAGCTTTGTTTCTCGTTGGTACAAGTCATACTTGATAGCTGGGAGTGAGACGATTCCCTGAGGTAAAATCCTCAGATTCTCTGTGCCGCAATAGTTGGACTATTACTTTGCTTTCTAATTGGCTCAAAATAGACTCTGAGATCCCTGATGACTCTGTCAGTAAGTGCACTCTAGGCCAGGGATTTCTAATGAAGTATCCTCCACAAACCATTCATCTAACTTTCTCTTTCCGATGTTGATCGATTGTTCTGTGTCTGCAACATTTTCTGTTGGTAGGCCAAAAGGATTCTAGCTTTTGTGCAGTTAGCTGATTTCAGTTACAGCTAGAAGGGTTTCCTCGCCTGGCAGTGGAATACTAAGCAGGATCTCGCTCCACAAAATGTACAAACATGTGGTGAGAACAGAAATGGGCTTGATGATAACGTCTCTCACTTCAAGGCAAAAGCCTGAACACACAGCCTAAGATCATGCATGTGATTTACACAAAACTAAAATGCTACAAAATGTTGGAAATCTGAAAGGGAGTCAGAAAATACTTGTAAGTCAAGCAGCATCTATGGCGAGGGACACAGAGTTAATAGCCAAGATTTTCAAAACTGGGTCAGGAACTTGGCTGGAATGGATCTAATCCACACACAATATATTCCAGACATATCTTTAAAGGGCCAAACCAATTCCCCATTCGGGGGGGCCCGAAAGGAACTCTTTGATACCAACACATTAGCAGCCCCACTGGCTGAGGGAGGAGCTGTAGATTTATGATTGAGAAAGAGGACACCCCATCATGGAGACACTCTGTGTTGACTGGATCGTTACCGAGAGCATTATTAGACCATTCCAGTGGACAATTAAGGGTCAACCATTTTGCCATTGGCCTGAAGTCATATAGGGAAAACCAGATAAGGATAGCAAAAGGGTGGCGAGGTGGGAAAGTCGTTAGCACTGCTACCTCACAACACCATGATCTGGATTTGATTCCCAACTCGGGTCACTGTCTGTGTGGAGTTTGCACGTTCTCTCCTGCGTGGGTTTCCTTCGAGTACTCTGGTTTCCTTCCACAATCTGAAAGATGTGTTGGTTAGGTGGATTGAACCAAACAGGTGACTGAGTGTGATGACAAGGGTAATTTCATAGTAACTTAATTGCATTGTTAATGTAAGTCTTACTTGTAATTGAAGATAATTAGAGATAATTAAAGATAATTAAAGATAAAGATGGGATAATTTTTGGTCGGCACAACATCGAAGGCCGAAGGGCCTGTTCTGTGCTGTAATGTTCTATGTTCTATGTTCTATAAATGTAACTTAAAAAAAATCTTTTCCTGCAGAGCATTAGTGAGTCAGCTCGTTTTTTTTTAACAATAATCACTAATAGTTGTCATGTACACCATTACTAAGAGCTGTACAATTCTACATTTATTAATTGCATTTAAATTCCACCAGATGCCATGTTGGGATTTGAAGCGACATTAGCAGAACATTCATCTGAACCTATGGAATACTAGTCCAGTGATATTACAATTAAGCCACTACCCCCCCATGAGGATGCAGAACCATAGAACCATAGAAAATTACAGCTCAGAAACAGGCCTTTTGGCCCTTCATGTCTGTGCCAAACCATTTTTTGCTTAGTCCCACTGACCTGCACTTGGACCATATCCCTCCACACCTCTCTCATCCATTAACCCATCCAAGTTTTTCTTAAATATTAAAAGTGACCCCACATTTACCACTTTATCCAGCAGCTCATTCCACACTCCCACCACTTTCTGTGTGAAGAAGCCACCCTCCTCCACCCCCCTCCTTATATTCTCTTTAAACTTTTTTCCTTTCACCCTTAATCCATGCCCTCTGTTTCTTTTTCTCCCCTGGCCTCAGTGGAGAAAGCCTGCTTATATTCACTCTATCTATACGCATCAAAATCTTATACACCTCTATCAAATCTCCCCTCATTCTTCTACGCTCCAGAGAATAAAGTCCTAACTTATTTAATCTCTCTCTGTAACTCAGCTTCTCAAGTCCTGGCAATATCCTTGTGAACTTTCTCTGCACTCTTTCAAACTTATTTACATCTTTTCTGTAACTAGGTGACCAAAACTGTACACAATACTCTAAATTCGGCCTCACCAATGCCTTTTACAACCTTACCATAATACTCCAACTTTTATACTCGATGCCCAGATTTATAAAGGCTAACGTACCAAAAGCACTCTTTACGACCCTATCTATCTATGACGTCACTTTTAGGAAATTCTGTACCTTTATTCCTAGATCCCTCTGTTCAACTGCACTCTTCAAGAGTCCTATCATTTACCCTGTACGTTCTACTTTGGTTTGTCCTTCCAAAGTACAAAATCTCACACTTATCTTTGTTAAATTCCATTTGCCATTTTTCAGCCCATTTTTCTAGTTGGTCCAAATCCCTCTGAAAACTTTGAAAACTTTCCTCACTGTCCACTACACTTCCAATCTTTGTGTCATCAGGAAATTTGTTGATCCAATTTACCACATTATCATCCAGATCATTGATATAGACGACAAATAACAATGGACTCAACACTGATCCCTGTGGCACACCACTCGTCACAGGCCTTCACTCAGAGAAGTAATCTTCTGCAACCACTCTCTGGCTTCTTCCCTTGAGCCAGTGTCTAATCCAATCTACTATCTTCCCATGAATACCTAGCGACTAAACCTTCCTAACTAACCTCCAATGAGGGACCCTATCAAATGCTTTGCTGAAATTCAGATAGACAACATCCACCACCTTCACTTCATCCACTTTCCTGGTAACCACCTCGAAAAACTCTAATAGATTGGTCAAACATGACCTACTACGCACAAAGTCATGTTGACTCTCCCTGATAAGTTCCTGTCTATCCACGTATTTGTAAATCCTATCCCTCATCACACTTTCTAATAACTTGCCCACCACTGATGTCAAATGTACTGGCCTATAACTTCCTGGATTTCTTTTGGAACAATGGAACAAAATGAGCCACCTTCCAATCATCCGTCACCTCCCTTGTGAATACTGACATTTTAAATATGTCTGCCAGGGCCACCGCAAGTTCAACACTAACCTCCCTCAAGATCTGTGGGAATACCATGTCTGGCCCTAATGCAATTTCTCTAAAATACTATGGTATCACTGATACACAGAGCAGGTGTTATATCAATACAGGAGTGTGGTAACAACTGCTCAGCACTGAGACACCTATTGAACTGTGGCGGTCTTTGTGGTCAGACACTCGCTAACATAGGTTGCAGAAAGTTGAGTTGGATCACCTTTCCAAGGGTGGCCTTTTGAGAGAGAGAGAGAGAGAGAGAGGTACAGAACATGCTCAACATATTCCAGATTTGCTCCTCCCACATTTACGGAAGATGGGATATTTGGCTGAGCAGACATGTGTTGATTAGCTGAGTTTTGTGTTGGCAACATTCAAGGACAGGCCGATTTTCACATGTGCAGATCTTAAGAGACAACAGCAGCTTGCAAGCCTGGTGCAGAGCGGGAAATAACACTGCAGGCATCTACAAACTGTCGATCATGTGTGTCTATGGGGGTCAGTTTAGTTTTGGCTTGAGGGCAACGGAGGTTAAAAGGCTTTCCAAATTAGGAAAAAAACTACATATACAGGGAAAGGGTGAAGAGCTGAAAGAATAAAATGAAGATAGGATGGAAAGCCAGGAGAATTTAAAGGACAAAAGGAATAAAGGTTCAAGGCCAAAGGCCATGTTAGAATTTTCAAGAGCAGGAAAGTTATAAGAAGAAAAAGCGTGAAAAACCCAAAGTGCAAGTTACCAGCTTACTTCAATAGTTAGTGAAATGTACATGAAGACTTAAATGAGGAACAAGACAAAAATAGCCGTATCCGAATGGAGCTGTGTCTGAATTGTTTATAACAATGTGTCATTATTTTGTCGTATTACTTTAGCAAAGCACTACTTACAAACATCATCAACAATTTCAGTGCCACCCTTTACAATGCCCAGTTTTCAGAGAGGAATATGGCATGCACTTTAAATCGCATTTTACAACTAAAAAAGCTGCCACTGGATCACTGAACAAAGAACAAAGAAAATTACAGCACAGGAACAGCCCTTCAACCTTCCAAACCTGCACCAACCACGCTGCCAGACTGAACTAAAGCCCCCTACCTTTCTGGGGGCCATATCTCTCTATTCCCATCTTATTCGTGTATTTGTCAAGATACCCCTTAAAACTCACTATCGTATCTGCTTCCACAATCTCCCCTGGCACCTACCGCATCTGTGTAAAAACTTGTCTTGTACATCTCCTTTAAACCTATACCCCCTAGTTATTGACTCTTTCACCCTGGGAAACAGCTTCTGACTCTCCACTCTGTCCCATGCCCCTCATAATCTTGTAGTCTTCTATCAGGGTCACCCCTCAACTTCCGTCATTCCAGTGAAAACACATCAAATTTCTCCAACCTCTCTCACAACAGGCAACATTCTGGTAAATATTTTCTGTCCCCTTTCTAAAACCTCCACATCCTTCTGGTAGTGCAGTGACCAGAATTAACACAGGAGAATTTGAAGGGCTAAAGGGATAATGGTGTGAGGCCAAAGGCTGTGTTAGAATCTTCAAGAGCAGGAAGATTATAAGAAGAAAGAAGCAACTGACCCTGAAAAACCCAAAGTGCAAGTTACCAGCCTACTTCAATAGTTAGCAAAATGAAGACTTAAATGAGGAACAAGTGTGGTCTAACTGAGGTTCTATAAAGCTTTAACATGACTTGCTAATTTTTAAACTCAGTTCCCCAGTCAATGAAGTTAAACATGCCATATGCCTTCTTGACTACCTTCTCCACCTGTGTTGCCATTTTCAGTGACCTGGGTACCTGTACACCTAGATCCCTCTGCCTATCAATATTCTTAAGGGTTCTGGCATTTATGGTACATTTCCTATGTTTATTCAACCTTCCAAAATGCACTGAGTTGAACATTTTAACTCACTCCCATGTCCAGTTATAAATATACATTGTATTTGGACCTGTGATAGTTTAAATTTGTTTAACATTGCTTAAGGAGGGATTTCTAAAATGTTGTTGGATTTCTCCATAGGATGCTGCAAACTTATGTGAAAATTGGAAGCTTCTTTTATCCCTGAAATAGTTCTCTTGAAAATTAAATGGTGAAAAATGGAATAGCTATACTATGTGTTACATTCAGTTTTCTATGAACCAAATTTATTCATTTTCTCCAATATGGATTGCAGCTTGTTTTGCTAGTTCAACTTTTCACTGAGAAAAAAGGGATCAATGCCTTATCAGCTCTCTCCATGAGCTTGGGCAGAAAACATTTGCAGTTGATTTTGTTTGTAAATAGACCTACTAGCATACCAGTGAAACATATTTTAATGTGATTGACATTCACAATGGCAACTTCTTCACAGCCACTTGAAGGCCCCATTCCTCCATTCATCCAAATCTCATCTGTTCTGAGCCATTTCATGCCATAAGGCTCTCGCCACTGAAAATAGTGAGATCTTTACCTGCTTTTAATCTTAAAATTACATTTCACCAGTTTGAACCACTGCCCTCCACTCCTACTCCATGTTTTGCTTATTCTAACTGCATCATTTGAATTGCAAATCATTTTTTGATACAAACAGTCCAACAAAACAAGGATAAACATTGTTGTGTGTTAAGCTAGTGACAAGTAGAGACAACTCTCATTTATTTTGCTTAATAAGGTAAAGCAAAAAGCAGAAACGAAAAGTTAATTATTTAGCATTATTCAAATGTGCTTCACGGCAATAAAGTACTTTTGAAATGTCGTCATCATTCTGATGTAGGAAGTGCAGTAGTCAAGATGTCCAAAGACAACTTCCCACTATATGGCAATGAACAGAACATCATTTTAATCATGTTGTTTGAGGGATAAACATCTGATCTCACAACTAAGAGAAAACTTCATTCTCTTTTACCTATTGAGGCCATTGGATTTTTATACATCTACCTGAGTGAGCAGAGGGGCCTTAGTTTGAAATCTAACCTTAAATTTGATACTTCCAACAAGGCAGTAACTCTCAGGGTATGCAGGCATAAGATTTGTTTCTATGTATAATCAGGAGCTTCATTTGCAGAATTTTCACCATGCCCCTGCAGTCACAATCTTCTGGTTTAAGCTTCAATGATGTTTTCCTTTCTCAGTATCCCTGACTAACAGCACCACAGAACAGTTAACAGACACAGCAATCAAACACCAAATAGTCATTGCTTGGTGTTTGATTGCTGTGTCTGTTAACTGTTACCTGATGCAATCTTACCTGCCATTCGTGCCGTGCTCCTGCTTGCAGTGGGGTCGCAGAATTTGGCTACTAGCCAAATCGCTGTTCACCACAGTGGGATGGCAAAATCCTGCTGGCGTAAGTGGTGGTAAGATTCTGGCCAACATCTTTTCTCTTTTACAAATGTAAAAGAACTTATTTAAATCAAATCATCCGAAACAACCATATGTGCATTGACACTTTTCTTAAAGTTCAGAGTGCTCATTTTCTTTAAGTATTACAGCGCGATGGGGCAATTGTTAGCATCATTGCTTCACACGCTGGTGATTCAGGTTCTGATTCCAGCATCGGGTCACTGGGTGCAGTTTGCATGTTCTTCCCATATTAGTCCTCGTTTCTTCCCACAGTCCAAAGATGTGTAAGTTTGGTGGATTAGTCATGATAAATAAGAAGGGCTACAGGGGTAGAGTGGAGGGGAGGGCCTGGGTAAGTTACTCTTTCAGAGAGTCCATGCAGACTCTATAGGCTGAATGACCTCTTCCTGCAATGTAGAGATTCTATGGTTCTATAGAGAGACAATTTTACTTGAGATCTATGAACTTGAAGTTGTGGTTCTTCATGATCAGCTCAATGAAACTGATGAACCCAATCTCCAACTTTGACTTCTGATTCTCTTGCAACTGTTTGCTTACCAAAGTATGCTTTTGCCTGACCTTATCACTTTGCAAATTCTTCTGCTTTCCCTCTGATGATGAGGGCATAAGAATGCTCAGTGCCATGCAAATGTTAAGACCAATCTTAAGTTCAACTGGTGTCTTTCTAGTCAGAATATGTGGGGTGGATCGATTTTTACTAATTACAATATGAATGAATTGTTCAAACGTTTCCCCCTCTGACATATTTGATCTGAGAATGTACTCCAACACCCTTTTGAATCATTTGATGCCAATGATGTCAGAAGTTGATAAAATCAATAGATTGCTAGGAATTCCATGGTCCATTGTCTATAGTGCTGTTACTTAGCAAACCCCACATTGTAAACAACTTGCCTAAATTGTTAATAACTGAAGTAGTAATCATGAAATTTTTTTGCAGCAATTCCTATGGAGATCATGAACAACAAACAAAAAATGTTGAGTCCTGGAGTTATAGAGCAATATAGCATAGAAACAGGCCCTTCAGCCCAATAGATCCATGCCAATCATGGTGCCCTCCAAGCTATTCCCAGTTTTCCACATAAGGCCTATATCCCTCTAAAATTTCTCATCCATGTACTTATCTAAATGCTTCTTAAATGTTCTCAAACACTCTCTCTGGAAGCTCATTCTATATACACACCACCTTCTGCACGAAGAAGTTGCCTCTCAGGTCCTTTTAAATCTTTCCCCTCTCAGTTTAAACTGGTGCTCTCTCAATTTAGATTCCCCTAACCTGGGAGAAACTTATGCGATAATCCTATCTATCTCCCTCATGATTTTATACACCCCAGAAAGATTACCCCTCATTCTCCGATGTTTCAATGAATAAAGTCCAAGCTGGCCAATCTATCCTGAAAGCTCAGGCCCATTAGTCCTGGTAACATTCTCATATATCTTCTTTGCACTCTTTGCAGTCGATCAATGTCTCTCCTATAACAGGGTGACCAAAACTGTATGCCATACTCCAAGGATCAGTAAATTTGCAGATGATACTAAAGTCGGTGGAGTGGTAGATAGTGAAGAGGGGTGTTTTAGTTTACAGAGTGACTTGGACAAGTTGCAGAGCTGGGCCGAGAGGTGGCAAATGGAGTTTAATGTGGAAAAGTGTGAGGTAATGCACTTTGGCAGGAACAATAAATGTGTAGAGTATAGGGCTAATGGTAGGGCTCTTAATAGTGTTGAGGAACAGAAGGATCTTGGTGTATGTGTCAATAGATCCCTGAAAGTAGGCAGTCAAGTGGATAAAGTTGTTAAGAAGGCATATGGAGTCTTAGCTTTTATTGGTAGGGGGATTGAATTTAGGAGCCGCAGCATCATGTTGCAACTGTACAAAACTCTAGTGCGGCCGCACTTGGAGTATTGTGTGCAGTTCTGGTCCCCACATTATAAGAAAGATGTGGAGGCATTGGAGAGGGTACAGAGGAGGTTTACCAGGATGTTGCCTGGTATGGAGGGCAGGTCCTATGAAGAGAGGTTGAAGGATTTGAGGTTGTTTTCGTTAGAAAGGAGGCGGCTAAGAGGGGATCTTATTGAAGCATATAAGATGATTAGAGGTTTAGATAGGGTGGACAGTGATAGCCTTTTTCCTAGGATGGAGAAAGCTAGCACGAGGGGACACAGCTTTAAATTAAGGGGTATGAGTTATAGGACGGATATCAGAGGTAGGTTCTTTACTCAAAGAGTGATTAGGGAGTGGAATGCCCTGCCTGCAGCTGTTGTAGATGCGCCAAGTTTGGTGGCGTTTAAGAGGTTAATTGATAAGTATATGGAAGAGAAGGGAATGGTTTAGTTTGGAGGGGCATTGCTTTTTATTTTGGTCGGCACAACATCGAAGGCCGAAGGGCCTGTTCTGTGCTGTATTGTTCTATGTTCTATGTTCTAAGTGTGGCCTCACCAATAATGTTCTCTTATACTCAATGCATTGATTGATGAAGGCCAGTATGCTGAATGCCTTCTTCACCATTCTGTCCACTTGTGGTGTCATTTTAACAAGCTATGTAATTGTACTCCTCAGTTCCTCTGTTCCTCAACATTGTCCAGGGCACTCCTATTCACTACATGAGTTTTATCCTGGTTTGACTTACCAAAATGCAATACCTCACACTTATATACACTTTTCTACAAATATCTATTTATAGTTGTTGCCATACTTTGCCAACATGTGCTGCACAGTAACAAAGTGGTCAGCCCCTCTGCTTCACAGTGCCAGGGGCCCGGGTTCGATTCCCAGCTTGGGTCACTTCCTGTGTGAAATTTGCACATTCTCCCCGTGTCTGTGTGAGTTTCTTCTGGGTGCCCTGGTTTCCTCCCACATTCTGAAAGGTGTGCTGGTTAGGTGCATTGACCTGAACAGGCACTGGACTGTGGCGACAAGGGGAACTTCACAGTAACTTCATTGAAGTGTTAATGTAAGCCTTATTTGTGACTAATAAACAAACAAACTTTTTGTTGGCCATACTTCTAAAGGTATGGGGCAGATTTTTCACCAAGTGTATTTCGTGCGCAATCTAATTAACTTTTTGATGTGCTGATCTTTTGCTGCCACAGACAGTACCACACTCTGTTTCACCTCTTAGAAATACTGCAAGACTTGGAGAGCTTTTCCAGAATCCTCTGCTCTAGCTTTCCAGGAGCATTGCTTCATCTTAACAATACCTGGATATCCTTCATAGGAAAGATGCAATACATGTTTGGTATAATTCAGGTCAGAAACTCCAAAGTGTTTTATGAAATCCACTTGGATGATAAGTTTTGCACTTTGAATTTGGCTATGGTAAGCATGAGATGTTTCACTTCAAGTAGATTTAAATGACTCACGCTTATCAAACAAAGGTTATTAAACATGACAACATGAATAGAAAGACAATTAACAATAACTTTTAGCAATTTACAAACAAAAAAGATCTCATGATATTGTATAACCCTGAATGAATATAGGAAATGTTCCAATCAAATAAACTTCTCTATACAAATGCTGCAGATCTCTTGATGCACACACAGACAAGCTGAGAATCAGAACAACTTCACAAACTCCCAGGGAGAGAGGGAGACTTGAAGCTAGCCAACTACAAATAGCAGATATTTTTTCCATTCCAGGAAGGCAAAAAGCCTTGCTCCCATCCAGTCAGCAGAACCTCCAATACCAGGGAGAGAGTGAGAAATACTGCTTTTCTAGTTGTTGTCCATCCCCTTCTAAACTACAATTCAAAATGAATCCTTAGCTATTGTTTTCTGGAACCACCTGACTTTGACTTGTCAATCAATCTTCCCTCTCAAGATATAGGCTCATTTGAGGGCCTACAAAGTATCTGAGGCCCAGAGTAAAAATAAATAGAGAGCTCCATTTAAGCCATTGAAGCAGCAAAAAGGACGTATCACCAGACAACCCAGCAACAATGACCAAAGAACCTGTTTATAACTGCAGAGAACATGATTAAAAAAAAAACATTTCTTGCCGATGCACTAAGTCAGATGTTGCTGTCATTGTTTCAGAATAACCACTTGAGTTTGGCATGTGATGCAGTTGTCATAACAACACAAGTTAACTATGTGTTTGGCAATATGAGACCAATTCTTCCTGGCTGCTAATAAAACACCAGACTGCTAGTTCTTCCCTATTTTCAGTTGCATGAAATAGTGCAATCATCTTCTGGTACATTTTCCATTATCCAATAGTACCACCCACAGCCAGTGAAACCTTTGCATTGATATTTTACATCCTTCCAGAATCGTTGGGCCGAAGGGCCTGTCTCCCGGGTTGTTTTGTTCTTTTTGTTCTTTGTAAGATACTTTATACCTCTAATACCCTATTCAAAATTCCAAGCAAATATTCTGTTAAAGTCTTCTGTGCAGGAGCCAACTAAGCATAATAAAGCTAAATTATGCATACTTTTGAATGTCACAACATGAGAAGAGAGATTTCTGAGTAGAAAGAAAGCATAGAGTTGTATTAGATCAAAATATGATTACTTGTTCTGACCACTATTTAGATTACAAAGTTTAACAGCGGATTCTTGGTAATAATGTATATTTTTGGCCATAGCTTTGTGTGCTCCAATCCATCCTCATGGTGAGGCGTGGGAATGGAGGTTGGGCGAACATATTTTGTTCAAAATTTACTTGATTAATTGAACAGTAGCTATTCATAGTAGATTCCTTTGGCTATTATTTTTCAAGCAATTTGAGATGCAGATCTCAACCATTGACCTAATCATATTGCTGAAGAAATTTCCTTAATTTTAGTTTTGGTAAAATTTGACATAAAGGCCTAGCTGGAAGAGTGACCACCCAATAAAGCCGCGCTGTTTAAAAATACCTGAAGCATCCTGGATGCCACAATCAGTTCTTTTGTAGAAAGAAGTATTTCCTGATATTAGACCTAAAATTACATTTTGCTAGTCTGAGCCTGTGCTCTCTGAAGTGATGTCAATTTACTGTTGCATTCACTTCTGTATATAATCTCTCAAACACTTTCATTCAAGGCTTAAAAGACTATCTCTTCAATCTTTCTTTATATTTCAATTCTTTGCTATTTGGAAACAGCTTCAAGTTTCTTTTCCCCAGTACTTGCATATCCTCCCTATTTTTATCTTTTTCAACTTCACCCTTAGCCATTTTATAAAGAATGTACGTCACCTTCTAATAATTTGGAAAATGATAGGTTGCATCTGTTATTGCCTGGTGTGATGGCAAAATGGTTAGCATTGCTGTCTCAATATACCAGGGACCCAGTTTCAGTTCTGGCCTTGTGTGGAGTTTGTATGTTCTCACCATGTCTGTGTGGGTTTCTTCTAGATGCTCCGGTTTCCTCCCACAGTTCAAAAATGTGTGGGTTAGGTAGATTGGCCAGGCTACCATCCAAACATGTGTAAGTTAGATGGATTAGCCATGCTGAATGAGTATTGTATCAAGGATAGGGTGGAGGAAGGGCTCAGGTGATGTGCTCTTTAGAACAGTCAATGTAGACTCAATGGGCTGAATGGCGTCTTTTTTCACTGTAGGAATTCTAAGACTCTATGGTTCTATGTTCCATATTTTATATTGTTCGTTCTTTAATTCTATTGCACCTTCTAGCTTGTGTTTTCTGGAAATTTATCTCCTTTGTGTTAAGTTTTGAATCTAATTAGTTGATGTAAATTATAACCAGTAGCATTCTGTGACCCTGAACCTTTGCACAGACTGCTCAGCACTTGCTCTCACTATGGCGTGCTGGTTAGCCATGCTAAATTCTGCCTCAGTATACCTACCCAGGCGCCAGAGTGTGATGACTAGGGGATTTTCAAAGTAAATTTATTGCAATGTTGACGTAAGCCTACTTGAGACAATAATAAATAAACTTTAAACTTAAAAAAAAGATTGTCCTCTGAAATCATTTGTTGTCCTAAGCAATAGATTAAGAATTCTGTAAAGCAGCACTGCTTTTGGAAAACATGGCTGGATAAGTAGGACAGCAAAGTTGTACTCTACTTTCTTTGCACGTATGATGCCCAATATATTTTTTTAACCAATATTTTTGGCCAATGTATTGATAATTTGTTGTTAATCTTCAGCTCTTAATTCATGTTTTAGAATATAATTTTTAGTTTTTCAAATTAAAGTTTCAACTGTAGAAAATGAGAGATCTGAAATTGATAAGCAACTCTGAAGCTTGGAGTTTATTAAATGTAAGAAGTCTGGTCCATGTTCGCTTAAGCGATCAAAGCTAGCAATTCTGGGGAACTCTATGAGAGGTAGAAACTATTCAAGTAGGTTAAAGAATCAAAGAGTTATGTTGAATGTCAAATAATTTGTCTGTGTTTCTGGCAGACTCAACCCAAAATTGTGCTACTTTGCTATAGTGATAGTGTTTCAGAGTAGAACTTCAGTTATAAGGTTCTTTGATTTATCTATGTGTGCTCACTGATGGAAGTAAATTGATCAGTTTGCAAGTGGACAGGGATAGCTTTGGCTTTCCTTTGATGGATACTGCATTTCACCAAGTTGAGAGAGTAAACAGAAGGTGACCGTTAGTTAGATCTACTTTTAAGCAGAGAAGCCACAAATTTATTTGTTCACCAAATGGAAACATGGGTGGGGCTCTATCTTGGTTTGGATTTTGTGAGGGAATGGCTCTTGGAAGATTTGCCCAGTTTGCAGCTAATGGAAGAAATCTACAGTGGTTCTCACACAGCCTAGTTACGAAAAGCAATTGCAGTCTTGGCTTGGGAAGCTGTGGACAGGCAGGTGGATATCTGTCGATGACCCAAACAAGGAGCTAAACAATTCATGGTTTTATGATCTGTAAGGAAAAATTGGAGGATCACTTAGCTGGAAGCTAATGGAAGGATCACCTTGATGTAATAGGAATGCTGAAGAGAATTAAAGTAAATTTTGGAAGGCTGTGGCATACCTTTTGGTGAAAAATCAATCTTCAAGATTTTGAAAGATAAGGGAAGTCTTGAGATGAAGTAAAATGTATAACTGAATTTCCAGTATAAGTCTTAATTATCCTTTGTGTTAAACTAGTAACACTTTGTTTAATTATCTTTTGATCTACAATAAAGCTTGTTTAAAAACTTGAAATCTTGTGCATTGTTCTGTCATTTAATTGATATATGTTTGGATTGCTTCTTTAAATATTAACAGACCTTATCAGTATCGTATCTACATCAGAATTTACAATCTCTTGTTAAAACATTATTAATAAATAGTAAAGATTGAGCCTTATAGGAACAATTTCTAACCTTACCTGTCAGAAACTCAGCTGGGAAAGTCAAGCATACATTATACATGATTTCTGACAATTCAAATTAATTATTAGAAACTCATACACGACGTGGCCACAGGTGTCAATTAGGAATGAAGCCTGAAAAATACCTTTAATTGCATACTTTATAATGCAAGACCATGTGGGTTGATATAGTTGCTTTTAATTGTAGATGCACTGTGAAAATGCGATGACTAATTTTAATCCATTTCCATAGTGCAAGATTTCCATCTCGCACCAATATATATGAACACAGCATTGCACAACAAAATAGCTTTTGTTTAATAAGTACCAACTTCTTTAATTGCTGGTGTCTTTAAGAATATTGGAGGTTTGCTGTCAACGTGCAGTTAATTGGAAATTTGAAAGTTAGCAATCCCCCTCCTGCCCTACCTCAAGAAGCATTGGAATTGGGTGATGTCTGCAGGGAATACAATCTTTAAATCATGCTTGCACTCATTCCCAAAACTAGCAGCAATTAAATAAAAAATATTTTGTAGAATATGGGCAGCATTGCCAAGGGCTGTATTTCTTGCTCATCCCCAATTGCCCTTGAAATGCTAGACAATTTGGTAGAGCAGTTAGTAGTTACACACATTGCTATGAGACTGGAATGGACCAGATAAGGATGGCAGATATGTTTCCTTAAGGGTTATTTGTGAACCAGGTGGGTCTTTTAACAACAATTATAGCTGTGATGTTCACCACCAATAAAGCTATTTTTTTTTGTTTGAAATTTATTAACTGAATCGATTTGAATCCATCTGACTCAGAGCATTAACCTAGACCTTTGAAATGCTAATCCAGTGATGTTACCACTATCTCCCTGGATTAAATCCATTTTTAAAAATACATTTGAAAATACAGCAGAGGTTTCCGAGCTATGGATTTGAACCTCAATAGGATACATCCAGATTTGCACTACGGAAGTTGTCAGAAAAGAAGTGCAGAATTATTTTACACCCAAGTATCACCAAATTCAATACAAAAAAATTGAAATAAACTTAAGGGTGGACAGTACAATGGTTAGCACAGCAGCCTCAGAGCTCTAGGGACCGGGGTTTGATTCCTGGCTTGGGTCATTGCCATATAGAGTATACACATTCTCCCTGTGTCTGCATGGGTTTCCTCTGGATGTTCCAGTTTTCTCCCAAACTCTAAAGAAGTTCGGGTTAGGTGAATTATCCATGGCAAATGTGCAAAGTTACAGGGACAGGGCAGAGGTGTGGGTGTGATTGAGATGCACTTTTAGAGAGTCAGTGCAGACTCGATGGGTTGAATGGCCTCCTTCTTCACTATAAGGATTCTATGGTAGAAAAGAGACTCAGGTAAGTAATTCTTCAGAAAGCTTTGTTACCAAACAAAGTGGCCATTGCTTAAGGAATGCCAATTTAGAACCCTTTTGATAATGAACCTTCAGCAAGACTGCATTGTTTGGTGAAGCATACTTATATAGCACTCTTTTCCAGCATCTAACTTGTTTACACATTGGGCATTTGTTACATTGATCACTTGAGTTTGCTTTCCATTGAAATCAACGGTGAGGAAATCTGGTCTGTTTATAGAATGGGTTTCTGAGTCAAAATATCAGTTTTGCAATGCAACATTGAACAGAAAGCCATTTCCTGTCTTTCAGCATTCAGTAACCGCATTTCAAACTTTTTTGACTGCATGGTCCTAAATTGCCTTTAGGAATGCATGCTCAGGGACACTAAAAGATTCATGGTTCTGTATGGATCTGCTAACCTCGTGCTCAGTACACAATAAAACCCATCGCACTAAATTAATGGGCTGGGTTTTATACAGAACAGTGCTATCGCATAGTTGGGCTTTCGTTGGGCCAAAGGGCCTGTTTCCCATACTGTTTTGCACCCTCCTTCCTTCAGCAACTAAAAAATTAGTTGGAAATCCACTGATGAAAAATCATTATGCCCGGCAATAATAATGTGCTATGGGTAGCAACAAAAGTTAAGGACCTCTGTCCCACAGTCAGAGGAAGTGGAGCATCGAGTTTTGAAAGACAGTGTGTTTGCTGCTCTTGCATTTTGAGCAGTGCCAAAGCTCTGTAAGGACAATCCTTGAGTTTCTAAGCGTTTGAAAGTTTGTGGCCCACACTGTATTATCAGTGTTTAAGTTCAACTTTACCAACGTGATAGGTCTAACCAGGACTGCAATAGGCCCAGGTTAAAGGTTGGAGGAATCAAGCATCTGAAAGAGGGAGATGTCTGAGGGGATTGTGTTTTGCAGCACAAGTAGGAAGAAGGAAGGTGGATTACACGATGTTTGGGGGAAGGGTACATTTAATGGGCAAAGAGCACCATCTCCACTGAAGCTAGTAACCTTCCCTCCAATCTCACCCTTTTAAAAACATGCTTTGCTTAGAGTCAGTAGACTGGTCAATATTTAAAAACTCGGCAACCAACCTGAATGAGTACACCAATACAATAACTGACTTCATTAGTAAGCACGTAGAAAACTGTGTATCAAAGAAGCAAATCCGCGTGCTTCCCAACTGGAATATCAGTTTTGCAATGCAACATTGAACAGAAAGTCATTTCCTGGATATTCCCTGCTTGGTTGAAGTCCAGGTCTGAGGTGTTCAAGTCAGGCGACCTTGATCTATATACAAGAAATCCAAATATGACTTATGGAGATCCATCAAAGATGCCAAAAGACAGAACCAGACCAGGCTAGTGTCCCAGGCTAGCCACATGGATGTTCACCAACTATGGCAAGGTCTGCAAGTTATAATAGGCTACAAGATGAAGACAGGTAAAATTGCCAGCATCAATGCACCCTCCCTGATGAGCTTAATGCATTGTTTTGAGCAAGAAGTCAGCAAGAGCACGGTCTCCACCTCAGAAGCCTTGGACAAACCTGTATCTGAGGCCACCATCGCAGACATCAGAGCAACCTGATGACCATCATCCCGGTAGCAAAGAAAACCCTTAATGACTATCGTCCAGTGGCTCTGACATCCATCATTAAGAAGTGCTTCAAAAGTTAGTCACGGCACAAATCCATTCCAGCCTCCCAAATTGCCTGGATCCACTACAGTTCACCTGTCGCTGGATCAAATCTAAAGCTGACGCCACCTCTCTGGCCCAACACTCAATCCTGGAACACCTAGGTAATAAAGACACCTATGTCAGATTCCTATTTATTGATCACAGCATAGTCTTAACACTGTTATTCCTACAAAACTCATCTCCAAACTCTGTTGCCTGGGGCTCAGTTCCCCTTTCTGTGACTGGATACGAGATTTCCTAACACACAGATCGCAGTCATAGAGTCATAGAGATTTACAGCATCAAACTAGGCTGTTTGGCCCAACTTGTCCATGCCCCCCTTTTTATAACCACTAAGCTAATCCAAATTGCCCATGTTTTGCCTTTATCTCCCTGTACCCATCCTACCCATGTAACTGTCTAAATGCTTTTTAAAAGATAAAATTGTACGTGCTTCTACTACTACCTCTCGCAACTTGTTCCAGATACCCACCACTCTATGTGAAAAAATTGGCATTCCAGGCTCTTTGTATCTCTCCCCTCTGACCTAAAACGTATGCCCTCTAATTTTAGACTCCCCTACCTTTGGCAAAAGATATTGACTATCTAGCTGATCTGTGCCCCTCAATATTTTATAGACCTCAACAAGATCACCCCTAAGCCTCCTACAGTCCAGGGAAAGGAGTCCCACACTGTCCAGCCTCTTCTTATAACTCAAACCATCAAATCCATTTTTTTTTTCTGTATTCTTCCTAGTTTAATAATATTGTTTCTACAATAAGGTGATCAGAATTGTGCACAGTATTCCAAGTGAGGCTATAACAGTCTCTTGTATAACTTCAACAAGACATCCCAATTCCTATATTCAATGTTCTTACCAATGAAATCATACATGCTAAATACCTTCTTCACCTTTCTGTTCACCTCTGACTTCATTTTAAAGAAGCTATGAACCTGTACACAAAGATCTCTTTGTTCTATAACTCGCTCCAATGCCTTACCATTAATTGAGTAAGTCCTGCCCTGTTTTGATTGAACAAAATGCATCACCTCACATTTATCTAAATTAAACTCCATCAGCTCACTGGCACAAATGAATAAGATTACATTGCAATCTTAAATAATGTTCTTCACTCTCCATTATGCCACCAATCTTGGTGTCATCTCCAACGTTTTCCCCATGTTTGTGTGAACTTCCTCTGGATGCTCCAGTTCCCTATAAGTGTCTAAAAGACATGCTGGTTAGGTGCATTGGCCATGCTAAATTCTCCCTCAGTGTATCCGAACAGACACCGAAATGTGACGACTAGGGGATTTTCTCAGTAACTTCATTGCAGTGTTCAGTAAACTCTATTTGTGACTAATAAACTTTAAGTTTAATTTATTAACCATACCTTCTAAACTGTTATTCAAATCATTAATATAAATGACAAATAACAATGCACCCAGCACTGATCCCTGAAGCACTCTGCTGATCATAAGACTCCAGTTTGAAAAACAACCCTCTACAATCACCCTCTGTCTTCTATCATCAAGCCAATTTTGTATCCATTTGTCTGCCAATCAGTAAGAATTGGTAACAACACCTCCTCCATGATCAACCTCAAAACCACTGCCCTACAAGGTTATATCTCCAGACCTTTACTAAAATCCTTATACACATATGACTGTATGCCAAATTCCCCTTAAATGCAATTTTCAAGTTTGCTGATGACAACACCGTGGTGGGATAAATCTCAAACAAGGATGAGATGGAGTACAGAAAAGAGAAGAGAATCTGATGAACTGTTGTGACTACAATAGTCTGTCCCTCAGTGACAAAAAAAAGAGATAGTCATCAGATTTCAGGAAGCGTAGTGAAGAACATGCCCCTGCCTATATCAATGGGGACAAAGTGGAAATAGTCAAGAACTTCAAATTCCCAGGTTATCCAATTACCAACAATCTGTTCTGGCCCCTTCATGCCGACACTATGGTTAAAAAAGGCCAGCAACTGTATTTCTCAGGAGGCTAAGGAAATTTAGCATGTCCGCTATGGCTCTCACCAACTTTTACAGATGCACCAGAGAAAGCATTCTTTCTGGACGTAATATAACTTGGCATGGATCCTGCCTGCTCTGTCCAAATCCACAAAAAATTACAAAGGGTCATGAACAAAGGCCAATCTATCACGCAAACCAGCCTCCCTTCCATTGACTCTGTCTATACTTCCAGCTGTCCAAGAAAAGCATCACCATAATCAAATACCCACCCCGTGTACCTCAGACGTATTTGCTTAACCTTCTTTCATCGGGAAAAAGATACAAATGTCTGAGAACACATACCAACTGACTCAAGAACTGCTTTCCTGCTGCCATTAAGCCTTTGAACAGATTTACTTATTAAGTTAATCTTTCGCTAGACCTTAGTTATGAATGTAACACAACATTCTGCACTCTCTTTTCCTTCTCTATGAATCATATGTTTTGTCTGTATACTATGCAAGAAACAATACTTTTCACTGTATCCCAATACATGTGACAAGAATAAATCACATCAAATCAGACATTTTTGAAAAAAGGTAGACAACTGCTGCCTTTGCCAACCATATAAACAAACTCGAATGAGCCATAGTTATTTATTTTACACATGGTGGATGGTGGGCTGCCGATTTTGGCATCTGCCCAACCCCATATTTTTGGCTTGGGGTGGGTGATAAGATGGTTGGATCTCTAAATGAAAGCATACTTAACAGCGGGATAATAAAGTCCAGCCCAGTGGAAACAACTGGGGCAAGCACGAAGAAGAGATTCCCATTTAAAAAACTGACTCCACCATGCAGATTAATGCTGCCTTTTAAAGCAGCAGTTCAGAGCACATAGGGACCTTGATTTTTCAGTGCTGTTAGTGAGAGGTGCTCTGATATTTGATTTAATCTTTTTATTTTGTTAGGGGTCAGTCATTTTGTTCTTAAATTCAGACTGATAACCTTTGTTCACAGTCCTTGCCCTTGCAGAGAACAGCAAGATAATGAAATGGCCTATTCTATAGTCCAGTAAAGGGCACAAATTGGAGATACATTTTAGGTACTGCGATCAATCGATGCAAGAAAAGATTCTCTTCTGAGGCTTACTGGATGTTTGATACACGATGAATGTTTCACGGTTTGCAGGAATGTTGTGATCAAAGATTCCACAGACAAATGCTTCCAGGCACGCAAAGGTGATTGGGAAATAGAAGAAGAGGCTAGATAAGGTAGAGAGGAAACTCGTGTGATGGAGAAATACTGACAGTGACCTGCTGGGCCGAATGGCCTGTTTTTATGCTGTAAAATTCTATGTAACAGTCAATAAATTGAAACTGACTTTGAAGGTTTATTGGGTCCAATTATTAAATCTGTACTGATGGTCGAGCGGTATTTAACTAATGTTAGCGCAATGCGGGCAATACATTGACAAAGGCTTAGAAGAAAGAATTCCGAGGAAAGTGGAGACAGAGACATAGAGGCATTTTCCTTTTTTGTTTCTTTATACATACATAACATATGCTAGGCTTGGCATAGTGGCACAGTGATTAGCATTGCTACCTCAGAGTGCCAGAGAACCAGGTTCTTTTCCTGGCTTGGGTCACTGTGTGTGCTGAGTCTCATGTTCTCTCCGTGTCTGCATGGGTTTCCTTCGGGTGCTCTGGTTTCCTCCCAACCCTCCCAAGATCCAACCACACTGGTTCGGTGCATTGGCCATGCTAATATTCTCCCTCAATGTACTTGAACAGGTGCCGCAGTGCGGCAACTTGGGGATTTTCACAGGAATTTCATTGCACTAAGATAAGCCTACTTGTGCCTAATAAATAAATTTACTTTTTTTGTGTTTATCCAGTGACAAACTATTTGATGTCTATATTTTATTCCATAACTAAAAGAAACATGAATTTTCTAATAGCACTGGTTTAATTTGAAGTGAATCTTTTGGTTGATAGTCTTACTGTTTCAGTTTAGGGTGTTGTTTGTGGCTGCTTTTGGAGCTTGTCTGCTCTTAGCTGCAATGTTTATCTTCATATAGAGTCATAGAGATATACAACACTGAAACAAGCCCTTCCTGTTGGAAGTCTGAAATAAAAAAGAAAATGCTTCAGAAATTCAGCAAGTGTGGCAGCACCGTTTACACCTGCTCCATGGACTCTTGTTTGGCAGTTCAAATGGGCGATTTGTATTCATACGGTGGAAGATAAAATCAAACCCATGAAGAATGATCAAGCATGGATAGAGTTCATCCAATTGTTCTGACAGCTCACAGTCAACTTTTTAAGTAATACAATTATTATATATATAATGTATACAATGGAACCTAGATCAGATTTCCAAAGGTCAAATCTAGGGCACATTGAAAAACCTTGCACAAGAGGAACTCTGTAAAGATGTCTACGCTGATTGACCATTGATTTGATTTGATTTATTATTGTCACATGTATTGGTATAGAGTGAAAAATACTGTCTCCTGCATGCTGTACAAACAAAGCATACCATTCATAGAGAAGAAAAGGAAAGATTGCAGAAAGTAACGTTACAGTCATAGCTAGGGTGTAGAGAATGATCAATTTAATATAAGATTGGTCCATTCAATTCAAATGTAGGATTAGCACAGTCTGGGGTGGAACACTGAAAGGTCATGTTAAGACATTTCCAGAATATATACTGCCAGAATTGGCAAGTCCTTTCAGATAACCAATTATTGAAGGGAACAGTTACAAAGTACAGATTTTTATTTCAATGACATTTCTGTCAAACTTCTTCAAGAAAATGAAACCAAACTTTTGTTTGCCACAAGATCCGAGAATCATCTCCTCATTAATCTAGCTTTACTGTGCAATGTCTAATGGTAAAACCAATCTCTATTTAAAAGTATTGTGTGCATGCTGTGTTCCAGCAATCACATTTTTCAGACAGAAGCTGGATTTTAAATTAGTACTTCAGATGTGGGATTTTATTTGTACTGAAGACTTGACAGGAAAGCATATCTTTCAATACAAAGTTTGATTAAACCTGTCACATCTCGACAGAATTGTCTGCCACGTTCTCCAGTTACGGTAAACAGCTAAGAGCCTTCCAACTATCTCTTCATGTGTGGCTTGCAGTCGGCAGACACCATTGATAATCTTCTGTTCTCACACAGAGGCCACAGGATCACCTGCTATGGGGTTCATGAGAGTAAATTACGCCATGAATTCCTATAAATTAACTTCAGTGGCTCCTATAAATCAATGCCTCACCTGTGGGCTCCAGCTCTCCCACTCTCCTCTTCTGGCCTTTGACACCCACACACACACACACACAACACACACACACACACACACACACACACACACACCACACACACACACACACACACACACACACACACGATTCCTGCATCACATTGGTCAATCACATTATTTTGACGGAATGGCCTATTAGGGCACTGAGAGTTGAACCAACCAGGACAGTGAAAAGCTGTCCCCTTGGGAACCAGTCTGCTTTGGTGGAGAGGGTGGAACTGTGCCTGGCATTAGCTCTGGACACCCTTGAGAAGGGTTTTCTGTGCTGGTGGTTGCTTAACAGTCGACAGTCAGCAAGTGGGAAGCATTCCAACTTGCAGGGTGCACCTAAGATGGGGTTTATTGAACACAGTGGGGAAGGTGGAGGAAGGTTTATCAACAGTAAATGGAATGCAAGTAAAAGGGAGGAGAGAAGAAGTAAAATGAAGAGTTACTGACTCAAAAGTCCTGACAGAAATCTCTGACATGGTTCACGTAAAGAGTGAAAAGCTACAAACTGCGACATTTGAACAACTTTGGGCAAATTATCAGGCTACTGGAATGATTGGAAAACTGAGGCATCTAGTCACCGTAATACAACCAGATTAAGCAATACCAATCACAATAACAAAACACAATAGTGTGTGACAATAGGTTGATATGAACAGTCCATGAAAATTGACTTTTAGTTTCTTTCTGCAGTTCACACAATATTTTTCCCAAAAGAAGAATAGGAACACATTTAAGAAAGATGAAGGAAAGGCCAGCTTGTCACACTTTATAGTTCCCTTATCTTGATCATTTCCAGCACTTATACAGGCCAGAGTGTCTTGTTTTGTTTTTTCACATGGAAGAGTTGATTAGCTTTGTTGGCTTGATTATTAGTAAAATGAGAGCCATGTGTAAGCAAGTGTTGAAGGATCTTATTTGGCCTTAAAATAAATCCTGCCAGCAATTATACAAAATAAACATACTTCTTGTTGTGCACCTTAATCATTCAATCTTAATATATACATTGATCTCAATATTAACAATCCCACAAGCAGATATGAGTTGGGAAACTAGGACAGGGGTAATAGTGATCCCCACATTTACAAAATTGAGTTCCCAATCCAACATTGGATTGAAAAACCAGCAGTGGAGCCAACAAGTCTTGCTTTTCCTGCCTGATTTCACACTTAAGCTGGAACTTTCCCAGGTATCCTCACTATAGGATCTTCTGGTCCCGCCACTGACAGCAAACCCTCTGCTGTGAGTTTCTCAAGAAACAAAATGAAACAAGAAATCTCATTGACAGTGGTGAGATCCGGCCGGCACCCAATGATCAGTTGTCTCTGCTGCAAGAAAAACACTGCAGGGATTGGGGCAGGCAGGGGGCGGCATGTGGAAAATCTCCCATTCAGTCTTAGAAGGAGAAAATCCTTCTTGCTAGGATTGACAGGCAGTAGCAACATTAGATTTCATAACAGTTAGGAGTGGGGGAAAATGGAAAAATATCATACTTTGATCTAACTCACTGAACAGTCTACTTTATTGATCATTGAACTGCCCCAGTTTCCAGTTTAATGGCCAGCATTGCAATCGAATATTAAGATTGCTCTAATTATTTATTAAGAATTCCTCCCATTGGCTTAACTAATAGGACTCAGTCCTGCCTGTCATTGTGGGTGGAATTATTCACCCTATGGATTTATCTCATTCACTGGATAAAGTAGGAAGATTAATTTTGGGTGTCAAATTTAGTCTTTATGCAACTATCACAAGCTTGTATTTTGCATAGCTTCTGAATTCCAGCTTTAGCACATAATATAAATCTCCAATTACAACAATGTAGAAGAACAAGGCTTACCTTGAAAAATTAGCCAGACATTTTTCCACAATGTTTTACGTGCTGACCATAGGCCCTAATGAGCAGACCAAAAGCCATTGCAATCTATAATCTATTGAAGACATAGGTGAGAGTATAAATGAATCGCATTGTATCCACCTATTTTTAGTGAATTATTTGTCAGAACTTAAATCACCTCCTTCATGCATATAAGGAAGATTTAGAGGACAAAAGGGCGCAGGATCTTTATTTCCACTTACTTTAGGCACTAAGGAGACTCTGAGGAGACCAAATGGGAGTCTTGATCTACTAGGCCTGGATAGTCATTCCTTGATGCAAGATGTCATCCCGTTTAAGTTTATTTATTAGTGTCACAATTAGGCTTACAATAACACTACAATGAAGTTAGTGTGAAAATCCCCGAGGCACCATACTCTAGCCCCTGTTCAGGTATGCTGAGAGAGAAATTAGCATGGCTAGTGAACCTAACCCATGCATTTTTCGGACTGTGGGAGGAAATGGGAGCACCCGGAGGAAACCCCTGGAGATAACAGGCAGATTCCGCAAAGTCAGTGACCCGAAGCCAGGAATTGAACCCCGGTTCCTTGGCGCTGTGAGGCAGCAGTGCTAACCACAGTGCCACCTTGCCAGCTTTATACCACAGTAAGGAACACCATATCATGTTAATCCTGGTAAAGGAATTGAAGCTTATGCTAGGACAGGAGATCTGAGGTTGATTAAAGCTCAGCTGACCAATTATGTTGGCTCCTAATGTGCATTGAAGAAGTCACATGCCATATTGCTCATCTATGCTGCAATTAGCAACCTCTCCTGACAGCAATTGCTGCTTACAGCCGTGCTCAGCATTGTTTGCTGCTAGTGATTAACTGGCTAGGTTTCTTTCAAAGGGAATTGTTGGGATACATCAGGAGACTTTAAAAAGTTTTGTGAAGACTTCATTAACATGCTATCAACATTATTTTTTTCAGAAATTCCATGAGGGCTTGACCTAAAATACAGTGAGTGCTGTGTCATTTATTTATTTTTTGTGTCACAATTGGGTTACATTGACACTGCAGTGAAGTTACTGTAGTTGCCCGGTGCCTGTTTGGGTACACTGAGGGAGAATTTAGCATAGCCAACACACCCAGCCAGCATATCTTCGGATTGTGGGAGGAAACCAGAACACCCACAGGAAACCCACACAGACACGAGGAGAACATGTAGACTCCGTAGAGACAGTGATCCAAGCCGGTAATTGAACCTGGTACAGTGAGGCAGCAGTGCTAACCACTGTGCTATCTTGCTGACCTGTGCTACTGTGCCTCACTGGACTTCTCACAGGAGTCACCAGGAGAGAGGGCATACATGGTTATGAGAATCCTGCTCAGCGTAGCCATGCTCTGGAGAAAGAACGAGAGGAGAGGGGGCCATACAGAGCAGTACAAGTTATTTCAGGAGAGAGGGAAAGGAGGGCTCTTGATCTATACGCATTGCTGTATGTTCCACCATCTGCTGATCATGATGATTAGTCCATTATTACCAACCTTAATGTCAATCCTCCAACTGGACAGAATACCTGCACCATCTAATCAAAGGCTGCCCCTGAAAGGCATCCACTACCATCAGCCTTAGAGCATTGCCACATGTTTTAACTTCCGCAATTGAGGATCCTTTAAGAGGTCTAACAACTACTGTCAATCTTTCAACCCTTTCCTTGTGAAGAACAGAGTCCCTGTTCCGACATCTCCCATGATGAGTCTTTGTCGACAGCAAAAACTAACAATGGAAAGCTAACACAACTGACAATACTGAAATATTAATCCATTCTGGTACTTTCCCTTAGAGGCTATCCTGTAAAGACTCTGACTGGGCTTCTGTGAAATATAACACCAGTGTCAAAAACTGATCAAGTGGGTGCCTGCTAAGAATCTGAAGCTTTTTTTGTTTTTTATTAGTGACACAAGTAGGCTTACTGCAATTACTACACGCCGGCGCCTGTTTGGGTAATGCTGGGGGAGAATTTAGCACAGCCAATGCATCTAACCCAGCACGTCCTTCAGACTGTGAGATGAAACTGAAGCACCTGGAAAAAACCCATACAGACATGAAGAGAGCATGCAGACCTCACACGGACAATGACCCAAGCCAAGAATCAAACCCGGGTCCCTCGCACTGTCAGGCAGCAGTGCTAACTACTGTGTCACCATGCCATCCCGATCATTGTGTCACCACATCATCCCTAGAGAATAGAGAGGATTTCTCCTGTGACATAGGTAAGAAGGAAAATACACTCCGACAAAATGAGTTCAGGGAGCTAGGAAGGCAGCTGAAATGCTGGACCTCCATGGTCATATTCTCAGGAATACTCCCTGGCCACATGGTAGTGAACTAAGAAATAGGAAGATAGTGCACTTTAGTAATTGGCTTGAAAGGGAGAGCTTCAGATTTTTTAGACCATTGGGATCTCATCCATGGCAGAAAAAGAACGGATTGCATCTTAATAGGAAGGGCACCAACATCCTAATGGGGAGATTTCTTTGTCGAGTTCAGGTGGATTTAAACTGATAAGGTACGTGGGTGGGATCCACTGTAGGAAGTCAGAGAACATAGAGACTGTGGAGAACTCAGTGATTGGGTCCAGTAAGGCTGATAGAAATAAAACACAGGGAGATTGTACAAAACGTGACAGGACAGAAGGTCTGGGGTATGTTTGCTTTAACACAAGGAGTACGATAAGTGAGGCAGATGAACATAAAGTTTGGATTACTACGTGGAATTATCATATTGTGGCAATTGCGGAGAGTTGGATGAAAAAAGGGCAGGACTGGCAGCTCAGCATTCCAGAACTGTCCTGAAGCATGTCAGGACAGATAGAAAAGGTGACAAAAGAGGTGGAGGAGTTGCTTCGCTGATTAGGGAGGATGTCATAGTTATACAGAGCAGGAACACCATGGTGGGATCATGTAGTGAGGCCATATGGATAGAACCCAGGAACAGGAACAGTGTAATTACACCAATGGGGTTATATTACAGACCTCCCAACAGTACCTGACATCTCAGCAGATTATGGGAAGATGTCAAAACTAAAGGTTGTTGTGTTGTGCTTCTTGAGGCAATATCTAGATAACCCCTTCCCAAATTGGACTATCTTAGATCTGGTTCTCAGAAACGAGCCTGGAAAGGTGATTGATATCTTAGTGGGTATAATTTTGGGAACAGTAATCACAATTCTATAAGTTTCAAAATACTTGTAGAAAAGAATAGAAGTACTCCCAGAATAAAAGTACTAAACTGGGGGAAGACTAACATTGACAGTATTCGGCAGGAACTAGGGTATGTGGATTGGGGGAAGCTGTTTGAGGTAAATCTACATCCGAAATGTGGGAGTCTTCTAAAAGTTAGTTGTTAATGAAGGATAAAAATGACAAGTTTTAGGAACACTGGATGACAAGAGAGATTGTGAGCTGAGAGAAAAGAAGAAGGAGGCATATGTAAATTTCAGAAAATTGAAAATGGATAAAGCTCTTGAGGAATAGAAAGATAGCAGGAAAAAGCTTAAACCAGGACTTAGGACTGCTGCCTCATAGTGCCAGGGAATCGAGTTTGATTCCTGGCTTGGATCACTACTGGTATGGAGTTTTATGTTCTTCCTATGTCTGTGTGGATTTCCTCTGGCTGCTCCAGTTTCCTCCCACAATCCAAAGATGTGCAGGTTAGGTAAATCGGCCAGGCTAAATTCTTCTTCAATGTACCCCTACAGGTGCCAGAGTGTGGTGACTGGGAGATTTTCACAGTAACTTCATTGCAGTATGAATGTAAGCCTACTTGTGACCCTAATAAATAAACTTAACTAAAAAGAACAATATAGCACAGGAACAGGTCCTTCGGCCCATCAAGTCTGTGCTGATACAGATGCCTCTCGAGGCATTGTGTGACATTATCCCTGGCAAATTGGCAATTGCAAGTTTCCCTCCAGAATCATAACAATGTGGTTATTCTCAACTGTTTTCTGAAATGGCCCAACAAAGTTCTTAAAAAAGTTTATTTATTAATTACGAGTAGGCTTGTATTCACACTGCAATAAAGTTATTGTGAAAATCCCTTAGCTGCCACACTCTGGCGCATGTTTGGGTACACTAAGGGAGAATTTAGCACTGCCGATGCACCTAAACCGCATATCTTTTGAATGGTGGTAGGAAACCAGAGCACCCAGAGGAAACCCACACAGAAACAGGGAGAATGTGCAAACTCCACACAGACAGTGACCCAAGCCAGGAATTGGCGGCTTGGGTCCCTGAGCTGTGAGACAGCAGTGCTAACCACTGTGTCATTGTACCTCCCCAAAACAACCAGAGTTCATCACTTTCTCAAGGGCAATTAGGAATGGACAATAAATACTGGCCAGCCAGTGATGCCCATGTCCCAGGAATGAATAAAAGCAAGTCTAACCTACTTTAAACCCAGGGGTTCCATGAACTATGTCTTACTGAAAATCTTCCAGAGGGCTGAACAGTGGAAGGGAATTAATTGTTAATGAGGTGAAAGTGAAGATGACAATGCACTGTAGACAAAAGTGCAGCTGTATAAACATCTCATTGAAACCTTGTGCTGTGCAAGATAGAACATAGAACATACAGCAGTACAGCACAGTACAGGCCCTTGGACCCTCAATGTTGTGCCGAGCTATGTCCAAACCCAAAGATGAAGGTATGAGCAACCAAAGAAAAGATGGCTTCTAATAAAGATGCAGCTCAGGACAATGCATTATCGCACAAGGAATGTATAAATTAAAGGAAGTCTGAGGATAAAGAATGGTGCCATAGACATCATAGATCAAATGCATTTTTTATTCAGTACCATAGGATGCAACCAGAAGCAACTTAAAGAGGACATAAATTTCAGAGACTTGAGCTTGCTGGTTGGAGAGAGAACAGAAGAGCTGTAAGAAGATTTTATGGTAGAAAGCCAACAAAGTCACACATTTTTCATGGACTCGAGCATTCTGCAGTAACCCTGGTTCAATGAGTCATTCTACTTCAAAGCATGTTAGAAGTGTGAATGTTTCTGTCAAGCAACTGGAAAGTTGTCAGTTCTGAACCGTGTTGTGCCCACATCCATGCTGCCTGTTGAACCTTGCATCAATAAATTCTTCAGGATGCCAAAATCACATCTGATTTTTTCAGAATCTTCCGGGCTCCTGAAAGGAATTTTGTATCCCACTGCTCCCTATCCTGTCGTTGCGATATCTTTTGCCATTCTTTTTCTATTTCATAGCGATGCATGATTGTGAAATGTATCACACCACAATTTCAAAAGCTAAATCTTTCAGCATGGTCTGCTGTATACAACAGCTTGTAAGTTATAAATGTAAACTATCAGTAATTGTAAGGTCTTTAATGTGTGCTTGTGAATTAATAATGGCTAATTTCTGATCTGGACTTTACCAAGTTATACAGCAACAGTTACAGATGAAAAGTCTACCAGTTGAAGCTCATCTGTCTCATACTTGACTCACTAGACTGAAAAAGGTAAGGCCATTATTGTGCTACATGATAATAGACTGACTCTTGGTGATTTAACCTGAGCATCACCACACCTCAGGCAATAGGCAAGGCTGAGAATCAGGCCTTCATGAATGATCTCAGCTGGTACAGAAATTGAACCCATACTGTTGGCATCATTGTGCATTTCATACCAATCATCCAGCCAACTGAGCTAACCAACCCCCTGGTGTTCAACTGGTGATGAAGATCTTAAGAGCTGTCTTCCCTTACTCAAACATTAATCACCTTTTAAGTGAAGAAACTCAGAATAATATGTTTTACTCAGTGAAATTACATTTCTGACACCTACTATTTTGAAGAGTTTATCGACTGATATCATTTAATATTTTATATACCTTTCATGAGGTCTTGCCCCTCAATTTTTCTTTCCACTTTCGTGTATAGTTCAGGATTTTCACAATGAGTTAAAAACTAAGCTATGCCAAGCTATCCTCAATGATTAGATGAGCTGTATGATTTAACATGTTTTGCACTATTTTTCGCTAAATTAAGCCAACAATATCTCTTGTTTTAATAATGAACAAGAATGTAAAATTAAGTCTGCCAATAAAGCCTACAAAAGTGACATTTGACAATCCTGAAAATTATTGCTGGATGTTGTTAATTGCATCTTTTTAATCTCTTGCTTGTTTTAATAGCCTTCTGAGTAAGATTTAATTTCTTCTGAATAAATACAGTTGTTTAAAGACCAGTCCGCCATCTCCTGCACCACCCATCACCCATCTTCCCCCCAATTTGGGTGCTAAAAATAAAACCTGAAAAAACACCAGAAAAATACTTTTTAAAATCAGTAATAAAATCCATCTTCATGATATTCATCCATTTTTACTGTGGCCAAATTCCCCTCCAATTCGATTTTCAAATTTGCTGGTGACAAAACTGTAGTGGGTCAGATCTCAAACAATAACGAGACAGAGTACAGGAATGAGACAGAGAATCTGGTGAATTGGTGCAACAACAATAATCTGTCCTGCAATGCCAAAATGAAGGAGATTGTCATCTACTTCAGAAAGCGTAAAGGAGAACATGCCCTGTCTGTGTCAATGGGGATGAAGTAAAAAGGGCCAAGAGCTACAAGTTTTTAGTTGTTCAGATCATCAGCAACTTGTTCTGGTCTCCCCATGCTGACACTATAGTTAAGAAAGCCCACCAATGCCTCTACTTTCTCAGAAGACTTAGGAAATTTGACATGTCAGCTACACCCTCACCAAATTTTACAAATGCACCATAGAAAATATTCTTTCTGATAATATCGTAACTTGGTATGGCTCCTGCTCTGCCCAAGACCACAAAAACTACAAAAAGTCATAAATGTAGCCCAATACATCACGCAAATCAGCCTCTCATCCATTAACCAAAAAAGAAAATGTTGGAAAATCTCAGCAGATGTCGCAGCATTTGTAAGGAGAGAAAAGAGCTGACGTTTCAAATCCAGATTACCCCTTGTCACAGCTTTGACAAAAGGTCATCTGGATTCTAAATATCAGCACTTTTCTCTGCAAAGAGATGCTGCCAGATCTGCTGAGATTTTCCAGCATTTTCTCTTTTGATTTCAGATTCCAGCATCTGCAGCAATTAGGTTTTCTCCCATCCATTGACTCCGTCTACATTTCCCGCTGCCTCGACAAAGGAGCCAGCAGAATTAAAGGCCCTACACACTCTGGACATTCTCTCTTCCACCTTCTTCAGTAGAGAAGAAGATACAAAAATCTGAGGTCATGTGCCAACCAACTCAAGGACAGTTTCTTTCTTGCTGCTGTCAGACTTCTGAATGGACCTACCTTACATTAACTTAATCTTTCTCTACACCCTAGCCATGACTGTAACACTACATTCTGCACTCTCTCGTTTCCTTCTCTATGAACTGTATAGCATGCAAGAAACAATATTTTCCACTGTACTGTAATACATGTGACAATAATAAATCAAATCAAATCTAAATCAAATCACTGATAAATATTAGTATTCTTTGGCATGACACTATATCATTCAAAGTATATGTTGTGGCTTTTTCATTAATCTTATTTGATTCCTCTTCTCCTCTTGAAGATATGATGTGGAGATGGTGGTGTTGGACTGGGGTGAGCACAGTAAGGTGTCTCACGACATATATGCTGCATTTGTGAACTAACCTCCACTCACCTGATGAAGGAGCGACGCTCCAAAAGCTCATGATTCCAAATAATCCTCATGGACTTTAACCTGGTATGTGAGACTTCTTCCTCTTGAAGGTATACTAAGACATGTTGCCCAGTGGATATTATATGGGTGCATACGCTCATAAGGAAAAGATGCAGGAATACACCATTCTTCCCTTTGAGTCTGCTTTGCCATTCAATAAGATCTAGTTGATCTCCTATCTCAACCTTACCTTTCTGCACTCTTATATATTTCTTGATTCCCTTCTTTGATTCCTGTCTTGAATAACTCTATGACTGAGCAACAACATCTCCCCACTTTGACTTCTCAAAATACAAATCTCTTGCAGTAAAGAAATTGCTCCTCATCTGTCTAATGAGCTGTTCCATTATCCTAGACTTGTTCCAGATACCCCTCCGAGGGAAAACATCTTCCTAGCATTTACACTGTCACAACCCTTAAGAATGTTAAGTTTGTCTCCAATGAGGTCATCTCTCATTCTCCTAAATTCTTGGGAATATAAACCTGCTATACTCAATGTCAAAACAACAGACGATGTCCTTACCCCCAAAACCAATGCAATGAACCTTTGTTGCACTCACTCTAAGACAAGTATATCCTGAGATAAGGAGATAAAAATTGCAAACAACACTTTAGGTCTGGTTTCCGTAATGTATTTGTTTATTATCTTCACCATTTTCTTATTTTATTCACCATTATGACTTATCCTGTCTCTGATTGCAAGGAGCCGATGTTTAATTTCATTAATCTTTTCCTTCTGACATACATGAGGCACTGAAGAGAAATAAAAAACAAAAATCTTAATGGATTTTTGATTTTCATGTCCCAGAATGCCAACCTAGCCAAAGTACCTTGGGAATCTTATTAGTTCAAACTTCCCCTCCAAATCACAAACTATGCTAACTGGTAAATATAATGGGCAGAATTCTTCCATCCCACCCCTGTCACAGGAATAGGAATAGGTGGGACAAAATATTCAGTGGACCATTCAAAATTCCATTGACCTTGAGTAAATATTTCCAGTCTTGAGGTAAGTGGGCTGGAAAATCCCACCTAGTATCATTTCTTCATCATTGCTGAGTTGTTGGGTGGGATTTTCTGGCTGATTCCACTGGCAGAGTTGTCTGGTCTGGCTGATGGTGAACCCTAGATACGTGTTCCCAGCAGCAGAGGGTGCAAACTATGGTAAACCTTATTGATAGCGGCAGAGCTTAAACACCTGCCATCAGCCACATCTGTCACCACAAAACATGCCATTGTTGGGGGGGGTGGGGAGCAGAAAATCCAGCTCAATATTTTGAAATTCCCTACCTAAAACCATTGTGGGTGCAGAACTCACAGGAGATCACAAACAAATTCCACCAAAACATTCTCAGGACATTTATGAGTGAGCAATAAATGTATCTTTGTCAATGTTCCCATAACTCAAGAACCAATTTTTAGGAACAGAGTCAAGATCAATAAACTCATTACATGAAGATCATCACCATTTCTATTGCTCTACTATTTAATTGATACACCAATGTAAAATCAATGGTGTCCGCTTTAATGTTAAACTGTTGCTCTCTATCGGGTATAGATACACCCATACGGCTGTCAGAAAGGAAGTTTCAGGATTCTGATTCAATAACATTGAAGCAATGGCTGTAGTATTAAGTCAGGATGCTGTGTCTTGGTGGGAAACATGCAGATGGTTGCCTTCCCATACAACTGCCACACTTGTCCTTCTAAATGGTAGTCTTTGGAACTATAGAGGCTTGTGAGTTCTTGTTGATGGCGCACACTGCTGACACTGTGCATTAATAGTTGAGGAAGTGAACGTTTAAGATGGTGGACGGGGTGCCAATCCTTGTTGAGCTGTTTTATCCTGAATCATCTGGATGAACTTTCATGGAGTCAATTAGACACCGGTTTGTGGTAGGATAGCTGAGAATAGAAAAGTTTGAACTCAGTAAAGGCCTCTTCCCATTTGATGTAGAGCAAAGGCATACCAAAATTGAAGCCATATGCAAGAACAGTGCCTCGCTTTCAGACAATACATGGTCATAGAGAGATTTACTACATATATTGAATGTACTACATATATACTGCAGATTTACTACATATCTCCACACGCAGGACTCTCTGCTTGCAAATGTAAAGAGCATGTCAACACATTGCATCTTTCTCAACTAAAAGAAAGACTTGGGGAACAGCCATTCTCTGGTTCACCGCCAATGTGGCAAGGTCTTGACTAATTTGAGCTGACCTATCTGGTTTGAATTTAAATAAAAGATGTTCTCTGGTGCATTCTCCATATCAAATCTACCAATCAGATTTCACTTGCCAATCAGTCAAGACTGTCTTCCTGTGCAATGTAAATGGTTGTTCTGTTTAGAATTGATATTCTTGAAAATCTGTCCTGATGAGTGCATCAGCATGTACCTTATTTCAGAACATAGAATATAGAACACTGCAGCACAAACAGGCCCTTCGGCCCACAAGTTGTGCCGAACACATCAAAACCTACCCAGCCATAGACCTATCTATAACACCCAATTCCATTGGATCCCATATACTCATCCAGAAGTCTTTTAAAAGACCTCAGCGAGTTCGCCTCGACCACCACCGATGGCAGCCGATTCCATTCACTCACCACCCTCTGAGTGAAAAACTTTCCCCTAGCATCCCCTCTGTACTTGCTTCCCTGCACCTTAAATCTGTGCCCTCTCGTCGCGACCATTTCAGCCCTGGGAAATAGTCTCTGAGAGTCCACCCTATCTATTCCTCTCAACATCTTGTAAACCTCTATCAGGTCGCCTCTCAACCTTCGTCTCTCCAGGGAGAACAGTCCCAGCTCCCTCAACCTGTCTTCATAAGGCATGCCTCCCAATCCAGGCAACATCCTTGTAAATCTCCTCTGCACCCTTTCAATAGCTTCCATGTCCTTCCTATAGTGAGGCGACCAGAACTGCGCACAGTACTCCAAGTGTGGTCTGACAAGGGTCCTATAAAGCTGCAGCATTACCTCCTGACTCCTGAACTCAATCCCTCGATGAATGAAGGCCAGTACACCGTAAGCTTTCTTAACCACATCCTCCACCTGGGAGGCCGATTTGAGAGTCTTATGGACCCGGACCCCAAGATCCCTCTGCTCTTCCACACAGCTAAGACTCCTACCTTTGATAATGTACTCATTCATCCCGTTGGATCTGCCAAAATGGACCACAACACATTTATCCGCGTTGAAGTCCATCTGCCACTTCTCCGCCCAGTCTTGCATCCTGTCGATGTCATGCTGCAACTTCTGACATCCCTCCAGACCATCCACAACACCACCGACCTTTGTGTCATCGGCGAACTTACTCACCCATCCCTCCACTTCCTCATCCAGGTCATTTATGAAAATGACAAACAGCAAGGGTCCTAGAACAGATCCCTGGGGCACTCCACTGGTGACCGACCTCCATGCAGAAAAAGAGCCATCCACAACCACCCTCTGCCTTCTGCAGGCAAGCCAGTTCTGGATCCACAAGGCCAAAGCCCCTTGGTTCCCATGGCCTCTCACCTTCTCAAGAAGTCTTGCACGTGGGACCTTGTCAAATGCCTTGCTGAAGGACAATCATTTTTCTTCATTCTAACAGTGGAGAATCTCACTCCCTGACTCCAGTGGATTTTAATTTTGCAGGGTTACTTGAAGCCACACGTTGTCAAATGCTGTCTTGATGTCAAGGGCAGTTACCCTCACCATGCATTGGAAACTCGCTTCTTTTGTCCATGTGAGGATCTTAGGCAGTAGTCTGGAGGTGAGGTATCCGGGTACGCTGTGAATGCAATGTTAAACATGCAACCAGCACCCTCAAGTGGTATAGAAAGACATACCCTGGTTAGTGAGGTAACCATAATGTGTAACTTAACCTAACTATATAATCTAACAAAGACTCTAAATGGACAATAAAGTATTCAAAATATCTGCTTAGCTCTGGAAAAGTATCTGATAGAAATTTAATACCATCAAAATATATGCCAGGAAATGTAAAGAGACCAAATATGTGCTTACTGTGCTACTATTTGATTTAGTGCAAACTGGAGTTTAAACAAAAATGAATTGATACAATGATTGCTGTTTGTAATGGCTTTTGCCCTTGGGAGTCTTTATGGACAGTTCTTCGGCCTTGTGAATCACAAAATGCTTTCGAATATCTTCCTGTGTGATCAATAATAAGTCATTTATTCTTTCTCATACAATTCCATTTAGATTTAAGTGCTCAGGTTGAAATGTTTTAAAGATAAATAGTCTCTAAGCTGTCTCCAGATTATACAGTACACCATCACATCAACACAATCCCACACTCTCTCATTACATGGTAATATCTCTTGCTTTCAAATCATCCCAAAGAATTTCACATCGTCCAAATAGTCTTTACTCTCCTGTGACCCTGCTACAAGTTCCAATTTCAGCTCCACCTCTGTAATTTACCATCTCACAACTACTCACACTGCTAGATTGTTGTCAAAGAAATCAATGCACTCAATAACTGGAAAGCTGAAAGAACAGTAACTCTGAATTAAATTTACATTTAACGTACCTGTGCAATGGAATGTTGTTGGGGTGTTAATGGCCCTTCAGAGAACGTTTGCTCCGGAATACGTGCAACGTTTATTGTACTGTTTTTTATCAGCTATCTTTGATTTGTCACAGCAGATTCATGGTGGCAATGGATTAGGTGGTGATGTAAGATACACAGTGTTTAACCAAGTTCCAGCAAAGCACCAGGAGATAAAATCATAGAAACCCTACAATGTAGGAAGAGCCATTTGGCCCATCAGATCTGGGCTGACCACAATCCCACTCAGGCCCAGCCCCATATCCCCATATATTTACCCACTCATCCCTCTAACCTATGCATCTCAGAACTCTAAGGGACAATTTTTAGCATGACCAATAAACCTAACCTGCACATCTTTGGCCTGTGGGAGGAAACCAGATCACCTGGAGGAAACGCACAAAGACACAAAAAGAATGTGCCAACTCCACACAGCCAGTGACCAAACACAAGTCCCCGGATCTATGAAGCAGCAATGCTAACCATTGTGCTACCGTGCTGCAAGATGCACATTTTGGTTCATATACACTGTATACCTGTGTATGCTGTTCTTAATTTATTGCATAGCTTACATGACCACAGAGGTGACAGCAAGTTTACTCATTCAAGTAAATGAACATAGAACATAGAACATTACAGCTCAGAACAGGCCCTTCGGCCTTCGATGTTGCGCCGACCAATTAGGAAAAAGCAATGACCCTCCAAACTAAACCATTCCCTTTTCGTCCATAAACTTATCTACTAACCTCTTAAACGCCATGATAGAGGAGACATGTGCCTCAGTGACAAGGCCACCAGCTGTGTACTTTGGCCACAACTCCCTTACCACTCTTGTATCAAAGAGGAATGAACAACTTTTGGAATTTGCTATCCATCCCTTAAATACCTGCCATTGCCTTTCCACTGTCTTTCCTTTCAGTGGCGCATTTCCAACTTGGTGCATCTACAACTGCCGCAGGCAGGGCATTCCATACCCTAACCATCCTCTGGGTAAAGAACCTACCTCTGACATCCGTCCTATAACTACCATCCCTTAATTTAAAGCTATGTCCCCTCGTGCTAGCTTTCTCCATCCTAGGAAAAAGGCTATCACTGTCCACCCTATCTAAACCTCTAATCATCTTACATGTTTCAATAAGGTCTCCTCTTAGCCGCCTTCTTTCTAACGAAAACAACTCAAATCCCTCAGCCTCTCTTCATAAGACCTGCCCTCCATACCAGGCAACATCCTGGTAAACCTCCTCTGTACCCTCTCCAATGCCTCCACATCTTTCTTATAATGTGGGGACCAGAACTGCACACAATACTCCAAGTGCGGCCGCACTAGAGTTTTGTACAGTTTGCAACATGACGTTGCGGCTCCGAAATTCAATCCCCCTACCAATAAAAGCTAAGACTCCGTATGCCTTCTTAACAACCTTATCAACTTGATTGCCAACTTTCAGGGATCTATGCACAAATACACCAAGATCCCTCTGTTTATCAACACTATTAAGAGTCCTACCATTAGCCCTATACTCCACACATTTGTTATTCCTGCCAAAGTGAATTACCTCACACTTTTCCACATTAAACTCCATTTGCTACCTCTCAGCCCAGCTCTACAACTTGTCCAAGTCTCTCTGCAAACTATACCACCCCTCTTCACTATCTACCACTCCTACAACTTTGGTGTCATTATAAAAAAAAAATGATTCAGTAATAATGGACTGGGAGACATTACTGAAAGGAAAGACAGTGGAAAGGCAATGGCAGGCATTTAAGGGATGGATAGCAAATTCCAAAAGTTGTTCATTCCTCTTTGATACAAGAGTGGTAAGGGAGTTGTGGCCAAAGTACACAGCTGGTGCCCTTGTCACTGAGGCAGATGTCTCCTCTATCATGTCGTGAGGTGAGTGTGAGCAGTTGAGGTTATCCTCGTGACATGGAGGAGGTCACTCATTTGATTTTGGCACTGTAAGGCAGCTCTCCAGTGGAGGCTGTAAGCACTGATCACCTTGACAATGTCCACCCATGCAGGGTAGGGTGCACGGCTCAGCCTGCTCCTTCCATCCCCAGGGTTAGGGGCCCCTCTCTGGCCTATGCTGCATTGAGCAGTACATGGAGAAACTGGAATCTAGAGTTCCCTGGCATTGCCAAGCCATCTCTTCATTTCATGGTAGGTTTGTACCAAATACATTGAACATAGAACATAGAACACTACAGCACAAACAGACCCTTCAGCCCACAAGAGTAAAAAATTTACCCCTAACATCTCCTCTGTACTTGCCCCCCAGCACCTTAAACCTGTGTCCTCTCGTAGCGACAATTTCAGCCCTGGGAAATAGCCTCTGAGAATCTATCTATTCCTCTCAACATCTTATAAACCTCTATCAGGTCGCCTCTCAACCTTCGTCTCTCCAGGGAGAAGAGACCTAGCTCCCTCAACCTATCTTCATAAGGCATGCCTCCCAATCTAGGCAACATCCTTGTAAATCTCGTCTGCACCCTCTCAATAGCTCCTACATCCTTCCTGCAGTGAGATGACCAGAATTGCACACAGTACTCTAAGTGGGGTCTCTCAAGAGTCTTATAAAGTTGCAGCATTACCTCCCGACTCCTCAACTCAATCCCTCAATTAATGAAGGCAAACGATGCCCAGGCACGCATTACGATCAGAATTTAACGGCGCCTGCCACGGGAACCGGAGCGGGTGAAGGAATGAACCTTGGAATGGTTTAGTGACCTCGGGTGGAATTTAATAGTTTTGGGATGAGCGAGGTTTGTAAAATCCTGCCATAAACACTTGGATGAACTGTGGGATCTATGTCATTCAGGTTGCCCTGCAACTCAATGTGCCAGGAAACACTTGACTGTATCATTAATGCATCATGCACTGCAAATTCTCACTGGGATCCAAAGCATGAAATTTTGTTCTTGTGCCTTCAGCGTGGAACTTGCACTCAGAATGGATAATCCCAGCCTCTGTCTTAATCAGCCATTTACGCCTAATTTAAATCCTTCCTGTGTTACTCAGCATTATCTCAATTTGCAGAACATGTATTGAATATAAAAAGGAACAAATTTGCCTCCGCTAGTCAGACTTTGTGCCTACCATCCTATGTCTCAAATGGGAACATGAGCTGATTTGATTCCCACAAATAGATAATTTCCCATGCGACTTCACACACCTTCTTAAATTGATATTGTAACATTGTAAGGCAAACTTCAACATCAATAATTTTCTGCTAAATTTTCAAAGATAACCACTGGCACCACAAAGCGTCCTTTGCTTTTGCACCTCTTAGTTCAACAGCAGTCAACTCAGCAGTTATATTACAAGACAAAAAGAGTTCAAGTAGCTAGTTCTACAAGCTCTCTTCTCATCTGGAATGCTAATTTATTGTTCTGTCAGTATCAGTGGGGGCTGTGAAAAGCTGCCTTTTTTACACATTTTGGTGTAAGGATCACCACAGTACTGTGTTTTGACACAGGTTTGCATTCTTTTCCTGCTGTATGTGTTGCATCAATAAGGATTTGATGTTTTATAATCTCTATTTCGAAAAATCAGATTTATTTGCATAGCACCTATCGCTTTCCCAGCATGTTTCAAAGTGCTTCACAGCAAATGAATCGCTTTATTTTTCAAGTGCAGTTTGTGCTGTTATTTAGGTAATCATGGCAGCCAATTTGTGCACAGCATAAACCTAGAAAGCCTTGAGATAAATGAACAGTTCAGCATATTCACTGGAACATCATTTCTGCGGCACAGACATATCAGCCAAATGCACTTGAAGGAATGCTTTCTTCACACAGAGACTGGGTGAAATATGTGGAATTCTCTATCAAAGAAAGTAGTTAAGGCCAAAAATGCTTTGGTTTCAATATGAAATTAGATATAGCTCTTGGGGCTAAAGGGATCAAGGAGAGAAGGTACGATCAGGATATTGAATTTAATGATCAGCCATGATCGTAAAGAATGGCGGAGCAAGCTTGAAGAAATGAATGGTCTGTTACTGCTTTTAGTTTCTATGTTATTTCCTCTGCTGCCATTGAAAGCATAGAAACATAAAAAGATCTACAAAAGTCAGTCAAAAAAGTGCTATCCTGTCAAATCCCACTTTCTACCTCTTTGTCCAAAATCCATAGGTTTAGGCACTTCAAATATATATCCACATTTTTTAAAATGCAATGAAGATTTCTGCAACTGCCCCCCTTTCAGGCAATCTGTTCCACACTCCAACCACTCTCAAAGTGAAACAAATACACTCTCTCCTCTAATCTTTCTATCAATTACTCAAAATCATTGTCCCCGGCTATTGACCATTCTTCTGACAAAAACAATTCCTTCCCATGCATTCTGTCTCAGCTTCTCATTTTTATACACTTCACTCTCCCTTTCTCAGAAATCTCCTCTGACCATCTGACGTACCAGTGCTTCTCTAATTCCAGCCTCTTGAACATTTTAACCATTAGTGCTGGATCTTCAGCTGCTTGGCTTGAAACTCTGGAATTCTCCCCCTCACACTTCTCCTCCTCTACCTTTCTCTCTCTCTCTCTCTCCTTCTTTAAATCACTCCTTAACACCAACCTCCCTGGCCAAGCTTTTGCTCATCTTCCCAAATACCTCCTTATGTGGTTCAATGACCTGTTCCATAATGTTGTGATGAAGTCACTCAGGAGATTTAAATACAGTAAAAGCACTGTATAAATACATGCTATTGTTGCTGTTAAGTCTGCCCTTGCCTCCTCTGATCTGAACAAAACCATGTCCGCCTATCCAATCTTCCCTCATAGCCAAATTTCTGTTGTTCTGGAAATGTCCTTGTAAATCTCTTTGTACCCTGTCCTGTGTGATCACACCCTTCCTGTATGTGATAACCACAACTTCTCTTCCTTAATGGTTTGATGGAAGCCTTTGTTTTCCTGTAAAATGGAGCGTATTATAGTGATGGCACTGTGGCACAGTAGTTAGCACTGCTGCCTCACAGTGCTACGGACCTAAGTTTAATTCCTGGCCAATTAAGGACCCAGGTTCAATTCCCTGTTTGGGTCATTGTCTGTGCGAAGTCTGCACATTCTATTCATGTCTGCATAGTTTCCTCTGGGTGTTCCAATTTCATCCCACAGTCCAAAAGATGTGCTGGTTAGGTGCATTGGCCATATTAAATTCTCTCTCAGTGTACCCAAACAGGCGTTGGAGCATGGTAACTCAGGGATTTTCACAGTAACTTCATTGCAATGTTAATACAAGTTTATTTGTGGCACCAATAAAGAAACTTTATCCTTGATAGTCCAAAGAAACCTACAAAGTTTAGTGCTTGTACCAAAAACCCTTGGATTAAGCCTGCCAGGTAACATTTGAGGAAAGAAAGGACACACTCTCAGGTCTCCTGTATTGGATCGTAATTGAATGACTGAAGCAGACTGTTGAAACCTCATCAAGAATTTCAACATTGACATGAGATATCAATGAACTGGTGGCCTTTGTCTAAAACTACAGCGGCATAAGTCAATACTTAAAAGTGTAGAGATGTATTTAAAAACAAGACTGTGGAGCTTACCAGAAATACAATATATCTGATAACATTTTACACTGAAAGAGTGTTAGTAGAAGAGCAAAAGGTGTTAGGGATATTGATTCACAAATTCTTAAAAGGTAGTAACATAGGTTAACAAGGCTATAAAATGTAAGCCAAAAATTGAAATTCAATTTGAGAGAAGGATAATTGAAAGACAGAAAGGTTATGGTAAACCTGGACAGAGTCTTGGTTAGATCAAGCATGGCACACTGTCTACAATTTGATTGAACAGAATTGATTTATTTTCACATGTATTGGGATATAGTGAAAAATATTGTTTCTTGAGAGCTGTTGCATACAAAACTAACTGTTCATATAGTTCATAGAGGAGAAAGAAAAGATAAGGTTCAGAGTACAGTGTTGCAGTTACTAATAGGGTAACTTAATGTGTGATAGGTCCATTCAAAAGACCGATGGCAGCAGAGAAGAAGCTATTCTTGAGTCATTTGATATGTGTCTTCAGGCTTCAAAGTGAAGGAGAGTATGCCCGGGGTCCTTGACTGTGCTGGGTGTTTTTCCAAGGCAGTGGGAAGTGTGATTGGAGTCAATGGATGGGAGGCTGGTTTCAGTGATGAACTGGGCTACATTCAAAATTTCTTTGTAGTTTCTTGCAGTCTTGGTCAGAGCAGGAGCCATGACCAATCTGTGATAAAATCAGAAAGGATGCTTTCTATAGTGCATCTGTAGAAATTGGTGAGAGTTGTAGTGGACATACCAAATTTCCTTAGTCTTCTGAGAAATTAGAAAGTAGCTCTGAGAGAGTAGTTCCATTCTGCATTTTGCAAAAATGGATATTAGTACACTGTTGAATGTCCAAAAAATGCTTTAAAAAGCCAAATGTAGCACAAAAAGACAGAACAGGTGGACATTTTTCTTTAGAAAAGAGAGAGTGGACAGGTGACATGATAAAGACCTTGGAGAGCATGACCAATGTACCTAACCAGACGTCTTTAGGACTGTGGGAGGAAACTGGAGCACTCAGAGGAAACCCACAGAGACACAAGGAGCGGGTCCAGATTCAGCACAGGCAGCAACCTAAATCGGGAATCGAACTTGGGTCCTTGGCACTGTGAGGCAGCAATGCTAACCACTGTGCCAGTATGCCATCCTATTATCCAATTGGGGAATGTTAAATCTCTGAGCACTGAGATGTCTCCTCTAAAACTATTCCATAGCCAGGCATCAGGGAACAGAGATCTTTATTCAGTCTACTCACTCCACACTCTAAATATTAACTGCCCACCCAGGGTGATTTCCATCCAGTTCACTCCACATACACAATCACATGATCTGTTCCCTTAAAGGGAGTTGCGCCGAAGTATGTAACACATAATTAGGTTTAGTTTTTGCTTTCTAATTAGCATAGGAAGACAGTGGGCCTGATTTTACCATTGTGTTGTGTCCATTTTTTTTTAAACCCCACATATTTACCCTTATAATCCCTCTGACACTAGGGTCAATTTAACATGGCCAATCAAGCTAAGCCACACATCTTTGGACTGTTGGAGGAAAGCAGAGTACTTGGAGGAAGCCCACGCAAACATGGGGAGAATGTACAAATTCCATACAGACAGTGACACTAGCCAAGAATCGTACCCGGTTCCCTGCCGCTGTGAGGCATCAGTGCTAATGACTGCACCAATGTGCTGCCCTCCACTTCTGTTACTTTGTAAGTCATATTAATAATTAACATCTGCCTGAGCTTGGAGTATTCAGAGTTGAGGTCCAAGTCAATCTGAATAGCTTTTCTTGCTGTTGGTGAAAAATATTTCAAAGGAAAGGTTATTGTTTTGCAACAGAAAAAAGGTCAGGAGATTTTATCTTTGGCAGATCAATAGATCCAACCTGTTACATAAGATTGCTGGGGTGCCCTGCATGAACATTTAGCATGCTGTCCAGCTCAAAGAACGATTAAATCCAAAAGCTGGAGAATGGGATGCAAGGGGAAAATGCAATTTTGTTCTCAGTAGGCTATCCATGTATTTTCGAAAAGATCTAATTGAAGACACGGTTCATTTGCCTTAGCGATGAAGAATCTTTCAGTTTCATTGTTACGACTATAAATGACCTTATGAAAAAAAGCTGTATTTTGTCATTATAGGGATTAGAGGGAAAAGACTTCGGGCTACATTATGGCAGCATTAGACTAATGATTTATCTTTGTGAAGTGCTGACACAGAGAATCAAACCCTTTTGTATTTATCATGCAAAAGGCTTGTCCCTGGTGGCAAGTCCTCGCTGTCCTCCGAGGATTAAGAAACAATGACACAAACACAGAATGTTGGACTTTTCTTTTGTGGAGCAGGAGAAACTGGTTGAAAGTTCAATCCTTAGGCTCCATGCTGAGTTAGCTGATCTTGCTGGCATTTCAACGAGGTGACTTTAATAACCTTTGGATGAGGATAAAAATAAAGTCAGCAAGTGTTCCTGCTCTTGGTGACTATCCACTCCACTGTATTGGAAAATGTGCCTGTGCTGAGAGGTTGGCTGAGGACAATGCCAAACACAATTGTTGTGCTCCTCATCAGAAGTGAGCAGCTGGAACTCACCATTGAGGCTCATTCACTGAGACTGATGGAGGATTATCAGCTTACAAAAATACTTTAAATTACAGTATATAAACTGATTGGCTGTATTGCACCTATAGGACAAGACCTATAGGACTGGGCCTATTGGATGGTACAGTGGTTGGCACTACTGCCTCACAGCACCAGGGACCCGGGTTCCATTCCAGGTTTGGATCACTGTCTGTGTGGAGTCTGTATGCTCTCCCAGTATCTTCATGAGTTTTCTCTAAAAGATGTGCTGGCTAGGTGTGTTAACCATCGTAAATTCCATAACAAGTACTGGAGTGTGTTGACTAGGGGATTTTTCACAGTAACTTCATTGCAGTGTTAATGTAAGCCTACTCTAATAAATAAACTTAAACCACACGTAAATAGATTCGACAAAACAAGCAGTAATCCTTCCAAGTTTGCGAAGAAATCTTTTCTTAAAAGAAGTTCGTTCAAATCCAGACAAACTGCAATTTTATCAAATAAGTTTAAATTGACATAATTCAAAGTAATTCAAATCATAAGATGAAATCACAATCAATTCCTTTGGAGTAGGAGTGACACTGATTGTAGAAAATAATCTTATTGTTAAATCAAAAAGCAATAACCCTCAAAATCTGTGCTGTGTTGGTGAATTGTACAGGTGGAATTCTTGTAGTCGGCTTTGAAAAGTAATTTCCATGCTATCCAGGAGTAAAACACAGGGAGAGGGAAGTACATTGTGTTCTGACTTTAAAAGTCTACAGTAACTTCAGCTGGCAGTGGATTCTTGAGGACACAGCAGTTATGTGCTGCCGTGTGAGGTTCCCCTTCCAGCATTTGTCAGAATGTTTAACTACACTGCTGTTTAACCAAAGGACCCCTTGTGTTTTCTTGCCAGGTTTCCAGCTCATGCTCTGACAGATAACAAGGAAGACCTCAGGGATGCTGTGGTAGTAAGAGACAAGAGCTGAAGGTTTCAGATTCTGATAAGGAAGTTCTCCGTGATGAGATCAGACTGCAGAGACAAACCTGACTACTCACAGTGAGGGAGGTCACAAAGGTCAGTACCATTTGGAGGGTGATGATTATTGGACTCAGTGTCCCTTCGTTCTTGATTAAGATAGTGGATCAGTGCTGTAAGCATAATGACCTATTGAGGGCAATTAAAGTTAAAAAAAACATTTGCCTGTTTTCACTGTGACATTGATCAAACTCACTTATAAATGGAAATACAGGTCTTTAATCACGTAGCACTGTGGCTCATCTGATCTTGAAAACTTTCACCTCAAATTTACTCCAAACCTCTGGCCCATATGGCATTTGAGACTTCTGCTTTTGTAAAGGTCTACCGCCAACTGGGAGATTTCATTTGCATACTGGTTAGCACTGCTGCCTCACAGCACCAGGGACCTGTGTTCAATTCCCGACTTGGGCCACTCTCTGTGTGGAGTTTGCACATTCTCCCTGTGTCTGTATGGGATTCCTCTGGGTGCCCCAGTTTCATAGAACATAGAACATAGAACATTACAGCACAGAACAGGCCCTTCGGCCTTCGATGTTGCGCCGACCAATATAAAAAGCAATGCCCCTCCAAACTAAACCATTCCCTTCTCTTCCATATACTTATCAACTAACCTCTTAAACGCCACCAAACTTGGCGCATCTACAACCGAAATTTCCTCCGATGATTCAAAGATATGCAGGTTAGATGGATTGGCCATGCTAAATTGCCCCTTAGTGTCAGAGGGACTAGCTAGGGTAAATCCTTGGGGTTGTGGGGATTGGGCCTGAGTGGCATTGTGGTTGGTGCAAACTTGATGGGCTGAATGACCTTCTCTTGAACTGTGGGGATCCTATGATACTGTGTTTAATATTAGTCAATGAAAAAGTGGAATGCAATGCACTAGAATGACATTTTTCTCAATCTTTAAATTTGGAAATGTTCCAATCCTCTATCATAATTTGCATAGCCAGCCCAAGTTCAGATGAAAGTAAGAGGGTTAGTTTATTTTTACACATACACATGAGAGCGGTTTTGCAGCATCCTCCCTTTTTACAATAAATGGGTAGCCACGATCTGGAGAAGCTGGCATTGAACTGGGGTGGGCACAGTAAGTAGTCTCACAGTACCAGGTACAAGTCCAACAGGTTTATATGGAATCTCCAGCTTTCAGAGCACTGCGTCACTCACCTGATGAAGGAGCAGTGCTCTGAAACCTCGCAATTCTAAATAAACCTAAATAAACAATTCTAAATGGACTTTAACTAGGTGTTGTGAGACTTCTTGCAATAAATGGGGGAGTAAGGAAAAAAGAAGAGGGTTCAGGGCATGACCAGAATAAAAATACAAGTATCAGTTTTACAGGTCCAGTGTCCGGAATCAGAAATCAACTATAATGTTCCTTCCGAGGGGAGATTGGCTGATTGTTAACTACTTCCACCTTTCCCAGAGCAAGGCTTGCATGACAGAAGAAGGCATATAGAATGAGGCAACTGGACAGCTGTGCCTGGCACTTTGATGTATTATGGCAAAATTGCACCCTTGCTTTCTATGAAATATAAAAGCCTAATATATAAGATTTATCAGCCTAACAGAAAAAAGAAAACTTGTATTTTCATTATACATGTGTTTTCAAAGCTTGAGTGGCAAGGGGTGGGCGAAGAGGGATGTGGTGTAAAACAAAGAAGATGGGAGCTGACAGGGACTATATTGTATCAACTGCTGTTGGATAGTTGAACATAATAGCAGTCTTCAACCATCTGCAGTGAGCAATTGTTGAACAGGCCGCAGTGATAATATGTGCAAAGGGCAACACAAAGGCCAAGTAATTCTGCATGAGTTGGAAGGGGAGGGGAATGGCCACATATGCAGTCATGCTATCCCTTTTATTACAAAGCAATCGTCAGCCATCATCCCAAAGCAATCACCATCACACCAATAAAATCCCAGATAGCTCCTTGCGCACTCAAACTGTCCAAAATGTAACTTTGCTTTATAAACGGCTGACACAGAGAATCAAACATCTGTATCTGTTGCCTAAAAGAGGTAGTTCTGGTGACAAGTCAGATTGAAAGTGAAATGCACAATCATATTCTCAGTGCAACATGAAAAAGAAGAGAACAGTCCTCTGGCATCTCTCTCTGCATATTTTATAACATTACCATAATACGACTACCAATTAATATACGTCATCCATCATATGATCATCTTCCCTTGAAAGGCACATATTTGAGTAAAGGTATGCTATTCCATGGGAGATAGGAAATCCAATTGGATTTCCAAATCCACGCAGCTTAATATAATATATGCAATTAGTTAATTCTTATCTCCAACTCCAAGGCCAACTTAATTATCAAATTATTTTGCCATTCCATTAGTTTAAAAAATACTTCCATTTATGTTCTCAACCTATTTGAACATCCTTTTTCACTCACTGCTGCACTCATATTCTGAACTATTTTCCATTGGTTCCACCAATGGAAATCAGACCATCTGCTGATCAGTAGACTTATATCTCCTTGAAAAGAGAAGTCATTTAAAGATTATTTTTCAATTAACTTAAAACATCTCATGGTTCTTTTCAACATATAAAGCATCCATAATTCTTCAGGTCTAGAAGTATGAGTTCTGATGTAACAGAAGAAAAAGAATATTTTATTCTGTCAGTGGTTACCGAAAAGCAAAGAGAGACTTGCATTTATGTAGATACTTTCATTGCTGGGCACCACAAAACACTTAACTGCCAACAAAATGTTTTTTGAAATATAATCACTGGTGCAATGCAGAATAAACAATTCTCATTCATACTCAACAAACTCCCATGAACAGCAGTGTGATAGCAGTGAGATAATCTGTTTTATTTGGGATGCTGACTAAGAAATCAATATTTTCCAGGACACTAGGGATAACTCCCCTGCGATTCTTCAAAACGGTCCCAAAGGACCTTTCACATTCACCCAAGAAGGCAGATGAGGAGGGACAGTAGAAGTTGGGGGTGTGGGGGGGCGTGGGGAAGAGAGGTGAAGGGTGTGCAGGGCATAAACATGGTGGTAAGCCCAGCTTCGGACCGCTCAGGCACCATTTCCCAAGAATGCCCCGATCTCACAGTGCATTGAGAGACCCCCCCTCCCTCACCCACGGACATAAGTCAATCCACCACTGCCCCCCTTCACCCCATCCACCTTATTGGTGGCATGCTTCCCCATCCCACCCAGACATAGGTCACTGGCATCAGGACCTTCCAGATGCATGCACCTGCCTGACCCCAATGTGACCCCCAGTCATGACCGCCTTATGATCTTACCCTGCATAACTCCCCCCCGTCAGAACCTCTCTGCACAGTCCCTCCTGTATGGCCCCTTCATCCCCCCCTGCCTAGCTCCTTGTTATAGACCCCACCTCCTCAGGAGTGCCCCTGGCATACTGGCAGTCCCTGTCTGGCACTGCTGGTAGGCTGTCTGGTGGCCAATACCAGGCTGCCTACTGGACACCATCCAGGGTCCAATGGGCACTGTCAGGTGTCTGGTGAACACTGCCAAGTGGGCATTGCCCCTTTGGTCACTGCATGGCCATGGCCCCCCTGACCACCTGCGATCTTCAATGTCCCCCAAACACCTCGGTGCAACCACTGCACTGGGCTTCTGCCAATGGAGGCCAGCCAATGGTTTGTGCCACCATGACCTCCCACCAGAGAGATGGGAGCAATCCTGGAATGAGAAGGATTATGCGCTGAATTCGCAAATGAGATTGAAATCCAGTCAATCTCATGTAAGTTTGCCTGGCATCCTTTTTGGATGAAATCCAGTTTGTGCTACTGGAAAGGCACTGGATGGGAAACCGAGTTTTAGGCCCACATACGTCTCTCGGGGATCGGCACGTTCTGCATCAGGTGCGGCAGAGTGGGAGAATCATCCGCAGTGACTCCAATAATGCAGGACTCCCTCAGTATTGCACCGAAAAGTAAAGTTCATTTATTAGTCACAAGAAGGCCTACATTCTTACTACAATGAAGTCATGGTGAACATCACCTAGAAGGGACAGCTTGGATTTTTGAGCTCAAGTCCTCAATTGGGTTTTGAACCTGGAATGCTGTGATTCCAAAGCCAGTGTGCTAACAACCAAGCCACTGAACCAACAATGAGTAAAAATGGTTCAAACACCCAAGGTAGGAGCAGGAGCGACCCATCTAGCCTCTCAAATTTTCTCAATTTGTAAAGTATGGCTAATCGGTTCATGATCTCAAAACTGCATCCTACCTTTTTTATCAAGAATCTATTCACCTCTGCCTTAAAAATATTCAAATTGCTTCCACTGTCTTTTCTGGGACAGAGTTGCAATGACTCATGATTCTCTGAGAGGAGAGAAAATTTCTCTCACTTCCGTTTTAAATTAGCAATCTTTAACTTTAAAGAATAACTCCTTAAGTTCTAGATTCCCCCATAAGAGGAAGCAGCCATTCCATATCAGCCCTGTCAATACCCCCTCGGTGGGGGTGACTGGAATCATGAAGTTTCCATTGAGTCTTTTTGTTTATGAGAACTACAATCAAATCTTCACCTCGTTTCATGGGCTGAGAACACAAATGAGAATGTGAAGAGCTTTAGTTTTGACTTGGTGTATATGTTTCACACATATTTGAAATTTGGGAGAACATCTGGTGCACCTGATCTCAATTTTCACCCATCAAATTTAGATATATCTTTGTTGACTGGAGTTTATGCTTAAAGACACAAACTTTTGTAAAAAAAATTGGACCAAATACTACTGGGTGGATCTCCCAATTCTCTCTAATTTGCACTATTATGTGTATATAGTATGTTGCAATGTGGACTGCCCCTTTAAGAGTACAATTCAGGTGACCTGTGGGTGATCCTGTTGGGCAGTCTTAGACCTGACTAAAAATGACTGCACACATTCAATTAACAATTCCCAATATTGAAGTTTTTAAGTTTACCTTCTGATTCTTTATGCCCCTCAGTCCACAGAGGTATACATAATACATTCAGGTACCAAATGAATAATGTTAACTAGAGAACTGAATATCTCTGTCGTCACTTCCAATGCCTCAAAAGTAACGGCATAACATCATGGCAGGTGGTTAGCACTGCTGTCTCACTGCACCAGGGACCTGGATTCAATTCCGGCTTTCAGTAATTGTGTAGAGTTTGTAAACTCGCCCCCATGTCTGCACAGGTTTCTTTCGGTTGCTCCAGTTTCCTCCAAAGTGGTGCAGGTTCAGAGGATTGACCGTGCTAAATTGCCTCTTAGTGTCCCACAATGCATAGGTTTGGAGGATTAGTAGGGTAAATACATGGAGACCTAAGTGGGATCCTCTGTCAGTGAGTCAATGCAGATTTGATGGGTGAATGGCATCCATTTGCACAGTAGGGATTATATGATCCTATGTAGCACCAACCAGAGGCTTGTAGCATCAAGTTGTAGTTTGATTCCTGGTCTTTCAAGATAAGTTGGTTTCAAGTACAGGTTTCAAGCATACATTTACCACTCAAAGTTGAAGAACAGCAGCAGCCACAGAACTGCATTCCAATTTTTGAAAGCATCTGCAGTGGAGAGAAAACAAAAATATTATGCCCATGTGACAGATGAAATGGCTTTATTTCAATAGGGAGGGTAACAACTAATTAATGAGAAATAATGCTACTTCATGTGAAAGCTCTAAAATGAGACCAGTCTGTGTTCAACACCTGTTGGGAAACAACACTGATTAAATACAGATTTGTGATTGGATATGGAAGCAATGGAATCATTATGCTGCTTTGTTAAATTGTTAAAAATAAATTTAAATTGATAGTCAGAGGCCTCACTAACCACAAGTGTCCACTCCACAATTAAGCATTTGGTTGATGATAATTTATTCTGTAAATATTGTGGCCCATTTCGTTTCTTGCATTTTGCAAAATTAAAGAATAACTTTATACTTGTATAACACTTCCCACATCCTAAGGAAGTTCCAAAATGGTTTGATATTGGTGAGGTGCTCCTGAGATGGAGTCACGATTGATAAGGAGACAAAAACAACTGCAATTTGCACTCAGGTTTCATTCCATTCCAACTCTCTTCCTACACGATGCGCTAAGGTTGCCTTTTGTCCATTTCCATAATCAATAATTTCCAGGAAATGTTGCTTGTCTGTCACCATAGAACATAGAACATAGAACATTACCGCACAGAACAGGCCCTTCGGCCTTCGATGTTGCGCCGACCAATATAAAAAGCAATGCCCCTCCATACTAAATCATTCCCTTCTCTTCCATATACTTATCAACTAAGCTCTTAAATGCCACCAAACTTGGCGCATCTACAACTGCTGCAGGCAGGGCATTCCACTCCCAAACCACCCTTTGAGTAAAGAACCTGCCTCTGATATCCGTCCTATAACTATCACCCCTTAATTTAAAGCTGTGTCCCCTCGTGCTAGCTTTTTCCATCCTAGGAAAAAGGCTATCACTGTCCACCCTATCTAAACCTCTAATCATCTTATATGTTTCGATCAGGTCCCCTCTTAGCCTCCTCCTTTCTAACGAAAACAACCTCAAATCCCTCAGCCTCTCCTCATAAGACCTGCCCTCCATACCAGGCAACATCCTGGTAAACCTCCTCTGTACCCTCTCCAATGCCTCCACATCTTTCTTATAATGTGGGGACCAGAACTGCACACAATACTCCAAGTGCGGCCGCACTAGAGTTTTGTACAGTTGCAACATGACGTTGCGGCTCCGAAATTCAATCCCTCTACCAATAAAAGCCAAGACTCCATATGCCTTCTTAACAACCTTCTCGACCTGACTGCCTACTTTCAGGGATCTATGCACATACACACCAAGATCCCTCTGTTCATCTAGACTACTAAGAATCCTACCATTTGCCCTATACTCTACACATTTATTATTTCTGCCATAGTGCATTACCTCACACTTTTCCACATTAAACTCCATTTGCCACCTCTCGGCCCAGCTCTGCAACTTGTCCAAGTCCCTCTGCAAACTATAACACCCCTCTTCACTATCTACCACTCCACCGACTTTAGTGTCATCTGCAAATTTACTAATCCATCCTTCAATACCCTCATCCAGATCATTTATAAAAATTACAAACAGCACGGGCCCCAAAACAGACCCCTGAGGTACACCACTTGTCACCGAACTCCACGATGAATATCTCCCATCAACCACCACCCTCTGTCTTCTATCTGCTAGCCAATTCCTAACCCAATTAGCTAATCACCCTCTATCCCATACATCTGCATTTTCTGCAGAAGTCTTCCATGGGCCACCTTATCAAACGCCTTACTAAAGTCCATATATACCACATCAACCGCCTTACCCCCATCCACCTCCTTGGTCACTTTTTCAAAAAAAAATTCATTGTCACCAGGGGATTATAGCTTGAGGGACACCACTCCACATTAAGCATGGCTTACCAGGCATCTCTCCTGCTCTTACCACTAGCCATTGGCATATTGGAAGGATTTTCAGGTTGACTGTTAACCTGTTAAATTTGGTTATGAGTTCACCTTCCTTGGCCATTAAGTCTCAAACCTGGAGCTTCTGGCTCAAAGGCAGGGATGCTACCCTTTGCTTCACAAAATTCCCTTTGCAGGTCTTGTTCCACAATAAGGTTCCACTCAGAGTGATGGAGTAAATAATTGGAACTGTTTTTAATAGTGTTGATTGAGAGATAAATCTTGACCAAGTGACAAACGTGTGTTGACATCTTCGCCATTTGAAATGAAAAGTAGATACTGATAAGGATTAGCTTTTACTTAATTGGAAAACAGAGAGAGTAAGACAGAGAGAGGAAAAGAGAGAGAAGTGGCCAGTGAAACACATTAGTGTACAGGGTGAGATAGAAGTAAAAAAGAGAAAATTTACAGGATAGATTGTCCTGATCTCATTCACCCCATCACTGTTAATGTAGAATGGAGAATTTGGCTCTCAGCAACATGGAGAATTTGGCGCTCAGCAAAAACTTCATTCGTTGCAGTGGGATTGGAGAATCCCAACTGCAAGCAAGGTCGGAGAAATCAGGTCAAGGTGTGCAGAAAACATGTATAATGTCATAGAATTACTACAGTACAGAATGGGGCCACTCGATCCACTGAGCGTGCACCGACAGCAATCAACCCTGTCCTCACAACCCCACATATTTACTCTGTTAATCCCCTGAAACTAGAGTCAATTTAGCAATCAACTTAACTCACACATCTTTAGATTGTAGAAGTTAACGGAGGAAACTGTGCAGACATGGGGAGAATGTGCAAACTCCACACGGACAATGGCCCAAGTTGAGAATTGAATCCTGGTCCCTGTAGCTGTCAGGCAGCAGTGCTAACTGTTATGTGATTGTGCTGCCCCAATGTTACCAGTTGCCACTGTCATAAACAACTCTATGAACATACTTACATCAGATGGGCTGTGGCGGTTCAAAAAGGAAGCTCACCACCACCTTCTCAATGACAATCAGGGATGTGTAATGAATGCTGGTCTAGCAAGTGGCCCAACATCCCATGAACAAATAAACAATCACCTCCTCCTGCCTGTGCTAGCCAGGACGCTTAACACCATGGAATAAAGTCATCCAAAGGTTTGTTATTTGATTCTCTGCTGTGACTTATGTACATGAATATGAAGAATTGTACAAATCCCTTCTTTAATATACTGTTCATTGTACACAGTCTTATCAAGGTTTAAAGTAGTCAGTAGGTATTTATTGTACAATTGAGTCACAAATTTCCACTCAATTATTTTACGTTACTGGTATCCATCAGCAAAACATTTTTGTGCTGCTACATTTTTTAAATGGCTTTGCTCTTTTAAAAGGTTAAAATGTCATTAAAGGACTAATCATCCTATCAGCCCTACACTAGAATTAACAGAATGCTGGCGAGCAGTATTGGAACACTGTACACTCCTCCCGGGTTTTAAGTTCAAAGTTTGTTCCAATGTTTGAAACAACCAGAAAAATAAAAACTTTTATTGTTTTTAATCAACATCCGTTATGAATTAAAGACGGGTACCCCTTTTGTATCTTCTCTCTTGGCTCAAGGATTGTTTCAAGGATTTCTATTCGAAATGACATCCATCATGCTTTATAGATGAAAACATTAAACAGACACTGCTTTATTCCATTTCTCAACTCCCCTGCTGTCTGCTTTCATTTTGTTATAATATGGCTATTTTTCATATCTTTTGTTACTACTTTACCCATTCGAATTGTATTATTTTAGACATTTAGCATGCTGAGGTAATGTAGGCAGAGTTGTGCTCATAGCTAGAAGAAATAAGGCGGGTTTTATTTTGCACTAACTTACTCCCACTGTTAGCTTTACAGTAGAATAATCATGAACAAAGGCAACGGCCTGATCCTGATAATTCTGCTTAACAATGAAGGATCCAAATGTTGGAGTTCTAATAAATGTCAGGATTCACGACAAACTAATTAGCCTTTCTCCATCTGGCTCAGCCTTCATGAACTGAAATGGGTTCCACCTGGTGAAAGAGGCAACAAAAAGAAATCTGTTTTATTTTTGCTTTTGAAAGGACAGGACCACACAGAGTGACATGCACAGTGACACAGTAGGTTAGCACTATTGCACTAGGGACCCGGATTTGATTCCTAGCAGTGGGTCACTATCTGTGCAGAGTCTGCACCTTCTCCCCATGTGTGCATGGGTTTCCTCATGGTGCTCCAGTTTCCTCCCACAGTCGAAAAGATGTACTGGTTAGGTGTGTTGGCCATGCTAAATTCTCCCTCAGTGTACCTGAACAGGCACTGGAGTGTGGTGACTAGAGAATTTTCACAGTAGCTTCATTGCAGTGTTAATGTAAGCTTGCTTATGACACTGATAGATAAACTTTAAAAAAGTGAAGTCAGGGTGCCTCCAGGAAGTAAAATCCTTGCTGTGACCAGCACATACTGGAATACTTCCAATTCCTACAGGTTTCACTGACTTCCAGCTCAACAGAGAGTTGTGTTCTTACACAGTCATTTCAACTTTTCACACCATATCTTACCACTATAATTATCTTCTTTTTTCAATGGAGTGCTTTCATAAATCTTACGATCTGCATTTGCCTGGTGAAATTGCTGATTTTTCTTCACTTTTTATACGCTATGTATGATTGATAGCTGTCCATCAGCTTGAACGCAGAGCTCAGAAATCACAGCAGGACAAACAAATCCCACTGGACTTAATACATCAAAAGAACTTCCTGTTTGCAAGTTGCCATCCTGAGTCTCTCTAATGTTGTGCAAGGTATCAAAACATCATTAAAAGCAAACAAGCTTCAGGGCAGGAGATAGCAGAAAAAAATCTGAAATTTACAGCCCTTTGTGAAAGAATTAATTTCTTGAAGGTATAGTACAATTCAATTAATGGACACATTGTCCATTGACATAGTCACTTAAATATTAGCATGTTCTCAAGCTGTACTACTTATGACCATAAGCAAGTTGGCTCTATATTCAGAGTTGCAGGCCATCAATGAGCCATTCTGAGTTTATGAAAAAGCAAAATGCAAAATTTTTATACATATGAAGTTAAAATAGAGAAATTGAATTGTCAGTTGAACACATTCCTCATTTCCTTATTACTGGTAATGATAACCACTTTTGTTTTAAACAATTGGTCCCATTTATATTGATTTTAAATGGCTGAGTATAGATCAGCAATCCATACCCTGCAATGTACAAATAAGTGAGAGGAAAGGCTTATCGAAACTGACTAGATTCGCTAGGGGGAATGCTCCAGAGACATCTTTCTAAACCGTGATAAGGACAACTGTGAGGTAAGGCAAATAAGAGAGAGGCAAATAAGTAGGCAGCACTGTGGCACAGTGGTTAGCACTACTACCTCATAGTGTCAGGGACCCAGGTTCAATTCCTGACTTGAGTGACTGTTTGTGTGGAATTTGAATGTTCTCCCTGGGTTTCCTCTGGGTGCTCCGGATTCCTTCCACAATCCAAAGCCATGCTGGCTTGGTGACCTGGCAATGCTAAATTCTCCCTCACTGCACCTGAACGGGTGCTGTAATGCGGTGACTAGGGGATTTTCACAGTAACTTATTGCAGTGTTAATGTAAACCTACTGTTATATTAATAAATAAATTTTAGAGGAAACACTGCCTTGAGAACTCAGGAAGAAAATTTAATTGTAATTTAAGACCATTTGATATCGTGTTTTTTTCTTTTTGTTTCCTGCTTAACCTTACCCTATTGTCTTTATATTAAGATATTGAATTAGATCCTGAACATCTTCAAGAGAGTTCAAACAGCCTCACACAGGTAACCCAGATAATAAATTTGAGGCACAAAGGGATTGCTGGTGGATTAGGTTTGCATTGGATAGAGTGGACATGGAGAGGATGTCTCCACTAGTAGGAAAAACTAGAAATAGAGAGCACAATTTCAGACTAAAGGGATGATCCTTTAAGACAGAGATGAGAAGGAATTCTTTCAGCCACAGATGGTGATTCTGTGGAACTCTTTGCTGCGGAGCTGTGGAGGCCAGGTCATTGATTGTCTTTGAGACAGAGATAGATAGGTTCTTGATTAATAAGGGGATCAGGGGTTATGGGAAAAAGGCAGAAGTATTGGGAATGAGAAAAATATCAGCCATGATTGCATGTCAGAGCAGACTCGATGGACTGAGTGGCCTAATTGTGCTCCTTTGTCTTATTGCTCTTCTGGTCTTATGGTTGGAGATTTAGAAGCCAGGAAATCCAAAAGTATGGGCTTCCTGGAGATCTGTCCAAATTTAATGACCAGATCTGATTTTTCAAAACTGTATTTTCTCGCTGTGACTGGGCAGATTGAGAAGTTGTCTGCCTGTTGGTGCAGCTTCACGTCCCAGCACGTAACAAACATCAAGAGAGGTGTCAAAGTTAGTAATAGGCCAGGCATTGAAATGGCAGCTGATGTTAGGAAGAGAATAGACATCAGAAGAGAAGTAGACAGGGAGGGTTTAATCATTGCAGTTCAGTAGTTGGGTTGTGGAGAAGGGTTGGGGAGATGGGATAGGGGCTTTTTTGGTAAGATTGCCAGGGAAGGGAACGGGAGGGAATACACTGGGCACTATGGGAAGTAGTCCTACTCCATTAGTCCACATGGAAAGGTACTTAGCATTCCATCTAGCCAATCCTGCAGTGGCATGGCAGCACAGTGGTAAGCTCTGCTACACTAGGGAACCATCTGTGTGGAGTTTTCACATTCTGCCCATATCCCCCTGAGTACTCCAATTTCCTCCTATAGTCCAAAAATATGTAGGTTAGGTAGAATGGCCATGGTAAATAAGTGAGGTTACAGGGATAGGGCAGAAGGGTGTGAGCCTGAGTAAGATAGTTTTGTCAGAGAGTTAATGTAGACTCAATGGGCTGAATGGCCTTCTTCTGTAGCTTGGGAATTCTATGGTATTGCAATTCTATATTTTCATTAACTGTCAGGTTTTAGACAATTGATAATGTACATATTATATATATATGTAATATATATATTTATATATATAACATATATTTTGTTTTGTTCTTTGTTCTTTGTGTGTGTGTAATATGAAAGGAAAGTAATTTATTGAATAAAATAACTAAGTATTAATTGAGATGTAGTAAGGATAGCAAGCAAGGTAATGTATCAAGACTGCAACATGTGGGAGCTCGTGGATGCCAGTTTGACCCAGGGTAACCATACCTGCAGCAAGATTTAGCGGTTTGAGGAGCCTCAGCTCTGAGTCATGAAGCTGAGGCTGAGCAGCAAATAACATGACATATCAGGATGGGGCAAGTTATACAGACATTTTGTACAGGAGAGGAGTCACATCCATTAAGTTAGGGACCACTGTTTAAGCCAGTAGTTCAGGACAGGAAGGTGTGACTGCAGGTAGGCAGGTCAGGGTGACCCAGAATGCAGGAACATCAGCCTTTGCAATTGTCTGAAAGGTCTGAGGTTGCTTCAGTTTGTTTGGATGTGACTGGGAGTTACAGGGTGGATGAACTGAATGATTCACCATGGCACCATGGTACAGGAAGCCATTGAAGTGGGGAGAGCAAAAATTAATGTAGCAATAATAGGGGACAACATATTCAGAGGGACCGACTGTTCTCTGCAACAAAGGACAAGAGTCCAGGCAACTGTTTTGCCTGTTCAGTGCCTGGGTTCAGGAGGTCTGCTCAGGACTGGAGAGAAACGTGGAGCATAAGAGGAGGATCTAGTCATCATTGTCCACGTAGCTACCAACAACCATCTATGGGGCATAGATCAGCTAGATAGTCAATATCTTTTCCCAAAGACAGGGGACTTTAAAACTAAGGGGCATAGGTTTAAGGTGAGAGGAAAGAGATACAAAAGGGTCCAGAGGGGCAATTTTTTCACACAGAAGATAGTGAGTGTCTGGAACAAACTGCCAAAGTAGAGGCGGGTACAAGTTGGCCTTTTAAAAAGCATTTAGACAATTACATAAGTAAAATGAGCATAGAGAGATATGGGCCACATACAGGCAATTGGGGCTAGCTTAGGGGTCTAAAAAAAAGGCAGCAGGGACAAGTTGTGTCAAAGGGTCAATTTCCATGCTGTAAACTTCTATGATTCTATGACTCTATAACAACATATGCAAGATAAGGAAAGGTGTTCTGCACAGTCAGTATGAGTAGAATCTCGAAGGTAATGATCTCTGGATTAGGGGCTTGATTTTCCTATTGTTCAGGTCCCAATGCCACTGCCAGCAGCAACAGAAAATTTGGTGCTCAGCAAATCTCCATTCACAGTATCAGGAGATGCGTTCACAATGTGGGAGAATATAGGTCCAATGTTTTCTCTTGTGGGAAAATCTATAACTAGGAGCACACTCTTAAATTAACAGGTGGCTCAGAAATCAGGAGATTTTTTTTTCTCTACAAATTTCATGGATAATGAAAATCTTTAAAATGTGGTGGAAGAAGAGTCTTTGAATATGTTTAACATGGAGGCCAATAGATTCGTGATAAACAAAGGGGCGATAGGTTTTTGAGTTTGTCAGAATATGGATTTGAGATTACAATCAAATCCATCATGATTTTATTATAAGGTATAGCAGGCTAGAAGGGTTGAATAGCCTAGTTCTGTTCTTAATTTGAATGTTTGAATGTTTATTTCATTGCTGTTTACTGTGCCTAGTTCTTTTCCTTTTATATACTTGAAGGAGGTTTTACTGTCTGTTTCAATATTTCTGGCTCATTGTCTCTCATTCTTCCTAAAGATCCTATGCTTTTTTTCTAAAAATGTCTCAATCTTCTGGCCTACTACACATATTTTTGTAACCTTGTATATCTTTTCTTTCAATTTGAAACCATCCTTAACTTCCTTAGATAACTCTGAATGAATCAGTAGCCTTTCATTTTCTATACTTTGAGAGCTACAAAATCCCTTCATGAATGTTTGCTACTGATTCTCTATCATTTTACGTTTTAATCTATTTTAATCTATTCCTGTCCATTTTAGCAACTTTTTTTATGTACCCGTGTAATTGTCTTTCTTCAAGATTAAGATACTGATTACTGACCCTCAAACTGAATGTGAAATTCAACCATATTATGATCTCCTTTACCTGTGCTATGATGTTATTTATTAATCATGTCTAAAATAGTCTGTTCGATTTCAGATGTTCTAAGAAACTGTTCGCAAATCCATTTGCTGAACTCATCCATGAGGCTACCTTTGCTAATTTGATCTGTTCAGTTTATACAAAGATTAAAATCTCCCATGATTATTGCAGTATCTTTCTTGAAATTTCCTGTTTTTTTTAAATTTTACTCTCTTCTATAGTGTAACAATTATCAGGGAGTTTTTGAAACACTCCTGTCAGTGACTTAGTTCCTTTGCTATTTCTTATCTCCACCCAAACAAATTCAACATTTTAATTCTCTAAACCAGGGACAATTTGCACTGCTGTACTGACTTTATCCTTGATTAACAGAACCAGCCTCCTCCTGTTCCTTTCTTCCTATCTTCCTGTAATGTCAAGTACTATTGAATGTTCAGGTACAAGCAGTGGTCACTTGAAAATAAATGTATTGGCTGTCATATCATATTGATTTATTTCTATTTGCACTATCATTTTGTTTTGAATGCTTCATTCAGATAAAAAGCCTTTGATTCTGTGTTTTCACCATTTTTCTCTGAACTTATTGGCTGCTGCATCTTATTTTTGTAAGCTCTGCACCTTCACACTCTGATTATCATTACATGTATCAATAGTTGGACTGCTGCATTATCCTTTCCCTTAAACTTTCCAAATCTTCTTTTTTCACATAAATCTTCCTCGCATCAATCCTCCCTATCTTCTCATCTTCTGCCTCTCTCTCTCACACACACACACACACATGTCCCAAAACTGAAAAATCCTACTCGAGGTCAATGGGCCTTTCTACAACTCCGGTGGTGGGGGGAATGAGAAAGTTCATTCCACTATTTACTTTTAAGCACTATCTGCAGCTTTAGTCATCTAGAACATAGAATATAGAACATCACAGCGCAGTACAGGCCCCTCAATGTTGCACCAACCAGTGGAACCAATCTAATGACCCTCTAACCTAAACTATTCCAATGTTATGGGTTATGTATGAGTTATAGGACGGATATCAGAGGTAGGTTCTTTACTCAAAGAGTGATTAGGGAGTGGAATGCCCTGCCTGCAGCTGTTGTAGATGCGCCAAGTTTGGTGGCGTTTAAGAGGTTAGTTGATAAGTATATGGAAGAGAAGGGAATGGTTTAGTTTGGAGGGGCATTGCTTTTTATATTGGTCGGCACAACATCGAAGGCCGAAGGGCCTGTTCTGTGCTGTAATGTTCTATGTTCTATGTTCTATGTTATCCATATGCCTAGCCACTGACTATTTGAACGCCCACAACTGCTGCAGGCAGAGCATTCCACACCCTTACTACCCTCTGAGTAAAGAACCTACCTCTGACATCCGTCCTATAACTACCACTCCTTAATTTAAAGCTATAACCCCTTGTGTTAGCCATCACCATCTGAGGAAAAAGGCTCTCACTGTCCACCCTATCTAATCCTCTGATATCTTGTATGCCTCAAATCATCCATTTGTCAATGCACTAAACCCAGTACTGGTACCAGATTCCCATGCATCAAAAGCCATTTCTCCCACACCAATCTCATGATGTGAGCTGCACATCTGATCTCATTGACGCTGTGACAGTTTGCTTGCATCTCATGTGGTAAACCAGAGATTATGACATTTGTGGTTTTGCTCTTCAATTTCATGTCCAGCTCATACTCCCTCAGCAGAGCCTAGCATAGACCTACTGATGCTGTGGTAACCACATGGAGCACAACAACTGGATCCTTTAAAAATTTGGTCAAATGGGTAAGTCTTAAGGAGTATTTGAAGGAGGGAAGAGTGTTGGAGAGGCAGTAAGGTGTGATAAGCAGAGCTTGGGGCCAAAGTAACTGAAAGTAGATGCAGTCAATGGTGGAGCAATTAAAACTGGCATTACAAAAGAGGTGAGAGTTAGAGGAATACAGGTATTTTGGAGAGTTGTGAGGATGGAAGAGATCACAGTGATAGTGAGGAAGCAAGACCACGAAGGAGTATAAAATCAAGATGAGAATTTTAAAATGCTTGATCTTGAGCCAGTGACGATCAGCTTGCACATGGTTGCCAGGGGAACAAGGCTTGCTTGATTTAAGGCATAGAGTTCTGGATGAGCTCTAGTTTATAGCAGGTAAAATATAGGGGGCCAGCCATAAGTTTATTCAAATAATGTTTCATTGCCAGATGAACTGAGACAGGGAAAAGTTTGGGCGTTGTTACGGAGATAGAACTAGGCTATCTGAGTGATGGGCATAAGTATAAGATCAGAAGCTTATCTCAGAATCAAATATCACACCAAGGGTGTAAAGCAGACTAGCTTGATCTCAGACATATGTCAAGGAGCTATGTGGAGTCAGTAGCTTGGGAATGGAGTTTGGCAAGGGGACAGTCATTAAATCTGAGCAACAGTGGAGGAGTTGGGAGAGGTGGTGCTGAAGTAGAACTGGCTCAGTGTACATGTGAAAATTAATGTTATGCATTAAGATAATGTTTATCAAAGAGCAGCATATACATGAGAAATAGGAAAGCAATCAAGGATAGATTCTTGAGGGATGGGGGTGAACCAGAGAGAATGATTCAAGAATAGCAAGAAAAGCCATTGCAAGTGATGGTCTGGCTACCGTTAGATAGCTAAGAATGGAACCATGAGAGTAGTCCCACCGAGCTCGACAACATTGGAGAGATGTTAGAGGATGATGGTGGGTCAAAGTTGTAGATAGGATAAGATTTAACTGGATTTGATTTGATTTCTCATTGTCACATATATTGGGAGAAGTATTGTTTCTTGTGAGCTATGTAGGCAAAATATACCATTCCTAGAATATATAGGGGAGAAGGAAAGGAAGGAGTACAGAATACAATGTTACAGTCATAGCGAGGATGTAGAGAAAGATCAATTTCATTTTATGTAGATCCATTCGGAAAAAGGATAATTTGATTTGATTTATTATTGTCACATGTATTAGTGTACAGTGAAAAGTATTGTTTCTTGCATGCTATTCAGACAAAGCATACTGTTCACAGAGAAGGAAAGGAGAGAGTGCAGAATGTAGTGTTACAATCATAGCTAAGGTGCAGAGAAAGATCAACTTAATGTGAGCTAGGTTCATCAAAAGTCTGATGGCAGTATGAAAGAAGATGTTTTCAAGTCAGTTGGTACATGTCCTCAGACTTTTGTATCATTTCCCTTTGCAATATGCATGGGTTTTAATTGTGCTGACTGCTTCTCTGAGGCAGCAGGAAGTTGGGGGAATAAAGTTTACCTTTGCCAAGTCACATTGGAATTGTGACTTTATAGTAAAGGTGGAAACCTGATTGGAAAGATTCAAACATGAAATCCCATCAAAGATGAGAATGCATTTGAGAGGCATTCAAGGACTTTGGAGGGTGGGATTAAAAACATGGGGTCAAAGTAGCTACCCTCCAATCCACTTGAAGTCTTCCAGAGTCTAAAGAATGCTGAAAAATGATCACTAGTGCATTCATTATTTCTCAGACCACTTCCTAGAGTACTCTGGGATGCAGAATACCAGGCCCTGTGGACCTTTTTGGGTTTGGACCTCAGCAATTTCCTCAATACAATTTCCTGATGAAATCTATAAGGATTTTTTTTTTAGTTCCTCCTTCATGCTAGACTTTATGTCCTCTGGCATTTCTGGAAGGTAACTTGTGTCCTTCTTGGTGAAGACCAATCCAAAGTATTTGTTCGGATGATCTGCCATCTTTTTGTTGTCCATTATGAATTCACCTTATTCCAACTATAATGGACCTATATTTATCTTCACCAGTCTTTTTTTTACATATCTATAGAAGATTTTGCAGTCACTTTTTATGTTTTCTGCAAGCCTTCACTCATATTCTATTTTCCCCTTCCAAATTTTTGGCTTTAACCATCTCTGATTTCTCTTGTTACAGTAAGAAGTCTCACAACACCAGGTTTTCTTGTTGGTCATGGATTAGCCACCTTCCCTGTTTTACTCTTACATCAGACAGGATATATGATTGTTGAAGTGTCTCTATGTGTTCTTTGAAAGTCTGCCATTACTTATCCACTATCAACCCCTCAAGTATCCTTTGCCAGCTTATCCTAACCAATGAACATCTCATGCCAGCAACGTTAGCTTTCCTAATGTTCAGGACCCTAGTCTCAGACTTAACTGTGTCCCTCTCCATTTTAATTCAGAATTCTGCCATACTATGGTCACTCTTTCCCAAAGGATCTCACACCATAAGGTTTGCTAATGAATCCTTTCTCATTACACAATACCCAGTCTAGGATGGCCTGCTCCTTAGTTGGTTCCTTGACATATTGGTCAAGAAAACCTTCCTTGATACATTCCAAGAAATCCTCCTTCATCACATTGCTACCAATTTGGTGAGTCCAGTCAATATGCAGATTGAAGTCATCCATAATAATTGCTGTATCCTTAATGCACACATTTCTAATTTCCTGCTTGAAGCTATTATATCAGAGTAGTGACAGGGTGAAGCACTTAATTGGGTGTTACTTGCCCAATTAAGGGCCCAAACTGGACTTTGGAGAAGGCAAACCTTCTATAAACCACCCATAAAATGATAGTTATCTGTCAGCAAATGCCTGAATGTGTTGGACTTCCTGTTGGTTCTCCCGCCCGCATGTAGCCCATAATCACCATCCTATAATACCTGCTCTTCTAACCATCACTTCATTTCATTTCAGAAGCCTGCAATTAAAACAGAACATGAGGCAAAGTCTGCAAAGAGGGAAGCCCTGCCACCTGGAATGTTAACAATGGGTAGAAGTGGAATTTCTGGGCTGGTGCTGCTAAAGGTGGTCTCCAGCAGCTTGTCTCCCGTAACAGAACTGGCGAGCCACTAAAAACACCAAGGCTGGAATTTTACCAGCACATCCACCCCAGAGTCAGAGTAGGCGGAGCTCGCAGAATAGCATTCTCCGTTGGCCTTAGATAGGATCTTACAAGCCTCGGGTGGTCAAGGCAGTAAAATTCCAGTGCAAACATATTGGCGGGACTGGAAGATTCCAGCTGGTAACTGATGGTGAGCCATCAGCTTTTTGGATAAACCAGGTCACTGGCTTTGAGAAAAGTTTTGGGAAAGGAATTTGAATTTAATCGAAATGCTTGTCTCATGGAGGTATGCACTTTGCTGCAATACCAGCTGTATTGTCTCAAAGCCATTGTAGCATTGAGAAAATCTTTGGAAGCAAATGTTAATTTACTCGAAATGTTTAACTCAATAAGATGCGCACATTGCTGGAATACCAAATGTTTGCTTACCGCTTCGAGATATGCACCTTGCCTCAATGCCAGATTTGTGGCCAAAGAGATTCAATGGCATTGAGGGAACACTGGCTAAGAATGTCCACATGTTTTTCACTCTCTCTCCCAACAGTTGCTGCCTCGTTTGTCGAGTGATTTCACGATTTTCTGTTTTGACTCCTGGCATCACATTTTAACTATCAAAATGGACATTTGCATTCCTTACTTCGAGTTTTACCCGCTGTGAAATCAGATCTAAGGTATGTGCTTGAATTCCTGATTGGGAACTGGTGTTCTGCTGCTGCTCTTCTTGGGAATAGTATCCACATAAGGCTGCATAGAATCAATGTTGATCTGCTTCCTAGGTGGGAAGAGGATGAAAACAATCTCACAGAAACACAATTGGTAGAACAATTCCTTTAAGATAAAAAAAGCAACATATCATAACACTCCATGCTATCATCTTGCCTCCAAATTATTAAATAATCTTATTTTGATTCCTTCTTTTATATAAAACCTTATAGCAGAGATCTGGTTGCTGCAAAAAATAAATTTTACAATATTGCTCAAAGCCAGTATTGTCTTTCCTTTATCATTGAATCCTAGTTTCCCTATACAGTGCAGAAGTAGGCCCTTTAATTCTGTGCCGCTAACAATCCCACCCCAAGCCCTATCCCTGTAACCCCATGTAGTTATCCTATTAATCCCTCTGACACTAAGGAGCGATTAAGCATGGCCTATCTACTTAATCGTACATCTTTGGATTGTGGGAGAGAACCAGAGCACCTGAAGGAAAGCCATGCAGTCACAAAGAGAATGTTCAAATTCCACACAGACACTGACCGAAGACTAGATTTGAACCCGGGTCCCTGTGCTACCATTGTGCCACCCCACCACCACCACCGACCCCCCCCCCCCCCCCCCCAACATTGCATTGAGGCCTGAATTATAATGCAGAAGCTCTCCACCTTTGCAAGAACAGTGGCATTGCCTGTGTGAGGAAGTACTACTCCTAAACCCAGGGTGGGGAAATGGGGGCAGGTTCTAATCGTGCATTCGTGGTTCATGGAGACAACTGCACATGGTAAAGTGCAGTTGCCTCAGTCAGATCTCATTTTGGTTGATGGTTTGTCACAACGTGTGCAATTTAGACCAGGTATGAGAAGTTCTAAAGCTGCCTGAGCTCTTTGGAGAGGTGTGGTACACTTGTAGCTGCTAGTTATTCTTTTGGATGTATTCCCAGGACAACTTTGGAAGAGTTAAGGTGATCTTTCAGATTTTATGTATGTTATATTACAATTATTGTTCAGAAAAAGATTCTCAACACATTATTTAAATGTGAATATATGTGATTTGAATTCCACTCAGTCTTAGTGCATCCCCAACATCCTCAGCAAAGATGGATCCAGCCTCTTGTCAGCCATACCCTGTTGTCTGCTCTGACTTTGGAAAGCCGAGATCTGGGGAACAGCCTGCTTTCAGGGTCTGCTATGTGGCAGTGCCACCTTCCTTGGCCTATGGAGTTAGAGCTGAAGCGGTCACAGGAAGAGGGGACTTGGATGGGTGAAACACCCCTGGAGTCACCTGCAAGCTCCTCTCCAAGTCACTCACCATCCTGACTTGCAAATATAGCGCTGTTCCTTTGCAGTCATTGGGTCAAAATTCTGAATTTCTCTCTCTAAGTACACTATGGGTCAACCCACAGCATGTGATCTGCAGCAATTCACGAAGGTAGTTCAACACCATCTTCTCAAGGGCAACTAGGGATGGACAACAAATACTGGGCAGCCAGTGGCGCCAATGTCCCATGAATCATAAGAAACTTGGGGACAGCCATCACTCCACGGTGACCTGCAAAGTATGGCTGCTTTGTACAGAGGCAACCATTAACTATTATTACTGTGCTGAGGTGAAAGCAAGGCAGATATGACATGGAACCCCTGTATGTAAAGCCTGGACACTAAGTTCTAGTGGTTGGTGTAGGACCACAACTTTTCACAAAATATGTTAACGATTTGGAAGAAGGAACTGAAGGCACTGTTGCTAAATTTGCACACCACTAATCACCAGCTGCCACCCTGAAATAAAAAACACTTTATCCCCACTCTCTGCCTCCTGCCTATCAGCCAATCCTCTATCTATGCCAGGATCTTCCTCTTAACACCAGGGGCTCTTAACTCATTTAACAGTCTCCTTTGTGGACCTTGTCATGATCACTATCCTCTCAAGGCTCCTTTACTGCAAGGTTATTATCATTGCACAAGAATAGATTTTAAATAGACTGCTCCCGAGTTGGTTTGTTGACATTCTGACCTTGAAACCTATTTTATGTGTATTGTATTAGCTTGCCCAGTTTAACAAAAAGCTTAGTCCAAGAAGTTGCTTTAAAAGATGAAAGAAATTAGGGAGGCAGAGATTGGGGGGGAAATTCCAGAATATAAGAGTCTGAGCAGCTGAAGGCATGGCGGACAATGGTAGAGTGATTAAAGTCTGCATTCACATATCTCAGAATAGATATCTCAGAGGTCAGCAAGTGCAATGGTGATAGGTGAACAGAATTTGGAACAAGTTAGGACACAGGCAGGAGAGGTGACCTTAAGACTTCAGAGAGTAGAATGTGGGAGCTTGGCCAGGAATTTATGACAGTAGTCAGATCTACAGGCATCAAAAGCAGCCCTGGTGAATTGTGACGTTGTAGATTTTAAAAAACATGCTGACATAATAAGATTTTTCAACTCGTTCCGTGTACAGTGCCATCATATCTTGGTTTACAGCAATCGAAAGCACTTACATATGTGGCATCCCTCAGAGCAGAGACTGTAATGGAAATGGATTAAAATAACATCTTTCAAAATATAATGAGTGAGGTATCATTTATACAGAAAAAAATACAGAGCAGCAAATATTGTGATGGGAAAGGCTAACATGAAATGTTCTCTATCTGGGCTTTAGGTTTAATGTGAATAAGGATGAAAAAGAGGGGGTTGATAATTATTCACCCCATGGTTAGCAGTTGGATCTGCAGCTGACAAAGTGATGACTTGGAAGGCATTTTCAATTTTTTACTGGTTCACACACAGCAACAACAACTTACGTTTGCATAGCGGGTTCAACATAAAATGTTTACTTCAAGGCACTTCATAGAGAAATGTCATAGAAGGAGGCCATTTGGCCCATTGAATCTGTATTGACCACAATCCACTCAGGCTTTATTCCTGTAACTCTTCTATACCCTGTTAATCCCCCGACACTCAAGTCAATTTAGCATGGTATTTTGTCACTGCCACAATGGTCTTCAAAAACAATATAGCATCACACTTCGTAAGGCAATAGTTGGGGAGGGGAACAAAAGTTAGATCAAAGAACTACATTTTAAGGAGCATTTGGAAGGAGCATATTGAGGTCAAGGTGTGGAGAGTCCAGGTAACAAATTCCAGAGCTCAAGATCCAGGCAGCCAAAGTCATGGCCATTTGAATACACTTGCATGAGTGCCTTTTCCGAGTCTTTACGTCGCTCGTCGACGGTTTTGTCTACCACTAGCAGATCCCACGCCTTGGGCTCTTGATCTTAAAGTACCACGAGTAGCACCCCAGCCGGGGTCTACTGAAGTTACCAATTGTTGCCTGCAGACCCCAGCCGGGGTCTGCCCAGGGCATATTCCGTGGCTCGCAGAGCCCCAGCCGGGGTCTACTGATGTCATTGTGGCTCGGTTGGGCACCCTGAATGTGTTTAGGGCAGGGTGTGAGCTGGTACAGTCGCCCCCTGATCTAATTGGGCGTTTAGAGAACCTTTTGTCGGTATTTTCGGTGCTCGGTCCTCTTGCGTGAGGTGGGAAATTTAGAATTTAAGGGAAAAGTTTATTCCGAATTCAGGGAAGCCAGATTAGGTGACGTGACAATTGTTCATAACCAATTAACCTAGTTAGCACATTTTTGGCCATGTGGGAGGAAACCGGAGTACCCGGGGAAAACCCACGCGAACACGGGGAGAAAGTGCAAACTCCCCCAGCCGCAAGGCCCAGGTCGGGAACCGACCCTGGGTCCAAGTAGCCGGTCAACCTCAGTGCTAATCACTGGGCTGACGTGCTGCCCATTCGTACCGTGACACCTTTGGGTGGTAATCGGTGTCATTATCTTTCGTCATCGTCTGGTAGTGAACATCCAAGACAAGACGGGGCACACGTCCCATCTCAGCGTCACCCCAGGTGCGTCTCGTTCGTCTCACCCTTTGTACCGATCGTGTGGGTAGTGGGTCGCGGGTGCTTCTGCTACCTAGGCAGGGTTGAACCGCATCCGCCAGCGGATCACCAGTGCCCCCGGGACAAGCCTGAACTTGTCGAGAACCTATTTTTTTGGAAATTTACCGGGTTTATAGGCATAGAAGCGTGTTGGTTATCCTCGGCCAGTCAAATTCCGACAGACACTCGCCTGCCAGCAGGAGTGCCTGGATTCCCTGCGGGACCATCGGTAAGGGATGACTCACTGTGGTCTAGAACAACCAAAAATACCACAGCTACGCAACACACACCATAATCCATTCCAGCTTCACCACTCTAGGATGGCAGTCCTGTGGTAGTGGTCATGGACCTGGCATGCATCGCCCCCGCTATATGGTGAGCGATTACTACTCATTGGGAGCATGACAGGTAGGTAGAGGTTTCTGAGATCGGGAGGGTGGATGCCATGGGAGGGAGGATTTGAAAGCAAGGATCCCAAAACCTATGAAGAATATTTATTCATTTATTTATTAGTGTCACAAGTTGGCTTACATTAACACTGCATTGAAGTTACTGTAAAAATGCCTGAGTCTCCATACTCCAACACCTGTTTGGGTACACTGAGGGAGAATTTAGCATGTCCAATGAACCTAACCAGCACGTCTTTCAGACTCTGGGAGGAAACTGGAGCACCCGGGGGAAGCCCATGCAGACTCGGTGAAAGCATGCAGAATCCACGCAAACAGTGACCCAAGCTGGGGATTATACCCAGATCCACAGCACTTAGGTAGCAGTGTTAACTACTGTACCATTGTGCTGCCGAAAGAAGGTAAATTGTGTCCTTATATTGCAGATAATGGCTCAGAACATCTCTTCTCTCGAGGTGTTGTACCCCAGTGACAATCTAAAAGTCGTCATTGCCTGGGAATTGCAATTTCCAGTGATGGCTTGCAAGGCAAGTCAGATTTTTCCTGGTCCCATGTTCTCACACAGCAATAACAACAATGTCTATCTATATTGTACTACCTGCACCTGAAAGCATCTGATACTTCAGAGATTTAGGCCCAGGGTAAATTTAGAAAGATGATAATCACTCCCCTTTTCTCAGCAAGTATGATACGGAACTCATCCCCATCCCAATCCCCGACTGAATCTCTGAATATCTGCTAGGTGTCCCTGGGTATCCTCACTCCTCTCGATTACCCCTGACACCCAACTACCCCCCCAGAATCACTTCCCCCACAATTAGCACTGACCCCCTCACAGGATCCCCTGAACTCCCACCCAATAAACTGACTAAGCCCCCATAGCCCAAACACCACCTTGACTGATCAAACCCCAACTACACATCACCCAGAATCTTCCCTCCCAACTCCGACTATCCCCCATCCAACTGCCTCTCGACCCCTGATTACATCTCGTTCCTCCCTACTATCCCCCATCCACCGACTACACCCCCCTCCCTAATGACTCAATAGCCTTTCTCCCACACTGAACCCCATCGACTGACCCTACCGGCTTATCTTCTCATCTGTCAAAATGACTTGGACCTTTAAGCATTTCTGGTAATGGCTGCTAATGCCATTTAAAGGGGGCTTGGCTTGACTTCCTCCAATTCTGCTGCTCTTCACTGGAAGACCTCAGGACCTGGTGTGCTACACAATTTTTTAACCACGCTGGGAGTGGAAGATCAGAGAAAAATGCACAGCTCCTGACCCAGGCAATTAAAAAAGAGCAGAGTGGCAATCTGAAGGTGATTGATACTCCACAGAACTTCTGGGCCACTCAGCAATATTTGGAAAGTAAGATGCATTCAAATAATAACTTGAAGGAGAGCATGTGTATGTGTGATGTACAGGAGTGAGTGCGTGTGTGTGTGTGTGTGTGTATGTGTGTGTGTGTGGTTGGTGTATGTGCATGTGTGCATGTATGGTGTGTGTCTGCATGTGATATACATGCATGAATATGTGATTTGTGTGTTGTGTACTGTGTGGTGCCTATGTGTGGTGTGTCTGTGTGTGTGTCTGTGTGTGTGTCTGTGTGTGTGTATGTGATGTGCGTGACTGTGTTGTGTGTGGATGTATGTGCATGCGTGTATTTGTGTGTATGTGTGTGTGTCTTGTCGTGTGTACTGTGTCTGTATATATGTCTACACATCGGGCATTTTAAACTCTTTCATCCCACGCTTTGCCCTTGTCATTCCTGCGAAGAAAGAATGAACAATAAGAAAAGAATAAACAAATCAAAAAGTCTCACAGTTTAATTATATTTATCTTGTGCTTTTGAATTCAATTGTGCCTGCTTGCTATGTTTCTCTTGCAGCTTCATTCTCATTATATTCAATTCTCTTCTTTGCTCTCATTATCAGGCAGGGAGGAAAACACACAGTTGATCTGTTGCATTGTCCTGTTTGTGTTGTTGCAGACATTGCTATTCTCTTCCAGTACACTGAACCAATCAAAAATGTGAGCTGTCAACACTTTCTGGGGTCCTTGTTTGGAGCCCTTAAGAAATCAAGAGCTGCTAATGCCTATCTTCCTGCTCAATCTATTACACTGCAGAATGATTTTAAGTGCTCCAGGAACTGAGTAAATGTCTTCCTCTTCTGTGCAACAATAGAAACTTAAAAGCACTGGTGATGAATAATGCCTGCCTCTAATGCTTAAAGGATCTGAAAGCTGTTTATTTACATCAGTGTGATGGAAGGTTATTGGGAACGAGAAGCAAGTTAACACAAGAACCCAAGGTGACCCCGATTGTAAATTTATGTTTATTGAAAACTATTTAAAATTTTTGGCATGCACACAAGAATAAAGGCATAAAGAGAAAGCACATCAACACACATAGGCAATGTAAACAAATTATTCCTTTTGCTGGAAGAGAGGGGCTGGAACTCTACTACCTCGCCACTGAATTGGAGTGGACGAGTGTCCAGCAATGGAAGTTTCCAAAGACTTCAGGCAGGAATTTCCGGTCTTACCCAAGCAAGACCGTAAAATCTCGCCTGTGGTTCGGACGAGCCTGTATAATCAAAGCAAAATACTGCGCATGCTGAAAATAAAAGCAGAAAATGCTGGAAAAGCTCAGCAGGTCTGGCAAGTGGTCCAAAGAAGAGTCATATTGGACTCAAAATTTTAAATGTGTGTTTCTGTCTTCACAGGTGCTGCCAGGCCTGCTGAACTTTCCAGCATTTTCTGTTTTCATTTCAAGAATCTATAAGTTTTTCTTAAGATGAGTCATGTTTGGAGAGATGATTTTTTTTTATGCCAGGTTTGTGATGGCTCGAAATGTTGTTGCTGTTAGCATGTCTTCACTCCCATACCGTGATTTACCCTTTGAGGAAAGGGAGCAGAATTAGTGGAAGGGTGGCATGGTGGCACAGTGGTTAGCACTTCTGCCTCACAGCGCCAGGGGTCCAGGCTCTATCCTGGCTTTGGGTCACTGCATGATCTCCCCGTGTCTGTGTGGGTTTCCTTCGGATGCTCTGGTTTCCTCCCACAGTCCAGAGATGTGCGAGTTAGGTTGACTGGCCATGACAAAATTGACGCGAGTGTCAGGAGGATTAGCAGGGTAAATATGTGGGGTTATGGGATAGACCCTGGATGGGATTGTGATCAGTGTAGACACGATGGGCCAAATGGCCTCCTTCTGCACTGCAGGGATTCTATGATTTCCGAGCTGATCATCAGACTGAATGCTCCTTTCTCATCCAGAAGTCTTAGTTTGAACTCCAACCCAGAGCTTCTGGACCAGTGGTAGGAGTGCTACCACGGTGCCACAATCATAGAATCATAGAATCCTTACAGTGCAGAAGGACTCCATTTGGCCATCGAGTCAGTACTGATGGTCTAACACAGCATCCCACCAAGACTCTATCTCCGTAATTTATCCTGCAAATCCCCCTCCCTACAAATCTTGGGACACAGGGCCTCCTTCAAGACAAAATGCATTGGTCAGATTTGAGAATATGAGGCCAGATCCAATGTGGGGCTCAGAAATGCTTTGTTCTGGAATTCTGAGATGGCGTTCAAAACAGAAAATTCTGGATGTACTCCATAGATCAGACAGAATCCATGGAGAGAAGCTAAGATAATGGACTGGATTTTACCACCCTAATGTGGGGCCTGTCCTGTGTTGGACAAGGGGAAAACAAATGGATACGGCCCAATTCCGGCATTCCTGACCCTGATCATATCCTCAGGTACGGTCAGTGGTACGGGTCAAGAGTGTAGGCTTTGAGCACACACGCAGCAATCCTGAACCCAAGATATATATAGGTTAGGAGGATTAGCTAGCTAAATATGTAAGGTTATGCTGTAAGCCTGGGTGGGAATCAGTGCAGACTCACTGGGTCTAATGATCTCCATCTGCACTGTAAAGATTCTATGATTCAATAAGAAAAGCAGTGGTGGGCAATCTAAGGCCCAGAGGCCACATGCAGGTTTCTGAGTGTGGCCCAAAAGACATTGACTATTGCCTACGTGCAGAGTCAGCGCATTTTGTTAGTTTCCAAATGCATAGCTTTTTTCATACCAGTATGACTGAAAAGCAAGGGCAAATGAAGTGAGGTGAGTGCTGATTGCACACAACCTTCTCTGTGAAAGCTATGTGCTCCCTCAGCATCAAATCAAGCATAAACAATTATTTGAGTTTTAGTGTTTAGAATTATCTCACAGTACCAGAGACTCGGGTTCAATTCCAGCGTTGGGTGACTGTGAGGATTTTGCACATTTTCCTTCTGTCTGCATAGGTTTCCTCCAGGTGATCCAGTTTTCTGCCACACTCCAAAGATGCGTGGGTTAGGTTGATTGGCCTTGATAAACTGACCTTTAGTGTCACTGGGATTGGCAGGGTAAATAATGGGGATAGGGCCTGGTTGGGATTGTTGTCAGTGCAGTCTCAATGGTCTCTTTCTGCACTGTAGGGATTCTATTCCATTATATAAGTTGAGGGCATACCTGTTAATATACTTCTCTAACTTGAAATGAAACATTCAGTGGGTCTTAAATGTACTTAATCTTATTCAAGGCTCATACTTAGTGAGTATGTCTCATTTCCTGCTTGGGGCCTGTTGAGGTGAAAGAGAGCCACTCATACAATTCAATTAATAGCCTCAGTTGCCAATCACTGGTTTACAACAACAATGCATTCCTCCAAGTCATAACCACCAAAGAAAAATCAGCCAACCGTGGCTAACAAAGGAAATTAAGGATTGTATAAGATTAAAAGAAAAAAACGAGAGCATGTCCAGAAATACCAGTAAATCTGTGGATTGGGAGGATTTTAGAATACAGTGAATGAAGACTAATTTAAAAAAACAGAGAATTTAATATTTATGTAAGTTGGCAAACAAAAAAACTAAAAGCTTCCATGGATATGCAAAAAGGCTAAAACATTGCAGGTAGAGTGAGGGGAATTTATAATGGAGTTTAGAGAAATGGCAGAGAAGCTAAGTTATTACTTTGTATCTGTCTTCACTTTAATTTAATTTAATTTGGTTTGATTTGATTTATTGTCACAAATATTGGGATGTAGTGAAAAGTATTGTTTCTTGCACTATACAGACAAAACACACTGTTCGTAGAATACATGTGGGAGAAAAAAATGCTACACTCATAAATAGGCTACAGAGAAAGGTCAAAGATAAGGTAGGGCCATTCAAAAGTCCGATGGCAGCAGGGAAAAAGCAGTCCTTGAGTTGGTTGATAAGTGATCTCAGACTTTTGTATCTTTTACCTGATGGAAGAAGGTAAAAGACAGAATATCCAGGGAGCATGGGGTCCTGATTGATGCTCACTGCTTCTCTGAGGCAGTGGGAAGTGTAGACAGAATCAATGGATGGGAGGCTGGTTTGCCTGATACACTGGGCTATGTTCACAACATTTTGTAATTTCTTGCAGTCTTGGTCAGGGCAGGAGCAATACCAAACTGTAATGCATCCAGAAAGGTTGTGTCCTATGGTGAATCAATAAAAGTTGATGTGAGATGCTAAATTTCATTTGCTTCCTGAGAAAGTAGAGGCATTGATGAGCTTCCTTAACTCATGCGCCAGCATGGAAGAACCAGGTTGTTGATGATATGGACATCTAAAAATTTGAAGCTCTCAACCATTTCTACTTTGAATCCATTGATGTAGACAGTGGCATTCCTTCTTTCTGAAGTTGATGGCTATCTCCTTCATTTTAAAGACCTTGAGGGAGAGATTATTGTTGCACCATTTCACCAAATTCTCTATCTCTTTCTATACACTGTCTCATCATTATTTGAGATCCATTCCACTACAGTGATGTCATCAGCAAGCCTGAAAATGGAGTTGGAGGGGAATTCAACCACACAATCATAGGAGTATAGCTGGGGGCAGATGACACAGCCTTACGCTGCACTAGTGTTGAGGATAATCCTGAAGAAGATACAAAAGATCTCCCAGAATTAGAGATTCAAGGTCCTAGTAAGAATGAGAAATTAAAGGAAATTATATTAATGAGAAAGTTGTGTTGGGGAAATAGACAGGAATTGGCGAATGCAGATTGGGAGCAGCTATTTGAGGGCAAATCCACGCCTGGCATGAAGGAAGATTTTAAAGACAAATTGATTAAAGTGCAGGATAGGCATGTCCCCACAAAAATGAAGGATAGAAATTGCAGGACTTGAGAACCATGGATGAAAAGGGAAATTGTAAGCTTAGTCAAAATGAAAAAGAAAGTAGATTATGGGTCTAAGCATTAACAACTGACGAAGACCTTGAGGAATATAATGAAAGTAGGATGGAACATAAACATGGAATTTGTAGGGGTAAAAAGGATTATGAAATGTCTTTAACAAACAGGATAAAAGAGAATCTCGAGAGTTATTATGCATACATTAGGAGCAAGAGGGTAGCAAGAGAAAGAGTAGGCTCATTCAAGAACAATGGTGGGAAGTTGTGTGTAAAGCCATAGAAAGTGGATGAGATCCTTAATGAGTACTTTGTATCAATATTTACCAAGAAGATGGAAATGACTCATACAAAGAACAAAACAGCATGGGAAACAGGTCCTTTGGCCCAACAAGCCCGCACCACCTGTTGAAATTAGGGATTGGTGTATAAACGCTCTAAACAACGTCAGCATTTCAAAGCAGTAAGTGTTGTGTCTCCTAAATTGCATTAAAGAAGACAAGCTTCCCTCGTACCTCCTATCCTGCAGGACCTCCTATCTATCCTCCTATACTGCAGAAGGCAAAGGAAGATAGGGCCTTAAAAGATATCTTCACATCCTCTTTGACCACAGATAAGTTTCCAGAGGATTGTAGAATAACCAATGTTGTTCCCTTGTTTAAAAAAGGAAGTTGAGATAATTCAGGAAATTATAGGCCGGGGAGCCTGATGTCAGTGATGGGGAAGCTTTTATAGAAAATACTGATGGAAAGGATACATACGCATTTGGAAGAAAATGGACTAGATGGTGATAAGTAGCATGGTTTAGTAGGAGAAGGCTGTATCTCACCAACTTGGTTGAGTTTTTTGAAGAAGTGACAAAGATAATTGATGAGGGAAGTTTTGTGGGTGTTGTTTATATGGACTTTAGCAAGGCATTTGAGAGGCACAGACATAGTGGACAGTTTGAGTTTTTTTCCAAGGGTGGAAGTGTCAATTGCAAGGGGGCAGATGAGATGGAACGTTTAAGGGAGATGTGCAGGCAAATTTTTCATGCAGAGAGTGATGTGTGTCTGGAACACACTGCAAAGAAGATGGTGAAAGCAGGCACATTAATAACATTTATAAAACCTCGGAATAGATGTTTGAATAGAGAGGCAACAGAGGGAGACTGACTGAGTAAGGGAAGAAGGTTTTTTTTAGTTATTGGCATAGGCCGGGGGGAGGTTGGGGGGTGCAGGCAATGGGCCTTTTTCTGTGCTGTACTTTTCTTGGTCTCTTTGTTTTTTGTTTAAATAATTGGAATGTAATAAAGTGAACATATTAGTAAGAGGCAACATGGTTTTGTGAAGGGGAGATCATGTCTCACAAACTTGGTCGAGTTTTTCGAGGAAGTGACAAAGGTGATTGATGAGTGTAGGGCAATGCTTGTCTACATGGACTTCAGTAAAGTCTTTGACAAGGTCACTATGACAGACTGGTGCAGAAAGTGAAGTCACATGGGATCAGAGATGAGCTGACAAGGTGGATATAAAACTGGCTTGGTTAAAAAAGATAGAGAGTAACAGTGAAAGGATGTATTTCTGAATGGAGAGCAGTGACAAGTGGTGTTCCTCAGAGATCAGTGCTGGGACCTTTGCTGTTTATAATATATTAATTACTTGGAGGAAATGGATTGATTATTAAGTTTGTAGGATTTAAAATTAGTAAGTTTGCAGACGACATAAACATTGGTGGATTTGCAGACAGCAATGAGGACTATCAGAGGATACAACAGGATATAGATTAGTTGGAGATTTGGGCGGAGAGATGGCAAATGGAGTTTAATCTGGATAAATGTGAGGTAATGCATTTTGGAAGGTCTGATACAGATAGGAAATATACAGTAAATGACAGAACCCTGAGGAGTATTGATAGACAAAGGGATCTGGGTGTACAGGTACACAGGTCATTGAAAGTGGCAAAGCAGGTGAAGAAGGTAGTCAAGAAGGCATACAGCATGCTAGCCTTCATCGGCTTGGGTATTGAATTTAAAAATTGGCAAGTCATGTTGAATCCATCCAACAAACGACCCTTTGAGTGAAATAATGTCACCTCATCTCCGGGTTCAGCAGAAAAAACAGAGATAGCTGCTATCTTTGACAAAAGCTGCCCAAAACGATCTAGCAAGGTCTACAATGTAAGTTCTCCTTTCCAAAAAGCTGTTAAACTTGACACCATGTCAAAGAAATCTCATGGGATGCAGCCACAATGATGGTCAGCGACTAACCACATTGAAGTACCATCAAGACAGCAAATCACCAATTTAAATGTACTGAATGAACTCCTTTACTATCCAAGATTGCAAAATAAATAACTAATAATCAAATTAAGATAGAAACTGAACCATTGAGAAACAAACTTTAGACAATTATAATTTTAATATATGGATTTTTTTTAACATAATAAAGAAATTTAAAGTTTCACAAAGATAACAATTAATTTTTCAGGGCTTTTTCAGATGTTATCAATTTTCAAATTGATTCAAATTGATAACTGAAAATTTCAAATTTTCAGATGTTAAGCAGTTTTTATGAGGTGAGTACACCACTGGAATGCCCTCTTACGCCTGTTTCAACAAAGCACATATTTTTCAATGCTTTTACATTGAAACCAAAAACAAATGATCATCAGATATTAAATTTCCTATTGATTTTGATTTATTATTGAACATAAAAAATAGGAGCAGGAGTAGGCCACCCAGCCCCTCGAGCCTGTCCCGCCATTCAATAAGATCATGGCTGATCTGCAGTGGTTCAGTATCACTTTCCTGCTTTCTCCCTGTAACCATTAATTCCCTTGTCAATCAAAAACCTATCCACTCTTCACTTAAATATATTCAGTGAGGAAGCCTCCACCACTTCAACAGGCAGAGAATTCCAAAGATTCACCATCCTTTATATGAAGAAATTCCTCCTCAACTCTGATCTGAACCACACACCCCCCCCGTCCCTAATTTTGAAGCTGTGCCCTCTAGTCCTGCTATCTTTGCTAAGCGGGAAGAGTCTCTCACCCTCCACCCTACCCATTCCCTTCATTATCTTATATGTCTTTATAAGATCCCCTCTCAGCTTTCTAAACTCCAACGAGTACAAACCTAGTCTATTTAGTCTCTCCTCGTAATCCAATGCCCTCATCTCCGGTATCAGCCTAGTGAACCTTCTCTGGACCCCTCCAAGGCCAATATATCCTTCCTCAAATGCGAAGACCAAAACTGCACACAGTACTCCAACTGCAGCCTCACCAGTACACTATACAGCTGCAAAAGTACCTCCTACTTTTATATTCCATCCCCCTAGCTATAAAGACCAATATTACATTCGCCTTCTTAATCACCTGCTGCACCCGTATACTGTGTTTTTGCGATTCGTGCACAAGGACCCCCAGGTCCCTCTGCACCATCGCATGCTGCAGCTTTTCTCCATTTAAATAATAATCCTTCCTACCATTATTCCTACCAAAGTGAATAACCTCACACTTGCTAACATTATGCTCCATCTGCCAGGTCCTCACCCACTCACTCAACTACCCAGATCCCTCTGCAGGTTTTCCACACCTTCCACGCAATTTGCTTTTCCACTCACCTTCGTGTCATCAGCAAATTTTATCACCCTGCACTCTGCCCCTTTCTCCATATCATCTATGTAAATGGTAAATAGTTGAGGCCCCAGCGCTGAATCTTGGGGCACTCCACTAGTCACCAGCTGCCAATCAGAATAGCACCCATTAATACCTACTCTCTGCTTCCTATTAGACAACCAATCCTCTATCCAGTCTAACGCTCTACCCCCAACTCCCTGCATCCTAACCTTCTGCAGCAATCCTTTGTGAGGCACCTTATCAGACGCCTTTTGGAAATCCAAAAACACCATATCCACCCTCTTTCTACCGCACTAGTCACTTCCTCATAGAACTCCAATAAATTTGTCAAGCACAACTTCCCCTTAACGAATCCGTGCTGCGTCTGCCTGATCAAACCGTTCGTATCCAGGTTCCTCGTTATTTCTGCTTTGATGACAGACTCAAGCATTTTTCCGACTACAGACGTTAATCTAGCCGGCCTATAATTCCCAGCCTTCTATTTGCTTCCTTTTTTAAACAGCAGCGTAATATTAGCTGTTTTCCAATCTTCCGGCACTTTCCCGGAGTCCAGTGAATTTTGAAAGATAATTACTAGGGCATCAGCTATCACCTCCGCCATTTCCTTGAGAACCCTGGGATGCATTCCATCTGGTCCTGGGGACTTATCTACCCTCTGCCCCATTAGCCTATCAAGCACCACCTCTCTAGTGACTGTAATCTCATCAAGGACCTCTTCTCCTACCACCCTTCTGCCCTTAATTTCGGGCAAGCTATTTATGTCCCCCTCCGTAAAGACCCACACAAAAAACTTATTCAAGGTCTCCGCAATATCCTTATCGTCCACCACTAAATCCCCCCTCTCATCCTCCAAGGCTCCAACATTAACTCTAACCATCCTCCTATTCTTTATACATTTATAAAAACTTTTCCTGTCTTTTTTGATATTTCGAGCTAGTTTAGCCTCATATTCTATCTTTCCTTTTTTAATCACCTTCTTAGTCATTCTTTGCTGTTGTTTAAAACTTTCCCAATTCTCTGATTGCCCGCTATTTTTAGCCGCTTTGATCGCCTCAGCTTTTGATTTAATACTGTCCTTAATTTCCCTTGAGAACCATTTTCTCTTCTCCTACAGTCCTTTTTTACCATAGGAATATATTTCTGCTGAGTACTGAAAAAGATCTCTTTAAAAATCCCCCACTATTCCTTATCCGTCCTGACAACCAATGTACTCCTCCAATCCACATTCGCCAATTCCTCTCTCATCCTATCAGAGGATCTGTTCAAACATAGTACACAGGTCCAGGACGCTACTACCTCATCCTCCATCTGCATCATAAATCCTACCATACTATGATCACTCGTCCCTAGAGGATCCCTCACATAAATATCCCTAATTCTACCTGCCTCATTACATAATACCAGATCCAAGATAGCGCGCTCTCTCGTCGGTTCCGTAGCATAGTGTTCGCAGAACCCATCCCGACAGCATTCCAAGAACTCTTCCTCCAGCCCACCGTGTCCGCCTTGTGTCCATCGTTTATTGCCCATCCTTAGTTGCTTTTGAGAAGGTGGTGGTGAACCTGCTGGGCCATTTCAGAGTTGAGAGTCAACTACATTGCTGTAACTCTGGAGTCACATGTAGCCCAGACTAGGCAAGGACAGCAGATTTCCTTCCCTAAAGGACATTAGTGAACCAGATTTTTTTTCCCAACAATCAACAGTGGTTTCATGATCATCGGTAGATTCTAAATTCCAGACATTTTTTATTGAATTCAAATTCCGGCAGCAATCAATAAAATTGCTAGGTCATTGGGGAAGGTGATGGCCTTGTGGTACTATTGCCAGATTATTAATCCAGAAATTTGGGATCCCAGGTTCAATGATGGTTGATAGAATTTGAGTTCAATAAAAAATACCTGGTCTGGTCTTCGTGTGACTCCAGAACCACAGCAATATGGTTGATTCTCAACAGTCCTCTGAAATGGCCAAGCAAGCCACTCAGTTCTTGGCAACTAGGGATGAACAATAAATGCTGACGAGCCGGTGATACCCATGCCCTATGAATGAATAAAGTAAGAGTGAAAAGGATCCAACAACTCTCTCAAACATGTCTTTTTGATGTCTATGTCTCATATAGACAGTGTATTATTAGCTCAGAAATTGCCCATGCTATCAACAAAACAGACACACACTCGTTCCTGAACCCATGAGTCATGAACTTCTTAGTTGCATTCAACTGCATACCTTTTGTGAGGTCAAGAAAGCTGTTAAGTTTAAATTATCAAGAAAAAACTTTGCAGGGAGCCTTCAGAAAGAAATAATGCTACATTTCATCTCTGCTACCTTTCAATTTCAATGGCAATCGTACAAAGTATAAAATTGCTGACAAACTATCTTAGAATTTTCAACAGAGATTATGCCTCTACTTTTTGAAAGAGTTCAATAACAATTGGGGTAATATTTAAAGATTTCTTCTTCAACTGGAGAATGACTAACAGAAGCTGATAACAAGCAATAATGACAGGACATCTCTATTATTTTTATGTGTCAAATTGGTCCCTGTCTTTACTCAAGTTTCTTCAAGGAGCACAAAGCTAACTTTGGTCTCCGGAAAGTAATTGACTATAGTGCACAGCTGGAAGGGTTGTCATCAAAAATGCATTAGGGAGCAGGCAGTTCTTGCCAGAGAACTCCCCTTAGCTAATGTACATGTTTTCTCTGTGTCCTGAAGAAAGCCTTTGCCCACTGCAAAAATTGAAAGCTTTAAAATTGCCTTTCAAAGTTCTTTGTTTTCCCACAAAAGTATAGCATGCACTTACTTTAGCTTTGTCAGCCTGAGCTGACAGAAGTCTCCTTTCAATAAACCTCCTCTCAATAACCCCACATCACAAGTTACAGTCAAAAGGAGCTGTTAAAGTCTGACCTTTTATCAACTCGAGTATCCCAGGACAAAATTTTCAGGCTCTCCCTGCCAATGGAATGTTCAGGTCTTACTGAAGATGGCTCCTCCTCCCTCCCCCTCGCTACTTCCTGTTGGTAGCAGGAAAACCCATTGACAGCAGCAGGACTACCATCAGCATCTGTTAGGCTATCTCGACAAAGTACATTGTGGCAGAGGGAAGGGCTGGTGAAGGGAAGGGGTGGTTGTGGATAAAGGGATTGGAAATCCTGTCCCCGATGTAAGGCATGTGGTGCCATTTTAGCATGACTCGTGTTTGAACCTTATGTCAACTTCCTTTTATAGGATGTAAACATCGGCAGGGCCAAAATTTATTGTCCATCCCTAATGAACCTTAGCTGAGTGGCTTGCTACACCACTTTATCAGGCAGTTAAAAGTCAACCACAGTGCTGTGGGTTTGGACTCACACGTAGGTCAGACCAGATAAGGATGTTGAATTTCCTTCTCTAAGGGGACATTAATGAACCAGAAGGCTTTCACAACAAATGACAATGTCGCCATGGTCATCATTAGAGTTTTAATTCTAGATTTTTTTATTAGCTTCAAATTTCACCATCAGTCACGGTGAGATTCAAACGCAGATCCACAAAGCATTAGCCAGGGTCTCTGGATTAGTAGTCCATTGAAAATATCATTATACCACCACCTGTCCTATCGTCAGACTTGCTGTAATTTAAAAATGCAGCATTGCATTTCATTCAGGATATCGATGCTCCTATCAAGACCATGGTCAGAATTTTACGCTCCCCCATCAATGGAATTTTTAGGCAGGTGGGAACATGAAATTGAATGTAGATTCTCTTCAGTTTCCCTTGCCAAACCGTACAGTGAGATTACGTTTGGATGGGCAAGGCCTCGTATGGGAAGTCCACCCTTGTCCTAGTTGAACCTGTAAGTATAATTGTGTGTAAGGAATTGAAGCATCCCGTTGCTGTTCTGGGGGCATTGTTGTTTAGGGAAGAGGATTGTTATGTGTGTTGAGGTGTAGCCCCTTTAAGGGAATGGGTTATATGGCCTGGGGTGTGGGGTGAGCAGGTTGGGAACAGCCTGGAGTGGACAGTCTACGTTTGGAGTGTGGAGCAACATTTGGAATAGACTGAATAAAGATCTGTGTTCCCTGATGCCTGGCTGTGAAGTAGTTCTTGAGAAAATATCTAGGAGATTTAACATAAAAGATTATGAGGGGTATGGACAGGGTAAATAAGAAAAAGCTGTTCCCCTTGCTTGAGGAGACAATTGTGAGGGGATAAAATTTAGTGGTGAAGGGCCGGCAATTTGGAAATTTGAAAGAGTAATGTTTTACTCAAAGGATTGTGAGAATCTGGAATGCTCTGCCTGAGAAGGTCTGTGTGGAGTTTGCACATTCTCCCCATCTCTTCATGGGTTTCTCTGGGTGCTCCAGTTTCCTCACATAGTCTAAAGATGTGTGGGTTAGGTGCATTGGCCGTGCTAAATTGCCCTTAGTGTCAGGGGGAATAACAGTGTAATCATGTGGAGTTTCAGGGATAGTGGGATTGTGGATGATGGAGACATGATGGGCTGAATGGCCTCCTTCTGCATTATAGGGATTCTGATTCAGTTCATCACTGAATTCCCACCTTGGCTAGCTGCCTGTCAATCAGACTGACTAATCGCTCTCCGGTCCATCGAGGCACAATGCTGCAGTGATGTGCCTGGGACGAAGTTTTGATTTGATTTATTATTATCACATGAATTGGGATACAGTGAAAAGTATTGCTTTTTGCATACAACAGAGAGGAAACATACATTGACAGAGTACATAGGGGAGAAGGAAAGTAGAACCTGCAGAATATGTTGTAGCAGTTACAGATGGGATGTAGAGAAAGATCAGCTTAATATAAGGTAGGCCCATTGAAAAGTCTGATGACAGCAGAAAAAAAGCTGCTCTTGAGTCTGTTGCTTTGTGAACTCACTCATAAGCATCTTTTTCCCAACGGAGAAAGGTGGAACAGAGTATGTCCGGGTTATGTGGCCATGTCAAAAGGCCCAAGTTCAAAGCATGCTTGATTTTCAAAATGGTAGGCAGGCTTTAGAAACCTTCTGCCACTGGAGTGAACAGAGGAAGTAACAGCAAGGGAGATGAAATAGAATGCCAGAAACATCTTGAAACTCAAATCAGATTTAGACACTTAAGACTCATATTGGGGTAATGTTACTCTTGAGAAATTTCAGTAAGGAAGTAGGTTGAGGCAAGGTAAGGATATTATGGAAGGACCAAATTTTGGGGAGGCATCAATTTTGAAGGCCCAAGGTGCTCATACCTGCATTTTTTAAGTGTTGGCAACTGGGAGTCACCCTTGTTACTGGCATTCATGGGGGATCTTTGTAACTCTTGAAAAATATGGTGAGAAAGATGGGCCTTCAGCAGGCACAAGTGGGGGCTGTCCAACCTTGGTTCCACTTAAGTTGACAGTCTCAATCTCAGCATAAAGTATAATCGGGAAAATCCCCTTTTTCCTGGCATCTTGCGGCAAGAGGCAGGATGGTCATAGCAAGATTAGTCCTGCCTCTTGATATACATCTCCCCCACCTCCCCAACTATCAGCATGAAAATTTTGTTCACACTCCACAAATGCCGCCAGATCTGCTGAATATTTCCAGCATTTTCTGTTTTTACTTCAGTTTTTAAACATTCAAAGTAATGTTAGTTGAGTGATTAACTGGCTAGGTGGAGGTGATGACCTGGTGGTATTATTGCTAGACTATTAATCCAGAAATTCAACTAATGTTCTGGGCACCTGGATTCAAATCCCACTTCAACTGATGGTGGAATCTAAATTCCATAAAAAATATCTGGAATTAAGAATCTAGTGATTTCCTGATGACAATGAAACCGTTGTCGATTGTCAGAAAACTATCTGCCTTTAACTGATCTGGCCAAAATGCGACTCCAGAGCCACAGGAATGTGGCCTTGAACTGCTCTTGGGCAACTAGGGATGTGCAATAAATGCTGATCAACCAGCAATACACATGACCCACAAATTAATCTTGAAAAAAAGGAGACCTGGGAGACCCCCCTTGCTCTTTGCTGATATAATACAATAGAATGTTATTATGCCTGAGAAAGAGAACAATGGAATGTTAGGTTAGCAATGACAGTGGATTCCTCTCTCATTATTGCACTGAAGGGCAAACCAAGATTATATATTTAGATGATATATGGAGTAGGACAAAGAGTGGAACTTGAAGCCACAATTTTCTAACATAAAGACCGCTGAGTAGTTGGACCATGGCTGAACTGTCAGCAGACTTGACTTTTCTTCATGAATCAGTTGGATAACACAGTGGCACAGTGATTAGCTCTGTTACTTCAAAGCGTCAGGGACTCATATTCAATTCCCAGCTTAGGTCACTGTCTGTATGGAGTTTGTACATTTTCCCCCGTGTCTGCATGAGTTTCTTTTGGGTGCTCCGGTTTCTTCCCACAATCCAATGAAGTGCAGGTTAGGTTGATTGGACATGCTAAATTTCCCCTTAGTGTCAGGGGGACTGACAGGATAAGTGTGTGGAGTTATGAGTAAAGTGCCTGGATGGGATTGTGGTTGGTGCACACCGACGGGCCAAATGGCCTCCTTCTGCACTATAGGATTTTATGAAATGTCAGGATTATTATCACTGAAATATATGCTAATTATCCTGGCAAAACCCACAACTCTTTTATCTTTTTCACATTCAGACCTGGTCAAGATTATGTAAAATGAACACTTTAGTAGCTGACTACTAATTAATAGACTAATTTGGAGATATTAGTGAGTTTAATGTCTCTTTCTCTTGCTCAATTGACAGAGATTTTATTGTAATATTGCAGCTCATGAGTGGATTCCCAATTCAACTCAAAAAGGAGATAGACAACATTAGAAAGAAGAGTAGGTCATTCAGCCCCTTGAATAACAGTTTTTGCAAATGAGGTAAAATGTCCTGTAACAATTATCAAGCCAGGTCACAAAACTGCATCCAAATCTGTGCGCTTTCTTTATTACTGAAAAATCCTTGTGCAGACAACATCCAAAAGGCAGGCATGAAGCCTTAGAATTTATATCAGTCATTTTTAACATGAGATTTTCTCAGTGTCATATTGCACTGGAATGCAAGGAAGATCTGATCTGCAACCAGCGTAATGCAGCAATGTGCTACAATATTCACCCTGAAATACCAAAACACAACATTGATTGCAGGTGAGTAAAGAAGTTTGTAATGACATTGCCTATAATCGTTTTCTTGATTTCTTATTTGCTCACAGGTTTTGAGTGATTCTAGAGGAGAACTTGAAGTTGGTTATGTTGAGCTTCTTGAGGGGTTATTGGAGTTGCACTCATCAAAAAATGTGGAGTATTCCATCATTTTCCTGTCTTGTTCCTTCAGGAATGTGGATAGGCTTGAGGAGGCGAGTTACACGCCACAGGATTCCTCGCTTCTGACCTGCTCTTGTAGCCACAGCATTTCTGTGGCTAATCCAGTTCAGTTTCTGATCAATGGTAACTCCCAGGATATAAATGGTGGTGGACTCAGCGATGGGAATGCCATTGAATGCTATTGAATTTTGTTGGGATGTTGCTGAATAGAATTAATGTATCATTAGGGAGGTCAAGTAAATTTATTTGGGGTAAGCCAGAGACAGTCTTTGAGAAATACATTGATAAAAAACAATTTGAATGAAGACGAGTCATTTAGGTCCTGGATGTTGCATTTAACCAAGGCAAATGTTGAATTGCCTTTTTTAATAATATCACATATAAAGCAATTGTGGTTTGTGAGTGACCTCGTATATTTTCACAAACATTAGTTGGTTTCCAAATTTATTTCCTGATAAGCTTTTCTAGCAGAGTGGAATGTTTGAAATGTTGCGATGCAGTTCACTGCGATCAGGTAAATAACGTAAGGCAAATTCTTTGTGCTCCGTACTCACGGAGCTACCTTGGCTCCCACTCCAGTTTTAAAAATTGTCACCCTTCTACTTATAATATTCAGAATAATTCCTTAACTTCATGACCCTGGCAAGAAATCTCGTCGACAGCTAATGCATGATAAAAATTTAGATGTATGCTGACAGTCAATTTCCAAGCATTTAAATGATTGAAAAATCAACCTGTGGAACAGTGCTAATTTTTCAAAAAGTAGAAAGTGTTGGAAATACTCATCAGATCGTCATGAGATGGCACGGTGACACAATGGTTAGCTCTGCTCCCTCACAGCGCCAAGGACCCAGGTTCGATTCTTGTCTTGGATCACTGTCTTCTCCCCGTGTCTTTGTGGGTTTTCTCTAGTTGCTCCGATTTCCACCCACAATCCAAAGATGGATAGGTTAAGTAGACTAGCCACTGTGAATTGTCAAATCGCTTTCCCCCACTTTCTGAAATAGCAACTCCACAAGCTGCAAACTCCATATTGTCAGTACAAATCAACAAATTAAGTCACAGAAAGTTCAGGCAATTCTTCGCTCACAAAAACACCATTCCCTTTAAATTACTGCTTCAATGGAAGCAGGAACAGCATTCAAAACCTTCCTCCCCATCACTCGGCAAGATTCCTGTGGGGATCATTTGGAGCGTGAGGAACTTGTGTGGAATATGGCCATGATCCAGAGTTCTGATGGAGGCAGCTATGCCATTGGGCACCTAGATGCATAATTCTGTCACACAATGTTCCTGCAGCTGGAGGGTACACATGTGGAAGCCTAGAGGGCAAAACAATTAAGCTAGCAGCACTTGGAATCCTTCACTGCTTCTGATGCTTTTGTGTCCTTTCTGTTGCGATGTTAGAGCCAATTAAGACCTCTTTGCAGCACAATCATTCTGAGTAGCTCTGACTCCTGCTGACCTTTACGAAAGCACTTTAGCTGTTGTCAATGTTCGCTTTGAAGTGGAATTAAAAGAATGGCTGAGGAACAGATGCTGCATGTGTGCACTGGGAATGTTGAGCTGTGCTTCATTGCAGAGAGCTGAGGGCAGAAAGGGAGCACAGAACTCTTGACAGCCTTTGGCATCAGATGCCCATGGGAATGCATCAATTCAGGGCGCGATTGTAAACACAAGCTCTTTAGCTCAGTCTATTGAAGCTAATAACACAGTTTAGACATTTGATAGCAACTTAGCATGTAAGGAGGTTAGTCTGACACAGACACTTGACAGTCAATCAATTGGAAATGAAAACAAATAATACTCAGGATAATTCCTTAACTTCATGACCCTGGCAAGAAATCTCACCGACAGCTAATGCATGATGAAAATTTAGATGTATGCTGAGTGTCACTTTTCAAGCATTTAAATAAATGAAAAATCAACCCCATGGAACTGTGCTAATTTTCCAAAAAGCAGAAAATGCTGGAAGTACTCAGCAGGTCAGCACGAGGCAACACGATGGCACAGTGGCTGTCTCTGCTCCCTCACAGCACCAGGGACCGGGTTCGATTCTGGAGTTGTGCAAACATCTTCACCCTTTATCTATGTGGGTTTCCCCTGGATGCTCCAGTTTCAAAGAACAAAGAACAAAACAGCACGGGAAACAGGCCCTTTGGCCCAACGAGCCCGCACCGCCACACCGATGTTCCCACCTCTACCCGCGATCCCTGTCCATGTTTATAGATCTATGGATTAAAAACCAAATTTGAGACAATTTAGGGAGAATTTGTTTTGCCAATTAGCCTAAGAGCACATCTTTGGGATGTGGGAGGAAACCGGAGCTCCCGGAGAAAACCCATGCAAGCACAGGGAGAATGCGCAAACTACCACAGACACAGACACAAATCCATGTATCTGCACAGCACAGCGATAGTCACTGAGCTGTCATGTTGCCCATCAGATGGTCCAGGTCAAGTGTACACTAACGATGTGAAGCAGTAGGATACTCTCGAAAAAGATCCAAGAGCAGTCCTCTCACGACCCATCCTCCCATAATCCAAAGATGTGTAGGTTAGGTAGCTTGGCCATGGTGAATTGTCCCTTAGTGTCTCAAGATGTGTAGGTTTGGAGAATTAATGGGGTAAATATTTGGGGTTATGGGGATAGGGCCTGTGTTGGATGTTCTGTTGGACAGTCAGTGCAGACTTGATGGGCCAAGTGGCCTCCTTCTGCACTGTAGGGATTCTATGATTCTATGATTTGAGGTCAGGCAGCACCTATGGAGACAGGAAAAACAGAGTTAATCTGTGGGATTTTACATGCCACCCTGCCCCAGCTAGTTCTGCAGTGCCAGAGGTAGCCAATCATTGGCCAGTAACTGGATCTTCTGGTCCTGCCAATGTCAACTGGTTTTGCCAATATTCGTACCCTCCATGAATGGGCAATCCACGATGGAAGGGCAAGGTCAATGGGACCGGAAGATCCTGCCAGCTGAAATGGCTGGAAAATTTCAGCCAATGTTTCAGGTTGATTACTTTTCCAATATTTTCAGTGGCTATCGAAAGGGACTACAAAATTGGAAAAAGACCTTGACTATGCAAATCCTAGAGAACGCAGAAATATCTGCACCCTGATTTATGTTGGAAACCAAGAGAAGTGAATCAAGTATTCCAGTTTGCACTGGCAATGAGCAGTCTTTCCCAACATCATTGTGTCGTCAGTAAATGTGTTGGGACCTCTTTAAGTAGTAGGGTGGCCTTGAGTTACTACAATGTGCAGCAATATTTAATTTGCCTCTGTAAGGAAATAAGTAAACAAGACCAGAAGTTCCTGCCCAAGGTCAACACATCTTTATGTGGCCCGCCACACCTTCCATCTTGCCCACCCTCCTCAGGCAGGATGGGAAAATTTGACCAAGTTTTCTGGAATGGCAAGTAGTTGCTGCTTCATATTATATCAGAGGCAGAAAGAAGAGACAAAGGAATCACATAATTCATCACCTGATGAGTTACATGATGCATCCATAACTCGGACACCAGACACAAAGTAAATGGTCATCTTGCATCACATCTTCCCCTCAAAGCAAGAAGAATATACCTACCATTTCAAGATTCAACAAAAACTACACATTTATAGGAAATAGAACATAGAACATAGAATATTACAGTGCAGAACAGGCCTTTCGGCCTTCGATGTTGCGCCGAACAATTAAGAAAAAACGATGACCCTCTAACCTAAACCATTCCCTTTTCATCCATAAACTTATCTACTAACCTCTTAAAAGCCACTAAAATTGGCGCATCTACAACTGCAGCAGGCAGGGCATTCCATACCCTTACCACCCTCTGGGTAAAGAACCTACCTCTGACATCTGTCCTATAACTACCCCCCCTTAATTTAAAGCTATGTCCCCTCGTGCTAGCTTTCTCCATCCTAGGAAAAAGGCTATCACTGTCCACCCTATCTAAACCTCTAATCATCTTATATGTTTCGATTAGGTCCCCTCTTAGCCGCCTCCTTTCTAACGAAAAACAACCTCAAATCCCTCAGCCTCTCTTCATAAGACCTGCCCTCCATACCAGGCAACATCCTGGTAACCTCCTCTGTACCCTCTCCAATGCCTCCACATCTTTCTTATAATGCGGGGACCAGAACTGCACACAATACTCCAAGTGCGGCCGCACCAGAGTTTTGTACAGTTGCAACATGACGTTGCGGCTCCGAAATTCAATCCCCCTACCAATAAAAGCCAAGACTCCGTATGCCTTCTTAACAACCTTATCTACTTGATTGCCAACTTTCAGGGATCTATGCACATATACACCAAGATCCCTCTGTTCTTCAACACTATTAAGAGTCCTACCATTAGCCCTATACTCTACACATTTGTTATTCCTGCCAAAGTGAATTACCTCACACTTTTCCACATTAAATTCCCTTTGCCACCTCTCGGCCCAGCTCTGCAACTTGTCCAAGTCTCTCTGCAAACTATAACACCCCTCTTCACTATCTACACTCCTCCGACTTTGGTGTCATCCGCAAATTTACTAATCCATCCTTCAATACCCTCATCCAGATCATTTATAAAAATTACAAACAGCAGGGGTCCAAAACAGATCCCTGAGGTACACCACTTGTAACCGAACTCCACGATGAATAATTTCCATCAACCACCACCCTCCGTCTTCTATCAGCTAGCCAATTCCTAATCCAATTAGCTAAATCACCCTCAATCCCATACATCTGCATTTTCTGCAGAAGCCTTCCGTGGGGCACCTTATCGAATGCCTTACTAAAGTCCATATATACCACATCAACTGCCTTACCCCCATCCACCTCTTTGGTCACTTTTTCAAAAAACTCAATAAGGTTAGTAAGGCACGACCTACCCTTCACAAAACCATGCTACTATCCCCAATCAATTTGTTTCTTTCTAAATAACTATAAATCCTATCCCTAATAATTCTTTCCAATACTTTGCCCACAACAGAAGTAAGACTCACCAGTCTATAATTTCCAGGAAAGTCTCTATTCCCCTTCTTGATCAATGGGACCATGTTTGCCACGCTCCAGTCTTCCGGCACTATACCTGTAACCAACGACGACCTGAAGATCAGAGCCAGAGGCTGTGCAATCGCCTCTCTCGCCTCCCAGAGAATCCTAGGGTAAATCCCGTCTGGCCCAGGGTACTTATCTAACTTCAAACCCTCAAGAATATCTAGCACATCCTCCTTATCTACTTCAATACTTTCCAGTTTGCAACCCTGTATCCCAGTGTTCTCCACAACTACATTTACATCTCCCTGCGTGAATACCGAAGAGAAATATTTGTTCAATGCCTCTCCAATCTCTTCAGGCTCCACACACAACTTCCCACTGCTGTCTCTGACTGGCCCTAATCTTGCCCTAACCAATCTTCTATTCTTAACATATCTAAAGAAAGCTTTAGGATTCTCCTTGATCCTATCAGCCAAACTCGGAAACTTAATCCAATAGAACACCATCACAGACACTATTCCAACAAATAAGGGTTTATTCTAGCAGTGCAGCAGATCAGGAGACATCAGAAGAGGTTGTTTCACAGGATTCCCATTGGGTACTCATCCTCCGTGCATCTCCAGAACCAAGGTTTTGAGAGTATTCAGCACCGTGCCAAATTCTGGCGTGGAGTTAATTTCAATATTCTAATTGTGATTGATTAACAGACTGGGAACTGATGTACTTGGGCTGGCTAGCTAATCCCCTGACCCCCTCATCAGGAATGGTTCACCCCAGCAGCATTTACAACTGCTCCCCACTAATGAGGAGTAGGTGGCCCCACCCGCTGGAATGAAAACATGCCGTTGAGCATGTGCCCCCATCTCCACCCCTCCACTCCCCTACTTCCATCACCCTCAGGAGGTCAGGGGTAAGGGACGGCTGACTTTCCCTTTCAGATCCCATAGAATCCTGAAGGCAATTGTCCATCGGATCGGTATCGACTCTCCGAAAGACTATCTTACTCAGACCCAACCAGCCCCCGGGATTTTACCATGGCTAATCCACATATCTTGGGACACAAGGGGCGAGTTAGCATGGCCAATCCATCTATTGTGCACATATTTTGATGGAAGTGATGGTTCATCTGGAGAGTGCAACCAGAGTCAAATTGATGGCACAATAGCTGGCACAACTGTCCAGAGCACAAAGAAGGTTAGAAGAGCAATTGTGCTGTAAGATTCAATCATTACGGGAATAGGCAGGTGCTTGTCTGGCCACAAAATCCAGAATTGAACAAGGAACAAAGAAATTTGCAGCATAGGGACAGGTTCTTTGGCCCTCCAAGTCTGCACTGACCATGATGCCTGACTAAAACAAAACCCCCTACGCAAACAGGGACCGTATCCTTCCATTCTTATCCTATTCACGTATTTGTTAAGATGCTCCTTAAATGTCACTGTGGTATCCACTTCCACTATCTCCTCCGGCAGCGAGTTCCAGGCACCCACCACTCCCTGTATAAAAAACCTGCCTCATATATCTCCTTCAAACCTTGCCCCACACAGTTTAAACTTATGCCCCTGTTGACTCTTCCATCCTGAGAAAAAGCTTCTGACTATCCACTCTCTCTGTGCCGCTCATAATCTTGTAGACTTCGATCAGGTTGCCCTTCAACCTCCGTCGCTCCAGTGAGAACAAGCTAAGTTTCTTCTTATAGCTAATGTTTCCATATCAGGCAACATCCTGGCAAATCTTTCTGTGCCCTCTCCAAAGTCTCTGCATCATTCTGGTAGTGTGACAACTAGAAATGAACACTATATTCAAGTGTGGGCTAATTAAGATTCTATAAAGCTGCAACATGACTTGCCAATTTTTAAATTCAATGCCCTGGCCGAAGGCAAGCATGCCATATGCCTTTTTGACTACTTCTTCACCTGCATTGCCACTTTTGGTGGCCTGTGTATCTGTACACCCAGATCACTCTGCCTCTCAGCACTCTTCAGGATTCTGCCATTTACTATATATTTAATATCTGTATTGGACCTTCCAAAATGCATTACCTTACATTTGTCCAGTTTAAAATTCATCTGCCATCTTTCTACCCAAGTCTCCAACTGATGTATATCTTACTATGTCCTCTGATGATACTCATCACTATCCCCAAATCCACCAACTTTTGTGTCATCCACAAATTTACTAATCAAACTGGTTACATTTTCCTCCAAATCATTTATATATATTACAAACAGCACAGGTCCCAGCACTGATCTCTGAGGAATGCCACTTGTCACAGCCTTCCATTCAGAAACACACCCTTCTACTGCTACCCTCTGTTTTCTACGATCGAGCCAGATGGGTGGACGATGGAACTGTCTGTTGATTTCCAATGTGTTTTTATGGTTTCCAAATGAGCAAAGTCATAAAATCCCGTCCATAACGTCCAATGAGAGATGTGATTTCCCATTTGGGAATTTACTGAAGAATTCTGAGTGTTTTCAGAATTACATTAACAACAATCAATTTAAGATTATTGATTGGATTCACAACGCTCATCACTTACACTTGCTAGAAGCTCCATATATACACATATTGGGACCTGTCCTCTGCCCACAGAAAGCATGTGGCCAGACATTGCAACATGTGTTAATAAACAAGGGCATGAGACACAATAGCTCCCTACAGCCTTAGTCACGGCAATGTCTCACCCAATCAAAGCCAAGTTGCCAAACATTCTGCAAAAGGGTGTAGAGTACAAAAACAAGTAAATAATGTTAAACCTATATAAAATACAGATTTGGCCTCAACTATCATATTGAGTCTAATTTTGAGAAGATGTGAACACATCCTAGAGAGGATGCAGAAAGATTTATGAGAATGGTCCAGGGATGAGGAATGTCAGTTGTGTAGAAAAATTGGAGAAGTTGGGACTGTTATCTTTGAAGAAGAGAAAGTCAAGAGGAGATTTGTTAGAAGTATTCAAAAAAATTTGGGATTTAGAAAGAGTAAGTTGGGAGAAAATTCCCTCTGTCGGGAACACTAGCACAAAGATTTATGGTAATTGGCAGAAGAAGCAATGACAACATGAGGAGAAACTTATTCACGCAGCAAGTGATTAAGATCTGGAATGTACTGCCTAAGAGTGTGGCATAGGCAGAATCAATCAAGACTTTCAAAAGGGAATCATTACCTGAAGAGGAAAACATTTCAGAGTTATGGGTAGAATCAGTAATTGGAATGGAGTGTCTAAATGACCCTTCATCAGATTTCTGAAGAAGGTCATCTGGAGTCGAAACGCTGGCTCTATTCTCTCTCCACAGATGCTGTCAGGCCTCCGAGATTTTCCAGCATTTTCTGTTTTTGTGTGATGATGAATCATTTTCTGTGATAAAATGTTCACAAACCTGTTATGATGCCAATTAATGCTGTAAGTGGATGGCAGGATCCCAGAATGCAACGTTGGCTCAAAGACCATACATTTTTTTACCAAATGTGGAGGAAATGGAGTCACTGGAAGGCTAATTAGTTTTTACCAACAAAAGAAAACATTTATTAAACATGAAAGAAATGGATTACATAATAATACTCCCTTATGTTCCCCTTAGCTTAACAAATATACACAGGTTTTAAGGTTACCATGGATGATGAACATTTGGGTGCCAGATCAGATACCCCATGTTATAATGAGCACATACCGAATAACAGTAGTTATAGCTGGGGGAAAGGAAATTAGGAGGCTATTAGGAGAGATTTAGGATGCATAGGATGGAGCAGGAAATTGCAGGGGCTGGGGACATCTGAAATGTAGAGCATATTTAAGGAACAGCTTCTGCATGTCCTTAATGAATATGTACCTGCCAGGCAGGGAGGAAGTGGTCGAGTGAGGGAACCATGGTGTACTAGGGAAGCTGAATCTCTGGTGAAGAGGAAGAAGGAGGCTTATGTAATGATGAGACGTGAAGGCTCACTTAGGGCAATGGAGAGCTATAAATCAGCCAGGAAGGAGCTAAAGAGGGAGTTGAGAAGAGCTAGAAGAGGACACCAGAAGACTTTGGCGGATAGGATTAAGGAGAATCCTAAAGCTTTTTACAGGTATATAAATAATAAAAGATTGGTTAGGGCAAGATTAGGGCCAGTCAGAGATAGCAGTGGGAAGTTGTGCATGGAGCCTGAGGAGATAGGAGAGACACTGAATGAGTATTTTTCGTCAATATTCACGCAGGAGAAAGACAATGTTGTCGGGGAGAATACTGCGATACCAGGTTGTAGACTGGGCAGGATTGAGGTTCATAAGGAGGAGGTGTTAGCGAATCTTGAGGGTATGAAAATTGATAAGTCCCCTGGGCCAGATGGGATTTACCCCAGGATTCTCTGGGAGGCTAGAGAGGAGATTGGAGAGCCTTTGGCTTTGATCTTCATGTCGTCGTTGGCTACAGATATAGTGCCAGAAGACTGGAGGATAGCAAATGTTGTCCCTTTGTTCAAAAAGGGGAGTAGGGACCATCCTGGAAATTATAGACCGGTGAGCCTGACTTCTGTTGTGGGCAAAATCTTGGAAAGAATTATAAGGGATAGGATTTATAAGCATCTAGAGAGAAATAAATTGATTAGGAATAGTCAGCACGGTTTTGTGAAGGGTAGGTCGTGCCTCACAAATCTTATTGAGTTTTTTGAGGAGGTGACCATAGAGGTAGATAAGGGTAAGGCAGTTGATGTAGTGTATATGGATTTTAGCAAAGCGTTTGATAAGGTTCCCCATGGTAGGCTACTGCAGAAAGTGCAGATGCATGGGATTGAAGGTGATTTAGCATTTTGGATTAGGAATTGGCTAGCTGATAGAAGACAGAGGGTGGTGGTTGATGGGAAATATTCAACCTGGAGTGCAGTTACAAGTGGTGTACCTCAAGGATCTGTTTTAGGGCCACTGCTGTTTGTCATTTTTATAAATGACCTAGATGAGGGTGTAGAGGGTTGTATTAGTAAATTTGCTGACGATACCAAAGTGGGGGGAGTTGTAGACAGCGAGGATGGATGTTACAGTTTGCGGAGGGACATAGATAGGTTGCAGAGCTGGGCCGTGAGGTGGCAAATGGAATTCAATATGGATAAGTGTGAGGTGATTCACTTTGGTAGGAGTAACAGGCATATGAAATATAGGGCTAATGGAAGGACCCTTAATAGTGTTGTCGAGCAGAGGGATCTTGGGGTACAAGTACATAGCTCTTTGAAAGTTGGCACCCAGGTTGATAAAGTTGTTAAGAAGGCGTACGGTGTGTTAGTTTTTATTGGTAGAGGGATTGAATTTAGGAGCCGTGAGGTTATGTTACAACTGTACAAAACTCTGGTGCGGCCGCACTTGGAGTATTGCGTACAGTTCTGGTCGCCGCATTATAAGGAAGATGTGGAAGCATTGGAAAGGGTGCAGAGGAGGTTTACCAGGATGTTGCCTGGTATGGTGGGAAGGCTTATGAGGAAAGGCTGAGGGACCTGAGGTTATTTTCATTAGAGAGAAGAAGGTTACGCGGTGACCTAATTGAGGCATATAAGATGATCAAAGGACTGGATAGGGTGGATAGTGAAAGCCTTTTTCCTCGGATGGTGATGACCAACACGAGGGGACATAACTTTAAATTAAGAGGTGGTAGTTTTAGGACGGATGTCAGAGGCAGATTCTTTACACAGAGGGTGGTGAGAGCGTGGAATGCCCTGCCTGCAGCAGTTGTGGACTCGCCTACTTTGGGGGCATTCAAATGTTCGGTGGATAGCATATGGATGATATTGGAATAGTTTAGGTTAGAGGGTCCACTGGCCGGCGCAACATCGAGGGCCGAAGGGCCTGTACTGCGCTGTAATGTTCTATGTTCTATGTTCTATGTTTCTATAATATGAACTGAGCCTAGACCCCAACAATTTTTCTATTTTGGTATTAGTGTGGGGATAAGATGCTTTACTTCAGGCAATATTCTACTAACTAACTGGGAAGCTTTTATCAAAACAAACTTTATTTAGTAACACGGTTTAATCATAACAAATGAACCTTTTACAACTGAAAAAATACTTAAACATGATAAGATACAATTCTTGACAGCTAATCTATCACTATGAGTTCCAATTCAAGAAATATTACAGATACAAAGCTCTTTATAAAATTAGTCAGTAAAATACAGACAAGTTTGCTTATCTTAGGTTAACAATCCAAGAGCTTCCAGAACACTTTCAGAGAGAGATAGAGAAAGAGAAAGAGAGACCTGTTTCTTCTAGCCGTTCAAACAACAACTGCTGGAATCTTTAAGATATGAAAGTGAAACAATATTTCTTCGCTGCAAGCTTAGCTCTTCCCATTAAGCACATGACTCTATCCCTGTCAATCAACCTAATCAAAACTTCATTCTGGAACACCCAAGGGAGATTAAAGTAAACACAAATGCATTAGCTCAACCTAAAACAAACACTCTAGGTCTAAAATGAATACTTATCCTCTTTTCCTATCTCCCAGTCTGGACAAACTGGCACTCTGCAAAACAGATCTGAATTCTAGATATACCCCTTATGAGGAAAGTGTTATATGCATGCTTCTTAAGGGTGTAGTATCATTGCACAAAGTATAATTGAAATTACAATGGGCTCATTAGCACAGAAGTTTTGGGCTTATGGATTCTTCCTCGGAATTTTCAAGATTATTCTCATGCTTGAGTTTTCGCTTTCCTTTTTTCCGAAATTCCTGTTAGTATTTCAAAACATTTCATTTTCCTCTGCCTCAACTGGCTTACTGTTTCTTCTCACTGTTAATTGCTTTAACTTCAAGTTCCAGTTTCTTCATAGAGTTACTTTAAAACATTCTTTTGTCCTGAAAGTCTTCTCCCAACCATAAATCTTGTTAAATTGAACAGCTTCTTTAACTCAAAGCTCTAGTTTGTCTCTCCCTTGGCTGCTTCTGGAACATATTTTATTCTCCATTCATTTTGCTTCAGTATTCTGCAGTCTAGTTTTGATCATTATTCTATTGAGCTGACTTGTTTAGCTTTCATTTACTACATTTTAACAGCCTCTCTTAACGTTGAATAGAACTGAGAGAGAGAGAGGGAGAGAGAGAGATCTTTCCCCCTGCTTCCTCATAGAAAACAACAAAGCTGTCATACACTTTTGCTACACTTATGAACACGAAGTGCTCCAGCTCCACTCTTACTCTGTGATTTCTTGTCTTGTTGGTGGGATAGCTTTGGATTTTAGCAGAAACTGAAGTTAAACCCTTATTAGCCAAACATTATTTTCAACATCTATCCACAGCACCACTCTCGGTACAGAAATTAATCCTACCTAACTTCTCACATTTTACTCATCAAAATATAAATCTCTTAAGTCTATCTTTGGGTTTCTTTACAAACCTCAGTACTGCAAATTCCCAGATACAAGTTATCATAGAATCATAGAGTCCCAACACAGAAGAAGGTCATGTAGCCATTGACTCTGCACTGACTCTCTAAAATAGCACCTTACTCAGCCTAAATATCCTGCCTTAATACTCACACGTTTCATAGAATCATAGAATCCTACACTGCAGAAACAGGCCCTTCGGACCATCAAGTCTACACTGAACACAATCCCACCCAGGGCCCACCTCCATATCCCTACATATTATACTCACTAATCCCACTAACCTATGCATCCCTGGACACTAAGGGGCAATTCTTAGCATGACCAATCAACCTAACCTGCACATCTTGGATTGTGGGAGGAAACCCACAGAGACACGAGGAGAATGAGCAAACTCCACACAAAATGAGCTGAGCTGGGAATTGAACCCAGGACCCTGAACTGTGAAGCAGCACTGCTGATCACTGTGCTACTGTGCCATCCACTTACCTCACTAATCCCCCTAATCTACATATTTTTTCACACTAAGGGGAAATTTAGCATCAATAATCCACCTAACCTGCACACCTTTGGACTATGGGAGGAAACCAGAGCATCTGGGGGAAATCCACACAGACTCGGAGAGAACATGAAAATTCCACGCAGATAGTCAGACCCAAGGCTGGAATTGAATCTAGGTCGCTGGTGCTGTGAGGTAACAGTGCTAATCACAGTGCCACTGTGAAGCCATTGCATTTTACTATTACCTGTTACTAAGGTGTTTGGTACCCTAATGATAGAATCGTAGAGTCCTTTAGTACAGAAGGAGGCCATTTGGCCCATCGAGTTTGTACTGACCACAATCCCATCCAGGATTCCTGCAACACCACCCATTTAGCCTGCTAACCCGCCTGACACTAATGGGGAATCAACCTAACCCACACATCTTTGGACTGTGGGAGAAAATCGGAGTGCCCGGAGGAAACCCACACAGACATGGGGAGAAAGTATAAACTCCACACAGACAGTGACAGAAGGCTAAAATTGAACCAGGGTTCCAGACACTGCGAGGCAGCAATGCTAACCACTGCTCCACTGTGCCACCTGTACAATATATTATGAAGCTGACTGCTACTATTAAACTACTGTAAGTGTGGCACCCAAAAAGCATGGTAAGATTATATTACTCTCTCCAGCCCCAACCTTTGATGAAGGCCATGCTTCAGAGTTGTGATGTATTCCTTATTTGTGAAAACGCCTGTGAGTCAAAAAATGCTTAATGACATCTTCAAACTGTGTTTCCTTTCTGGGCCAGAATAGGCTGCCGCTGTCTCCATGCATCAACATCTAGTCCTGATTTGTGTTAGTTCAGCTACTAACATTAAATCTGTGAGTAATGGAGTTAGAAAGTTGCTATTCTTTTGAACATCAAATTGCCTTGAACGGTTAGTTCATCTTGAAAGTCAATGGAAAGGATGGAAACGTCCAAGTACCTCTGACTTGATTCCAGGCCAGCCTTTCCTGACAATAACTTGAAGTTGTTTTTAAACCATGTTATTCCCCAGCAGCATAATTAAGTTGTTGCCAGCATGAATCTCCAACTGAAAGTAATTTGTGATGGACAATTTCTTGCAATTCAAGTGTAAAATCACAGGTGTTGACATCTGACAAGCGTGCGCTGCACAGTTTATCTGCTCGGACCATCATTTCCTCTTGAAGACAAAAAGAAAACACTTTTAGAATCTTAACAACATTCTTTCAAGCCTCTTAGGCATGTGTTTAATGATTTGAGAACTATTGATACTGTGATCCATTTCAGTATTCACTCCTTTCCACTACAGATATAGTCTTCAAATTCCTCACAGGCAAGTATGATTACCAGAAGTTCTTTCTTGATTTAAGAATATCTTGACTATGCTGCTGCTAATGCCTTTGATGCATATGCCACTGCTTGTTGGTTCTGTCTCAATGCTTCTCTAACTCCAAAATGAGATGCATTGCTTTAGAGAGTGGCTTCTTCCTTGAGACTTTAATACCTAAGTACCAGTCACCACTGTTTTAAGTCACTGCAAATCCAACTTTTACAACACTTCCAAAATCACTTTGTTTCTTCTGCTTTATTATATCCAACAGATGTGGAATAAATGTGCTCAGATACTGAACAAATTCTCACAGTTTCTGGATTCCTGCTGCATCAATAAGTGGGGGCACTTCCAAATTGTTTTAACGCTGGTTGGGTCCACGCAGCCCTCTTCCTGAAACAACATGTCCTATGAAAGCAATTTTTTTTTGCAAGTTTTAGTTTAGTCATTGCAGCATACTGGCACAGTGGTTAATATTAGTGCTTCACAGCATCAGGGGCTTGGGTTTAATTCCAGCCTTGGATGACTTTCTGTGTGGAATTGCACATTTTCTCGGTTCTGCGAGGGTTTCCTCTTGTTACCTCCCACAGTCCAAAGATTTGTGGGTTAGGTGGACTGGCCATGCTAAATTGCCCCTTTGTGTCCAAAGATGTGTAGATTAAGGGAGTTAGCACAGAAAATAAGTGGGGGTACAGGGGTAGAGCCTGGAAGAGATGATCTGTAAGAGACTCGGTGCAGATTCCATGGACCAAACAGCCTCCTTCTGCACCATAAGGATTCTGTAGCCAGAATTTTACCACCTCACCCGCCCCAGAGTTGGGGCAGGTGAGGCTCACAGAATGAAATTCTCTGTTGGCCTCGGACAGGATTTTACGAGTCTCTCCCAAGCAATCCCCATATATAATTTAGCGCCATAGCATAATAATTGTGTTTATGCAGGAAAGCTTCTAGATTTTTTATCATTGTCTAACTTCAATACTTTAAGCATTTAGCTTCTAAACTAGTCTTCATACAATCATATGCAATGTATCTGTCTCATCAGTTCCAGCATCTTGCATTGAAAAATCTCTAACTGCTAAGCTGATCCCAAACAGCAAATGCCACCAGCAATTTAATCCAAAAAACACACAGAATGTTTTAGAATGTACTATTCGTCCATCCTGTACTATTTGTCCATTGAACCTCAAACACCAGAACGTATTTGGGATGTTGAAAATCTAAATAAGTTACAACACTGTGTTGGCAAGAGAGAAATCTCCAATCATTGATAGAGGATAATGTTCTTATTTGACAGACTTTTTGAAGTATTAAGAATCCAAGTAAGTGCCACTGTGACTACCCTCAAACTAATTTGTGTACTCATCATTGATCTGATCAGAATTATTCAGGGTTTGCTTCTGTTTGTTTCTTCAAGCCACTAATACACAATGCAGAAAATGTTGATTAAAAATCTGGAATAAAAAGTTGATTCCCTGCAACAGTTTTATTAATTCTTTCAGGGAATATGAGTACTGTAGCAAGGCCAATTTTTGTTGTCCATCTCTCATTTCCCTTGAGTGGCTTGCTAAGCTAGTTCAAAATGCAGTTAAGAATCAATTACATTGTTGTTGCTCTTGAATCACATGTAGCCAGGCCAGATAAGGATGGCAGATTTCCTTCCCTGGAGGATATTAGTGATGATGTAGAGATGCTGGCGTTGGACTGGGATAAACACAGTAAGAGGTCTGATGACACCAATTTTAAATCCAACCGATTTATTTGATAGCAAACTTTCAAGCTTTCGGCTTTTGTAGTCTTCTTCAAACGAATGGGTCAGGCTTCTTCGCCTGAAGAAGGTTACAAAAGCCGAAAGCTTGCAAGTTTACTATCAAATAAATCGGTTGGATTTAAAATTGGTGTTGCCAGACCTCTTACTGTGGATACTAGTGAACCAAATAGATTTCTATTACAATCTATGATAGTTACATAATCACCAGTAATGAGACTCACTTTATATTCCACGTTTATTTATTGAATTTCAATTCCATTAGCTGCGACAGTGGAATTTGAATCCATGTCCCCAGAGCATTAGACTGTATATTACTAGTTGAGTTACATTATAATTAGGTCACTGTCTCCTGCTGTTCCATTCCAATTAACCGTACAAAACTCTAGTGCGGCTGCACTTAGAGTATTGTGTGCAGTTCTAGTCCCCACATTATAAGAAAGATGTGGAGGCATTGGAGAGGGTACAGAGGAGGTTTACCAGGATGTTGCCTGGTATGGAGGGCATGTCTTATGAGGAGAGGCTGAGGGATTTGAGGTTGTTTGCGTTAGAAAGGAGGAGGCTAAGAGGGGACCTGATCGAAACATATAAGATGATTAGAGGTTTAGATAGGGTGGACAGTGATAGCCTTTTTCCTAGGATGGAAAAAGCTAGCACGAGGGGACACAGCTTTAAATTAAGGGGTGATAGTTATAGGACGGATATCAGAGCAGGTTCTTTACCCAAAGGGTGGTTCGGGAGTGGAATGCCCTGCCTGCAGCAGTTGTAGATGCGCCAAGTTTGGTGGCGTTTAAGAGGTTAGTTGATAAGTATATGGAAGAGAAGGGAATGGTTTAGTTTGGAGGGGCATGCTTTTTATATTGGTCGGCGCAACATCGAAGGCCGAAGGGCCTGTTCTGTGCTGTAATGTTCTATGTTCTATGTTCTATGTTCTAATTCCAATAGTAATTTTCAAGCTATAAGCAGGTAGCTTACAGCCTGAAGGATGCCACTCCACTTCAAGTGGGGCTGACCAGGAATCCTTTCTGTTCTTACCACCAGCCATTGGCATACATCGAAGGATTTGCAGTTTGACACTCAAGCTGTTTGACTGCATTATGAACGCAACTTCCTTGACCATCAGGTCCTGGGGTTGCAGATGAACACAGTAAGAAGGCTCACAACAACAGGTTAAAGTCCAACAGGTTTATTTGGTAGCAAAAGCCACTAGCTTTCAGAACGCTCGCTGCTCCTTCGTCAGATGACCTTGTGTTGTGAGACTTCTTACTGCGTTTACCCCGGTCCAATGCTAGCATCTCCACATCGTGGCAGATAAACCCAGAGCTCCTGGCTCATATAAATACTTTGGCTACAAGTGCAGACCGACAAAGGTTTGCTGTTTACTGAATCGCACCAGTGGAAGGAAATAGAACAAACTAAAACACCTGTCTTAGCAGCTGCTGAGTCACCTGATGAATTCCATGATTCGGCTGCCATGCTTGAAGAACAGTGAATTACACTTGCGAGCCCCATCTACATGCCTCCGTTGTAACACTGAACTATGTTTGAAAATCTGGAGCTTTATGCTTTAAACAAGATCAAAGAAACATAGCAGTAACATGTTTCCCAACTTCTTTTCCCCATGGTAATATTTGCCAGAATTTTAGTGCCTTGGCCTTCCCAGAATTGGTGCGCCGGACTCACAGAACTGCATTCACCATTGGGATCTTACGAGCCTCAGACGGGTGAGGCCATAAAATTCCAGCACTTGTCTAACATGCTATCAATTGGATTGATATTTGCAATCTGATGTTTAACCTTCAAATAAAAATTTTGGCCAGATATGAGAATTAAGTTTTCAGATCTAGCAGAAGAGATGTGGGATGGGACTGCATGTTGTTTACTCATCATTCAGTGGTTTTATAAATTGTAAACTCTCTCTATTCCCTTTCTGAGAAGTTCAAACCTGTAGAAAACAAATTTCCCAGTTTAGAGGAGTGATATGGAACATAGATCTCAATAAATTAAGGCAGAAATGTTCAGATAGCTTTGAAATCTGGTGATAAAACACCCACTGACTAACCAATGGTGTGTAAAAGAAAACAATTCAGGTTCCTTCTTTAAAGGCTTGTAAGGTATTACATGCAATACTACTGCTCTTCAACTGAAATTGTTGTGTGCTTAGTGTTCTCACCTGACGGGAATACTGAATAGTTACTGACATCTTATATTTTAAAAAACGGGCAACTATGAATGAAAAGTTCCATCAGAGTGCATTCCGGAAAGACACTTTAAGGGATACAACATTTGCTCTGACATAAGGTATATGAGTAACTTAACACATGACATGTGTAAGAGTTTTTTTTAATTTATTTACAGGATGCAGGTGTGCAGGCCAGCATTTTCTGCTCATCCTCAGTTGCTTTTCAGAAAGTAGTGGAGAACTGCCTTCTTGAACTGCTGCAATCCTTGAGATGTAGGTACATCCACAATTCCGTTTATGAGGGAATTCGAAGACAGTGAAAGAGTAACAATATACTTTCAACTCTGAATGGTGAGTGGCTTGTAGGAGAACCTCCAAAATGGCGGCATTCCCAAATATCTACTGCGTTTGTTCTTCCAGTTGGTCATGTTTGTGAGCTTGTAAGATATTGCCTAAGAAATTTTTGTGACTCCTGCTGTGTATATTGTAGATGGTACACACGGCTGCCGTTTTCGTCAATGGCGAAGGAATTGAATGTTTGTAGAAGGGGTAGTGATCAAGTGGGCTGTTTTGTCTCAGATGGTGCCAAGCTTCTTGAATGTTGTTGGAGCTGCACTCATCCAGTCAAGTGGGGAGTGTTCTACTGCATTCCTTACTTGTGCTTTTTAATGATGAACAGGCCTCAGAGAGTTGTAAGGTGAGACACTCTTCACAGAATTTCTAGTTTCTGACCTGCTCTGGTACAGTAAGTATGTAGCTGATCCAATTCAGTTTCTTATCAATGGTAACTCTAGGATGTTGATGGAGATTCAGCAATGGTAATGCCATTGAATGTTAAGGGGCAATGGTTAGATTCTGTCTTGTTGGAGATGAACATTGTCTGGCACTTGTGTGGTATAAATGTTACTTGCCAGTTGTCAACCCAAGCCCGGATATTATCCAGGTTTCTCACATTTGGGCATGCTTCAGTATCTGGGAAGTCATTTAACATTGTGCATCGATCAGTGGACATCCACACTTCTAACCTTATGATTAAAGAAAAATGGTTAGATCTAGCACATTATTACAGAAACATAGGATCTCTACAGAGCAGAAAGAGACTATCTGGTCCATCAAGTCTGGATCAACTCTCCAAAGGAGCATCCTATCTAAGTCCTCCCATTTCCCCTATCCCTGTAACCCTACATATTTCTCTCTAACCTACATATCTTCAGAAATTAAAGCGGAATTTCACATGATTAATCTATCTAACCTGCATATCTTTGGACTGAGGAAGGAAAAGGATTTAAAAGTTTATTTAATAGTCACAAGCAAGGCTACTGCAATGAAGTTACTGTGAAATTCCCCTGGTTGCCACATTCTGATGCCTATTTGGGTCAATGCATCTAACCAGCACATCCTTTAGACTGCTGGAGGAAATTGAAGCACCCAGAAGAAACCCACATAGAGATGGGGAAAACATGTAAACACCACACTGACAGTGACCCAAACAGGAATTGAACTCAGGTCCCTGGCACTATGAGACAGCAATGCTAACCTCTGTGCTACTATGCTAATGACTGCAGGACACCTGAAGGAAATCCATGCAGACATGAGGAGAATGAGCAAACCCCATATAGAGAGTAACCCGAGGCCAGAATTGAACTCAGGTCCCTTGTGCTGTGAGGCAGCAGAGCCCTCTACTTTGACTAGAAGAATAGAATAGAAAAACAGCATATCAGTTCAATGTAGAGAGATTGCAGATCTCTGAAGTCTAGATGGATCTGGGAGTCCTGATACTTGAATCACAAAATGTTAGTTATGAAGGCACTACAAATAATTAGGAAGGCAAATGGAGTGGAATATAAAAGTAGGGAATTTTGTTACCATGCTACAGAACATTAGTGTGAGTGCTGTATACAGCCTTGGTCTCCTTTTTTAAGAAAGGATATAGATAACTTTAAAGTAATTCAGAGAAGAAAGTTCCCTTCAACTGATAGTTGGGATGTGGAGTTATCTTATATGGCTGGGCCTGTATTCATTAGAGTTTAGGAGATTGAGAAGTGACTCTGTAAGATCCTGAGGTGACTTGACATAGTGGATGCCGAAAGATTATTTCCCCTAGTGAAACTTGGGGACACAGTTTAAAAATAAGAGTCTCCCATTTCAGGGAACAATAGAACATAGAACATAGAACATAGAACAATACAGCACAGAACAGGCCCTTCGGCCTTCGATGTTGTGCCGACCAAAATAAAAAGCAATGCCCCTCCTAACTAAACCATTCCCTTCTCATCCATATACTTATCAACTAACCTCTTAAACGCCACCAAACTTGGCGCATCTACAACAGCTGCAGGCAGGGGATTCCACTCCCTAATCACTCTTTGAGTAAAGAACCTACCTCTGATATCCGTCCTATAACTCATACCCCTTAATTTAAATTTGTGTCCCCTCGTGCTAGCTTTTTCCATCCTAGGAAAAAGGCTATCACTGTCCACCCTATACAAACCTCTAATTATCTTATATGTTTCAATAAGATCCCCCCTTAGCCGCCTCCTTTCTAACGAAAACAACCTCAAATCCTTCAACCTCTCTTCGTAGGACCTGCCCTCCATACCAGGCAACATCCTAGTAAACCTCCTCTGTACCCTCTCCCATGCCTCCACATCTTTCTTATAATGTGGCGACCAGAACTGCACACAATACTCCAAGTGCGGCCGCACTAGAGTTTTGTACAGCTGCAACATGATGCTGCGGCTCCTAAATTCAATCCCCCTACCAATAAAAGCTAAGACTACATAAGCCTTCTTAACAACTTTATCCACTTGACTGCCTACTTTCAGGGATCTATTGACACATACACCAAGATCCTTCTGTTCCTCAACACTATTAAGAGCCCTACCATTAGCCCTATACTCTACACATTTATTGTTCCTGCCAAAGTGCATTACCTCACACTTTCCACATTAAACTCCATTTGCCACCTCTCGGCCCAGCTCTGCAACTTGTCCAAATCACTCTGTAAACTATAACACCCCTCTTCACTATCTACCACTCCACCGACTTTAGTGTCATCTGCAAATTTACTGATCCATCCCTCAATACCCTCATCCAGATCATTTATAAAAATTACAAACAGCAGGGGCCCCAAAACAGACCCGAGGCACACCACTTGTCACCGAACTCCACGATGAATATCTCCCATCAACCACCACCCTCTGTCTTCTATCTGCTAGCCAATTCCTAACCCAATTAGCTAAATCACCATCTATCCCATACATCTGCATTTTCTGCAGAAGTCTTCCATGGGCCACCTTATCAAACGCCTTACTAAAGTCCATATATACCACATCAACCGCCTTACCCCCATCCACCTCTTTAGTCACTTTTTCAAAAAAATCAATGAGGTTAGTAAGGCACGACCTACCCTTCACAAAACCATGCTGACTATCCCCAATCAATTCATTTCTCTCTAAATAACTATAAATCCTATCCTAATAATTCTCTCCAATACTTTGCCCACAACAGAAGTAAGACTCACTGGCCTATACTTCCCTGGAAGGTCTCTCTTCCCCTTCTTGAACAATGGGACCACATTCGCTATCCTCCAGTCCTCCGGAACCACACCGTAACCAACGAGGACCTGAAGATCAGAGCCAGAGGCTCTGCAATCTCCTCTCTTGCCTCCCAGAGAATCCTAGGGTAAATCCCGTCCGGCCCAGGGGACTTATCCAACTTCAAAACCTCGAGAATTTCTAACACATCCTCCCTATCTACTACAATACTCCCCAATTTGCAACCCTGTACCTCAGTGCTCTCCACAGCTACATTTCCAGCACTCTGCGTGAATACCGAAGAGAAATATTTATTCAGTGCCTCGCCAATCTCTTCAGGTTCCACGCACAACTTCCCACTGCTATCTATGACTGGTCCTAATCTTGCCCTAACCAATCTTCTATTCTTAACATATCGAAAGAAAGCTTTAGGATTCTCCTTAATCCTATCAGCCAACATCTTCTCGTGTCCCCTCTTAGCTCTCCTCAATTCACTTTTTAGCTCCTTCCTGGCTAATCTATAGCTATCCATTGCACTAACTGAGCCTTCAAGCCTCATCCTGACATAAGCCTCCTTTTTCTTCTTAACCAGCAAATCAACTTTTTTCGTACACCAAGGATCTCTTACTCGTCCATTTCCTCCCTGCCTGACAGGGACATACTTATCAAGGACTCGCAGCAGCTGCTCCTTGAATAAGCACCACATTCCAGATGTTCCCAGTCCCTGTAGTTTCCTAGTCCAATCTATGCACCCTAATTCTCTCCTGATGGCCTCATAATTACCCTTCCCCCAGCTATAACTACTGCCCCCAGCTTCATGCCTATCCCTGTCCATCACTAAGGTGAACGTACCGAATTGTGGTCACTATCACCAAAATGTTCACTAACTTCCAAGCCTAACACCTGGTCTGGCTCATTGCCCAGCACCAAATCCAATGTAGCCTCACCTCTAGTTGGCCTATCTACATACTGAGTCAAAAAAACTTCCTGCACACTCTGTACGAAAACTGACCCCTCTAACGAGCTAGAGCTATAGCTATTCCAATCAATATTAGCAAAGTTAAAGTCCCCCATCACAATTACCCTACTACTTTCACTCCTAATCAGAATTGACTTTGCAATCCTTTCCTCAACCTCTCTAGAACTATTAGGAGGTCTGTAAAAGACTCCCAACAGGGTGACCTCTCCTCTCCTGTTTCTAATCTCAGCCCATACTACATCAACAGACAAGTCCTCATCAAACTTCTTTTCTATCACCGTGATACAGTCTTTGACCAATAATGCCACTCCTCCCCCCCTTCTACCTCCTTCTCTACTCCGACTAAAGCATTTGTACCCCGGAACCTGCAACATCCATTCCTGTCCCTGCTCTACCCAAGTCTCTGAAATGGCCACAACATCGAAGTTCCAGGTACTGGTCCAAGCTGCAAGTTCTTCCCCCTTATTGCGAATACTCCTTGAATTAAAGTATACGCATTTCAAACCATGCCCCACCCCACCTGTACGCCGCTGTGTTTTACAACTCTCTTCTATAACCCCCTTACTCTCATCCCTCTCAGCACCCCAACTACTTAGGATCCCACCCCCCCCCGAATCAGTTTAAAGCCCCCATCATAGCCTTAGCAAATTTTCCCCCCCAGATATTAGTCCCCCTCTGGTTCAGGTGTAGACCATCTCTCTTGAAGAGGTCCCACCTATCCCAGAATGAGTCCCAATTGTTAAGGAACCTGAACCCCTCCCGCCTGCACCATCCACGCAGCCATGAGTTCAAACTTTCCCTTTCTCTGTTCTTCTCTAAACTATCCCTTGGCACAGGCAAGAGTCCAGAGATAACCACTCTGCCTGTTATGGACCGAAGCTTCCACCCTAACTCCATAAATTTCTGTTTAATATCCCCTTCCCTTGTCCTACCTACATCATGTGTCCCCACATGAACAATGACTTGGGGCTGACTCCCCTCACCCTTAAGAATCCTAAAAAACCCGATCTGCGACATCCTGGACCCCAGCCCCTGGGAGGCAACACACCAGCCCTGAGTCCTGTTTATTACCATTTACCCTCCTATCTGTCCCTCTAACTATGGAGTCTCCTATAACTAGGCCTAATCTCTTATTCCCCCCACCCACCTGAGCATTCTCAGCAGTCTCACCCCCAGGGACCTGCTCCCTTTGGTCAGCTCCAGTTGATTCTTCCTCAACTGTAGCCTCCAAGACAGAAAATTTATTTTGGAGGGGAACAGCCCCAGGGGATTGTCTCCCCGATTGCTTCTTACCCCTCCTCCTAATAGTTACCCAATTATCAATTATCAATAGTTACCCAATTACCCAATTATATGTGGAGAATTTATTTCTCTCAGAAAGTCATGAACCTGGAACTTTCTTTCTCAGAAAGCCGTGGAGACAGGGCTATCAAATATTTTTGAGCTGAGGTAGATAGATTCTTGACTAACAAAGGAGTCAAAGGTTATTGGCAGGATGTGAAGTTGATGTCATAATCTGATCAACGATGATCTTTTTGAAGGGCAAAAAGACTGGAAGGGCCAAATGGTCTTTTCCTGCTCCTTGCTTGTGTATCCATGGCTATACACTCATATCTATGTTCGCACGTCACAAAGAATCTAACCGTAACCCCCTGGCCACCCAATGACCTTACCATCACTGAGTCCTCCAATGTCAACATTCCGGGTATTGCTATTGATCAGAAATTGAATTGTATCAACCATATAAATACTATGTCTACATTAGCAAGTCAGAGGCTGAGAATTCTGCAGCATTAACACACCTCCTGACTCCCCAGAGCTTGACCATCATCTGCAAGGCACAAGTCAGTAGAATGATGGAGCACTTGCCTGGATGATGTGACTCCAACAGTCTCTAAAAGCTTGGCACCATTCTGTTGAAAGAAGCCTGCTTGATCAACACCATCCACCAACCAACGTATTTACTTCCTCCATCACTGATTTACAATGGCAGCAGCGAGTATCATGTTTAAGGTTCACTGCAGAACTCACTAAACCTCCTTAGACAGTACCTTTCAAACCGTCGACATTTCCCAGTGAAAAGGACCAGGGTAGCAAGGAAAAACCACCACTACAGACATGGAACTGTATCACTGAACCATCACTATTGCTGAATCAAAACTATGTAATTTCTAACTGCGCTCTGAATATATCTACGCTACCGGGGCTGCAACAGTTCATGAGGGCAGCTTATCTTTTCAAGAGCAGTTAGGGATGAATAAGAAATTTCCAGCAATGCCCACATCCCATGGAAGAACTATTAAAATATGAGGTTGAGCAAGTTAAAATCCACACTCCATACTTGCTTCAGAACTACTAAGCTGTGCGTTTAGCAACAACTGGCAAATAATATTTTGTTGAAAATGAACTCTGAATGAGAAAAGACTTGTGCAGAAGCAATCCAGTGAATTAATATAAGCAACTCCAGCTGGCTGCCTATCCTAGAGTATTTGATTTCCAATTCACTGTAATCAGTGAACTTCCTCCTTGAACTGACAATATGAAACTTAGGTACTTATGTTCCTGAAAGCGAGAGACAGGGAGGTTAGCTATTGCCAATTAAAAATTGAGGCTCAGTAGACTTTAACAGAACCAATTATCGTTATAGCATGTGCATGGAACTGAAGATGACAGGGTTGCCTGCACACATCTTAATTTCCAAGGTCAGGATAAACCTCAATGTATCATTGATATAAAGGCTGGAGAACAGTCAAAGTGGTATTTGAACCTGAGAGATATTGAATTTAAAGGATAAATACATATTATTCACATTATTATTTTTTGTATGGGACCGTTTTGTGAATTCAAAATAAAACTGTTTCATTGAACAATCAGCAACATGGAGACATCAACGTTTGGGTAGTAGAATTTACAATGTCTACATCCATCAAAAGCTTTGAGTACAATCAAATAATTGGCCTTGTTAAAGTCTGGTTCAGAGTCACTTTATAATTCAATTTCTCTGAGTGTCAAGGAAACAAATATTGTGTTGTTAACTCAAAGAGGAAGCATTGTGATTACATGAAGTTGCTTCAGGATGTCTTGTCAGGTTGCATCTACTGTATAATAGAGTGCATTTAGAATTCATGTATAAATTTTAAATGAAATTTGATAAATGCTTGAAGGGAAAAAGATTAGGGCTGTTGGAGAAGTAGCAGGGATCTAGAGCTAATTGGATATCTCTTTTAAAGAATTGGCAAAAGCATGATGGGTCAAATGACATCCTTCTGTGATGTTTGATTTTATGGCTGAAACTTTTTCACTCCAGTTTAGTCCTTCCAAAAGTCAGTGGGCTTTGAGTTTCTGGCAAATATGTAAGAATTACCTTTGTTGTGGGTTCCTTCTGCAGGAGAGGATGAATAGAGTCACTGATCTGCATTGTCTATTGTAGATTTGATGTAGCTTGCCTCCTCATGGTGGACAGAGCAATAACAGCAAACAAATATAGATGACCCACTTTAGTAGCTTTCTGGCCATCAGCTGTATTTTTGCCAGATGTATTAAGGACAAGATCCAACGTCCTGGCATAGAGACAGCATTCCCACACTGGGAAGACATATTCAGTTGATTAAGTAGCACACGTTCTGCTGTTCATAACATTCTCAGGTCACTTCCAACTTAAAGCTGGCCAGTACCTTGAAGACATTGGGTAGAATTCTGCACCCTCCTTGTGATATGTTTTCCTGTGGTGGAGGCTGCTCACCATTGGCCGGCAGTTGTATCTTCCAGTCCTGCTAGAGTCAATGATGATTTAAATTCCTGGCCTGTGGCACCATTAGGGAACCTGAGGTCGGGGTTGACTTCAGTGGGACTGGAAGATCCCACCAGTAGTAAGCGCTAGCAAATTCTGCGCATTGTTTCTGGCTGCCCACCTTAGTCTTTACTTTGTTGATCTTTGAAGTTAAGAGTGCTATCTAACATTACTCCAACATTACTGGCTTAAAACTGTGTGCCAGCATCCTCCCACACCAGCATATGTTAAGTTCTCACTTTTGAATCACTATTTTGAAGATGAAAAGAATAATTAACTACCAATTCATTCAAAATGCACAGTTCAACTTTTCAGATATACATTTGGGCCAAAGGACCTGTTTCCATGCTGTAAACCTCTATCCCACGAATGGTTTGAAGTATGTAAGCATACTGAGTTCTGAAGGGGAGGTTGAGTTAGCAAACACAAATCAAAGCTTAAAGATAAAGATAATTTCCACAAGGGTTCTGCTGAATGCTTGTTTTACATTTGGTGGGAAATCCATAGATGGAGAAGTTTATTTTTTTAAATGTAGATGCTTGGGGATGGGGGAGCTTTAAGTTTTCAATCTGTCAAATGATGGAAGGACTGGACTTGCATATGTGGAGCAATGATTTGAATTAGATTACTTAGGGAAGTGCAAAAGGATGCATTGCAAAATATGTAAGCATTAGACCAGGTTGGAGTGGCAAGGTAGTACAATGGTTAGCACTACTGCCTCACAGCACCAGGGAGCCGGGTTCAATTCTGGCCTTGGACAACTGTCTGTGTGGGGTTTGCACCTTCTCTCCACGTCTGCATGTGTGTTTCCTCAGTGTACTCTGGGTTGCTTCTACAGTCCAAAGATGTATAGATTAGGTTGATTGGCCATGGTAAATTGTCCCTTAGTGTCAGCAGGATTAGCAGGCTAAACACATGGGATTACAGAGATAGGGCCTGGGTGGGATTGTTGTCAGTGCAGGCTCAATGATCTGTATGGCCTCCTCTTGTACTGTAGGAAATTTATAATATTTACCCACACATATGGAATTTACCCACACATATCACTGTACCCCTTATCCAACTCCCTCCCTACCCAGACGTATTAATGTCCCCCTTATCCACCCTCCACTACCCACACATATCACTGTACCCCTTATCCAACTCCCTCACTACCATGACATATTAATGTCCCCCTTATCCACCCTCCACTACCCACACATATCACTGTACTCCTTATCCACCCCCCCCACTGTACCCCTTATCATCCACCCACTACACCCATCACTGTACCCCCTTATCCTCCCCCACTACCCACACACATCACATGTCCCCTTTATAAACACCCACCACCTACCCAAACATATCACTGAACCCCTATCCATCCCCTTATCATTGTCCCCTTTATACACACTCCCTGCTACCCAACACATTGTTGTTCCCTATCCACTCCACCACTACCTCACACATCGCCTTCCCCTTATCCACCCATTCTACTACCCACCATTGCTGTCCCCCTTATCCATACAACCCACTACCCAATATTTTGCTGTCCCTGCCTCTTCCTCCCATCTATTGCACTCAGAGTGACAGCAGATATTTTGCCACCCTTCCCCTCCACCAAAAATCCATCCGACCCCCTGTCCGACATCGATCCGGCCTCGATTCCCCACCCACCCTCCAGACAATGATCTGCCATCACTTATGCTTCCCCAGCCTTCAGAGAATGGTCTGGCCTCACTCAAACCCTCCACCTTCACCAGACATACTCTGACACCTCCTCCTCCCCCCAGGGTATGGTTGATAGATCCTAACTTTGATTTTGAAAGTGAACATATTCAGAAGAGCTTCTCGTGTCCTTTTAACACAAAGAGTGAAACATTTATTAAACGTTGATTAAACAAGAAAATTAATTACATTACACGGGACAAAAATTTGGGTAAGGTTTCATGAAAATATTTGGAAATGATTCAACATCACACTTCGCATTACCCCTTTCAGCAAAAAGGACAACAATTTAACTCAATCAGCATATATGGGGTCGGCAAAGGTATGAAGGAGGATTTTCCCAAGCCACGTTTTATGGTGTAATCGGCCTCACATCGGAAACAGTGCGAGGCTATACGGGAATTAACATTTCTATGTCGATCATAAGCCTGGGACAGTATAAAGAACAAAGAATAATTACAACACAGGAACAGGGCCCTTCGGACCCCCAAGCTGCACCAACAATGCTGTCAATTGAACTAAAACCTCTTACCCTTCTGGAGACCATATCCTTCTATTCCATCCCATTCATATATTTGTCCAGATGCTTCTTAAAACTCACTATCATATTTGCTTCCTCTATCTCCCCTGGCAGCAAGTTCCAGGCGCCCACCACCCCTCTGTGTAAAAAACTTGTCTCATACATCTCCTTTAAACCGATCTTAAAGTTTTGCTCCCGAGTAATTGACTCTTCCACCCTGGGAAAAAGCTTCTAACTCACAACTCTGTCCATGATCCAGGTACACTAATGTTTCCTCCTCCTCCTCACACACCCATCCCCACACTGGCAAGGTTCCCAATAGCTGGGATGGACACCGGTCCCAGCAACAGGACCAGATTTGATGTTTTTGGTGGCACTGTTGGTGCATCCCCCCGGTCAGGCAGGGGTGGTGCCCCTTGGATATTGCCATTGGGGAGAGAGTCCCCTACTGCTGCAAGAATCCCTGGCAGATTCTGTGAAGCTAAGGTGCCAGATATTCATTTGACCAAATGCCAATTCACCCAAAAGAGTGGGAAAGTTTTAATTTTCCCACCTATTGGTCACCTAGTTTTTTTTTTTGCAAAATCGCTCCCAAAAATTCCCAGTGATGATTTACACTATCTCAACATCATTGCATCTTTATCCTCTGTCTGGTTCAATGAAAACTATGCCAAAATATAGAACAAGAACAAAGAACAAAACAGCATGGAAACAGGCCCTTCGGCCCAATGAGCCCGCGCCGCCACCCCGATGTTCCCACCTCTATCCGCAATCCCTGCCCATGTTTATAGATCTATGAATTTGTAACCTTCTCGAACAAAGGAGTGGCATCGGATGCACAGTGGTTAGCACTGCGGCCTCACAGTACAAGGACCCTGGGTTCAATTCCAGGCTTGAGTCACTGTCTATGTGTTTGCATAGTTTGCACATTCTCCCTACGTGGGTTTTCCTTCGGTGCCTCCGTTTCCTCCAAAGATGTGCTGGTTAGGTGCATTGGCCATGCTAAGTTCTCTCACAGTGTACCTGAACAGTGCCAGAGTGTGTGACTAGCGGATTTTCACAGTAACTCATTGCAGTGTGAATGTAAGCCTACTTGTGACAATAATAAATTTGATACCTGTTTCCAGGTGCAAGGTGGCACAGTGGTAACACTGCTACTTCACAGCTCCCAGGGGCTGTGATTCCCAGCTCGGGTCACTGTCTGTGTGGAGTTTGCACATCTCTTTGTGTCTGCATAGGCTTCCTCGGATGCTCCAGTTTATTTCCCACAATCCAAAGATGTGCAGTTAGGTTGATTGGCCATGCTACAATTGCCCTTAGTTTCCTGAGTTGTGTAGGTTAAAGGGGTTAAAAGATAAAATTGTAGAATCTGGTGTAGGGCCTGGGTGGATTGTGATTGGGTAGACTCATGGGCCAAAGGGCCTCTTCCTGCACTGTAGGATTCTATGATTCTATGATTCCTCATGCTTCACCAAAATTCTTTGGGATTATTTTCTACATTGCTGTTTGTGATTCGTATTTTTGTATGTAACTGGGAGATAGAACACAGGACCAGGCTGCAACGTTTATTTCGAGCCTTGTAAATGAATCAAATTCACAATGAATACAGAAGAGTTTTCAAAGGATGGGAATACCAGCTTCTCAGCATGGTATTTGCCGGAATAAAAGTCAACATAAAACGATTAAAAATGATTCATCTTTTGTTCTGGTTGCTGATCATTGTATCCGAAATGCCTTGTCAAACGGGACAAACAGCAGAGTAAGAATGACATTTAATACTTTTAATTTTAAAAAAATGTTTTTGGAAAAAAAAAATAGTATTGGAGTCTCACAAATCTTCTTTGAAAGCTAAATATGCTATTGTGCTTCCTCTTGGGATTTTCAGAGTAGGCTGTCATTGTCAAGTTTGAAACCAAGCGGAAATCACTGTTGAATTCATTAGTTTGTTTCTTCCGTCAGTTGGAAAACTAATAAATCGGGAATTGCTTTCTTTGGTACTTCTTGCTTCTGTTGATTCATTTTTTTTCCACAAACCTCCTTGTAATGTAATTAACTCAGGAATGTGTTGAATCTGATTCCGCTCCCACCTGCAGTGTGGAAAGCTATAATTAGGAAACATGCTGACAGTGATTTGATCAATCCTGTAAGCATTTCCCTACAGCTTTCATAGCCTGCTTCCTGACCTGCAGACTAAGATGTGGAGATGCAGGTGTTGGGCAAAGCCCCGAAAGCTAGTGGCATTTTCTACAAATAAACCTGTTGGACTTTAACCTGGTATTTGAGACTTCTTACCACAGCCTAATCCCACTGTTTTTTTCCCTTTTTTTTTAATCCAATTCAATCAAATCAAGTCCAATCAATTATTGGAAAGGCACATGGAGCACACCAGAAATTATAAGCAGTGGAATAGCTTGATCTTGGGATTGGACATAGCTCGGCATAACATTGAGGGCCGGTGGTCCTGTACTATGCTGTAATGTTCTATGTTCTAGAGTGTCACAAGTTGAGAAATTCCCAATCCAAGCTGATAATCTGGGCTTTCACCTCCTGTCTTGGGCTTGATCTACATAATACAAGCCGATTGGAGAAGGCATAACTCCTCCTCCAAGGCTTGATCTCATTTGCACCTTAGTCAAATACAGAGATGCTGCTTTTAAAAAAATTGCTTCAAACGAAGCTAAAATGTAACCTAACAACTTCAACCAAGTATCATTTTGATACTACGCTTGGATCTTAGCCAAAAGGCCGAGAAACAATTAATTCTACTGTTGGATTTGTACAACTCAAGTTGCTGTTCTGTTTAGCACAGTACACAGTGAATTACTCTTTGGTTAGTTGAGTACGCCTCCCTTTTCCTGTGAAGCTTCATGTTGTGTCATCATTTAAAATGAGTTATCACAGATGCATCAATCAACAAAAGGATGTTTACTGGGGGAATGTGGGAAATTAATGACTTGGTGCGAAATTGGTTTTAGCTCACTTGATTATTATTCAAATTTCACAATTTCCCTTGCTCCCTTGTCTTAAGGCAATTAATATTTTCACAGATTGCATTCTGTCCCTTTTGTAACACGTGTAACCTATTTGGCAACAGCGTTTTCTTTTTGATGTTTTAGCCCCTACAGCTTTCTCTTTTCTTTTGTAAACAATTGAGTTAAATAGTGTTGCAAGGAGTTTGCAAGTTGTTTCTCAAAGTAGTCCCAAGATTGCAGGTTAGGTGGACTAAATTACCCCTTAGTGTCCTGGGATGCATAGGTTAGAGGGATTAGCGGGGTAAATATGTCGGATTAAGGAGGGGGGGGGTGTTAGGGTCTTGTTGAGAGTGTTGATGAGCCAAATTGTCTCTTTCTGTACTGTAAGGTTTCTATGATTCTAGTGAGGAACAGACTCCACACTGATCGATCCAGCGCAATAAAACAGTCCCAAGGTTCAAAAAGTATGAGACCTGGAAGTGGTGGTGGAAATAACATGTCATGTTCTGATTGATTGCAACAGAGCTGTTCTTCAGTGCACACAGCGATGCCAGCGTCAGTCACTCAGATAAATATTTGCCATTGCAGAATCTGTCTCTGCTCATGGTCGTATCTCTTTTTCCCTTTTGTCTCAGGCCACCCTCACCAAGCAGGAGCTCCCCAGCAGCAGAAGATCAAGAACAACTTACATTTATACAGCATCTTTATCAGAGTAAAAGATCACAAAGTGCTTCATAGAAGCTTGATCAAACAAATTATGACAACAACTACGTGCGGATAATTAGAGCAAGGGTTAAAACAATAGATTTAAAGAAAAAATTAAAAGATAAGGGGAGCAATGGCATATTGGTAGTGTCACTCGACTAATAATTCAAAGACCTAGGGTAATGCTCTGGGGACCCAGATTCAAATCCCACCACTTGGGTGAAATTTGAATTCAATAAAAATCTGGAATTAAAAGTCTGGTGAAACCATAGTTGATTGTCAGAATTTTGGTTCACAAATGACCATTAGAGAAGGAAATCTGCTGTCTTTACGTGGTCCGGCCTCCAGATCCAACAGCAAGTGATTGACTCTTAAAACACCCTCAGGATTGGCAATAAATGCTGAGAATAAAAGAGAAATTCCAAGCGTAGGGTCGAGGCAACTGAAAGCACAGCCCCCAGTGAGGGAGCAAAGGTTCTGTGCAGTAGGATAAGACTGGAGATGCGCAGAGATTAGAGGGCAGCAACTCCAGTGCGAAGGACAATCAGCAGAGATCAAACTGATGAGGGAGGTACTCTCCCCAGCTTTACTGAGATTATAACGATGATGATTCTTCATGAATCCAGCCATAAGAAGAAACCTGCTGATTCCATTATACAGTTCTAAGAGTCTCTTTCCAGTCTTTGTGGTCTCAATCTTGGATGGTATCATCTCTGTGAAGCCTTCCATAGGTAGTATGGTCATGCTCTCAAGACACTGCAGCCAGGCTCACAAAGGACTAAATTAAAAGCAGAACTTTTACTTTCTATTTTCTGTGTTTCTATTTCTATTTTCTTTGTTTCTAGAGCTCTTGGGGCTAAAGGAATCAAGAGCAATCAAGGGGGATCAGGGTATTGAACTTGATGATCAACCATGATTAGAATGAATCATGAGCAGGTTCGAAGAGCTAAATGGCTGACTCCTGCTTCTATCTTCTATGTATCTCTCGAATGACAAAGGCAATAATCTCTGCGATTACTAGCTGAGCCATAAGTTGGATATGTCAGTAAGGCCAGTAAAGATCGGTGTGAGAGAAATGGGATTTAGTATCGGTACTGGGGAAGGAGAAAGCTGAGATAATCTTACCTGAATCATACTGGCACTAGAAAATTGATGAGGCAATTAGGGTTGCTGAGAGGTATTGAAACTAAATAGTGATGGGATGTGGAGAGGCTTCTCGTCAGGGTTGATTGGAATATCAAAGAGAAAAAGTAAGATAAGTTCTGGGTAATGATAATCAGAGTATGGCAATGAAGGAACAAAGCAGGAAGCATAACAATGCACCAATGAATATGATCAGAGTAGGCAAAACAGTAAAGAGAATTAACGAATAATGGCTCTTTACCTGAACTCTCCAAGAGAATAAATGATAGGACAAATAGAGGTAGAGGAATACAATGAGTATGCGAGCCATTCCAGAGAAGTGTAACCTATTTGGCAACAGCATTTTCTCTTTGATGTTTAGCCCCTACAGCTTTCTCTTTTCTTTTGTAAACAGATTGAGTTAAATAGTGTTGCAAGGAGTTTGTAAGTTGTTTCTCAAAGTAGTCCCGATGTGCAGGATCTTCTGATATCAGTGGGAATCTTGAGAGATGGGACCAGAAAATCACAGCCATGTTTCACAATGAGGCCAAGGCCAGAACCTTAAGTTTTCAAGGTTGTTACAATTTAGAAAGACATAAGGAAGAAAAAGGTGATGGATAGCTTTGTTAATAAAGGAAAAGCAAGTGGGGTATTTTAATAAGGAATGAGAAATTGCCTTGCTTCAGAAGCACAACTTGTATTAATTTGGAAAAGTAAAAGCAAAGGAAAGGAATCACTGGTGGGAGTAGATTACAGGCTTCTAAACAGTAGCTAGACACCAGCACAGAGGGTACATCATAGTTGATCCAGCTGCATCCATCAATAAAGCACTGGGTTAAATTTGTCTCTAGCCTCTGATTTTCACTAAAGTTTACAAAAAAGATGGGAAGCTTTCATACTTTTGTACCACAATCTGCAGATTGTGTACTATGAAGGTTTCGCCTTTAGCAAAGTGTGGCAAGAAATAAAGTTCAGTAGAATGACAAGAAACATATATTTGCACGAAACTGGTTGAATGAGAAATGAAATTTGTGAGAGAAGGGAAGAAAGACTGGAATTTTCATGTTGCCTTCTAAAGTGGCCCTGAGCAAAAAAAAATAGTATTCTCTTGAAGGATTGAAGTCCTTTTCATTTTGACACACACTCTCCAAGCTCTTTGTTAGATGGAGTAACTATCAATAAACTAAAACACAATGTTATCACATCACAAGTAACGGGTAAGATCCCTCTGGTCTTTCAGACTGTGTGTTATGAGCTGATTGAAATCTCCAAAGGAGAAAGAGTGACAAGTACATTTTGAATGCCTGTAGGTACCAGAAGAAATCTCAACCATGACTTATTGTGAGTTGAGCTCTTGGGATGGTTTAACATTGCAACCAGTTTTTCATGGAAAACAATTCTATCAAGTTAATTTCACACCCACCAGTTATCACAGGGTATAGTTATAGGGTATTCAATTGTAAGGGAAATTGTAAGGGGAACTCCATGACATATTATTGGCCTGTAATCAATCTGAATCAGCTGGGAAGAGGCACATGTAAGGATTCTGATGTGCTTCAGTTTACGCTCTGATTCTTTACCTACATGGTTATTCGGCAGAGGAACTTATGGTGTCCCATTGGTCCCTTCCCCTTGAGCGGACTGATGTTTGCCTCCTGAAGACTGGCAAGCATCTTTTGGTTCCTTTTGTAGCACTCTTGTATTCCCGACAGTAGCCATGGCTGCCTTCGGGCTTTGGGACACAAGAATTGCTGGCCAATCAGGTTGGCTGACAAGTGTCACTGGGGTGGAAATTCTCAGCAGTAACTGATTGAGGCCAGTCCAGCACGTTACATGATTTTGCAGCATGATTTTGACTGGGTCTTTGGAGCTGAGGAATATAACCCATTAAACTTCACCCCATTGTTACAAATGTAATTTTGTTTCATTGATATTTTCATGATTATTCATGATTTCATGATGATATCTACAGAAGTACTGATTGGTTCCTAAGTTTCAGTTACTCATCAATCACAAACCCTTCCAAAGACACCAGCTAGACTGGACAGTGAGATACAGTTATAGACTCACATGTCATAGAGGTTTACAGCATGAAACAGGCTCTTCAGCCCCAGTTGTCCATGCCAACCCTTTTTTTTAAACTTCTAAATTAACCCTGCATTTGGTCCATATTCCTCTATACCCATAGTACCCATGTAAATATAAATGCTTTCTTAAGAGATAAAATTAAAGCTGCTTCTATTATTACTCCTGGTTGCTTGTTCTAATCATTCACCATTTCCCTGTGTGAAAAAAATTGCCCCTCTGGATTCTTTTGTATCTCTCCCCTCTCACCTTAAACCAATGCCTCTAGTTTTAGACTCCCCTACCTCTGGGAAAAGCTATTGACTATTTACCTGTTATGCCCTTCATTATCTTATCACCTGTATAAGGTCACCTCTCATAGAACATAGAACATTTACAGCACAGAACAGGCCCTTCGGCCTTCGATGTTGTGCCGACCAAAATAAAAGCAATGCCCCTCCAAACTAAACCATTCCCTTCTCTTCCATATACTTATCAATTAACCTCTTAAACGCCACCAAACTTGGCGCATCTACAACAGCTGCAGGCAGGGCATTCCACTCCCTAATCCACTCTTTGAGTAAAGAACCTACCTCTGATATCCGTCCTATAACTCATACCCCTTAATTTAAAGCTGTGTCCCCTCTGCTAGCTTTCTCCATCCTAGGAAAAGGCTATCACTGTCCACCTATCTCTAAACCTCTAATCATCTTATATGCTTCAATAGATCCCCTCTTAGCCGCCTCCTTTCTAACGAAAACAACCTCAAATCCCTCAACCTCTCTTCATAGGACCTGCCCTCCATACCAGCAACATCCTGCTAAACCTCCTCTGTACCCTCTCCAATGCCTCCACATCTTTCTTATAATGTGGCGACCAAACTGCACACAATACTCCAAGTGCGGCCGCACTAGAGTTTTGTACAGTTGCAACATGATGCTGCGGCTCCTAAATTCAATCCCCTACCAATAAAAGCTAAGACTCCATATGCCTTCTAACAACTTTATCCACTTGACTGCCTACTTTCAGGGATCTATTGACACATACACCAAGATCCTTCTGTTCCTCAACACTATTAAGAGCCCTACCATTAGCCCTATACTCTACACATTTATTGTTCCTGCCAAAGTGCATTACCTCACACTTTTCCACATTAAACTCCATTTGCCACCTCTCGCCCAGCTCTGCAACTTGTCCAAGTCCTCTCTAAACTATAACACCCCTCTTCACTATCTACAACTCCCCGACTTTAGTGTCATCTGCAAATTTACTGATCCATCCCTCAATACCCTCATCCAGATCATTTATAAAAATTACAACAGCAGGGGCCCCAAACAAGACCCCTGAGGCACACCACTTGTCACCGAACTCCACGATGAATATCTCCCATCAACCACCACCCTCTGTCTTCTATCTGCCAGCCAATCCTAATCCAATTAGCTAAATCACCCTCTATTCCACACATCTGCATTTTCTGTAGAAGTCTTCCATGGGCCACCTTATCAAACGCCTTACTAAGTCCATATATACTACATCAACCGCCTTACCCCCATCCACCTCTTTGGTCATCCCCATCCCTCCTACGCTCCAGAGAAAAAAGTCCCAGTCTGTTACTTCTCCTTATAACTCAATCCATCAAGTCCCTGTCGTATCCTAGTAAATCTTTTCTCCACGCTTCTGAGTTTATATATCCTTTCTATAATAGGGTGACCAGAATGCACACAGTATTCCAAGTGTGGCCTTACCAATGTCTTGTATAACTTCGAGACATCCCGACTTCTGTATTCAATGTTCTGACCGATGAAACCAAGCATGCCGATGCTTCTTCACCACTTTGTCCATCTATGACTCCACTTTCAAGGAGCTATGAATATGTACCCTTGGATCTCTTTATTTTGAAACTCCCCCCAATGCCCTATCATGAACTGAGTAAGAGTCCCTGATTCAACTTACCAAAAATTATTTGTCAATATCTGCCATTCATCAGCCCACTGGCCCAATTGATCAAGATTCTGCTGCACTGAGATACTTCCTCACTGTCCACCATACCCACCAATTTTGGTGTTATCTGCAAACTTATGAGCCATGCACCCTACATTCTCATCCAAATTATTAATATAAAATGACAAATAACAGTGGACCCTGCACTGATCCCTAAGGCACACCGCTGGTCACAAGCCTCCAGTTTGAAAAACAACTCTCTAGAATGACCCTTTACATTCTAAAATAACTCAAGTGACTGTACTTTACAATCCCATGAGTTACTCTATGGTTAATATTTATTCAGGTAAATTACTAAAGACAGTCCTAAGAAATAAAACAAACATTAGTAAATTAATAAAAAGAATCATTTTGCAAGTAATCCTGATGATCTTACAGAGCAGCTGCTACACCTGACTCATGGGTTAGTGACACAGAAAAAGTCTCACAGCAGAGGCAGTGACAGGAAGGAGGTTCACAGAACCTGGCCTTCGAATTCCTCCTGAATTCTGCAGACATGTTTTAACACAACAAAAGCCTTCTTGCTCAAGCCTCATTTACAAATGTACAGGTTGCAACTACCATTCTATTCTTAAAGTTACAAGCCAATGCCTGAAGTTACAAAGCCTGAGTCCATCTCCTTGCTTGCTCCAAGCAATAAACTCGAATTGAATCCAACTCACAGTACCATAAGAGACACAAACAAGGATCAAACTAACAAGAAGAGACACAGCATCTCATCTTGGGCTTGATTTCAGCCAAAAGGCCAAGAAATTTCTCTCTTCAGTTCAAACTTGGAAATAGTTTACTGTTTCTGGGTCAAAATCCTTGAACTCCCTCTCTAACACCACACAGAGTGCAACTGTTGAAGCAGATGGCTCACTATCAGCTTCTCTAGGGAATTAGGATTGGCAATAAACTCTGACTACCCTTTGACACTCATCTGTGGTAAACAAATTGTTTACCTAAACTCAGGACTGCTTTGTCATAGATTGAGTTGAGCGTAAGATCTTTCGATTAAGGTTCGAGGCATCAAGAAAAGGGCAAATAAATGAACAAATATCTGTTTGAGAACAGGTCCTGGATTTTTCTGCCTACACCTTGGTGGTGGTACATTCCCAGTTTGCAATGAATGTGCAATTTTTTCCTGCAATGCTGGTACCTTTGGTGTATGGTGAACACTCAAGAATCTTACGTTGAATTTTTAGGTCTTTCCCACTTTCTGTTCATTTACATATCCTGTTCCATCTGATCACAAAGTTGTAAAGTTTATTTATTAGTTGCAACTAGGCTTGCATCAACACTGCGGTGAAGTTACTGCGAAAATCCCCCAGTCACCACACTCCTGCACCCATTCAAGTACACTGAGAAAGAATTTAGCATGGCCAATTCGCATCTTTGGACTGTGGAGGGAAACCAGAAAGCTAAGCGTGAAGGCTGAGTGAGTGAGGAATTTAGAACATAGAACATAGAACATTACAGCGCAGTACAGGCCCTTCGGCCCTCGATGTTGTGCCGACCAATGAAGAAAAAGCAATGACCCTCTAACCTAAACCATTCCAGTTATAAGAAACCAGTTATAAGAAAGATGTGGAGGCATTGGAGAGGGTACAGAGGAGGTTTAGCAGGATGTTGCCTGGTATGGAGGGCAGGTCCTATGAAGAGAGGTTGAAGGATTTGAGGTTGTTTTCATTAGAAAGGAGGCGGCTAAGAGGGGATCTTATTGAAGCATATAAGATGATTAGAGGTTTAGATAGGGTGGACAGTGATAGCCTTTTTCCTAGGATGGAGAAAGCTAGCACGAGGGGACACAGCTTTAAATTAAGGGGTATGAGTTATAGGACGGATATCAGAGGTAGGTTCTTTACTCAAAGAGTGATTAGGGAGGAATGCCCTGCCTGCAGCTGTTGTAGATGCGCCAAGTTTGGTGGCGTTTAAGAGGTTAATTGATAAGTATATGGAAGAGAAGGGAATGGTTTAGTTTGGAGGCATTGTTTTTATTTTGGTCGGCACAACATCGAAGGCCGAAGGGCCTGTTCTGTGCTGTAATGTTCTATGTTCTATGTTCTATGTTCTATTCCCTTTTCATCCATAAACCTATCCATTGACCACTTAAACACCCCCCAAACTTGGTGCATCTACAACTGCTGCAGGCAGGGCATTTCATACCCTTACCACCCTCTGGGTAAAGAACCTACCTCTGATATCCGTCCTATAACTACCACCCCTTAATTTAAAGCTATGTCCCCTCGTGCTAGCTTTCTCCATCCGAGGGAAAACCTGTCCTGTCTAATCCTCTGATCAACTTATATGCCTCAATAAGGTCCACCCTGTCTAATCCTCTGATCATCTTATATGCCTCAATAAGGTCACCTCTTAGCCACCTTCTCTCTAAAGAAAATAACCTCAAATCCCTCAGCCTCTCCTCATAAGACCTGCCCTCCATACCAGGCAATATCCTGGTAAACCTCCTCTGCACCCTCTCCAATGCCTCCACATCTTTCTTATAATGTGGGGACCAGAACTGTACACAATACTCCAAGTGTGGCCGCACCAGAGTTTTGTACAGTTGCAACATGACGTTGCTGATGCATTGGGTGGTTGAAATGAATGTGAAAGGCCATGGGGTATCACTGGGTGATTGGTTGGGAGGGACAGGTGGTTGGAGGGAAGATCGGATAGTTGGTTATGGGGGAAGTTGGATGGTCAGAGGAGTGGGGTATGGGACAGGTATTTGGGGAGATCAAAAAAATGAGGTAAGAGGAAAAAAAGGAGTATTTGGATTACCATGGGGGTTTGGGGGAAATCAGGAGTCGATTAAGGCAGTTGCTTTGCGATAGTAACTAAGAGTGGTAGTCAGGAGGGTAGTCGGGTTTGGGGGTTAGCTAAGAGTTGGTCATGTAGTCAAGGCAGCGTGTTTGGGGTTATTTGGGATTGGGGAATCTTGAATGGGGCAGTTGTGAGCAGGATTGGGGGTAGTTGGGTATGGGGCTGATATTTGGGCGATTATGCATGGGGACAAACAAATGAACAGGCGAACTAGGGGCAGAAGTGCACCATTCAGCCCCTTGAACCTGCTCTGCCATGTAATAAGATCATGGCTGATATGACGCTCACCTCAAACCTTCTTCCTATCTACCCTTATAACCCAACACCTCCTTACTTCCCAGGAATCTGTCTACCTCAGCCTTAAAAAATATTCCAAGAATCTGCTTCCAATACATTACATAGAACATAGAACATAGAACATTACAGCACAGAACAGGCCCTTCGGCCTTTGATGTTGCGCCGACCAATATAAAAAGCAATGCCCCTCCAAACTAAACCATTCCCTTCTCTTCCATATACTTATCAACTAACCTCTTAAACGCCACCAAACTTGGCGCATCTACAACTGCTGCAGGCAGGGCATTCCACTCCCGAACCACCCTTTGGGTAAAGAACCTGCCTCTGATATCTGTCCTATAACTATCACCCCTTAATTTAAAGCTGTGTCCCCCCTGCTTTTCCATCCTAGAAAAAGGCTATCACTGTCCACCCTATCTAAACCTCTAATCATCTTATATGTTTCAATCAGGTCCCCTCTTAGCCTCTTCCTTTCTAACGAAAACAACCTCAAATCCCTCAGCCTCTCCTCATAAGACCTGCCCTCCATACCAGGCAACATCCTGGTAAACCTCCTCTGTACCCTCTCCAAAGCCTCCACATCTTTCTTATAATGCGGGACCAGAACTGCACACAATACTCAAGTGCGGCCGCACTAGAGTTTTGTACAGTTGCAACATGACGTTGCGCTCCGAAATTCAATCCCTCTACCAATAAAAGCCAAGACTCCATATGCCTTCCTAACAACCTTCTCGACCTGACTGCCTACTTTCAGGGATCTATGCACATACACACCAAGATCCCTCCGTTCATCAAGACTACTAAGAATCCTACCATTAGCCCTATACTCTACACATTTATTATTTCTGCTATAGTGCATTACCTCACACTTTTCCACATTAAACTCCATTTGCCACCTCTCGGCCCAGCTCTGCAACTTGTCTAAGTCCCTCTGCAAACTATAACACCCCTCTTCACTATCTACCACTGAAAATACATTTTCAGGAAGAAAGTTCCAAAGAATAACAGGGTCCTGAGAGAAAGAATCTCATTGCAACTCAATTTTACAGAGGGTAAATCCTTATCGTTAAACAGTGACTCCTAGTTCTAGATTTCTAAATTCTCCCACCAGAGAATACACCCTTTCCAAGTCCACCCAGTTAAAACCCTACAGAATCTTCTATGTTATAATCAAGTCATCTCTTTTTTAAACTTCAGTGGATACAAGTTTAGGGTCTCCAACTTCTATCATAAGGCAATCCTCCCATTCCAGGTATTAGTTTGGTAAAAGTTCTTTGAACTGTTTTCAATGCATTTATATCCTTCCTTAAATAAGATGATCAATACTGTACACAACACTCCAAATGTAGTCTCTCTAGTGTCCTGTACAAGTGATGCATAATCTCTCTACTTTTGAATTCTATGAGCTTTTCTTGCTCTAGCTGCATATTAACCTTTTGTGACTCATGCATTGACGTCTCAATTACTCTGCAATCTCTCACCACTTTGGTAAAATTGGGTGCTGTGGGGGTGGGGACATTTGGTGTTTGGAGGGGATGTGGTAGGTAGTCAGATGATTGGGAGTCAAGAAGTTGACAGAGTGTAGGATGTGGAGCTTATTCATGTGGTCATGGGAATGCAGAGTAATTGAGTGGTTTGGGGATCAGAGCGTAGTCAAAGAGTGGGATGTGGGGAATGTTTGAGAGTTTCAAAAAGATTGGGTAGTTAGGTTGTTGGAAGAGATTAGAGGGTAGCCAGAGAGTTGGGGGTATGTACTTTGGATGATCCAGTGGGAAGGTTGGGGGAAATCAGTTATACAGTTACCCAGGAGTTAGAACTGGTTTTAATGTTTCTAACATTTCCTGAATAACTATTCTGTTAAGTCGGAACCACCCAAAATCTCTAACTTCAGGTGCAGGGTAGGCCCAATGGAAGCTGAAACTTCCTGGACATTCCTATGGTCCCTTGTTGGGAACTTCCAAGGAGTCTCCTAGCAGATTATCTTGGGTAATTCTGGGGTGCAACAGACAAGAGACCAGGAGATCTGGGCCATTAACTTCAATCAAACATTCTGGCTGATTTGATAAACACCTTTTGAACTTATATTTGCAGGTTAACTGAACTCCTGTACTGAGTTCAACTATACAGGGACTATTCCAATCATCCCTCACACACTAATGCTACTCGATGAAGCTTGTAGGTGAGATGTTTGGGTTTACTTCTTTTGTGGAAAGGTAAATGGCAGGGTGGTTGCTTGTTTCTGGAGGTCTTTTGGTGAGCTTCTTCATCTGTTTAGAGAGGGCAGAACATTTTGTCACCTGCAAAAAGTATAGAGGCTATTGTTGCAATGGTTTTCAGTTTGTACTGTAACTAGTAAGTGGGGCAGAGAGTTAGTAGAGATGTGAAGCTCTGTGAAGAGAGATGAGAGAAGGAGAGAGAAACTCCTTCTCACAATTGATTTCCCACCAATTGTTCTCATACCTCCATCTGATTCAGAAGCAAAGGATGAGGCAAAGCTGTTTTATCAGAGAAGTGGTTGTAGAATTATATTCACTCCTGTGCACTACCTCAGGCAAGGATGATGTTGCCAATGGTTGTAAAGGTCACAAAACTTCAATATGACTGAGGCTTTCCAAGTGGGAACAGCTGACAGGTTTAACATTTCTCTGAATCCCACCCAATAATTGATCCCAGAAATGACAAAGAGTCGAAATATTAAGAGAGAGAGAGAGATCTCTCTAAGGGGCAAGAGGAAGAATGAGTGAGAATGGGAAAATTTTCCAGGATACTGGAATTTCCAACGCAAAGATTCAGACTCAAGTCTGGCTCACCATGTCAATGGGAAGAAATATATGAACTGCATGTCATAATGCCCACTTCATAGAGTCATACAGAGTCATTCAGTACAGAAAAGGCCTGTGGGCCCATTGAGTCTGAAAAAACATTAGCTACCATTAAAGGTGCGCTAATCCCATTTTCCTGCACTTGTCCCATATCCTCGAACATAATGGTATTTCAAGCGCTCATCCAATTTTTTTTTAAAGATTATAAGGTTTCCAGCCTTCAATACCTTCTCAGGCAATGCATTCCAGATTCCCATAACCTTCTGAGTGAAAAAAAAAAGTTTTTCTCAAATGCTCTGTGAATCTCCTACCCCTTACCCTAAAACTATGCTCTCTCATAATTGACCCGCTCAACCACGAGGAATGACTGTTGCCTTCTCACTCTGTCCATACCCATACAGTATGGGGAACTGGTGCAGATATGACAGGTTAAATGGCCTCCTTCTGTGTTCTAACCAGGGAGGATAGAGGATTTGTTACTTGCAAAAAGTACAGAGGCTGTTGTTGCAATGCCTCTCGGTTTGCGCCATAACGAGCAAATGAAGCAGAGGTGGTAGAGATGTGAAGCTCTGTGAAGAAGTATCAGAGGAGGAGAGAGAAGCTTCTATGATTGTTGATTCTGTGAACCTGATCAGACATTCAAACTGGCATTGGTTCGCAATGTTATCTGAATTCCTGAAAGCCTTGTTAAACATAATTATTAAACTCATTATGCAGGATGCAAATAGATTTTATTACACAACTTATTTAGGCTTTAGACTTGTAACTGGTCATATGGTGAGACAATCATGTTTGTGACCTGTTATAAGAAAGCAAGTGGTTGCACTGGGCAGAAAACCATTGAGCCGACTGTAATCAACAAAGCAGCCCACATAATAAACAGCAATACCCTGCAAGTGAGTGAACCTGTTCCAAATTTAGATTTTGCTCAGAACCAACCTCCTGAAAATACAACTATTGGAGTCTATCCTGTTTATAGAGAATCCTCTGGTTATAAGACCTTCACTTCAGCTGAAACTACCAATCCATTTAAGAAACTACAACCTGTTATAAAACAGAACCTGAGACAATTATACTTTGTAATTATACTGTTTCTTACCTCATCTGGATTGAATTTTTGTGAGGTGATAGTATGTGTGATAATGGCTGAAACACAGAACCATAGAAAAGTTATAGTACAAAAGAAGGCCATTCAGCCCATTTTGTCCATTTTTAATCCTACCTTCTTGCAACCGGCCCATAGTCCTGTAGTTTATAGTACTTAAGGTGCAGATCCAGATTTTTTTTTTAAAGAGTTTTAAGTCTCTGCCTCCACTACCAACTCAGGTAGCAAATTCCAGATATTCACTGCCCTCTATATTAAAAAGTTCTTCTGTCCCCTCCTTATTTTTTGCCATCTACTTTAAATCTATGTTCCCTAGTTCTAGAATTCTCCGCCAAGGAAAACAATTTTATCCTTCCACTCTATCTTTTCTCCTTATAACTTTGTACACTTCTTTCAAGTCACCCCTCATGCTTCTGTGTCCAAGGGAAATAACCCTAATCTACTCAATCTCTGCTCATAGCTGCACTTTTCTAGCCCCGGCAACATTCCTGTAAACCTCATCTGCACCACCTCCAGGATTAGGTCCCTCCTGTAATGTGGTGCCCAACATCACCATTTGAAACTTCCAAAGCAAGTGTGGGATAATAACTAACCTTCTTTAATTAAAGATTCATTTAAAAAAAGGTAGAACTAATTCAATTGGGGCAATCACTTTGAGAGTTAAAAAAATACACACATAGCAGATAAAAAGCAGGTTGCTCACAGGCAGTAAGAAAACACATCAATTTTGTCCATGACAGTGCTTTGAAAGGTCCTAAGGTTATGAAATACTCTTTTTTCTTTATTTAGCAACTCATTGCAAACAAGTTTCCAGGAGGTAATTTCAAGCTCTGATCTTTGTGCTGTAAATTGGATCAACCCCTCTTTTATCTAAACTGTCTGATTTACATTCCACTGCTCTCAGGCCAAGTGTCTCCTCCACAAATCATAGAACAAGAACATAGAACAATACAGCACAAACAGGCCCTTCGGCCCATGAGTTGCGCCGATCACATCTACCAATCCACAGACCTATCTATAACCCCCTATCCCATTCGTTTCCATATACTCATCCAGAAGTCTTTTAAAAGACCCCAGTGAGTTTGCCTCTACCACCTCCGATGGCAGCCGATTCCATTCACTCACCACCCTCTGAGGGAAAAACTTACCCCTAACATCCCCTCTGTATTTGCTTCCCTGCACCTTAAATCTGTGTCCTCTCGTAGTGACCATTTCAGCTCGGGGAAATAGTCTCTGAGGGTCCACCCTATCTATTCCTCTCAACATTTTATAAACCTCTATCAGGTCGCCTCTCAACCTACGTCGCTCCAGTGAGAAGAGTCCCAGCTCCCTCAACCTATCTTCATAAGGCCTGCCTCCCAATCCAGGCAGCATCCTTGTAAATCTCCTCTGAACTCTCTCAATAGCCTCTCCATCCTTCCTATAATGAGGCGACCAGAACTGCGCACAATACTCCAACTGGGGTCTGACAAGAGTCTTATAGAGCTGCATCGTTACCTCCTGACTCCTGAACTCTATTCCTCGATTAATGAAGGCCAGTACACCGTACGCCTTCTTGACCACTTCCTCCACCTGCGAGGCCGATTTAAGAGTCCTATGGACCCGGACCTCAAGATCCTTCTGCTCTACAACACAGCTAAGACTCCTACCCCTTATATTGTACTCCTTCATCCCATTATTCCTGCCAAAATGGACCACTACACATTTATCCAGGCTGAAGTCCATCTGCCACTTCTCCGCTCATGGAGGTGGATGACAGAAAGTGCTGGCAAAGATGCCAATTGCTGCTTTCCCATCCTAGTTGTTATGTTCCTCATCTCAATCCTGACATGACTGGTGGTTGTTAACTCCCCAGCAGCACACACACAGGACAGAACCCCAGTCGTCAACGAGCTTTCTTCCTATCCATCCACTTATCTTTGCTTCTTCAGCAAAGGTGGCCCATTGGAAGGGCTTTTGGATTTGACAGTAATGTTCCTGGGTTTCCCCCAGTGCTGAAATAGGACCTGAAATCAGCCTCCTCGCTTTACTTTTATTCCGACTTTACATCAGTGATTTACATTTCAAATATACTCCCATTTACCTTCCACTGAGGTCTATTAGGCTGCACTTTCCCTCACCTCAACCCCGGTTTGCCATCAAACTCGCTGACAGTGGTGGTGCTGTTGCTGTCTGGTGTACCGACCTTTACATTGTAGAAGCTGAGCATCAAATTTCCATCCTTCTCTCACCTTTACAGGGTCCATTTCTGACATTTCCCTTTATTGACTTCCCTGCCTACATTTCTGGTGAAAAGATTGTTGCTCAAAATTCAAACCAAACCCACTTATTTCCATATCTACCTCAACTTCACTTCCTCACATCCTCCCTTCCACAAAGACTCCTTTCCATTCTCCCAATTTCTCCATCTCTGCCACATCTGTTCTGATGATGGTATCTTCCACAATGGTGTTTTGAACATGTTTTGCTATTCCCTCAGCAAAGAACTTCTTCTTCACTATGGTTGACAGGTCCTCAACTGTGTTTGATCGATTTTCCCCATCCCTTCCCCTCCCATGTAGAATCACAACAGCACTGATAGAGGTTTACAAGATGTTGAGAGGAATAGATAGGGTGGACTCTCAGAGACTATTTCCCTGGGCTGAAATGGTCGCGACGAGAGGGCACAGATTTAAGGTGCAGGGAAGCAAGTACAGAGGGGATGCTAGGGGAAAGTTTTTCACTCAGAGGGTGGTGAGTGAATGGAATCGGCTGCCGTCAGTGGTGGTCGAGGCGAGCTCGCTGGGGTCTTTTAAAAGACTTCTGGATGAGTATATGGGATCCAATGGGATTGGGGGTTATATATAGGTCTATGGCTGGGTAGGTTTTGATGTGTTCGGCACAACTTGTGGGCCGAAGGGCCTGTTTGTGCTGTAGTGTTCTATGTTCTATGTTCTATGTTCAATCCTCACTTTTGACCCCACTGATCAATATAGTCAATGGATTTTCCTCCGCCATTTCCACTAACTCCAGCATAATAACACCACCAAACACATGTTCCACTCAGTTCCCCTATCAGCATTCCAGTGGAACCGTTCCGTCTGTGACACACTGGTCCACTCCTCGATCAAGCCGAATACCTCATCCCCTTCTCAAAACATCTTCCTGTGTGATCATAGGAGGTGTAACACCTGTCCTTTTCCCTTCTCCCTCCTTACTGTCCAAGGCTACAATCACTTCTTGTAAGTGAGGCAATGATTACTTCCCCTTTTTTCAGTTTGGCCAACTATATTCGCTAACCCAATGTGGTCTCTCTGCATTGGAGAGATTAAATGCAGACTGTGTGATGCTTTGTGGAACATCTTCACTCAGTTTGCAAGCATGACCCTACCTGTCACTTGCTATTTCAACTCATCATGTCTCTCACCCTCATATTTCTGTCCTTGGTTTGCTACCATGCTCCAGGAAAATCCAATGCAAGCTGGAAGAACAGCACCTCATCTTCAGATTGGACACTTCTGGACTCAACATTGAGTTCAATAAAATTAGATCATGAACTTTGTCCTCCACTTTGAATCTTTATCTGTAAGTTAAAATATCTATCTTGATTTCATGTTTTTGTTTTCAGACAATAACTCACCCCTTTCTGTGATAAGCCCATTCTGCTATTTTGTTTTCAAATACTACTGACCTTTGTTGTGCTATTAATATCTGCTTTAGTCTTTGAAATTACAGCTACCAGTCCTTCTGTCTTGTGTTCCATGATAATCCTCCAACTTATTCTTGGCCTTCTATTTTCAGTGAATCATAGAACTCCTACAGTGCAGAAGGAGGCCATTCAGCCCCTTCAGCCTGCACTGACAACAATTCCACCCAGGCCTTATCTCCATAACCTCACATGTTAACCTTACAAGTTTCCCTGACGCTGAGGGACAATTTAGCATGACCAATCCACCTAACCCGCACACCTTTGGAGTGTGGGAGCAAACTGGAGTACCTGGAGAAACCCCATGCAGACACGGGGAGAAGGTGCAAACTCCACACAGACAGTCACCCGAGGCCAGAATTGATCTCGGGTCCCTGGCACTGTGAAGCAACAGGGCTAATCACTGTGCTGCCCCAAGTGCCCCTTTTTCAACAGCATAAAAATCCATGACATTTCTCCAGTTCTGAAGAAGCATTATATTGGAGTCAACAGGTTAGCTCTGGGTGAGATCTTCCAGTCCTGCCTGCAGCCATGATCATCTGGTTCCACTGAAAGTCTGTTGTCTTTTGGACTGTCTTGCCATATCCTTTGTATTGAGCTCTGCTATGGTGTGACAGGAAAATCGCAGCTTCTGTTTCTCTCTCTCCATAGCTGCTGCCAGACAAAGTGAGTTTTCCCACTAGTTTCTGCTTATATTTCAGATTTCCAGCATTTGCCGTCATATTTTGCTTTTATTTCAGACTCTGCTGCTTGTTTTATTACCATCTGGTGGCATCACTGCTAATATTTTGAGCCCAGGTTATGCTTCGGGCTCCCTTTCCATACCGGCTATAATGAGAACCCACTCTGAACACTGGGTGAGCATTGACCCAATCAGCAGGGGGCTGCTGATTGGGGACAAGCCCTTGTAAAACCATCTCTGGAAGGGAAGTCCCAGCACAGAACCAAATCACAAAAGTCTCCCGAACACTAAGGAGCAATTTAAGGACCAGTCAATCTAGCCAGTACATCTTCTGGGTTGTGCAAAAAAAAAGAGGAAACCCAAGGGAAGGACATCTAAGCTCAAAACAATCCCCAAACCAGGACTCAAACCCAGGCCCCTGGCACTTCGAAGCAAGCATGAGAACCACTGTGCCACCGTGCTGCCATATATTGATAAAAGAGAACATTGTGGGGCTGGAGAAGGGGGATCAAGGACACAATCAATATGACTGGGATTCAGGAACAAAAAAGATGCAATTACATTTACTACAATCAGTTTGAAAGGAGATTTGATTAAGGCATTCAAAACTGTGAGGGGTCTGGACAGAGTAACTAGGGAAAAACTATTCCTGTTCATGAAAGAATCCAGAACAAAAAAAGGTACAGGTTTAAAGTAATTCATAAAAGAAGCAAAAGTGACATAAAGAGAATCCTTTTATACACCAAGTGGTTAGGGTTTTCAATTTACTGCTTGGGGGTGTGGTGGAGGGAAGTTCAATTGGATCATTCGAAAGGGAATTAGACTATTATTCAAAAAGTAAGAATGTGCAGGGTTATAGGGAGAAGGTGGAAGAATGGTATGAGGTGAGATGCGCATTTGACGAGCTGGTACACAATGGGTCAAATAGTCAAATAGCCAAATAGCCTCCTTTTTTTTCACTAGCACCTTTCAGTACTTTATTTCTAATCAAAAAAGCCAATTCAAATTAAATCCAATCATGGATCCCACATAAGGGACAAACAAAGTCCAAGCTGACAAGACTAGACAAGACTTTGAATCCCACCTTGGGCTCAATCAAACAAGATCCAAGCTGACAGATGAGGCATTGCATCCCCTCCCGGGCTTAATCTAATGTTTCACCTTTGTCAGAAGGCTGAGAAGGTTTTGAAACATTGCATCAGGTAAAGCCTCAGTTTAACCTTATTGACTATGTCTAAACTTCCCATCGCCTTGGCAAAACAGCCCCACATACCGCGGATATTCTCTCTTCCATTTCCTTCCATTGGGAAAAAGATGCAAAAGTCTAAGGACACATACTAACTGACTCAAGAACAGCTTCTTCCCTGCTGCTGTCAGACTTTTGAATAGACCTATCTCACATTAAGTTGATCTTTCTCTACACCCTAGCTATGACTGTAACACTACATTCTGATTACCTTGTTTCCTTTTCTATGAACAGTGTGCTTTGTCTATATAGCGTGCAAGAAACAATATTTTCACTGTATGCTAGTACATGTGACAATAATACATCAAACCAAGTCAAATCAAATCATTGGCTGCCTTGATCCTTACTCTTCCCTGGCTTAGACAAGCCACAATCAATGGTGTCAGCACAACTCCAGTGCAATAGGCTAACTTCATCCCCTGCCTGATCATGATTTCACTCCTACTAGGTAAGTAGCAGATAAGTTACCTCCTGGGTTATAACAATTCTGTGAGTATGCGATTCTGCAAAGTGGCATTAAGTATTATTTCACTCCAAGTTACAAGGAAAAAACAAATTACATCAGGTATATCACATACTGGACTCATAATTCAGTTCTTAAGAGTATAAAATAATTTCTCTATTCTACCACTGCATTAGTTACCTGACAACATTACTTTTAATGTGTTGTCATCACGCTACCACAGCCTATAATTTAATCTCAACGTTCTGTCAGTAAGATGACTGAAATCCACAGTTACAGTTCATAGCATTTCCCACACTTTGAAAGTAAGATGTAGCTGTTATTACTTTAAACAGAAACATTTGGGATGATTTCTAAGGCTCAATCTTCTCCACAAGATCTTTTATAGTAAGATCACAAAATGGCCCAACAACACCTCAACTGGAAAAGAACATTATAATGGCCCTTTATTCTCCTTTCATTGTCTTTGACAGTCTCAAGTGGCTAATGTTTGTAAAGATGAATTTCAGAAGCATCAATTTATAGTGTTCTCCGAAAGAAAAAACTGCTGTTAGCTCCATAAAATTTAACAGGTTGTTTAAAAGTCCATACAGATTGAAGATCTTTGGGTGGAATCGTGCTAAACTTCCACAGTTACTCAATGTTGATCAGTTCAAATCTTAGTACTCACCTCCCAAATGACAGAAGGAGGCTCCTAAGTGATGGTACAGTGGGGCAGTGGTTAGCATTTTTGCCTCACAGCACAGGGACCTGGGATCGATTCCAACCTTAGGTAACTGTTGCATCTGCGTGGATTTCTTCTAGGTGCTCTGATTTCCTCCCACAGCCCAAAGATGCCAGGTTAGGTGGATAGGGCATGCTATAATTGCCACTTAATATCCCAAGATGTGTAGGTTAGGAGGATTAGCAGAGTAAAGAAGGAAGGTTATGGGGATAAAGCAGAGGGCGAGCCTGATAAGATGCTCATTCAGAGGGTTGGTGCAGTCTTGATGGGCTGAATGGCTTCCTTCCGTACAATAGGGTTTCTAAGGTTCTTCTGTGATTTTATCAGTGATTGCTCTTAATGATTCTTCTAGCTCAAAGCTGAAACTTTGTACCATCAGTTACTGGTTGCTCAGTTTTCCTGAGAGGCACCTGAGAAATGACTAAACGCTGACTAGTTAAGTAGATCTTTCACATCAAAAGCACCGTAAGATCACATCGAGATGAAATATAGATTCAATCCAAAATGCAACCAGTGTTGTTCTGCATTATGTCTAAGGAATGAATTAAAAGGTGGATTATATACAAATCAATTGTGATATCAAGATTAAGTATAATTTGTATTCATTGCAATGTGAATGTGATGTCTGATAGATATTTTTATTGATGCATCTTGCAGTTATCACGTATCACATAATTTTCAAATGTTATACTTTGGGCAGGTTATCTGGACACAGCAATTTATGAGAATTGATACAATTCCCAATATTCCCAATATTTCCCAATCTTCACAGAGGAGTACAATGGCTGGAATTCTCTGGCCATTCATGCTAGCAGGTCCATTGGCAGTACATCTCCTGCTTCCTGGGGTCTTGGAGTGGCTTCCCATTGATAGCGAAAGGAACAGAGAATCCTGCTGTCAGCGAACAGCGTGCCACTACCTGCCACTGAGAAACATACTGACGGGTCAGAAAATTTCACCTAGTATGTATCCTTATAGCTTTACATGAAAGTCTTGGGAAGCTTGTCCACAGAATCATAAAATTACTGAATAGTACAGCACAGAGGGAAGACATTTGTTCTATTGAGCCTTGCAGACTTCAGGGTATAGCACTGCATAATAATCTCAGGAAAGGTTACCAAGCCTCACAAGATCCAACACTGAAATGTAAAAAAGGAGTGAGAAAGTAGGAAAGTGTAGGCCAGTTTGTCTGACATCTGTCATTGAGAAAATGTTAGAATCCATTATTAAGAAACTAGTAGCAGGATATTTAGAAAATCAAAATACAATCAGGCAGAGTTTTATGTCAGGGAAGTTTTCAAATTTATTATAGTTTAACTATTGGAAACAGTCCTCCTCATGGTAGAGGTCGTACGTTTAGAAGGTGCTATCAAAAGAGCATTGCTAAGTTGCTGCTGTTCATCTTATACGTGGTACACATTTTTGCTGCTATGCATCAGTGATGGAACGAGCAAGTGTTGAAGGTGGTGGGTGGATATCAATCAAACAGGCTGTTTTCTCCTGGATGGTGTGGATCCTTTTTTTTTATTTCTGCTCATTAGGTTTTTTTTAAAAAAACAATCATAATGAATAAATAATGCATAGCATTGAACTTTTGTCAATTTATTTACTAGTGTCACAAGTAGGTTTATGTTGCAATAAAATTACTGTGAAAATCCCCTAATCGCCACACTCAAGCACCTGTTCGGGTTACACTGAAAGAGAATTTAGCATGACTAATGCACCTAACTGGCACGTCTTTCAGACTGTGGGAGGAAATTGGAGCACTGGAGGAAACCCATGCAGACATGAGGAGAACATGCAGATTCTGCACAGACAGTGACCCTAGCAGGGAATCCAACCCAGATCATTGACTCTGTGAGGCAGCAGTGCTAACCGCTGTGCCACTGTGTCGCCTTAGCTTACAGTTCAGCAATAATTGAACAAGCATGCATTTGGAAGAGCAAGAAAAGAGGGAAAGAAAAAGAGAAGTAGAAAGAAGAAGAAGGAAAATGTAAAGAAAAAAAATGACAAAACATCATCCCTAAGACTAAAAAGAAAAATATTCAACAATAATCATAGGGCATTTGATGTAACATATATAACCTAATTGAGGTCAGTTATATGAAAGGAGAGAGATGTAGTTCCTCAAAATAATCTCAGGAAAGGTTACCAAGTTGCACAAAATCTATTAGTGGAGACTCATATAGTGTTTTCTCAAGTTCCTAATTTGTAAAATAGGTCAGGGAAGACTACTTCCAATTTTATAAAACAATGCGTCTTGCCATTAAAGTCAAAAAGACGAGTGTATCAGCCTGAAATTTTGTGAGCAGAGTGTCATTTGGTTCCATTATAAATAAAGCTGTAATAAAAGAAGGTTCATAGTGCCACAATGGTTAGCATTGCTGCTTCACTGCGCTAGGGACCCATGTTCAACTGCTGACTTAGGTCACTGTCTGCGTGGGGTTTGCATGTTCCCCTTGTGTCTGCATGGGTTTCCTCCGGTTTCCTCCCACAGTCCAAAAGACATGCTGGTTAGGTGCAATGGCTGTGCTAAATCCTCCCTCAGTGTACCCAAACAGGCACTGGGGTGTGGTAACTGGGAGATTTCCACAGCAATTTAATTGAGCAATATAAGTCTACTTGTGACACCAGCAAAAAAAAACTAGGCATCCAGCTGAGGTGTCAGTGGACCATTCAGGGAGAAGTCAGTTCAGTCACCTCGACTGTACAGAGGGTAATAGAAGAATCCCTCTAGTGATAAAGAGGAGGAAGAACACCTAGCAGAGGCAGCAGAGGAGCATTCTGGGACATTTGACTCAGTCACCTATTCTGATTGGTGGGTAGCGGAAGAATTCCTCCGAGGATCCAGCAGAGATGGAAGAGGAGCATTCTGGGTGTTTTATGGCAGAGAAAGTGGCCTGACATTGGCTTGCAATGATGGCATTTTCCGGTCTTGCCGTTGTCAATGGGGTTTCAAGTTGTTCGCACCCGCCTGCAGTAGGCTGTTGTTGTTAGCAGGGCCAGAAGCTTCTGCCGGCAGGAACAGCCTAAAAATCTTGCTCAATACCTTCCAGATCTTAAAAACTCATTGAGTAAAAATATTCTTCCTTTTCTTCCCCTTCAGCTTGTTTGTAAATATATTAATGTTCTGATTACTAACCACTCTGTGGATGGAAATAATTTCTCCCTCTCCACTCTGGCAAAACCCCAGTTGACTTGAACACATTGATTAACTCTCCTTTAGCCATGTCTGTCCGGTAATAAATATGGCTAGCTTCCTGAGCCTCTTCTCATGACCCAGTGCTCTCAGTTCCTACATCATTCTGAAAATTCTCCTACATTAAATCAATGAAGTGATTGCAACACTCAAATGAAATGCCCTGGTTGAAAGGGCAGCGGAAACAAATGAAGTAATCATCTTCAAAAGAGAATTGGATAAAGACATGAAGGGGAAAAAAAAGATTGCCAGGCTCTGAGGAACAGAGGAAAGGGGGTTAATTGCTGGTCTTCCAAAGAACTGGTTAAATATTATAGAGATAATTTCATGACCTCATTGTGTCCATTTTTCGGTGAAGTGCGGTTGTAAAATTGGGAGTGAGTGGACAAACGGGAATAATACCCATTTTCGTGCCCATTCCCACCTTAACAAGCAAAAAAAGGGACATGATTTGATATTCACCCAAAATGGGCAAAACATAAGCTTGCATTCTTTTGCATGCATCTCAATCTAATTAGTGCAGTTGCAATCACTTACTTTAATGAAATAGTTCATGGCTGTTGGAAGCAGTGAGTGAAACATCTGTTCTATAAAGGTATGCTGCAGGTCGCTCTATTCACAAGGCTCTGTGCTGAGGAGGAGTGATGGGGACACAGAAGCTGCCTCTAAAACTATAAGCCCTTTGCTGACAGACCTGTTCCAGGAACAACTAACTATGGAAACAGATGAAAGACTGCCTGAGTGCACCACAAAGTGTGGGAAGAGAGTGGGAGTTGGATATGTATCACAAACTCAGTGTACAAAATTCTCCCTTGTGTTACAGTTGCTTTCTAGTTGAAAGGGCCTCTGTGATAGATCATATCTCTAAAAACTCAGTAAGTGAATGCCTTGCTTTTAAACTAGACAAAATAGGAAGGCATGATTCAACTCTGTGATAAATTGCTCAATCTCAGTTGAAGTTGGGATAATGTATTTATCACTGAAGTTTTGAGAAAAGGACTATCATAAGGTTAGAAGTGGGGATGTTTACTGATGATTGCACAGTGTTCAGCACCACTCATGTCTTTTCAGATACTGAAGCAGATCGTGCCCATGTGTGGCAAGACATGGATTCTCCTCTGTATTCTCTCCAGAGCAATTACACCCTCCCCATAATGACCAGAACCACATATAATACTCCAATTGTAGTCTCACAAGTATTTTATACAATTCCAAAATTATATCCGTACTTTTACATTCTATACCTCTGCCAATGAAGGAAAGCATTCCATATCTCTTAGTTACAATCTTGTACATTTGGACAGTTGCCTTTAGGAATCTGTATTCGTATACATGAAGATCTCTCACTTCAATTACGCCTCTTAGTATCTTCCTATTTATTGTCTACTCTCTACAACTGTTTGACCTCCCTAAATGCATATTCCAAATTCTCTGTGTTAAAATCCATCTGCTACTTTACTACCCACCCACTCCACCAACCCATCTATACTGTTTTCAGATTATCCTTACACTACTCACTACTCAGCTAATCTTTGTGTCATCTGCATATTCCTCAGTCATGCCCCCCACCCCGCCCCGCCCCACTCACCAATGATCACATCCAGAGTTCAGCATAGTTAGGGATCCCAACACCAGAACCTGTGGAACACCACTTGAAACAAGTTTCCATGTGAAAGAGCATCCATCGACCATTACTCTTTGTTTCCTGTTGCTAAGCCAATTATTTACTCAATTTGCTATATTATTCTGTACCCATGGGCTTTCACTTTTTTGACCTGTCTGCTACATTGGACCTTGCCAAATGTCTTGCTTAAATCCACGTACACAGCATCCACTACACTTCCTTCATCAACTCTTCTTGTCACTTCCTAAGAATTTAATGAAATTTGTGTGGCAAGATCTTCCTTTGACAAATTGATGTTGAACAGTCCAGATTAGTCCATGCCTTTCTACATGACAGTTCATCCTTCCTCTCAGGATTAATTCTAATAACTTGTCCAGCACTGCTATAAAACTAATTGGCTTATAATTGTTTGGCATTTCCTTTGATCCTTTTTTTAAACAATGAAACTATGTTTGTGTTTCTCCAGTCCTCTGGTATCTCCCTTGTATTCAGTGAGGATTTGAAAATCATCCTCAAAGCATCGGCTATGTCCTTCCTCATCTCCTTCAGCAGCCTCAGAGCCAATCTATCTGGCCCTGGTAACTCAGCAACTTTCAAGTATTCCAGACCTTCGAACACTTCTTTTCCAAGATTATCCCATCTGATACCTCACAGTGTTCTACTTGTTTCTGCATCATCCCTTTCCTTTGTAACCACAGAAACAAAATTTTAATTTAAATCCTTTCCAAAGCCTCTGCCTCCACACACAATTTCCTTCCTTATCTGTGATAGGTCCCACTTTTTCCTTAACTAACTGTTTATCATTAACATGGATAAGTAACTGGCTTAGTAATAGGAGACAGAAAATAATAGTGGAAGGGTGTTTTTGTAGCAGGAGGTGGGTCACTAGTGGTGTGCCGCAGGGCTCAGTACTGGGACTTCTTCTATTTGTAATGTATATAAATGACTTGGAAGAGGGAGTAAGTGGAGTGATCAGTAAGTTTGCAGATGATAAAAAGATGGCTGGACTTGCGGATAGTGAGGAGCATTGTCAGGCGATACAGCAGGACATAGATAGGCTGGTAGCTTGGGGAAACAGATGGCAGATGGAATTCAATCCTGATAAATGTGAGGTGATGCATTTCGGGAGAAATAATGTAGGGCGGAGGTATATGATAAAGGGTAGACCTATTAAGAGTATAGAAACGCAGAGGGACTTGGGGGTGCAGGTGCACAAGTCTCTGAAGGTGGTAGAGCAGGTGGAGAAGGTTGTGAAAAAAGCATATGGTATGCTAGCCTTTATAGGAAGGGATATAGAGTACAAGAGCTGTCCTTTAATGTTGCAGTTGTATAAAACATTGGTTAGACCTCATTAAACGTTGGTTAGACCTCAGTTCTGGTCGCCTTACTATCGGAAGGACAAAGAACAAAGAACAAAGAACAAAGAACATGGACGTGGAGACTCAGGAGATAGTGCAGAGGAGGTTTACCAGGATGCTGCCTGGTATGGAAGGTCTGAGTTATGAGGAGAGATTAGGCGAATTGGACTGTTCTCCTTAGAAAGACGTAGAATTAGAGGAGATCTAATAGACGTGTTCAGGATTATAAAGGGTATAGATAGAGTAAACAGGGTTAAGCTTTTTCCTAGGATGGACTCGAATAGCACGAGGGGTCACGGGCTTAGGGTGAGGGGGGTAAGATATAATTTGGATGCCAGAGGGAGTTTTTTCACACAGAGGGTGGTGGAGGTATGGAATGCGCTGCCAAGTAAAGTGGTGGAGGCAGGCACTCTGGAGTTATTTAAGAAATACATAGATGGGCACTTGAACACTATGGGAATGGAGGGGTATAGAAAACTGATTTAAAATAGGGATCATGAGCCTTGGGAGTCCCTGGAAAATGTGTAAATAGATGATCATATTGATGTACTTGTTTTTATCCTTCAGGTGCTTTGGTCCACCTTGTTGTCTAACAAAGGGCATACATGCGATGGGTTGTGAGAGGGCTGCTCTTGGATTTTTTTTGAGAGTATCCTAGTGCTTCACGTCGTTAGTGTACGCTTGACCTGGACCATTTGATGGGCAACACGACACCTCAGTGACTATCGCTGTGCTGTGCAGATACATGGATTTGGGCCTGTGTCTGTGGGAGTTTGCGCATTCTCCCCGTGCTTGCGTGGCTTTTCTCCGGGTGCTCCGGTTTCCTCCCACATCCCAAAAATGTGCTCTTAGGCTAATTGGCAAAACAAATTCTCCTTAAATTGTCTCAAATTTGGTTTTTAATCCATAGATCTATAAACATAGACAGAGATCACGGGTAGAGATGGGAACATCAGGGTGGCGGCACGGACTCGTTGGGCCGAAGGGCTTGTTTCTCCTGCTGTTTTGTTCTTTGTTTTTAGTTCTTAACATCTCATAACATTTTTAGTTTCTCTTTAACCTTATTTGCTTATCTTCCCCTTTATTCCTCTATCCAGTGAATGGAGTCTCAAGTTGGCAGTGTTACCCTTATTTTGGAGAGGACATGTCTACTTTGTACATTTAGGATCTCACATTTAGTGCTTACCAGTGGTTTTCCACTGATTTATCCTCTAGCAATGTTATCCAGTCCACCTCAGCCAAGTTCCTTCTCATTCCTTTGCCTTCCCCCAGTTGAAAACCTTTACTCCTGCTTTATGTCTGTCTTTTTCCAAGTTAATGCCAAATCTAATCTGTGATCACCATCCCCAATAAAATCGCCAACTATCATTTCATCCACTTGCCCTTCTTTGTTCCCCAAGATTAAGTCTAGAATTGCAATCGTCTTGTTGGGTTTGTCTCTAATTGGTTGAAAAAAACTGCATGAATTCTTCTCCCTCAGTGTCCCTTACATTTGTTCAATCCCAGTTGATTTTAGGATAGTTAAAGTCTCCTTTCATTATTGCCCTCTTGTTCTTAGAGGCAGAAATTTGCTGATTTTTTTTTGCCCTTTCATGATTTGGGAGTCTATGGTATACTCCCAGTAGTGTGACTGCTCCTTTTTTATATCTAAGCTCAACGCACAAAGTTTGATGTTTATTTATTGGTGCCATAAGTAGGCTTACATTAACACTGCAATGAAGTTATTGCAAAAACTCCCCAAAGCCTCATTTGTTAACCCATTCAGCCTACCATCCTGTCACACAACTAGAATGCATTCTTTAGCCATTAGTGCTACTCCCTCTTCTTTTTTTTTAATCTCCCACTCCATCGTGACTGAAGTCTCTATAACCATGGATATTGAGCTGCTAATTTTGCCCCTGTACCCAGGTTGTTGTTATAGCAATGAAATCCTGCTGCCATCTGTCTGTTTGAGCCCTTAACTCATATAACTTCTTTGTTATACTCCTTGTGTTCAATGCTAAACAGTTTAACCCCCTCAATTTCCCTTGTTGGACACTTATTCAATTTTGCCACTCCTGTCATTCCAAGTGTATCACTACATCTTCTATATCTAATGTTCTAGGTAATGTTCGACCTTCATTTTCCTGATGTAAATTTGACCTATATGATCCTAATCCTGGGTTCCCACCGCCTACTAACCCTCTCCTCCCCTCCAGCCCCCATACACACTAGTTCAGTACTAGTCCAAAAAGCTTTTTCCTTTATCCTCACACCATGGCCACTGCTAGAATTCTATTGCACCACCCACTGGAATCAGAGTTGGTGAAGGACAGACAATAGGAAGGCCCATTGACCTCGGGCAGGATTTTCTGGTTTGGAGTCAAGTGAGGGGGTAAAATTCCACCTCTCTCATTCAATTGCGATATTTCCTTTTAAAATCTGCGGTGACTGCACTTCGGTGTATTTTCAAAATCAAGATATTTTCCCATTACTGCTAAGTTAACAGTCCAATTCATTCTGACAAATTTCAGCTTTGCCTGCCTGGTCTGACTGGTTGATGAAGTTTAATTTTTTTTTAATGTCACAAGTAGGCTTGTATCAACACTGCAATGAGATTGCTATAAAAATCCCCCGGTCGCCACAATCCGGCACCTGTTCTGGTATGCTGAGGGAGAATTTAGCATGGTAAATGCATCTAACCAGCACGTCTTCTGAACTGTGGACAACCCGGAGGAAAATCAGTTAGTACGGGGAGAACGAGCAGAATCCACACGGACAGTGATCCAAGCTGGGAATCGAATCCAGGTCCCTGGCAACGTGAGGCAGCAGTAGTGATGATCACGGATCCTATTGGAAAAGAAAAGCTAAAGCAAAATACAATGGATGCTGGAATCCGAAAAAAAAACTGAAACTACTCAGCAGGTCCGACAGCATGCGTGGAGAGAGAATTGAATTAACGTTTCAAATCTGGATAACCCTTCATGTTTTGTTCTATGAAAGGCTTAACAGCTTACAGGTTGGGTGAAAGATAGGAGCAATATTTGGCTTGCTGTTTAGTTGTTTCCATATATTTCAGGATCTGCTTTCACTCATATGTAAAGTGACCAAAATGTGTATTGTATTGGAGTTAGCAACAGTCATGATCTTGGAACAGAGCTAATGCCTTTGGGATTTACAGCGCCTTGAAGATTATAGTCCTATCAACAGATATCAAAGCATGCTAACCTAAGTAATTTGTTTCCAATGCCTTTTTAAGGTTTCTTTTATTGTGAAGCAGATGAATTGAGACTACAAATCAAATCTTGCTGATCCCTTGGGACAGCCCAAAACCTGGTTTCAACATCCACAGCCATAGTGCTTAGCTGTCATATCACTACATAATTTCTGCTGGAGCTTGATAAGATACAAGGCACTTGCCAAGACACTCATAAAAGTTACTCAGGCATAGCCCAGAAGCTTCCTTACTGTCTAACCAGTGCTGAAACAATAATGGTTGTTTTCCTAACACTCTCCTCAACATGGGTTCACCAGCAGTGGTGCATCGGAGTCCTTCTGATCGTTCTGCGACATGACCCCCGATATACCCATCCCTGCCATAGCAGCCTTCATGATCCACTCCTGCACGACTGTACATTAGACTTTTGCCCACATTGTCCATCATAATTTCCCCTACATTACACCGGTATGATAGTGCCCATACATGCCCCACTCCTTTGGCACTGCCCCAAACACTGGAGGTGCCCAACTGGCACTGCCGGGGTGTTGCATGGCCACTGCCAGGGTGTCTAATGACCACTGCTGGGGTGTCCAGTGGGCACCACCACTGTGCAATATGAGCCCTGCCAGGTGGGCACTGCCTGGTGGGCACCAGCCAGCTATGCTCCCAATCACCTAAGGGCTCAAATGGTCTCTGAGCTCTGCAGTATGAGCCCTCATCAATCCGGGTCTCTGCTAGTGGAGACTAGCAATGATTTGTGCCATTATCATGCCATGCCCAAAGGTCAGAAATTTTCATGCACTGAGATTTGAACGGGCTATCCATACTTACTTACTACTTTAAATATAATATTTGGCCTCATGCTCTGAGCACATCTGGTTTGTGCCATTAGGAAGGAGCTGGGAGACTTGCAAACTGTTTGGTGCTGGGCGCCAAATGGATTTTAGATCCACATGTTATTCTTCAGGATCAGTGTGATCTGCTACTGGCACGGCAAGCACTCCACATGTAAAACATAATAGAAGGTCCATATGAACTTCAAACATGTGTAATGAGAAAGTGGAGATTGCCAATGCACTGGGAAGAATATAGCGTCATTGAGATATTTGTTGGCTAGTCACAGAGGCAATGAGGAATCTGGGAATGGTATTGTCCAAACAGAAAAGCAATAAATAGTTGTAGCACTGTATGAAGGAAAAGGTAAAAACATTGAAGAAGGACTAATGGACATAAGATTGTAAGAAGAAAAAAGAACATAAATTTTTAATTTATTTAGCAACTACAAAGTTCATAAGCCAAGCAGTTTCTCCTGGTCTTGCTGCAAAGAATGTGGATAGGCCTTCACTAAGCATGTGGATTGGACACACTTCTATGATCTGGTGCATAATTTGCTCTCTCCCACAGGCATAAAAGGGGCTGGAAGAAATGCCCTAGCTGTGAAGCTTGGCCAAGCAGGAGCGTGGCTGGTCTTGAACCTGTTGAGGGTGGGTCACTCTTCCCTTGGAAAGTTGAAACCAGGCAGTTTTTGGGTTGGGTTTGAGGCCAGGTACTTGCTTGTCATGTCTAAAGATTCTGATTCACTTATCTAGGTGGAATTTGTGTTAAAGTCCTGTCTGGGAAGACTTTTTCCAGATCGATCTTCTTAGTGGGGGTTTACCTTGAGTGAGCTGAATGGATCAGAATGAAATGGCAGCTGGGATCCATTGTGAACTTCTTCTATCATTTTATGGGTTATTGCAGTGGAGGAATGATGTTTGCTGAGATAGGGAGCTAAGGGAGTAGTGTTGTGCGTAGTGTTTCAGTAATGATACACATGGTAACATTCAGCTGTGTGGTGTGTGTGTGTGTGCGTGTGTGTGCGTGTGTGCGTGTGTGTGCGTGTGTGCGTGTGTGTGTGTGTGTGCGTGTGTGTGTGCGTGTGTGTGTCGTGTGGTGTGTGTGTGTGTGTGTGTGTGTCTGTGTGTGTGTGAAATGATCTTAGCCAAACAGGGACACAGGGTTCTGTCATTGATTATCAGACTGGGAATGCTGAGTTCAGAGGGTAGTAGCAATCCTACACTTCGAGCCACCTAGTTTGGCAATTTGGAGTTTACCTTGGCTGCAGTTGTTTTTAGGTGTTCCTGGAAGATCAGCTTTTGAGTTGGGTGGTGCTTTATCTTGCAGTATTTCATTTGGATGTTTAGCTCTTATATGAGATTTGCAATGAGAAGATGGAATAAGCTGGAAACTGTCTCTTCAGGCCTTGGCTTCATGCATCGTATGTTTCAGTATTGTTCAAGTCCTAAATTAGGGTCCTGTCCAAAGTTTCGAAGGCGAGGGTTTGAGTTGTGAGGCAGATGTTGTTGGCATGCATTAATTTTCAGGAGAAGGTTATTTGTGTATAAGTTGGACAGTGTTTGAATAGGGCTGAAGCCAGTACAGAGTCTTGGTGAGACTGGTTTGTCTTTTCCATGCCTATCTAAGGTGATCACCGAAGCACTGATTGTTGAACACTGTTCTGATGCTTTTAGTCTCATGGGGGAAAGTGTGTGATAGCTTCGGGAAGAGACCACAACATCGCAGGCAGCTGTGCAATTGAGGGTTATGACACATGTCTTCAAGTTTCTCTGAAAGTCATTTTCGACATGAGTGGTAAGGGCCAGTACCTGTTGCCTTGTGCTGTGATCCTTGCAGAAGCCAGTCTGATCGATGCCCAGGGCTTCTTCTACATTTAGGAATATGTGCTGAAGAATGAGGCATTCAGGGATTTTCTATAGTACTGACAAGAAATAGATTGGACGGTCGCTAGCTGCAAATATGGGGTCTTTTCCGGGTTTTGGTATGGCGGTGACTTTGCTGTTGGCATTTCTTTGTAATGGTGTTGGAATTTATGAGCAGCATTTAAAACAAGGTGTTTCATAACATCAGGCTCAATGTTGTAATTTTGTGTTATCTTGCTGCACCTCAAGCCCTGGAAGATCTTCATTAGTTCTGCAACCTTAAAGGAGACGGGAATGAAGTCTTCTCTGTGTTGATGTTGTCTTAGTTCACCCGGAAGTTTCAGTCCAGGGAAGTCTTAGCTATGGCAAGCATATAGCTGGAAACATAGTTGGGAGTAACTGAGAGGTGGTTTTGAGTTGGTGGCGTTTGGGTTGCTCTACGATGATAGATTAGACTCCAGCACTTCCTGCTGGAATGTGTGTAGTTTAGCTCTGCTATACTTTCTTTCCACCTGGTGTGGCGCACAGCATTGTGGGACTTGACTAGATAGTCTCTTACCCCTGGGTCCCCTGATGCTTTGTGTGCCTTTCGGAGTGTATTTATAGATGAATTGGGGGCATTGGGAGTTGCCATGCAAGCTGCTTTGCAGATGGCACTACAGAGGTGGTTATCAGGTTCGTCAACAGAGATGTTTAGTCATGGGATTAATGGGATGTTGTCTTTCAAGGTATAATTGCATTTTGGACAGTTGGTTTCCAGAAGTTCCATCGCATCTTCTTAAGGCTGTTAGCTACTGCAATGCATGAGTCTATGTGAATAAGTAGAAGATGATATTGGTTGTGCAGGAAGTCATCTAAGAAAAGGCTCTGTGCAGCATGGAGAATCCCATTGAGATAACTAACCCAGGATTGATCGGGAAGTAATCCCCACGCCCTCTGGCTGAATGCACTGTTCCTCGCTGTTTGAGATCATATGTGTCAGGTCATTATTGATTCTGCAAATGCTTCACCATTACTGTCCAGTTCTTATTATCTCAATTTGATTGACTATAAAGTCCCACACACAGATGGCTCGATGGTTGGGGGAAGTGGTCAAGACTTGTTCCCCCAGCTTGGGGGGTTGTAGGCATTGGCTATGTGGAACCCACCAGCTGCTGAATTATCTGAGAAAGTGGTCATTTCCAGATGACTTTCTGAAGCAATGTCTCACGCAATAAGGTGATCAGTGATGAAGTCAAACCATCTAAGGCAAGTTACTGTGGCTAATTATTTCAAGAGCTATTTTTGGTTTAAAAGCTAAACCTGAAATGAGTAGCATTTGAGTCTTCTCTATCAACATCATAGCAACTTGAAAATGAAGAATATTTTCGCATATACTGAACAAGGAAAGACTGGGAAAGAATGAACAGGTGTTTGACCTTCTAAATACTTCCAGTTCAACCAAATGAAATATATTACATTATGGATAAAGCAGGAACTCACAATATATTTCCTATCATACTTTTTATACTAGCCTTATTGCATTACATGTAAGGTGATACCAAAATTATCACACACCATAATAAATTTCCCAGAACTAAATCTAACAAAGCTGTAAACCTGTTGGGCTCAGGTACTTATCACAAATATTGCCTCCCTTGCAAAACTAAAATATCACAATGACCTTTTCTTTCTACGGAGAAGCGAACAGTGGATAGAAGAGGATTCTTAATTTATTTTTGCTTGTGGTGAATCATGGAGATAAATACTGATAGGTCTGTCGAGGCAACTTGAGGGGAACTAATTTAAAATGGCAAAGTACTCTCCGCACTTGCAATTATGTCCATTAAAATCAAATAAGATTTCATTTTTAAATTATATTCTCCACATGTTCCACATGGATAATGCAGAGTGCAGAATAGTCAAAATTTCAGCTTATTCTGCGAGTGAATATGACATTTATAATTTGCTTGTGACAATGATTCATCAGTTAGCACTCCACCTCATTTGTGGGATAAGCAAGCAATATCTCATGTCCCGTCTTGCTGTGTATATTCCTGATAGTTTTAAGAAGAAGGGAGAGGGAGGATGAAGGGGTAGAAACAAATTGTGTTCAAATCAAAATCCAGCAGAAAATCTGGTTGATTTCTGAATTCATGCATGGGAGCAGTTCTGGACACTGCTCCTACTGATGGATATTTGCCTCTTTGGAATACAGTGATGTTCAAAGATGTGCGGGTTAGGTGGATTGGCAATGCTAAATTATCTCTTACTTTCAAGGGGACTAGCTAGGATAAATGCATCTGGATAGGACCTGGGTGGGATTGTGTTTAATGCAAACTGGATGGGCTGGATGGCTCCCTTCTGCACTGTACGATTCTATATTCTATTACCACAATGGCACTTAGATTAAGAATTTACTTATGAGGAGGTGTTACACAAACTGGTATCCCCTGAAATTTAGAAAGCTAAGGGATGATTTGATCCAAGTTTTCAACATATTAAGGAAATCAGATGGATTAGATAGTTAGAAATTACTACAGCTGGTTAGAACATCTTGGACGAGCGAGTATAGTCTAAAGATCAGAGCCAGATGTTGCAGGAATGCAATTAGGAAACTTTTCGATGAATTAAGGGTGGTAGAAGTTTGGAATTTTCTTCCCAATGGCAATTAACACTTGATCAATTGTATGTTTTAAGCCTGAGATCGAAAGATTTTTATCATCCAAGAGTATGAAAGGATATTGGGTAATGGTAGGTGTGTGTGATTCAGTCACAAATCAATTATAAATAACCTTACTAAAAGGCAGAACAGGCTTGAGGGGCTGAATGGTTGACTTCTGTTCCTATGTAACAAAGGTGCCGAACACAATAAAGCTTTCAACATTTGGTTTCAAGCACAAAAACAGGAACAATTACTAGGGATATCTAATGTTTGAAGGGCTGAAGTACTTATAAGTCAGTTTGGCTAAAATCCCTGAAGGTGTTCGTGGGGGGAGAAGCTAACATGCGTTCAACATCCTACATATTATCTATTATGGAGTGTTCTCCGGCTTATAGATGTAAAGTGAAGTTATATTGCAAACTGCTTTGACTGTAGCTTTGACTACCATAAAGTCAAGTCTGCAATCAGCTCTAAGGCTGAAATTGCAGAATCTTGGGAGAAACTGCAAAATTCATTCAAATGTTTGGCGAAAGTTAGGGGCATCTTTCATTCTGCTGCCAGACAGGTTTATGACAACTTTTGTATACTTATATTTTATTCATTAATGAGGAGGATAAGCATGTCTCTGGCTAGGCAGCATTTACTGTCCATCCATAGTTGCTCTTGAGAAGGTAGTGATGAGCTACCTTCTTAAATCGCTGCAGTCCCTGAGGTGTAAGTATATCTGCATTACTGCTAGGGAGGGAATTCCAGAATTTTGGCTAAGTGACAGTGATAGAATGGTAAAATATTCTCAAAGTTGGTGACTTGGAGGAGATGCTCCAGATGGTGGTGATCCCAATTACCTGTTGCTCTTGTCCCTCGAGATGGTAGTGGTCATGTGTTTGGAAGGTGCTCAATGACGAGCCTTGGTGAGTTCCTGCAGCTTTTCTTCTAGATGTACACACTACTTCCATCATTCATTGGTGGTGGAGGGATTGAATGTTTGTAAAAGGGGAGCAATTAAGTGAGTGCCTTGGATGGTGACAAACTTCTTTAGTATTATTGGAGCTGCACTCATCCAGGCAATTGGATCGTAATCTATTGCACTTTTGATTCATGCCTTGTAGATGATGGGCAAGTTTTGGTGGACTCAGGAGGTGAACAGAACTTCTAGCTTTTGACCCATTCTGATAGCCACAATCTTATATAGCTAGTCCAATTGAGTTGGGGTCAATGGTAACCTCCACCTCCTACCCCCGATGTGGGTAACGGGGGGTTTCAGTAAAGGTAATGCCATTGAATGTCAATGGACAATGGTTTGATCCTCTGATGTTTGAGATGGTCATTGCTTGGCACTTGTATGGTGTGCATATTACTTGCCATTTGTCAGCCCAACCTTGCATATTGTCCAGGTCTTGCTGCATTTGGACATGGACTGCTTCAGTATCTGAAGGGTCACGAGTGTTGCTGATCATTGTACTATAAGTACATACATGACTTTGCCTTACCATAAGATATTGGCATTTTAGTTAAGCTTTCCAAAGATGTGATTCCTCCACATTTAAGACCATACACTCATACCATATTTTGCCATAGAAGTTGCTTAAATATCATCAGGAACTGTGCAGCTAAAGAAAATAATTCATTAACTGAACCAACGTGGTGACACAATGGTTATCACTGCTGCCTCAAAGCATCAGGGAATCGAGTTCAATTCCGGTCTTCGGTGACTGCCTATATGCAGTTTCCACATTTTATCTGTGCCTGTGTGGGTTTCTTCCAAGTGCTTTGGTTTCTTTCCACAGCCCAAAGAGTGCAGGTGAGGTGGATTAGAACATAGAATATAGAACATTACAGCGCAATACAGGCCCTTTGGCCCTCGAAGATGCGCCGACCAATGTAACCAATTTTATGACCCTCTATCCTAAACTATTCCAATGCTATCCATATGCCTATCCACTGCCCATTTGAACGCCCTTAAACTTGACGAGTCCACAACTGCTGCAGGCAGGGCATTCCACGCCCTTACTACCCTCTGAGTAAATAATTCACCTCTAGCATCTGTCCTATAACTACCGCCCCTTAATTTAAAGTTATGTCACCTCGTATTATCCATCTCCATCTGAGGAAAAAGGTTCTCACTATCCACCCTATCTAACCCCCTGGTCATCTTATATGTCTCAATAAAGTCACCTCTTAGCCTTCTTCTCTCTAATGAAAATAACTTCAAGTCCCTTAGCCTTTTCTCATAAGATCGACCCATCATACCAGGCAACATCCTGGTAAACCTCCTCTGCACCCTTTCCAATGCCTCTACATCTTTCTTATAATGTGGCGACCAAAACTGTACACAATACTCCAAGTGCGGTCACACCAGAGTTTTGTACGGTTGCAACATGACATCTCGGCTCCGAAATTCAATCCCTCTACCAATAAATGCTTTCACGCTATACGCCTTCTTAACAACCTTATCAACTTGAGAACCAACTTTCAGAGATCTATGCACTTGTACACAGAGATCTCTCTGCTCATCTACACTACTAAGAGTCCTACTATCAGCCCTATGTACTGCACACATATTACTCTTACCAAAGTGAATCACCTCACATTTTTCCACTTTAAACTCCATTTACCACTTCTCGGCCCAGCTCTGCAACTTATCTATGTCCCTCTGCAAACTGTAACATCCATCCTCACTGTCTACAACTCCTCCGACTTTGGTGTCGTCAGCAAATTTACTAACCCATCCCTCTATACCCTCATCCAGGTCATTTATAAAAACAACAAACAACAGTGGCCCAAAACAGATCCCTGAGGTACACCATTAGTAACTAAACTCCAGGTTGAAAATATCCCATCAACCACCACCCTCTGTCTTCTATCTGCATTTTCTATAGTAGTCTTCCATGGATTGGCCATGATAAATGTGTGAGTCTACAGGGGTAGGGTAGGCCTGGGAAAGATGCTCAAGATGTAGAGATGCCAGTGTTGGACTGGGGTAAACTCAGTAAAGTTTTACAACACCAATTTTAAATCCAACCAATTTATTTGATAGTAAATTCACGAACTTTCAACTTTATAGCCTTCGTCAGGCAAATGCAGTGTTCTGGTCTGCAACAGCACTCATATCCACACTGTCTGTGTCTGTGTGGATATGAGTGCTATTGCAGACCAGAACACTGCATTTGCCTGATGAAGGCTATAAAGTCGAAAGCTCGCAAATTTACTATCAAATAAATTGGTTGGATTTAAAATTGGTGTTGTAAAACTTTACTGAAGATGCTCAATACAGGCCCAATGGGCTGGATGGTCTTCTTCTGCATTGTCTTGATTCAATAGTTCTAAGGTTTCGTGGCAAATACTTTTAGTTTTGAAGTTCGAGGAGGTGCCAGCTCTGTAAGTTTAAGCAGTTCCACAGCTTCTGGCTATGTGTTGGTCCCTCACCAAGAAACATTTCAGTTAGTCAATCTTATTCCCACCAATTTGATGACAGATTAGACAGCCATATGTCTCTGCACCCACATACAAAATATCCAGAATAATTTGTTCTTGGGAAAATATGAGAAGAAAGCAATCCAAGTGAAATGTTTAATCATGATGTGGAAACATTTCTGATTTGAGGAACAGACACGAAGAGATTGGCCAGGCAACCATTAATAAAAGGGTTTCTCCAAAAATGAAAGATTGCTTACGTTAGACTGATTAGTGAGTAAATTACGTAGGATTATGGGTAGGGCCTGGGTGAGTTTGTGGTCAGTGCAGACTCGATGGGCTGAAGGGCCTCTTTCTGCACTGTAGGATTCTATGAATCCATGATAACATAGGGATGGATTCCCTTGCGGATGAGCTTCATGTATTTTATTTTTCCCATAAGCAATCTTTGCAAAACATATTTCACAAATTACCTTGCAGATAATGTCTTAAAACAAATATAACGTTTTGGAGTTTGATTGTACTATGTCAACCTATTGTGGTGCTTTTTTTTGGACTGCTTCAGTATCTGAGGGGTAACCAAAATATCTCTGCAATGAAAATCACAGTTAAACTTGTGTTTTCTTGTTGTTATACATGAAAGAAAATAGTGAATAATGTTGGTTATTATTAATTTATCCCCATTTAAAATGAAGTGTATCATTGTTGCCCTGCAGGTCTCCATTAAAAAACAATACAAGCGTGCACGATATTAATCTATGTGATTTCTTTGCAAGATATATCTCACTGCAAAGCATTTTTTTCTAATTAGAGGCTGAATGTTTAAAGGATAAATATTGTATACACATTTCCCATACATGGACTAAACAAGATAAATAGATTGTGTGTAGAAATAATCAGCTCATAATGAAAGGAAGGCTGGTATTATATAGAACTTCCACAATCACTGGGTATTTCATTGCACTTTACAGTTAGAGAATCATAGAATCCCTACAATGAAGAAGGAGGCCATTTGATCCATCGAGCTTGCACTGACAACAATCCCAACCAAGCCCTATCTCTTTAATCCCACATATTTACCCCACTAATCCCCCTGACACTAAGGGGCAATTTAGCATGGCCAGTCAACCTAACCTGCACATCTTTGGACTGCAGGAAGAAATCAGAGCAGCCAGAGAAAACCCATGCAAATGCAAAGAAAACGTGCAAACTCCACAATCAGGCTGGACTTGAACCCAGATCATGTGAGGCAGCAGTTCTGATCACTGTGCCACTATGCCACCCTCAATTCAATTCAACTCTTTTCACTGGTGGTCATTTTTGTCATAATGTAGGAAAGATCAAATGCAAACTGAAATCCCATTCCCAAGAAATTGCCACAAATGAATGCAACTTTGGACAATAAAAAAAGTGAAAGTAGAAATATCAGCCTTTGAAATGTTCACAGTAGAGAGTTTACGTGATAGTTTCTAGTTTGAACGTTACAGTTCCTCAGTGGCAGTTTGGTATTTAAAGCCATTCCAAAGTTGATTTGATTTTAAAATCCAGTGTGAACTTTTAAATTTGCCATGATCTTTGATTCACCTGCCCTGCCCTGAATAAATGAATTTTCTACATGCAAGCTCTTGTATTGCACTGATGTTGCGTGTGCCATTCTAAATGTCAGCAGCTCCTTCAGGATTTCCTTTCACAGTTAGAGATTTAAGGCAGCGACAGGATGTTGTCTGGCAAAAAACATATATATAAAAACAAATTATAGATTCTGCTGCATATTAAATATGTGGGAGTGGAACATGTTGTATTTCTTAGATTAGAAATTAAGAGAAACCCAGTTGCAATTTGTGTTGGTGGCTTTGGCTTTGCATAAAATGTAATTCTACAGATGGTTTTATGCTTTGACCTGACACAAATATACAAGCAAATTGCCCCAAGTGCAAACAAATGCTTTTTTCCTGAAAGATTGCTTATGTTTGAATAAAGAATTTTGCAACTTGATTTTAAGGAAGGTTTTTTGTTAGGTGCTATTTAACATTTTTCGCAAAAAGCATTTCTTTTTGTGAGCAGGCGGAAGTTTTTTTTGTTTTCCCCCTACCACCCCCTGGCCTCTCTTCATAGTCTTCACGGTACATTAATCATAGTACTATTGTGCTGCAGTAGCCAGCAGCAGATTCACACATGAGTCTTAGCACTTAGCATTTGGGAATACTTTATATGACTACGATGAGACTATTAAGTTTTACAAGTCATCGAGGGCCGAAGCGCCTGTACTGCACTATAAGTCCAGCCTTTATATTGCCTGATTCCCAGCTTTCCAGGTGAAGAAATCACTTTTCAACATTTACAATTAAAGTTGGAAGCAAATAGGCAAATGAAGGAAGTTAAGTGAAATTTGACCAACTTCACTCAAAATTGCTTCACTCAAAATTCACTCAATTTTTTTTAAGTTTAAAGCTTTCTTAAAGTTTATTTATTAGTGGTGTGAGTATGCTTACATTAACGTTCTATGAAAATTCCCTAGTGGCCACACTCCGGCACCTGTTCAGGTACACTGAGGGTGAATTTAAATTGACCAATGCATTTAGCCAGTACATCTTTCAATTTGTGGGAGGGAATCTGAGGACTCAGAGAAATCCAAGCAGACATGGGGAGAATGTGCAGACTCCACACAGACAGTGGATCAAGTCGGGAATTGTACACGGGTCCCTGGTGCTGTGAGGCAGCAGCGTACATTGATGCTTCCATTGTTGTTCTGAAATTCGGTCTTTGGTGTGGGAATTGTTTCAGGAGCAATTATAGACATTACTCTGGTATCTGCTTAACAGTTGTTTATTAGCTCTACATCTAAACAAGATACATAACTCTTTGACATAATTCCAACCTCTCTCTCTCTTGACCAAAAGAGAGTCTAACACATGACTAAGTGTTGTCAGTGGGACATCATCATCCAAATCATGCATTAGCCTAGACCATCTGTTAAGCCTTTCTAATACAACATCTATTTCTTCTATTTAGGTGAATGCCCATCCATCCAAGGATTAATTATCTTTACTCTAAATAGGTGTCAAAATATTAAACTTAACCAATTTTCAACTGGCAAAGTTGTGATGATATTTACAGGAGGCCTAAATCTTAGACTACTCAATGTGGCTTTAGTCCTCCACCTCTGATGTTCTTTTGATATATAAGATATAGGTGGAAAATCCTTCAATGAATCCTAATCCTGTATGACAATTTAAAGGGACTTTCATTAATTACTGGCTCATTTAGATGGAAATCTAACATCCTGCACCCAGTCTCCTTGAAAATTTGAGACCAATATTACCCCGGCTGTGACACCGCTGTGACACTCCATCCTATCTGAGGGAGAAAAGCAAGCCTGATAGCAGAAAGCAAGCCAGAGTTGTAGCCTTGTGTTCCAACGAGGTGTCAAGAGTCACAGGCAGCTGTGGCATATTTCAATGCAAAACAACTTGGTTTGATTGCTGAAATTATGCGCCGGTTGTATGCATTAAATGTCAGAATTGCCTGTTGTTCATTATTCTCATTTCAGTCACACTCTGTAAAGATCCCTTTGGTAGCATCTGCTGTTGCTTCCTCTCAAATGCCAACTGGAAGGAAACCTGCTGCGTGAGACTGAACTTTTCTCTGCACATTTGGAAAGCAATCTGCTTAACTCTCAGAACAAAGGGCAGCACTCTGCAGTGCCTTGGAGAAAGAGTATTTACTTCATTTGCAAAATGATTTGCAAATGTAACTTTGCTCATAAAAAATATAATAGCTAATACAATATTGCAGCAAAATGTAAAGTATCATTGTAAAATGACACTCTTAACACTTCGATGATTTTCCTATTACCTTACTCCAATTTGACTTTTTGAAACAATTTCCCAACATGCAAATTCGGGAACAGTAAACATTTTTGCTGTGTAGATTGCTAGCATTTCATTACACTCATCTGCTTATTATTAAAATGTTTGACTATAGGTGGATAAGGAAATGAGCTGTGGCTCACTGTGCCTGTTTATTCCTGTTTAGATTAATAACATTTAGCTAAAGACGCAGGTATCTGACCTTCTCCTTGACTGCTACCATTTCTGAGCCACTAAAATGGACAATGAGATCCATCTTTTTAGAGTGAAAGTTTTCTTGTGGATTTTAAGCATTGTTTGCAACTTTAAATAAAAAACCCTTCAGTGCAAACACCCTGAATGGAATTTCAAAATTTGTAAAAACTACAGAAGCAACACGCGGTTGGGAATAAGGAGAGAACAGGGTGGTATTTTTGGGCAGCATGATGGCATAATGATTAGCACTGCTGCCTCACGTTGCCAGGGACCTGGATTCAATTCCCAGATCGGGTCAAACTTCTAAACTTCTGTGTAGAGTTTGCATGTTTTCCCCATGTCTGGATTTCCTCCGGTTGCTCCCACAGTCTGATCGACATGCTGGGTAGGTGCATTGACCCGAACAAGTGCCCGACTGTGGCAACTAGGGGAATTTTGCAGTAACTTCATAGTAGTGTTAACATAAGCCTTTTTTGTGACTAATAAATAAACTTTAAACTTCTTTGACTTTATATGATGACCTAAATTCTGTGAAAATGAATTTGCAGGCTGCTTTGTTGATATGCTATCATTCATTTTATGCTAAAGCATGAAGTTAAACCTAGTAAGAATGAAAAGAAAAGCAAATATTTTCACTGATAAATTATTAGCATTAAAGTTTATTTATTAGTGTCACAAGTCTGCTTACACTAACACTGCAATGAATTTACTGTGAAAATCCTCTCATTGCTACATTCCTATTCAGGTGCACTGAGTGAAATTTAACATATTCAATCTGCCTAACCAGCACATCTTTTGGACTGTGGGAGGAAACCAGAGCACTCAGAGGAAAACCATACAGACACAGGGCCGGGGGGAGCAATGCTCCCAAAAAAATTCTAAGCGTTGAAATCATGGAAAAACTGGAGTAATTGTTTTTGTCGGTGACAGTTCAGACTCGAATCTCCCAAACTCTGCATGCTGCAGAGGAGACCAGCATGAATATCATTAAATTTCAGGGAACGGAGCCTGCTCCCGCTGGAGAGGCTATAACTAGTTGGTCTCTGTGCTTGTGCAGTGGCCCTGAAGTGTCAGCCTTTAGTTTGCTGGCCATTTGATCACAGGCCTGCCCAGGACCCCTACACTGCTGCCCCCAACACCCCCACAACACGATCACGGCACCCCGTCCATTCATGGATCAGCCCCCAACCTACCATATCCTGGCCCTGCTCAATCACCAGTTACCCCCTCCAGCAGAGATGATCCTCTCCACCCCTTTGCAAGCAGGCCCCACTCTGGCAGATTCCCACCAGAATCTGGCACCCGGCAGACCCCATCAACTCTTCTGCAATGTGGCAGCGGGACCTCACATTCCGACAACTCATTATCTAGGCCCCGCCCCCCACAATGGCCTATCCCCTTTCACCAATAGGCTGTGCCCCCTTAGCACTGCCCCATGCCTGGTGGCAGTGCCAAGGTGCCCCAGGGCATAGGCACTTTGCCTATTGGGCAATGCCAGGGGACATAGGTTGGCACCATCAAAGTGCCCATGTCCAGGGGAGGCACCACCATTACCTGACCACTGAGGGGCCCTGATTAGCATTTTAATAGTGTGTGAAATATTATTTAAATGTTAGCCCCACCTCCCAGCTGATCTCCGGTGCCAGACAGATGCTGATGGAAATCAGGGCCTGGGAGATGTAAGGACGGCACAAATTCTCATGGGAATCCTGCGAATCAGCCAACGTACAATTCTTCCAGCTCCCTGCATCAAAAGTTAGCAGAGCAGGATGGGAGAATCACCTCCAGAGGGCAGGGGAAGGGGTAACATGCAGGCTGCACATAGACAGTGACACAAGCCAGGGTTCGAACCTGGCTCCTTGGTGCCGTGAGGCAGCTGTGCTAACATTGTGCCACCATTGCACATTGCATTCTACAGGGTAAAACACGCTTTGTCAAAAGCAGAAATCTGATTTAAAAAAGACAACTTGTTTTTGTTCTGGAGCAGCAGAAAGTAGTGATTAGATCCCTCAAGTCGGGAGCATTTTACTTCTTTGTCAAAAAATGTTATTTTTAACCTGGCTCCGAAATCCTTGCCTTGCTTTTGCTCATCCTACAGTAGGACTCTGTGTGAGATTCCTGCAAGCCTGCCTCGCTGCTTAACACTACTTCCAACAAAGGTCGTTCTTCCCTTAGGGTCAGGCAGTAATGATAACTTTTCACGACAAGCATTTTTCCGTAACAAGTGACAGGCTTTAAGTTGAAATTCTGCTGCTTTTATTCACATCAATGGGGATTTGACACACAGTGGCCATTTCTGTGTTGTCCAATTTTTCATGTGCAAGTCTTAATGATTTTCTTATTGTTAATCTACCCTGTGGATTTTTGCATATTACCTTGAGGACTGTGTGCAAGTTTCAATCTAGGTGTAACAATGGAAGGTTATGATTTCAATCAATTAGATATTAGCCATGGTAAGAAGCCAATGCGGGTTCCATTTTCTGCAAAATGTAATGCAAACTGAAAGAAACTGAAAACGTCAGTGGTAGCAACTGTACCTGTAAATGACCTGATAGGAGAAAAGCTCATGTCAATAATCAATTGCAATAGCTATGCAAAACAGAGGATTAGAAATAACTGTTCCAAACTAATGTATTAACAATTGTATTGACAATACACTGGGGTGGCATGCTGACATAGTATTTAGCACCACTGCCTGGTTTTGATTCCTGGTTTGGTCACTGTCTGTGCAGAATCTGCACCTTTCTCCCTGTGTCTGTATGAGTTTCCTCCAGGTGATTTGGCTTCGTCCCATTGTCCAAAAGACATGCTGGTTAGGTGCACTGGCCATGCTAAATTCTCCCTCAGTGTAACCAAACAGGCGAGGGAGTGTGGCGACCAGGGAATTTTCACAGTAACTTCACTGCTGTGTTGATGCAAGCCTACTTGTTACATTAATAAATAAATAAAAATAAACACAGTAACTTGGTGAGTTAAGCCATGGAATGAAGAGACAAAAGTAGGGAGCAGGGAGGAGAAAAGGGAAAGAGGGTGGAATTGTATTTTTATAATGCTTCCAAGAATGTTCACAAACAATGAATAATATTTTGTGGCTGTGCAGATAACACAACAGCCAGTTTGCACGTGAGACTCTGCAATCAACAAGTGGAACCATTGATCAGTTAACCTGTTATTGGTGGTGTTTTGAATGGTTTTGGAATGTTGACAAATAGAAGCCCCTTATCTGAATACCTGAAGAAGAGGGTGAGGGTTGGTGAGCTTGCGTACAATACAGAATGATCCAGTAGGATGATTTCAATTTCTGTACTATTTGCAGTAGTTCTTGGAGGCCTGATCTTTTGAATTGCTTCATTCTTAAGGGAGAATGGTACCCCTCTGTAACTGGTCTCTCTATAATCATGAAAGTCCTTTGTGAGTATGTCTACGTTCCTGAAGAAACAAATGATGCCTCAATTTAATGATTCGTTGAGGTGATAACACTGAAACCAAAGCACTCCCTCTCTCTTTTCTATCCTGCTTAAGCTTCACAACATGCACAGACCCTCGGGTAACATTTGAGTCCATAGCTTCTAGACTTAGAGTGCTACTAACAGTGGTAAGACAGAAAAGACATAGGAGTGGATTGTGTCTGTCAGAGGGAGAGGGAGTTGTACTTGTTGGTATAAAATGGCTAGCCAATTTAACATCTCTCATTTTGCTCTGTTGCCCAAGAGGCATTTCACCTGATGAAAGAGAAGCAAAGATTGATTATTGCACATTCCTCATCCAGTAAAAGATGGTGCAGAAACTGAGCATCTCCACTTCAATCAAACCTAGAAAGTAACAGAGTGCCTTCAATGTAGCAGATTAAAGACATGATGATTATCACTCCTGTGCAATCAGCGTTATTGAGACCTTTTCCACATTGTCCTGTACATGTCCCGTGCATTTTAACATTAACCATTGAATGGACACCAGATCTGCAGATGAGGTTCAAGTTGCCACAGTTGCTTACTATTTACAAAGGATAGCAGAGTGGCGTAGAAATGGCTGTATCATACATTCAGTTGTCATGTTTCAATAAAGTCTGCGGCAGGGTGGAAAAGTGGCAGTGTGGTTAACACTGCTGCATGATAGCAACAGGGATCCTGATTTGATTCCAGCCTTAGATGACTGTGTGGAGTTTGCATGTTCTCCCTGCGTCTGCATGGTTTCCTGTGGATACTTTGGTTTCCTCCCACAATGTGTGGCTGAGATTGATTGGCAATGCTAAATTGCCCCTGATTGTCAGAGAGATTAGCAGGGTAAATAGTAGGGGTTATGGGAATAAGACCTAAATGGGATTGTGGTTGGTGCAGACTCGATGAGCTGAATGGCCTTCTTCTGCACTGTAGGGTTTTTATTAATATGTGGGATTACAGAAATAGGCCCTAAATAGAATTATTGTCAATTCAGGCTCGATGGGCTGAGTAGCCTCCTTCTTCATTGCAGAGATTCTACGATTCTAATAAGGCGCAATTATAAAATCATAGAATCATAGAATCCGACAGTGCAGATCAATTTGATCCATCGAGTCTGCACCAGCCACAATCTCACCCAGGCCCTATCTCATACCCCCGGACATTTACTCTAACTGGTCCCCTTGACATTAAAGGGCAATTTATCATGGTCAATCCACCTAACTGCACATCTTTGGACTGCAGGAGGAAACTGGGGCGTTTGGTGGAAACCCACGCAGATATGGAGAGAATGTGCAGACTGCACACAGATCCATGTCAAGAAGCGAACCTGGGTGTCTGGTGCTGTGCAGCGCCAACCACTGTGTCACTGTGACGGCCCTCATTCATTGAACATAGTGGTCCATTCACTGTTAAATCGAGAGGGCCAACATTGTTTGAACGGGCCACAAATACATCCCAGATTGAGAAGCAGAATGTTTTGCTGCTGAGCTCTTGACATCTGATGTGTAGCATATTTGCTTCATGTGCGGTGGCAACGCAGTGGGCCAATGCTACTGCCTGTTGCTGCTACAATGAAAAAAGTTACATGTGACCAGTGCACACCAGTCTTAAAGTATAAAGACAGCCTTTCTCGAAATATATCACCATTCTTTCATTCCCCAAGAGTTAAAATTCAGGAACTCACTCCTCCCTGGGTCTATCTGTACCACATGGACTACAGTGGTCCAAGAAGTACTACCTCCTCAAAGGCACTTAACAGTCGGTAATAAATAGTGATCTAGCCAGCAACACCCACCCCAGCAAAAGAATAAAAACAGAAAAAAACTATTTATCACTTTTAAACTTCCTCTCTTAGGTTTCTGATATAAAGTCAAGTTTAGGTTACAAGTGGATAACTCTCTATAGCTCCAGCATAATTTTATGAATCGATAGCTAAAAACTATGGTGGCTATATCTAATTGTGGCTGAGAATAGGGCCTCTCAATGGAAGATGAATTAGTCATTAAAGCTGTTATCTTTGTCAGTTTTGACATAATTGTGGGTTGTCATGGTTAACAAATTCCATAGAGCTTCACACCTTGAAAAGTTTGATTGGTTTCAATTCAAAGACGTCAGCAAGGAACTAAGAAACAGACAAAGCAGTGACTATGTGTAATATCTTGGAAAGAGTGACGGCCATCAAGTGCAAAAACTAAAGATCTATTTGTTAACAAGAATAACTATTTTACAGAGAGTGAGAAAGATGTGACCAATTACTTTGACTCCAGTCTCTAGACTGGAGTCTTGGCATATGGAGTCTTGGCTTTTATTGGTAGAGGGATTGAATTTCGGGCATGTTGCAACTGTACAAAACTCTAGTGCGGCCGCACTTGGAGTATTGTGTGCAGTTCTGGTCCCCACATTATAAGAAAGATGTGGGGGCATTGGAGAGGGTACAGAGGAGGTTTACCAGGATGTTGCCTGGTATGGAGTGCAGGTCTTATGAGGAGAGGCTGAGGGATTTGAGGTTGTTTTCGTTAGAAAGGAGGAGGCTAAGAGGGGACCTGATCGAAACATATAAGATGATTAGAGGTTTAGATAGGGTGGACAGTGATAGCCTTTTTCCTAGATGGAAAAAGCTAGCACGAGGGGACACAGCTTTAAATTAAGGGGTGATAGTTATAGGACGGATATCAGAGGCAGGTTCTTTACCCAAAGGGTGGTTTGGGAGTGGAATGCCCTGCCTGCAGCAGTTGGAGATGCGCCAAGTTTGGTGGCGTTTAAGAGGTTAGTTGATAAGTATATGGAAGAGAAGGGAATGGTTTTGTTTGGAGGGGCATTGCTTTTTATATTGGTCGGCGCAACATCGAAGGCCGAAGGGCCTGTTCTGTGCTGTAATGTTCTATGTTCTATGTTCTAGACAGCTTGGGAGAACCCGCACTCTCCCCAAGGAGCGCTTCAATGTGGAGATGCCAGTGTTGGACTGGGGTAGGCACAGTAAGAAGTCTCACAGGTTAAAGTCCACCAGTTTGATTTGATAGCACAAGTTTTCGGAGCGCTGGTCCTTCATCAGATGAGTGGGAGTTGGTTCACCAACAGGGCAGAAAAGGTACAAATTCAATTATAAGATAATGGATGGAATGCTGCTTTCTTGCATCTCAAACATAGAACACTACAGCACAAACAGGCCCTTCAGCCCACAAGTTGTGCCGATCATACCTATACCTACCAGGCCATAGAACTATCTGTAACTCCCAATCCCATTAAGTCCCATGTACTCATCCAGAAGTCTCTTAAAAGACCCCAGTGAGTTTGCCTCTACCATCACTGACGGCAACCGATTCCATTTACTCTCCACGCTCTGAGTGAAAAACTTATCTCTAACATCTCCTCTGTACTTGCCCCCAGTATCTTAAACCTATGTCCTCTCGTTGAGACCATTTCAGCCCTAGGAAATAGCCTCCGAGAATCCACTCTATCTATTCCTCTCAACATCTTATAAACCTCTATCAGGTCGTCTCTCAACCTTTGTCACTCTAGGAAGAAGAAACCTAGCTCTCTCAACCTGTCTTCATAAGGCATGCCCCCCAATCCAGGCAACATCCTTGTAAATCTCCTCTGCACCCTCTCAATAGCTTCCACATCCTTTCTGTAGTGAGGCGACCAGAACTGCACACAGTACTCCAAGTGGGGTCTGACAAGGGTCTTATAAAGTTGCAGCATTACCTCCCGACTCTTAAACTCAATCCCTCTATTAATGAAGGCCAGTACATATGCCTTCTTGACCACATCCTCCACTTGCAGGGCAGATTTAAGAGTCCTATGGACTCGGACCCCAAGATCCTTCTGCTCTTCCACACTGCCAAGACTCCTACCCTTGATATTATACTCCTTCATCCCATTGCTCCTGCCAAAATGAACCACCACACATTTATCCACGTTGAAGTCCATCTCCTACCTCTCCACCCAGTCTTGCATCCTATCTATGTCTCGCTGCAACTTCAGACATCCCTCCAGACTATCCATAATACCACCAACCTTTGTTTCGTCGGCGAACTTACGAACCCATCCCTCCACTTCCTCATCCAGGTCATTTATGAAAATGACAAACAGCAAGGGTCCCAGAACAGATCCCTGGGGCCCTCCACTGGTGACCGACCTCCATGCAGAAGAAAACCCATCCACAACTACTCTCTGCCTTCTGCAGGCAAGCCAGTTCTGGATCCACAAGGCCAAGGCCCCTTGGTTCCCATGCCCTCTCATCTTCTCAAGAAGTCTTGCATGGAGGACCTTATCAACTGTTTTGCTGAAATCCATGTAAACCACGTCCACTGCTCTTCCTTCATCAATGTGTTCACTCACATTTTTGAAGAACTCAATTAGGCTCGTAAGGCATGATCTGCCCTTAACAAAGCCATGTTGACTATTCCTGATCATATTGAACTTCTCTAAATGCTCATAAATCCTATCTCTCAGAATCGTCTCCATCAACTTACTGACTGCTGAGGTCAGACTCACTGGTTGGTGATTGCCCAGGCTATCCCTGTTCCCCTTTTTGAAAATAGAAGGGGAACAGGGGAATAGAAACTTGATATGTGTTAATATGCACAATCTTCTTGGAGATCCTCTCCACTTTAAGCCGGCAATTTGTGGTGTCGGTGGTAGCTATGATATGCAGATGCCAGTTTTGGACTGGAGTAAGCACAGTCAGAAGTCTCACAATGCCAGGTTAAAGTCCAACAGGTTTATTAAGGAGTGCTTCAACCCATTAGGTCGAATGGGTGGCATGGTAGCACAGTCTTTAGCACTGCTGCTTCATAGTGCCAGGGACCCAGGTTCGAATCTCAGCTTGGATCACCATCTGTGTGGAGTTTGTACATTCTCCTTGTGTCTGCATGGTTTGCTCCACTTTCCTCCCACAGTCTGAAAGACATGCATTGACCTAGATTGTGGTGACTAGGGAAATTTCACAGTAACTTCATTGCAATGTTAATGTAAGCCTTACTTGTGACTAATAAGTAAACTTCTAAAAAAAACTTTAAAACTCCACCCTTTAAAGGAGCTTGCTACAACACAATGGCTCATAAAAAGGAAGGAAGGAAGGTTGCTTACTCCAGGAGGTAGCTTTCATTGGCAACTCAGCAAGCCATTTCTTAACAAAATGGTGGGAAAGAGAAGTATGCAGCAGTATTGAATCTGGAATAGTGAGGGGAGCACAAAAGTTTCACTTTTTAATTAGCGCAAAGAAGTTGGGGAAATCATCATCCTAAATTTAAATACAATTGCCTGGATTTTTGCTGCCAATGCCAGTGCACAGGATTGGGGGAATTTTCCAACTTGTCACACCCACCTTGAGAAACTATGTTGACAATTGAAGGCTCTTCATTCCAGGACACAGATTCATTCTGGAGTTGGGCTGACCAATACTAGAAACAATTCTGAGGTAGAGACAGAGGCTGCTGTTTGGGAAGGCTCATTAAAATGCACGCTTCAGTTCATTGGGTCTTCATCCCAGTTGTGTTGTTAAATATGAGGCCTTCACTTCCTCATGTATCCTAGCTCACAGAATCACCATATTCCACACATATTAACTCTTGCCAACCTATGCCCTCTATCCATTTCTATGGCTCCCATAGGCCCTCTGCAGATTTATTGCCAAATCATGTCAAGTAATGGCTTCTCACTCATCTTCATAACCCCTCAGAGCCACAAAATGACTGGATGCCAACTCATCCATCAGCCTTTGCCCTTATACTGACCAAACAACACCAAATTATTTATAACCCTCTGTGGATTTTCAGTGTCCTCTGCGCACTTTGCTCTACCACTCACCTTAGTGTCATCTACAAACTTTGACACACTACACTTGGTCCCCAACTCCAAATTATTTCTGTAAATTGTAAACAATTGTGCTTCCAACACTGATCTCTGAGGCATGCCTCAAGTCACTGATCACCAATCAAAAAAAACACCCATTTACCCCCACTCTTTGCTTTCTGTTAGTTAACTAATACATTAGCCGTAACACTGTGTACCTTCACCTTGCACATCAGCCTTTGATGTGGCACCTTGTTGAACGCTGTCTGGAAGTTCAGATACATCACATCTCCCAATTTCCCATTATCCATGGTTCTCGTAATGTCCTCAAAGAATTCTAGTAAATTAGTTAAACATGACTTGCCTTTCATGAATTCGTGCTGTGTCTGCTAATGGGACAATTTCTATCTCGATGCCTGGCAATTTCTTCCTTGATGATAGATTCAAGCATTTTCCCTGTTACAGAAGTTAAGCTAACCAGCTTACAGTTAGCCAACTTTTGTCAACCTCCTTCTTTAAACAGTGACGTCGCATTTGTGGTTTTCCAATCTGCTGAAAGCACTCCAGGGTTCAATGAAATTTGGTAAATTAGTGAGAGCGTATTTGCTCTTTCCCCGCCATTTCTTTTAGTATCTTGGAATTCTTTCTATCAAGGGCAAGAGTTGGAATCTTTACTGCAACATATGTTACCCTGACCTGAAGGAAGGCTGCTATATAGGCAGTCTGTGTCTCAGAGTCTGAGACTCAAAATCTGTGGGGAAAGTAATGTCTTCCCCTCACCCAAGCAAACAGTAAATGACACAACCTTAATGCAGCTACGTGCTGCTGATTGGAATATACCAACAGATCTGATGAGCGGTTGAAAGAGTCTGTCATATCGAAATTTAGCTAACTTCATAGACATTGGCATGACATGCAAATCAATGGGTTGTGGTTCCAGTTGCGACAGATGTCTGTTATAATGTTATGACTGAAATTAAGTCTTCTTTGACATTGGTTTTCAGTTGAGGTATTACTTCCTCAGTTTGTACATCCCCAATGTATCTAACCTGGCTGTTGTCCCTCTCCTCCTCCTCTTTGCTGGTGCTCGTGTCACAACCTCTTTTGAACATTTTCCTTCACTCTGGGATCTGGTTGTTCATGCTGACTGATTCATATGGCCTCCATGTCAAAAGATGCCCTGCCCATCTTTAATGCTCTCTTGGACAAAGTTCAACGCACCCTTTAAAAGTACTAATGTGCTGTTTGTGTCTAGGTGCAATGGTTAATAGGGGGCAACAAAAAATTGTCCCAGGAGATCTGCAGTCCCATCCTCCTACTCCCTTGGGATAATCAGTAATTACTATTGAGAAGTAATAAGTAGTCTCACAACAACAGGTTCAAGTCTAACTGGTTTATTTGATAGCACAAGCTTTTAGAGCTTTGCCCCTTCGTCGGCTGAATGATGAAGGGGCAGCACTCCGAAAGTTTATGTTACCAAATAAACCAGTTGGACATTAACATGGTGTTGTGAGACTACTTATTGTGCCTACCCAGTCCAATGCAGGCAACTACACAACATTGTTGAGAAAGATATTGATGTTAGGGAACTTGGAAAAATAAATAGTGATGTCTTCAAGAGTGTACATAGTACAGAGGAAGAGGTGCTAAAGGATGTGAAGTGCATCAAGGTAGATAAATCTTAGTGCATTCCAGAACATTGTGGGAGGGTAGGGAGGAAATTATTGGACCCCAAACGGAGATATTTGAATCATTGACAGCCGTAAGTGAGGTGCCTGAAGATTGTAGGGTGGCAAATGTTGTGCCTTTCTTTAAAAAGGACTGCAGGGAAAAGCCTGGGAACTATAGGCCAATGAGCCTAATATCTTACCCACCAGTGGGTAAGTTGTTAAGAAGGTATTTTGAGAGACAAGATCTACGGGCATTTATAGAGGCAAGGACTGATTAGGGACAGTCAGCATGGCTTTGTGAATGGGAAATCATGTCTCACAAATTTGATTGAGTTTTTTGAAGGGGGTTATCAAGAAGGTAGATGAGGGCAGTGTAACTGCTGTTGTCTGCATGAACTTTAGTAAGGCCTTTGATAAGGTACCACATGGTAGGTTGGTGCATAAGGTTAAATCTCACAGGATCTAGAGTGAGGTAGCCAAATGGATACAAAATTGATTTGATGACGCAAGGGAAAAGGTGGTTGTAGAGGGTTTTTTTTCAAACTAGAGGCCTGTAACCAATGGTGTTTTTCAGGGATCAGTGCTGGGTCCATTGTTATTTGTCAGGTATATTAATAATTTGGATGAGAATTTAGGAGGCAAGTTTAATAAGTTTGCAGATGACACCAAGATTGGTGGCAGAGTAGACAGTGAAGAAGGTTATCTAGAATTGCAACGGGACCTTGATCAATTGGGTCAATGGGTTGATGAATTGTAGATAGAGTTTAATTTAGATAAATGAGAAATGAGGAATTTTGATACATTGAACCAGGGCACGACTTACTCAGCTGATGGTAGGGTTCTGGGGAGAATTATAGAACAAGGAGATCTCGGGGCCCAGGTTCCTAGCTCCTTAAAAGTAGAGTCACAGATGGACAGGGTGGTGAAGAAGGCATTTGACATGCATGAATACAGGAGTTGGGACATTTTTTTGAAGTTGTACAAGATATTGGTAAGGCCACACTTGAATACTGTGTGCAGTTCTCGTCACCCTATTATAGAAAGGATATTACTAAACTAGAAAAAGCACAGAAAAATGCTACCAGACTTGATGGTTTGAGTTATAAGGAGAGGCTGGATAGACTGGGCCTTTTTTTCCCTGGAACATATGAGGGTTAGGGATAATCTGATAGAGGTCTATAAAATGATGAGCGGCATAAATGAGGTAGACAGTCAATATCTTTTCCCAAAGGTAGGGGAGTCAATAGCTAGACAGCATAGGTTTAAGTTGATGGGTGAGAAATACAAAAAGGTCCAGAAGAGCAATTTGTTCACATAGAGACTGTTGAGTGCATGGAACGTATGCCATGTTTCGTAGTAGAGGTGGGGGTACAATTTTACCTTTTAAAAAGCTTTTAGGCAGTTAAATTGTTAAGATTGGTATAGAATGATATGGGCCAAATGTGGGCAATTGGCTTATTGATAAAAATTATTGCTTGCTGCTTCAAGTTGGGCCAAAGGGCCTGTTTCCATGCTGTAAACCTCAATGACTTTATGACTCTAAATCTATGAGAAAACTGTTGGAGTTATGTTCTTGACACTCCTGAGATAGTAAATACAAATTTAAAGATAACTCTCAGAAGTACCTTATATCTCTAAAAGGATATCCTGCCAACTTAAGAGATACACAAAGACATGCCTCCACTCTGTAACAGTGCCAAAATCAAATTTAACTATAGGTACTTGGTTATTAAATTGGTTATTTACTCCACAAACTATGCATGCATGAATTCTGGTCATCCTCTATTCCCACCCCTGTGAAAATGGGACCTATTCTTTTTTAGAGGCAGGATTTATAATTTCAATGCTCTTCTGTCATTTCCACCACAGCAGAGAGCGTTTATGACAAAACTTCAAATCTAAGTACAAACTTCACTACATAAAAAGAAACTCCCATTGTTAAAAAAACAATCTGAGACATTGAAATTTCATCGAGTACTTAATCCTTAACAATAAAGCAAATATTCACAGCTCTAATCTCTACATCAAAAATGCCAATCCTGAATAGCTTCTTGAGCTGTCAATAAAATTGTAAACTTATAGCACCACCCCCTCCCACTCCACTTTGGTAATGATGGGTTGTTGAAGCAGTTAAGAAGTGTTAAAACTTTAAAGATACCATTTGGATTGTGTCAACAAACAAACAGTGATTGAAACTGCAAGCACTGTTTTTTTTCAACTCAGAAACACAGGTGAGTTGGTTTTGTTTATGAGGAAGAATTTATGAACATTTTACCTCTACTCTAGAAAGGTAAATCACACATCGTGAGGTCAGGCCCTCATTCTAGTAAAAATAGAGTTTTTGTAAACTCAGCACTGAGTGCAAAATGGCCTTGCTAGTCTTCATAACTCATCTCTCCCATGAGTAACGTCCTGTTCCTCTTCTCCGACTGATGAAAATAGGATGTGTCACAAGTGGTGACATGACTTCTGGAGTTCCTGATCTGGAGAAGCAATGGCGTTTCAGTAAGTCTCTGAAAATCTAGGTCAATACTTGGTAAGATAAAGTTAATGTCAACTTCATGGAATCATAGAATCCCTGCAGTGCAGCAGAAAGCCATTCTGCCCATCGGGCTTGCACCCACAACAATCCCATCTAGGATCTATCACCATAAGGAGGATAGCGAATGTGGTCCCGTTGTTCAAGAAGGGGAAGAGAGACCTTCCAGGGAATTATAGGCCAGTGAGTCTTACTTCTGTGGTGGGCAAAGTGTTGGAGAAAATAATTAGGGATAGGATTTATAGTTATTTAGAGAGTAATGAATTGATTGGAGATAGTCAGCATGGTTTTGTGAAGGGTAGGTCGTGCCTTACTAACCTCATTGAGTTTTTTGAAAAAGTGACTAAGAGGTGGATGGGGGTAAGGCGGTTGATGTGGTATATATGGACTTTAGTAAGGCGTTTGATAAGGTGGCCCATGGAAGACTTCTGCAGAAAATGCAGATGTATGGGATAGAGGGTGATTAGCTAATTGGGTTAGGAATTGGCTAGCAGATAGAAGACAGAGGGTGGTGGTTGATGGGAGATATTCATCTTGGAGTTTGGTGACAAGTGGTGTACCTCAGGGGTCTGTTTTGGGGCCCCTGCTGTTTGTAATTTTTATAAATGATCTGGATGAGGGTATTGAAGGATGGATTAGTAAATTTGCAGATGACACTAAAGTCGGTGGAGGGTAGATAGTGAAGAGGGGTGTTATAGTTTGCAGAGGGACTTGGACAAGTTGCAGAGCTGGGCCGAGAGGTGGCAAATGGAGTTTAATGTGGAAAAGTTTGAGGTAATGCACTATGGCAGGAATAATAAATGTGTAGAGTATAGGGCAAATGGTAGGATTCTTAGTAGTCTAGATGAACAGAGGGATCTTGGTGTGTATGTGCATAGATCCCTGAAAGTAGGCAGTCAGGTCGAGAAGGTTGTTAGGAAGGCATATGGAGTCTTGGCTTTTATTGGTAGAGGGATTGAATTTCGGAGCCGCAACGTCATGTTGCAACTGTACAAAACTCTAGTGCGGCCGCACTTGGAGTATTGTGTGCAGTTCTGGTCCCCACATTATAAGAAAGATGTGGAGGCATTGGAGAGGGTACAGAGGAGGTTTACCAGGATGTTGCCTGGTATGGAGGGCAGTCTTATGAAGAGAGGCTGAGGGATTTGAGGTTGTTTTCGTTAGAAAGGAGGAGGCTAAGAGGGGACCTGATTGAAACATATAAGATGATTAGAGGTTTAGATAGGGTGGACAGTGATAGCCTTTTTCCTAGGATGGAGAAAGCTAGCACGAGGGAACACAGCTTTAAATTAAGGGGTGATAGTTATAGGACGGATATCAGAGGTAGGTTCTTTACCCAAAGGGTGGTTCGGGAGTGGAATGCCCTGCCTGCAGCAGTTGTAGATGCGCCAGTTTGGTGGCGTTTAAGAGGTTAGTTGATAAGTATATGGAAGAGAAGGGAATGGTTTAGTTTGGAGGGGCATTGCTTTTTATATTGGTCGGTGCAACATCGAAGGCCGAAGGGCCTGTTCTGTGCTGTAATGTTCTATGTTCTATGTTCTATAATCCCACGTATTTACCTGTCAATCCCTCTGATATGGCCAATCAAATGTAACCTGCACACATTTGGACTGTGGAAGGAAATGTGAGCACCCAGAGAAGACCCACACAAGCATGGGGAGAGTGTACAAACTCCACACAGGCCTCCACAAGAGGCTTAGATCTGAATCTAGATCAGTGGCTAACAAAAGTGCCACCCTGCCACCCAACTTTGTTATTTTCCAGCTTGTTGATGCTGGAAATTATTGAAGCTTTGTGTACCCGCTTTTGTGTGTGTGTTTCCTATAAACAGTGCTCTCCTCTGTGAGCGACAGATCACAGAATACAGCCCCCACTTCACAACGTGTAGCAAAACAATGTATCAGTTGAAAATAAATGTTCTCAATGCCTATGTTTTGATGGTGTCGTCCCTAAGGTTTGATGTCATTGATGAATCAATATTTAACTGGACAGATAGTTTTCTTTTAAATTTCAGCCGACAGTTCTTTATCTCTTCCTTCTCCTTCTTCCCAGGCTGAAAAAAAAACATTAAAAATTGGAAAATGAGAATACTGGTCCGAGCATCAATAAGAATACTGGTCCAAACATTTTTTTACCTGACAGAGTATTCAAGTTGTTTCTAGTGATTCTTGGTTGATACTCAGAGTCCCTTCAGCATCCTTAGTAAGTATGTTTGGTATTTGTCTCAAGTGTTTCCATTGTGGAAACTCTTGCACATTACTGATAAGCAATTCAGCCCACAATTGCTAGATAAAAGAAATCTACCCATTGCTTTTGTTCAATGCCTCTGTTTATTTGCAGTCAAGAAGCATGAATAAAATACAGGAGTAAAGGATTCCATGATGGATGTTCTTACTTTCAATAATATGACAGTGCGTTTGACAGGTTCAGCAAAGTTTTTGTGCTTGAATTGCACTGGCAACATTATTCAGCCTTAACATTTGGTTATTCTCCCATAAAATGACTAAGTGTCATCTCCAGCGGGAAAAGTAGTGCGAATTCTATTAGGTGGGTTGACACGATCCAGATCACAATCCAGACGTACATTTCTTGGAGTTTAGGGCGATTGCCACCAAGACAGAAAGATGCCAACCAGGCCAGCTACTCAGAGATTGGGATGTCATTTTTAAAGTGTGCTCCAATCTCAAAGTGAAGCTGAAGGCTCCCTCAACGGCATCGCACCCCCCCAAACCCCCCATGGACATCAGACATCCTGACGCATGCACCCCTCCCTTCCCTGCCACTCTTGCAAAAGTGAGGAACTACCCCAACAATTGGCTCAGAACAGTAACATGCCCCCTTATCACTAAACATCCAAGTCACCAAACCGTACCCTCCCTCCCCCCTACCAGGCAGGCACAGTGGTGACCAACACTGCCTCTGCCCCGCATCCACTCCCCACCTGCATTAGGCTTACCTTCCACCCCCTCCCAGGTTGGCATTCCCATGATACCAGCCATGAACATCACACCTGCAGTTTTGTTTGTAAAGGCCAGTAGTAATTCGCATGGGGTTCCCATTGCACCAGAGGATTGGTGAATTCTGGGAGTTGGGTGAATCTGGCTTTATTTGACCTCTCACATTTAAATCGCAATTTAAATATGTTATTCTGATTCATGAACTAGACTCTATTAGCATGGGACGGGTGGAGCAGGGAATGAAGAGAATCTCAAATAGAATTTTCATCGGCGCAAATCCCCTCTAGCAATATTCTCCGGCCAAAACGTGATTTGTGCCTATCAAAATAGAGGAAGGATGATCAAAAATAGATTTTCAACAAGTAAATTAATCTTAAAAGTTAAGGATAGGCTGAGACTGAGATTAGAGCATCTGGAACCTTTAAGATGTAATGTGGCTACCAAAAAAAGTGTTTTCAAGGCAGGGTCAAAATACAAAATATATGTGCACATTTCTGATGGGAAACATTGGCAAAGGGACAAGTATAATGAACACTGGAAACAGCAAGATTATGATGCAAATTTGCATGGAAAACTAAGATTTTGAAACTCCACACTCTAGCCAACAGCCTGTTTTATCCAGATGCAATGTTAGGCAGAATGATTTGGGCTGAAGGGCCTGTTTCATTGCTGAAAACCTCTTTGACTCTATGACTCTCAGACTAAGGACAGTCCCAGGCTTTATAAGGTCATAGATTACTCATAGGTTAGCTGCTCTATTGCTTCCTCTGCCTGCCTGTGTGATTGGGCTAAAGCTTCAGTACTCTACAGGCAGTGCGCTGGCTTGTCTTGCAGTTATTTTTGCAGGATTTAAAATAAGAAAGAAATCGCTTCCTGACACAGGTGAACCTGTAGGGTTTCCCTTTCAGATTGGAACATGACTGGGAGAATAAAGAGCAGCCACACCGAGCAGAATAACTGCAGCCTCCAGGTAAGGTCAGCGTTGCCTTTGGCTGTCAAGGTAATCATGGCTCTTAAACTTTCCTGTCCTTGGTGCATTTCAGGTTGCTGCTGGGGATGTAAACAACAGCTCACAGCTTGCAGGAGGCTGTTATAAAAGGCAGGTCACAGCAGATCTCCAGACAAAGAGCAACATGTACCTTTGACTACCTCACACCAGGGACAAGCAGTAGCAATGAAGGCAGGTTTTTCATGAATTGCAGGGTGCCACTGAATCACACATTGCCATGCGGCACCTCAGTTAACATGACCATTCTCATTCCCTCGATGTGTGTGACTACAGGCAGGGCAACATCCTCTATTCTGTGACTGTCCTCAGTACTTTCTATGTTTGACAGATGATGGCAAATTAGTGAGCAACGGGCCAGCCATTCATGAATTGACTCTTAACTCTGGTCTGATACCCATATGCATACACTGCTGGCCTATAGTGGGAGCCATAATATTATAACGAATGGAAGTATTCCAGTGAAACGTATTCCAGGACATTGTGGGAGGTTAGGGAGAAAATTATGGGTCACCTGGCAGAGACATTTGTATCATCAATAGTCACGGGTGAGGTGACTGAAGATTGGATCGTGGCAAATGTTATGCCTTTGTTTAAAAAGGGCTGCAGAGAAAAGTTGGGAACTGTAGGCTGGTCACTCTCACATCTTTATCTAATCCAATCAGGGGGTTATCATAGAAACACCACAGTACAGAGAGAGGCATTCAACCCATCAAGTTTGCACCGACCACAATCCCACACAGGCATATTTATATTTATATTTATCACTAATATTTATTTATTTATATTTATCACTACATATTTATCACTAATCCCCCTAACCCACACATCTCAGGACACTAAGAGCAAATTTAGCACAGCCAATCAATCTAACTCGCACATCTTTGTGAGACGAAACTGGAGCACCTGAAGGAAACCCATGTAGACATGAGGAGAACATGCAAACTCCACACAGACAGTAACCCGAGCTGGGAATCGAACCCAGGTCCCTGGAGCTGTGAAGCAACAGTGCTGACCACTGTGCTACCATGCTGTCCATGGATAAGTTGTTGGAAAGTATTTTGAGAGACAGGATCTACAGGCATTTAGAGATGCAAGAACTGATTGGGAACAGTCGGCATGTCTTTGTGAGTGGAAAATCATGTCTCACAAATTTGGTTGAGTTTTTTAAAGGAGTCGTTTACTTGGACTTTAGCAAGGCATTTGACAAGATACTGCATGGTAGGTTGTTGCATAAAGTTAAATCTTACAGGATCTAGGGTGAGATAGCTAAATGGACACAAAATTGGCTTCTTGACAGAAACCAAAGGAGATTGCAGAGCGTTGTTTTTCAAACTGGAAGTATATGATCAGCAGTGTGCTTCAGGGATCAGTGCTGGGTCCATTGTTATTTGTCATTTATATTAATGATTTGGATAAGAATTTATGGTTAGTAAGCTTACAGATGACATCAAAATTGGTGGCATAGTGGATAATGAAGAAAGTTATATCCGATTGCAATGGAATCTTGACCAATTGGGCCAGTGTACTGACAAATGGCAGAAAGATTTTAATTTAGATAAATATGAGGTAATGTATTTTGGTAGATTGAACCAGGGCACGACTTACTCAGTTAATGGTAGGGCATTGAAGAGAGTTACAGAACAAAGAGATATAGGGGCAATATTCATAGCTCCTTGAAAGTGAAGTCACAAGTGGACAGAGTGATGAAGAAGGCATTCAGCATGCTTAGTTTCATTGGTCAGAACATTGAATACAGAAGTTGGGATATATTAGTGAAGTTGTACAAGACATCGATAAGGTCACACTTGGAGTATTGTGTACAGTTCTGGTCACCCTATTATAGAAATGATATTATTAAATTAGAAAGAGTGCAGAAAAGATTTACGAGGATGCTACCAGGAGTTGATGGTTTGAATTATAAGGAGATGCTGGATAGACTTTTTTCCCTGGAGCATAGAAGGCTAAGGTATGATCTTGTAGAGGTCTATAAAATAATGAGGTGCATAAATCAACTAGATAGTCAGTATCTTTCTCCAATTGTAGGGGAGTCTAAAACTACAGGGCTTAATTTTAAGAAGAGAGGGAAGAGATACAAAAATATCCAAAAGGGCAATTTTTTCACACAGAGGATGGTAACTTTCTGGAATAAGCTGCCAGAGATAGTATTAGAGGCGGGCACAATTTTGTCTTTTAAAAAGCATTTAGATCATTTCATGGGTAAGATGGGTAGGATAGGGCCAAATGCGGGCAATCGGGATTAGCTTAAGGATTTTAAAAAGAGGGCAGCATGGATAAGTTGGGCTGAAGGGGCTGCTTCCATGCAGTGAACCTCTATGACTCTGGGTAGCACTGTGGCACAGTGGTTAGCAATGCTGCCTCTCAGAATCAGAGGCACAAATTCAGTTCCTGGTTTGGATCTCTCCTCATGTTTGCTTGGGTTTCCTATGAGTGCTCCAGTTTCCTCCAACAGCCTGAAAGACATACTGGTTAGGTGCATTGACCCTGGTTTATGGCAAATAGGGGATTTTCACCGTAACTTCATTGCAGTGTTAATGTAAGCCTTCTTGTGACTCTAATAAATAAACGTTAAACTTTAAAGTTTACAAACTTTAAAAATTATCAAACACACCACTGACAACCTTAAACAAAGTTCCTGCTGCCTAGGTTTGTGCTGTGGAAAAGTACAGCAGTATTCAGCAGAGTGGGTAATGATATGCAATGTGCCTCGCCATTGGGTGTCACAGTGGCACTGTCGTCAGCATCGCTTCATCGCAGTGCCATGGACCAGGGTCAATTCTGACCTTGGGCCAGTGTCTGTTCTCCTCATGTCTGTGTGGATTTCCTCCAGATACTCCGGTTTTCACCCACAGTCCAAAACTGTGCACGTCAGGTTGATTGGCCATGCTAAATTGTCCCTTAGTGTCAGAGGAATTAGCAGGATAAATATGTGGGGTTACAGGGATAGGGCTGGGTAAAAGCTTAATGGGTCGAATGGCTGCCTTCTGCACTGTGGGGATTCTATGATTGTGAAGGAATGGTGCTAACTGCCACCGAATAGGCCAGAAGCTGAGGAGAAAGAGGAGGAACAAGGGCAGGGGAGAATACAAGAGTAGGATGAAGGAAGACTACAGGACAGATGGTGAAGCTCCATCGGGCAGCATGGTGGCACAGTGGTTAACATTGCTGCCTCACAGCACCAGCGACCTGGGTTCAATCCCAGGTTTGGACCACATGTCTGTGTGGAGTCTACACATTTTACCTGTGTCTGTGTGAATTTCCTCTGATTCGGGGATTTTCACAGTAACTTAATTGCAATATTAATGCAAGCCTACTGGTGACTAATAAAAGAACTTTGCTTTTAACTATACCTCCTCGTTCACCAGCAGTCCAGAAACACTTGTTATTTTCCTTCCTCAGTAACCATCATGCTGGCCTGTATCTGTCGGGTTCCCTCTTCAGTTTACCACAGAAATAAAATGCAAATTGAATTCCAAATTTATCACTTTAATCATTGCATGATGCATGAAAAATTGAAGTAATTACTTTTGTGCATTCCCTTCATGCCTGTGCTCTCCCTTATTGTTTCCTTGTATGACGACGGGTTGCTTTCCTCAGTAAACGCTGCCCTTCAGTGAGGAGACTGGAACTGACCTTGGAGAACGACCTTGACCAGTTCTGAATCTGAAAATGCTCAGATTCAGACTGAGCCACCTTGGCTGGGCTGACTGGCTGCCGGGCAACACCCAGGGCATTGGCAGAGTAGTAGGGATGGGAACGGGAATGCCGAAAGAGGATAACAGGTTCACAAAACCCAGAGCTACTGGCACTCCTCTGGGAGAGTTCCTTGGCAATCTTAGTGATCCATTAATATCCCTGACCCATGTCCTGTCCCCTAAACAATTGTGCTCAGCATCTAACCTCTTGCGAACACACCCTCTGTGCTGCCCTCTAATGCACACAACAACATAGATTCTGAACTGGTAGCTGCAGGCATCAGATCGTGTGATAGTTTTTCTAAAATGTCAGTGCCTTCTTCCCACTCTGGCCAGCAAGGTCCTAATGTGAGTTCTGCTGAATGATTATATCTGTGCACCAGCTGTCCAGAGGCCTCAACTAATAACCCCACCATGGAAGTTAACTTGAATTAATTAAATAGTCTGGATTTGAGAAAGACTGGTTTGTCATGAAAGTACATCTCTTCATTAATGTCCTTCAGGGGATGAAATCTGCTGCAAGGAAATTTGGCATGTCAGCTATGACTCTCACCAACTTTTACAGATAGACCATAGAATCCATTCATTCTTGTGGTGGCAAAGGAGGAAAAGAGGGAAATGCAGGTACAGTTGGGCAGGTAGTTCATTAATTCAATTGAAATGGATGCAAATGCATTTAAACCACTACAGCGCCTGTTTTGGGTCAGATCACGGCCATTCCCAGGCCTTGGTAAAGTGGTCATCTGCACAGATGCAGACATGGATCAGATTAATGGCTTCACACCCAACTTTCAGGCGCAATGCAATGGTACGATCGGGCCCAATGTATTCATTACAATAAATAGTTGATTTAGTTACTAAACTTTATGCTCGCCAATCCTTTGAGATATCCCAGTATATAAATGTTCTGGAATTACTGAGTAAAGGGACAAAGAATATGGCAAATTGTGAAAAAGCTTGTTTAACATGTCGGAGAATATAGGTTCACAGGTTGACAAATCGATGGCAGATGCTATCCATTGCATGATTTGAGAGTAAAAATAGGGAAAGCAACATCAAATGTCAATGGTAAGCTTTTAAACTGAACAATGGAGCAATCTGCAACATGTATATACGGCGGCCATTAAAGATAAATAATGCACAAAAACAACATAAACAGTTCCTTGGTTTGAGCCCAGAGACATAATTGGGAGGGTATAAAATAAATGGAAAAGGTACAAGATAGAGTTATTACCATGTTCTCTGGGACCTGTCAAAGTGGTCAAAATAGTTCATAGAATAGAATACCTGCAGTACAGAAGGAGGCCATTTGGCCCATCAAGTCTGTGCCAACAGCATTCTCAACTAGGCCCTATTCCCATAATCCTACATATTTACCTGCTAATCCCTCTAACTCTACATATCCCAGGACACTAACGGGCAATTCAGCATGGCTAATGCACCTAACCTATACATCTTTGGAATGTGGGAGGAAATTGGAGCAGCCAGAGTAAATCCACGCAGATATGAGAGAATGTGCAAATTCTACACATTGGTGACCAAAATCATTAAGTAAACCCAGGTCCCTGGAGCTGTGAGGCAGTAGTGCCAACTATTGTGCCACCATGCTGCCCTAATGGTCTTTTTCATTCTAAAACATTTGTAGATGTTGCTGCCAGTAGCAAAGGATTCCATTTATGAATAGAAACTTTGTGTTTGCGTTCCTTCACTGCAGTTGAGAAATTCGTTCAGAGTTTTTGATCAAGATCTTCATGATTATGAAAAATTAAGATGAAGCAAATTGGGAAAGGTTTTTTAAAATTAGTTTATGGCTCCACTGGCTAAGCAAGTATTCATTACCCATCCCTAATCACCTTGATGGTGGCGGTGAGTTGCCTTCTTGAACTGTTGCAGTCCGTGTCAGGTAGGTATACCCACAGTGCTGTAAGGAAAGGGGTTCCAGGATTTTGACCCAACAATAGTGAGAGAATGGTGATATATTTCTGTGGTAATGTGATCCCCTTAAGGAGCGATCCCTGAGAACCATGTGATTGGACTAGACCTTATGCAGAAAAGTGAATCAGTTGGGCGCTGGGTCAGGGAAGATTCTCCATTGGAACTAGAGAAGAGTTGTGTATTTAGTTCTATCAGATTTGATGTTTGTAGATATTTATTTATCGTTGGCAATAAGCTGAATTAAACTTTGAGTCGCAATGAGTTACCTTCAATTTATTATAATTTCCAAGTCAGGATATTGTATTGCTGGGAGAAGAACTTCCAGGTGGTGGCGTTCCCATGCACCTGCTGATCGTGTCTTTCCAGGTGGTAGCAGTTGTGGATTGAAAGAGAAGGAAAGAGAACATTTTTAGAACAATCATAAAATTAATTAAAGGTTGGAAAGTGCTTCTTTGATGTAAAACTTTGTATGAATGCAGAAATTTCAACCAAAACAAGCATTGAAGCAAAGTCTATAAATTAATTTAAAAAGAAATTAGATGTTTGTTAAAGATATGAGGAATAAACATGAGAGTGGGATTGGATGGCAAACAACACTAATGTAGACTTGATGAGCCAATTGGCCTGTTACTGTATTGTAACATTCTAAGAACTCAAATTTGTGAGCCATCTGTCTTTGTAACATTTGTTTTTATAGCAGTAATTATACAAGGTTACTTGGGAGTTGCTTTTACATCAGTCAGCTCAGAGAGCTTTACAGTTTAGGTGGCTCTTGTACAAAGGTCAAATTGATGTAAAGCCTTGTCACGTTGTCTGGACGCCAATGTTTTTCATTGTAAATCCAAAGTTCGAGGCTGATCTGATGCTGGATTCCCTCTGCAATTTTAATGTCTATACAAGCTTCAAATTGACAGCGTTGCTATGTAATTGCAGTCCTTTTGGTTTTACTGAACCGTGGTTTTGGCATCCGTTTGAATGTTATTTTATCCTGCATCAAAACTTTGGAGGGGATTTCAGAGTTTCCTGCCTGATATTAATGGAGCAGTCACGTTCCCAGAATGTTGGTGAAAGACCAGAGATCCTGTTTCAAACTATCGCTGTACACCGGTACCTAACTAAGTCACATAGTCAATATTTTTAATATAATCGTCTGGGCTCAAGTCACCCAGGACTTCTACTAACCCTGTTCTCCTGAGACTGACCCTCCTAATCACAATGTTCCCCTACATCTGCCTTCTTAAAGTCTCTTTGATATTATTATGACCTGGACTAGTAGATTACTCTGAGCACCAGCTTTCTAGCATACTGGTCAAATGATAATAAGAACATGAGAACATAAGAAATAGGAGCAGGAGTAGGCCATACACCCCCTTGAGCCTGTCCCGCCATTCAATAAAATCTTGGCTGATCTATAATGGTTCAGTTCCACTTCCCCGCTTTCTCCCCATAACCCTTAATTCCCTTGTCAATCAAAAACCTATCCACTCTTGACTTGAACGTATTCAGTGAGAGAGCCTCCACCATCTCATCAGGCAGAGAATTCCAAAGATTCACCACCCTCTGTGTGAAGAAATTCCTCTGCGACTTTGATCTGAACTGCACCCCCCTAATCTTGTGCCCTCTAGACCTGCTATTTTTGTTAAGCAGGAAGAGTGTCTCAAATCTACCCTATCCATCCCCTTCATTATCTTATATGTTTCTGTAAGATCCCCTCTCAGCCTTCTAAATTCCAAAAGGTACAAACCTAGCCTATTCAGTCTCTCCTCATAATCCAATGCCCTCATCTCCGGTATCAGCCTGGTGAACCTTCTCTGTACTCCCTCCAAGGCCAATATATCCGTCCTCAAATGCGGAGACCAAAACTGCACACAGTACTCCAGCTGCGGCCTCACCAGCACCCTATACAGATGCAACAGAACCTCCCTACTTTTATATTCTATCCCCCCGAGCTATAATGGCCAACATTGCATTCGCCTTCTTAATCACCTGCTGCACCTGCATACTGTGTTTTTGCGATTCATGCACAAGGACCCCCAGGTCCCTCTGCATCGTCGCATGCTGCAGCTTTTCTCCATTTAAATAGTAGTCCTTCCTATCATTATTCTTCCCAAAGTGGATAACCTCACACTTGCTAACATTATACTCCATCTGCCAGGTCCTCACCCACTCACTCAACCTATCCAGATCCCTCTGCAGGCTTTCCACACTCTCCACACAATTTGCTTTTCCACTCATCTTCGTGTCATCAGCAAATTTCGTCACCCTGCACTCTACCCCTTCCTCCAGATCATCTATGTAAGCGGTAAATAGTTGAGGCCCCAGCACCGAACCTTAGGACACTCCACTAGTCACCAGCTGCCAATCAGAATAGCACCCATTAATACTTACCTTAATTAATAATGCCCAGATATAAGAATGGCCTGGAATTCTGCAGAAATTATTAAGAGACTGCCTGGCATGCTCTGCCAGGTGGCCATCTGAAGTCCTCACCAGGGGAATAACTACCACATTGACTCAGAGGTTGTGCTTTCATCTCTGAATCAGGTAGTTGTGGTTTCAATTCCCACATCAGGGTTGGTAAGTAAACCTGGACTAACACTGTTCTGAGGGAATGTTGCAATGCCGGAATGGTCACCATTTGGATGAAATATTAAATTGATTTACCATCTGCCTATTTATTCAAAAATGTAAATGGACAGAATTGGTTCAATTTACCAAATCTTGCTTGGAAATATAATGACTGGAAAGATGTGTGGGTTAGGTTAATTGACCATGCTAATGAAATTGTCCTTTAGCGTCCAGGGATACGTAGTTAGAGGGATTAGTGGATATAATAGGCAGGGATATGGGGGTATGGGATTGTGTTCTGTGCAGACCCAATGGGCCGAAGGGTCTCTTTCTGCACTGTAGGGTTCTACGATCCTATGAATTCTCCGGCCATTCATGTTGGCAGGATTCTCCAGTCCTGCTGGCCGTGCGCAGCCACCCATGGTTTTCCCGCCAGTGTGGAGTAACATCAATGGGAATTCCCATTCCCACTGTTAACAAAGAATGTGCCACCTCCTGCCAGCAGGAAACATTATCCGGCTAGCAGGCGGAGAATCTCACTCAATATGTTGATATGAAAGTCATGCAAGTTTGTGTAACTTATCCAAATACAAATATCTTGTTAATAGTAAGATTACTGTTAGGTTATACACTCGGCTACTGGTGCACTTGAAGGTAGGAAAAAAAAATGTAATGCCACTCCATCACACTTAAACAGGGGTCAGGATAGCCATTGGGCAGTCAGCCCACACTGAAACTTATTGAAGCCTTTATGTAGCCAATTGATTAAAGTAAAAAAATGCCATTCTCAGTGTTACAAAGCCAATATTCAGAGTAGACAGGGAAAACTCTTAATCTATGTTCTTGCTTATTCCAAAAACCTACCTCAAACTGAATCCAATTCATGGTCCCTACAAAAGAGGCACACTAGCTCCAAACTGACAAGAGCAGGAATCACATCTGATCTCAGGCTTGATCCTAATGGCAAGAGGAATGTCGGAAGTCTTGCTTCCAAATCACCGTTCCCAGTTGGGCTCATGTTTGGGATCGTGCATGTGATCAAAGATGGGTGAAATTGTGGGTGGGATTGTTGGGTGGGTGGATGATTGGTGGGGAGATGGACTCCCATGCCCTCCCCCCCGCTTAAGTGAGCTTCCCCCAACCTCTGATTTTGTAGTCAGGCTGATTACAGTGCCCTGTTAAATCCAACATTTGAAAGGCAAGGCAAAACCACGGTTATTCAAAGTATAACCAAGTTTCATCTTACAAAAAAACCATAAATTTTCAATTAATTATGGGAATGTTACCCTATCAAAATAATTATTCATTGCCCTAAAAGCACAATAATGAAAAATATGCATCCCTTAATGATGGTGAGTTTTTATCTGTTGTTACATTGTCTGTTTGAAAAAAGAAGAATCACTCCAGAATTGGATTATTAATATAAATCAATAATATATAACAGGGAAAAAAGTTAGAAAATTAAAGTTTTGTGCACTTTAAGTAGATACAGTTAGAATAGATTAGAACATACCAGTGTGAAAAGTGTAGTCATGGCAATTGGAAGTCACTATTTTCTTTTCTTAAGTTAAATTTTCAGTGTAATTTGCCTTACAGATCAACTGGAAGTGAAATCAATGGTTTAGCAAATTCAGAAATTCATTTTCTTGCTATTTTCTTAAAACAAAATGTTACTTGCCTGCAATCTATTGCTTCACCATCCCTTCAATAACCTTTGTTGAGTGCATGAGGGGATGGAATCACCATGACGACTGAAGAAAATTATTCATAAAGGAAGCCTTGGTCCTGACCTGAAAGAGAAGCAGCCAACATCCATGTTCTTTAAAGGGAAGAAATAATACACTGGTGCTCAATTGAGGCCTAAAGGGAAAAAAAAGAGCCTTAATATTCTGCTAGCTTCTGAGACCATAAGACCACAAGATAGAGGAGCAGAAATAGGCCATTCAGTCCATCGAGTTTGCTCTGCTATTCGATCAACCTCATTCTCCCATCTTTCTTCTGTAATCTTCAATCCTCTTAGTAACATCTTAAATACACTCAATGACCTGGCCTACACTGCCTTCTGTGGTAATGAATTCCACAAATTCACCACCCTTTGGCTGAAGAAACTCCTCTTCTCGATTCTAAAAGGTGTCCCCTTCACTCTGAGACTGTGACCTCGTATCCTAGTCTCACCTACCAATGGAAACATTTCCCCCAGTCCACACTATACGGGTCTTCCAGAATTCTGGAAGTTTCATTGAGAGCCTGCCCCTTATCCTTCTGGACTCAGTTAAACACAGATGCAAAGTCCTCAAAAGCTTCTCCTATATCAAACCTTTCATTCACAGGAATATTATTCCAAAATGGCTGAAATGATGAGCCAAATCTTGCCACGACCATTTGTTATGAATGAAGCAATATTTGTGCAATGTGATCAGAAATAAAATGACACGCAGGTTCTGTGCAATATTCCTTGGCCTGCTTACTGCTGTAATTATTCATAGCTCCAGGTGCAGCTTTGAAAAAGACAAAATATTGATATCTGAGAAGACATGTTACCTTGTGCCCTTTACCCATTTCCAAGTCGACTGCAGGGTTTCCTGTCATGTCTTTCTTTCATGTTGAAGCACTTAAATAACAACATACAGTGATTAGGAAATTGATGGAAGAGATAAGCAGCATGCAATGCAGTTGAGGCAAACTGGATGCATGTGAAGAAATGATGCCACACAGCCTTGATTGTTAGGCTACAACACATCTTCCATTTGCTTCAATATTTGATATGCATGTGCTCTCCATTGTGAGCGCAGAGGCAGGGTTACTGTCTTAGGCCAAATTTGAGGTTATGAATGATATAATTAAGTTTGAAACTCAGTTAATTGTGTCTCCTAAGCTTACTTCTCAGTATACTATATCAGCTGATCCTTCGCTACTAAACAATTCAAAACCAATTAATCTCTTGTCAAAATGGCAGTAAAACCCCTGTTGAAATTTTCCCATTGAAATGATGAGGAAAATCGTAAGAAGCAGAACCTCTGAATGAAACCATACACAGGAAGCAGTTGTACTAGATTTCTGGGAGATTATGGGAGAGCAAGGAAATTAAACCGACTTAGCCACTTCTGAATTTTCACAGCTCATTGTCAGAAATTTAAATGTTGATGACAGGAATGCCTGAAATCAACATGCCAGGGGTGATTTTCAAGTATGCGTGAGCTACAAAGAGCAGTCAAGCCTTAACACCCCCATCCTGGCGGAAAGTGGTGAGGTCAACCCCTTGCTCCAAGCACAAGCCCATCCAACACCACCTGAGGGACTCTTCCTCTGCAGCCTGGCAACAGCAGATGGGCAAATGGCCACTGGACCTACTTCCTTGAACTCCCTCATAGCCCAGGTGCCAGGTCAGGATGTCAATGCCAGGTGCCAAGGGACAGTGCACCATTAACACTCCAGAGACCCGGGTTTGATTCCCAGCTTGGGTCCCTGGCTATGTGGAGCTTGAACATTCTCCATGTCTGTGTGGATTTCCTCGGAGTGCTACGGTTTCCTCCCACAAAGATTGGCTGTATTGGCCATGCTAAATTGTCCCTTGGTGTCCTGGGATGTGTAGATTTAGGGGATAAATGTGCGAGGCTACATAGATAAGTCCTAGATAGGATTGCTGTTGGTGCAGACTTGATGGACTGAATGGCTTCCTTTTGCATTGTAGAGATTCTATGATTCTAGGAAGGGGTTTGAGTGGGGGAGGTGGGGAGTTGTTCTGCGGGGGAAAGGTGGTCTGAATGGGAGATCATGTTGGTTTTACCTCTTGTCTGCGCAGTGTGGTGGGGGGGGGTGGTGGAGGACTCTTATTGCTGAGGGGTTGTTGGTGCTTCCTGGATCCTTGGGATCCAACATGCCAGGTCCTCACTTGTGATGACCTATACAAAAGCTTTCTTGCTCCACATCTCTCTTGGGAGGTGGATAAATAGCAAGATTTATTTGAATCAGGCTTCAAGCCCGCTAATAGTATGTTAATTGGCCAATTTGAATGTTGATTGGGTTCCCAGCTGCTTTGTGTGGGAACCCAGTCAAGGCTGGCAGGGTTGTCCGGGACTACCGCGATCAGTTTGGCGCCGGGTGCTAAACCCGTTTTCTTTGCCTGATGCCCGGTTCTCTGGATTCTCATGAATTTCACCAGGAGCCAGTGGGCCAGGAGATTTCAGCACTGACATCTGCCAGTAGTGGATTTCTATGCCACCTGTGTTAGGATCACAATTCAGAACATTCTGAATAAAATAAATTCTGTCTCAGTGTCCATTTCAGCTAATGCCAGCTTAAATCCAAGCCAAACATAAAGAACAAACCACATTCAAATCCTTTTTCCTTGTGACTACCTTCTTGTAGAGATAGTTTGATGGGTAAATAACACCAAATAAATGGAAGACTGACATTTACATAGGATTTTTCACAAACTCACCACTTCTGAAATTGCTTCTCAGTGAACAGAGTGCTGTTCCAGTCAACTCAGTGAAACATTCATTTCTATTGGGGGTAACTCCCACAGACACCAATGCGATGATGACTAGATCATCAATGACAGTCATATTAATTGAGAGATAATTACGGATAAAGATAACAGGGATAACTTCCCTCCTCTTCTTTGAAATAGTGTCATGATATCATTTATGTTCAACTGAGGTCTCACTTCATCACTTCAGCCCAAAACGGCACCTCCAACAATGCAGCACTTCCTCAATACTGCATTGAGAGTTCAGTGCTCAATTCTCTGGAGTGGAACTTGAGGCACACGTGGGACTCTGTCCAAACAAATCTAAGTGCTGAATTTGCTCAAAAACTGGATTAAATCCTGCTGATCTTTTCCCAGCGGGATTTTTAAAATGAGTCTCCCGCATTATGTGCATTACCGAGAGCCCTGGCATGAATCATGCTTAAGATCAGTGGGTGGGTTTATTCCCACTGGAGAGGCTAGCAGCATAACACCGAGCAGGCCACTAACCCTCCTGGACGTGTCCGGGCCAGCCCTGAATACCCACTCACTCCACCCATAGTCCTGACCCTCTCCCAGTATCAACCTGTCTCTCTCAGCCCCAACCCCCAGGCAGCCTTGAATGCCCACCCACTCCACTCACAGTCCCGACCCTCTCCCAATATCAACCTGCCCCTCTCAGCCCCAACCTCCTTCCCACCCCAGTGGCCAGCCCTGATCACTGGCCTCCCTCCCTCTGCCTTTGACCCCTAATGCAGAGTGGCATTGAGACCCCCATCCCCAGTGATCTCCCCGAATAGAGGCCCCACCCAATGTCTGGTGGGCAGTGCCAAAGTGCCTCCTGGGTATTAGGACTTTGTCGCTTGGGCAGTGCCGGGGGCTAGGCTGGCATACCAAACCGACAATGCCCAGGAAACACCTGGGCTCCATCTACATGGTCACCCCACACTCCAGAAATGTTGGGCTGTCAGCTCCCTGATAGTGGGGAGCTGTTGTAAACTCTGCTGGAGTGAAACACTCTTGGCAGGTGGGGGGACATTAGCGAGTCAAGAAACCTCAGGCCCAGGCCAGCTAATGGAATGGAAAACAACACTTGTCATGGAGCTGATAACGCCAGAAAATAAACTACATTTGATAAAAGCTCTCTAGTGGGTCATTTGATTCATACCTGAAGTGAAACATCTCATGCTTCCCCTAGCCAAATACAAATTGAAAATCTCTTGAAACAGGTATATTTTATAAAATACTTCGGACTTTCTGATCTGGATTATAACAATAGTTTGTAACTGATGTAACTCTTAAAAATTTATATATATTTGTAAAGGTTAGAATGAAGAAGTGATGTCTTAAAATTATTTTTTTCTTGTTTAATAAATGTTTTATTCTTTTGCTAAAAAAAATGAGCAAACCTTTCATGTATAAAAAAAGGAACATTTTGCTGTCCTCACTACAAGTCATCATTATTTTCCTGCAGTGTCGAGTCAGTCACTTTAGCGCTCTGTCTATGAATATTGCCATCATCATGATGACCCCTCAGACACATGACAGTAGTGAATTGATGTTCAATCCCATGGTGGGGAAAGTCTTCACACCCAAGTCCTGATTGTCCCCAATCTGAGAAGTTATGAGGACATCCCTTGCCCTGTCTCCACGTGGACCCTGGCCATTATCAATGTTCTTCCTCCGCTTCCTCCGTGGCCTTCCCCTCCCTGCCCACCTCAAACTCTTCCTCATCTGAAGAGACGTGATGCTCCTCTATCTCCTCTTTATCCACCTATTCACCCATCTGCAGTGCCAGGTTATGCAGAGCATGGTAGACCACTATGATGCCTGGCCTCTCTGGGGTTTGTGTAGGAGAATTTCCCCCGAATGGTGTAAGCACCAGAACCATATCTTGAACAAGCTAATAACCTGCTTGACCAGTGCACGTGCTGATGCATGAGTCTCATTGTTACAAGTCTCAGCAGATATTTGAGGCCTCTGCGTTGGGGTCATCAGCCACTTCTTGTGTGGACACCCTCTGTCTCTAAGAAATCATTCTTTAGCTTCTGCTCACCCTCAAAAACAAATTGGATCTGCGAATGCCCAACATGTGACTGTCATGGAAGCTCCCAGGGAAATGGGCACACATCTGCGTAATGCGCATTTTGTGGTCATAGACCAATCTAGTTGTGGAAAGAATGGGGTCCTAAATGGCACCTCATGCTGCCATGAGGAATGCAGAGTCATGTGGGTGCAATTGATCATATCCTGCAACAGGGTCAAGCCTACTATGCGGGCAAAGCCCATGTTCCTGGCATCCTGGTTCACCTGGACCTGGTCCAAATTGATGTACACATGGGCCCTCCCAAATATCACAGCTGTGACTTCTCTTTTGCATTTGTGTGCAGCAGACTGGGGGATGCTGCACGGATCACCCATTGAGCCCTGAAAGAAGCCACTAGCACAGACATTCAAAGTGACAGTGACTTCCAGGGCCATAGGCAATGACTAGCCTCCCACTCCATGTGGTGCAAGCTCTTGCATCAACTGGCACAGATTAACAAGTTGAATTCTGAAAGCCCTACTTTCTTTTCCTTAAAATTTTGAATTACAAACATAAAGATTAGGAGCAAGAGTACCACTTGGCCCCTTGAGCACTTTGCAGCTCAATAAGATCACTTCTTATCTAATTGTAACTTTAACTCCTCATTCCTGCTTATCCCTGGTAACCTTACACCTTCTTGCTTGTTAAGATTCTATCTGCTCTGCCTTAAAAATATTAAAAGGCTCTGCTTCCAATGCCTTTTGAGGAAGAGAATTTCACAGAACCACAACCCTCTCAAGAGAAAAGATTTTTCCCCGTTTCTCTCTGAAATTGCTAACCATTTATTTTGAAAGACTGAGTCTTAGTTCTAGATTCTCCCATAAGTGGAAACCTACTCTCCACATCCACCTTGTTAATACCCATCAAAGTTTTAAAGCGTCCAAACTCAATCCATCTTATCTGAGGAATTTCCCCTGTAATTCATCCTGAAACAGGTTTCCTGCCTGAGTCTGAACAATTTCTCACTGCCCATTCCAGGGCAGCATGGTGGCACAGTGGTTAACGCTGCTGCCTAACAGCGCCAGGGACCTGGGTTCAATTCTGGCCTTGGGTCACTGTCTGTGCGGAGTCTGTACATTCTCCCCGTGTGTTTCCTCTGAGTGCTCTGGTTTCCTCTCACGGTCCAAAGGTCTGCAAATTAGATTGACTGGCAATGCTAAATTGACCTTCGTGTCAGAGGATTAGCAGAGTAAGTATGTGGGATTACATGAATAGGACCTGTGTGGGATTGTGGTTGGTGCAGACTTGATGGGCCGAATGGCCTCCTGCTGCCCTGTAAATTCTATGATCTATTATTCTAAGATTAAATTGCCCCTCAGTTCAGGTGACTAGCTAGGGTAAATGGATAGGTTATGGGGATAAGGCTGGGCTGGATTGTGGTCAGTGCAGAATCAATGGGCCAAATGGTTTCCTTCTGCACTGTATAATTCTATTCTATTAATTTTTGGAGGCTAGTCTTTTGGTCATTACATCCCTGCTTGCTGGAAAATTCCTCAAAATAATTTCATCTGAAACTTGTTAGTCTTCATATGCATTCCATAAATCCCTCCATTTATCTCACTAAACATTTATAATCTGTATCCAACCTTCACTCAATACAATTGGATATCTTTCATTATGTCATGGGCACTGTATTATTTTAAATGATTGCTTTTACCAAAACAATTCAGAATCAATAATATCAACAATTAAATACCTTCCTGTTTATATCCCAGTATATTTTCTTGCGTTGACAGTTGTAATGTAATCAGCCTGTGAAAACTATAATTAGAAGTAACTCACAATTCTGGATTGAATATTTGGCCTATAACTCTGCATGGGTTCCGTAGAGGTTACAGCAGGAGATGGGCAGAATGCCCAGCACAATGTTGCAAATTGGTGTTCACGATCATTTATGTAATTCCTCTCGGGTTTCCAACATTCTTTCACAACAAATATGAAGATATGGCACAGTGGTGCAGTGGTTAGCATTGCTACCTTCCAGCATCAGGGATCTCTGTTCAATTCCTGGCTTGAGTGTCTGCATGTTCTCCCCATGTCTGCATGGTCTTTCTCCGGGTGTTCTGCTTCCCTCCCAAGAAATCAACTTTAAAACTTTAAGAAAGATTGGAATCAGTACTCTAGAATTTTAGGGCAAATAACTTTAAAAAAAGAAATTAAATTTCACTTGCAATCCTGACCCAATTATCTTCCCTGATTCCTAATCCTGCTTAACTTTGTTGTGCTTCAAGTCAGAAATTCCAAAGTATTGTATGGAACCTACCTGGATCATAAGATTTGCATCTTGAATTTGGCTAGGATAAGCATGATATGCTTTATCTCACTTATAATTCAAATAACCCACTAGGGAACTTTTATCAAATAATGTTTACTTAAAAATATAGTTAACATGTATTGTAAGAAAATTAGCAAGAACTTTTGTCAATTACAAACAAGAATCAGAACAACCAGTGTAATGTATAACATTTAATAAATGCATGTAATGTGTTCTAATCAAAACCAAAAATTTCCATAGACAAAAACTCTTTAAACAATTTCAACACAGCAACGACTCACGTGATACAGGAAATTGAGTTATTTGGTTGAAATCTGCAGTCCTCTGGATTCGCTCAGAATAAGGTGAAGTCAAAACAGCTTCTCAGAACCCCAGGAAGAGACTCATTGGTCATGCCAACAACCACACAACCTTTACTGCAGAGAGATAAGACCTTTCTTTCAGATAACCAGCAGAATTTCCAAAATAAACAGGGAGAGAGAAAACACTTATTTTTAGCTTGCTGTCCCTTCTAAAAACTCAACTGCAGCATAGAACTGAAACTGAAAATACTTCTGTCACCTGATCTGCCAACCAGTTTTTTTTACTCCTCCTAACATTCTAACAAAGCAGAGTTATAAAATATCCAAAAGTAAAAACAAACAACTCCCATCCAATTTACTTGAGGAGCAATAAAATATATCTGGTATCCATCCCAGCAGCACTGAGATAAACTAGGGCTATGAGCTGAGAAAACACTGAACTTGTGAAGGCTACAGGAATAATGATTTAAAAAAAAATCTTTTTGAAGGTACACCAATGTCACAATTTGAAGACCACACATTATTTTAACTCTCTGGACGGAGTTTGTTGACAAGCAAATATAAAATATTAGCCATAAGCATGGTAAAATCGGAATCATTCCCATGTTTAATTATTCCAGTCTTGTAATGTCATCAGTTTACACTTCTGGGACGAGGCTACACAAAATCATCTGTAATGCTTCAGAAAACAGTGGGGCTGACAGTTTAATATGTCAGTTCTCTAATCCTTTTAGCCTCAGCAAACAATCATCCTGGATGAAGAAAGAAAATTTTGATATATCTTTGCAAAAATATCCACAACATTGCAAAATTGGATTTGCCAGTTTGCGAAGCAAAGGATTGTTATTTAATAGTTTTCATAAGTTTAATCATTTGTGGCTGTCTTGTTATTACCCTTAATTCTGAATCAAATCTTCATCCTTTTTTGATGGCTATCTAGTCAGTATAGTGACAGTCTTAAACCTTCGTGAAATAGTTCTTGTGAAGTGTTCTTTCAAAACAGCATAAAGACATTTAGAACAAATTGCTTAAGAGGTTATATCTATAGGCATTCAAATTTTACATTATCAAAGCAAGTGTGTGTGTTATCAAGAAGGGCAAATAGTTCTCAGTAAATACACAGTCCTTGCAAGCTAACAGGCTAATTATGATTAGATGCACCCCATTCTGCCACACAAGTGGTAGAAGCCACTCAATCCAACTTCTGGAGATATTTCCTTAAATCCCTCCCTTATTACACCATGAGCCAACTGATCAGACTGGACTCTAGCTTCCCCATTAGTGTTTCCTGATTCCACTCTCAAAAAGACATGCCTTAGAAAATTTTCCATCTTCTGATTCTGGCAAGGATCTACTTCCAGGGTGTTCAACCCTTCTTTCAGTATTCCTTTGTCTTGAATCACCACGAGCTTTCAAACTATCACACAATCTCTCAGGGATCTAGCCAATTGCTGCACAATTGCTTCAACTTATACTTCACAGGCTGAGGTAAGATGTCAACAACCTTTAGGATTATTTCAAACCCCCCTGGCTTCCCATTAGCCAACTTTAACCAGCTTGAACTTCTCAGTTTTAACTTCAATAAACAGTACTCTGTTCCGATTCAAATTTCTCATTGCTTTGACTTCAAACTTCTTGGAACATCTCATTTATATTTGGGTTTATAGAATAAATTGTCCTTTAGTTTCTCTGGGACTTACTTCCTAGCCTATTACAGTTCTGTGACTGAGAGAGCTGAGAGAGCTCCTCTTATTCTAACTTCTAAGGTTCTTTTGCTGATGAGTTCACTGAAACTAAAAATGCAAGGGCCACTATTTTGAACCCACCATGAGTGCAAATGATGATGTGGACACAAAATACTTCTCAAAAAACATGAACCAGACAAAGCAGGCCCTCTGAGGGAGAGGAAAATGCCCAATCAGTACTGTGGCACTGCTGCCAGAGCTGCCCCATGGTATTGCCCCCTTTCATTGCCCACTACCACTGTCCCAGCACTGCCACTGACACCTTAGCATTGTCCTGTGGGCAGTACCAAGTGGCCCTCAAGGGAGTTCCATTGGGGGAGATTCTCCTTGTCAGTTTGTGCTTGTGGGAGCAGGCTTCTCCGTGTGCATTTGTTGGGAGGTTTCTTGCATCTTTTAAAAAGGTTGTCCAATCTTGGGATTCCTGGCTGCCAGCAGTTTCCAGCTCAGTCCTCATGGGCCAGAATTTTCTGCACATGAGCTGGATTGTCTGGAGAGAAATGCTGGCTGTGCAGCTGGTAAACTACTTATCAGTTTGCTTGCTTCAGCCAATCCTCTGTGCAGCAAAGATAAAATTCCGTCTAAGTTCTTTTCCTCTAAAGGTGGCCTCTGGTTGCTAAGCTATGCCCCATTTTTCCTCCAAATTCTTATTTATTTTTTACGTTGTAAATTCTCTAAACACAATGGAGACTGATTTTAAAATGGAACAAAAAAAACTACACACATGCCTTTGTGGGCACCAAAAATACACTTGTTTAACATGAATCTAACCAGAGTTATACCCTTCCATGCATAAAAACGCCAAGTTGAACTCACTTCAATCTATACCTTATTTTGAATATTCAATAATGCAAACGTAAATCACATAAAACTACTTCTGCTTTCTGACATATTTGTGATAAGATTTTTATCATTCAGATCAGTTCTAGTATAAATAGTACAAATTGAACAGTCGAACTGGGGTCTTCAACGTTTCATGAGAACTAACCTATTGAAAAATATGCTGAGATTTCCCAACCCTGCTACACTGGGTTTTACCCACAGAGCAGATCCAACAAACTATTTAAATCCCCATTGACTGCTTCAAAGGGACCAGAAAACCTCTGTTCATAAAGGGAAGAAATCATTGAAACTTTAGCAGAGTCAAAGTTACGATCATTTAGCCCATTTCCCATTGAACCCTTTACTATTCCAACCGTCCCAAGATAATATTCATTGATGCTCTGAAAGAGAGTAAGACTAAAATTCCATTGGCTAGTTTACTGGTGAGTGGTCAATGGATGCACCACTCAGGTAGTTGTGGATCCTGTTATAGATCCTAATCAGGTTTTTTTGAAACCTCTTGTAGATTCTAACTCACATTTTGGGAATGAGATCATCAACACATTTCAGATGAACAAGTTGCATCTGTATGGGTGCTTAAGTGATGACCTTGACTGACAAAGACCAGAAACTTGAATTAGCGTCATGCTACTCCAGCACCATTGACATGGGAGAAGGCCATTTCAGGACACACAGCGGTCTGCTTGACCCTTGCAGGAGCTGTTGGAGGATAATCTTGCACCTTGGATCCTTTGGAATGCTCTTAATGGAACCCTTACCTGCTCGGAGCAGGTATATCATAAGAAGTGGTGGCTTAGTGGCATTGTTGCTGGATTAGTAATCTAGAGACCTGGGGACTGGGTTCAAATCCCAACATAGTCAATGGTGACATTTGAATTCAATTTTAAATATAAGGAATTAAGTGTAATGATGGCCGTGAAACCAGTGTCAATTGTCGTGAAAACCCATCTGGTCCACTATTGTCCTTTAAAACATAGAACATAGAACATTACAGCGCAGAACAGGCCCTTTGGCCTTCGATGTTGTGCCGACCAATTAGGAACAAGCAGTGACCCTCTAACCTAAACCATTCCCCTTTCATCCATAAACTTATCTGCTAACCTCTTAAACGCCACCAAACTTGGCGCATCTACAACTGACGCAGGCAAGGCATTCCATACCCTTACAACCCTCTGGGTAAAGAACCTACCTCTGACATCTGTCCTAAAACCACCACCCCTTAATTTAAAGCTGTGTCCCCTCGTGCTAGCTTTCTCCATCCTAGGAAAAAGGCTATCACTGTCCACCCTATTTAAACCTCTAATCATCTTATATGATAGGGAAAGAAATGTGCTGTCCTTACCTTGTTTGGCCTACATGTAAGTCCAGAGCTACAGCAATGTGATTGATTATTAAATGCCCTCTGAAATGGAGGGCAGTTAGGGATGGGTAATAAATGGTGGCCCAGCCAGCGAAGCTCACATCCCATAAATGAATGTTAAAAAAAAAATCCACTTGGCAGGATTTCCAGGAGAAGTTTCAGAGCTCCACAACCCTTCTCTCTTCAATAACGGGGAACATCTGGAAAATCTGCTTGCCCCGCCACACTGGCCTCATGTGAATGAGGTGTATTCCTGAGATTTTGCCATGATTATTATTCTGGCCCTTCCCTGCTCCCACCACCTCAATGGCTTGGAGCAAAAATAGAAGCCTTTATTATGCAAATAAATATCATTGTGTCTGATATATACATTTCCTACAGTCTAATTGGCAGCTAGGTGAAGCTTATAATAAAACTGATCACACCACTGAAGCCTTTCTGTTTGAAAATTGATTCTCCAGTAGCAGTAAAGAGGTGGAGAGAGAGGTATCAGTGAGGTATCTGATGCCAACAGTCGCTTTGTGAAATTAAATATGTACAGGGTAGAGATTTGGCCAGACCTCTTCCAACAAACCTGACATTCTCATAAAGTAAATAACATTTGTATTTTGCCTCACTTCAGCCTATCAAAACACCTTGCAGGATTTATTACTTTGGACTGCAAAGACTGTTGTTAATGTAGGTAAACATGGCAATCACTCTGTGCCAACAAGTCCCAGAAGCAACAATGAGATTTACAGTCAGTTGAATTTGTTTTAAAATTGTATTGGTTCAAAGAGGATTCTTGGCCGGGACTCTGAGGAAAGTCACTAATCTTCTGTAAATAGTGGCTGGTATCTTTAGCATTCACCAGAATAGGCACATGGGACCTAGTAAAAATCAAATCATTACAAAACCACTTATAGCATATTAGTTTTAGCTTCACCACATTTTGCTATCCACATGCTAACAAAACATATTATTAAATATGTATGGCACTCTTGTGGTTTATGATACTGAGAAATGCAGCAATACAGTTCAACTGTATTTAATGCACTATCGATAATATATATCATTGTTTTACTAAAAGACTGACAGATGAAAGCAGCCCTTTGCACAGAGAAGGGAAGGTAGGCATAGACTTTGTTAAGTAGGCGAAGAGAGAAAAGAACCTGTTTGGAGCAAAATCAGAGTGACAGACACATACTTACTTATGTACATTGTATAACTTCTGAATGTCACTGATTTCCACTACAGGATATTCCAGCCATTTCTGGATGATAGTTAAAATATCAACATTATCCTGCAGTCCAATGGCACAATCAGCTTCACTTGGATCCTGTCTATGTGGAACCTGGAACTTAGTACCTGGAACTTCGATGTTGTGGCCATTTCAGAGACTTGGGTAGAGCAGGGACAAGAATGGATGTTGCAGGTTCCGGGGTTCAAATGCTTTAGTCGGAGTAGAGAAGGAGGTAGAAGGGGGGGAGGAGTGGCATTATTAGTCAAAGACTGTATCACAGTGACAGAAAAGAAGTTTGATGAGGACTTGTCTGTTGAGGTAGTATGGGCTGAGATTAGAAACAGGAAAGGAGAGGTCACCCTGTTGGGAGTCTTTTATAGACCTCCTAAAAGTTCTAGAGAGGTAGAGGAAAGGATTGCAAAGTCAATCCTGGACAGGAGTGAAAGTAATAGGGTAATTGTTATGGGGGACTTTAACTTTACTAATATTGATTGGAATAGCTATAGCTCTAGCTCGTTAGAGGGGTCAGTTTTCGTACAAAGTGTGCAGGAAGGTTTTTTGACTCAGTATGTAGATAGGCCAACTAGAGGTGAGGCTACATTGGATTTGGTGCTGGGCAATGAGCCAGACCAGGTGTTAGGCTTGGAAGTTAGTGAACATTTTGGTGATAGTGACCACAATTCAGTTACGTTCACCTTAGTGATGGATAGGGATAGGCATGAAGCTGGGGGCAGTAGTTATAGCTGGGGAAGGGTAATTATGAGGCCATCAGGAGAGAATTAGGGTGCATAGATTGGACTAGGAAACTACAGGGACTGGGAACATCTGGAATGTGGAGCTTATTCAAGGAGCAGCTGCTGCGAGTCGTTGATAAGTATGTCCCTGTCAGGCGAGGAGGAAATGGTCGAGTAAGAGAACCTTGGTGTACGAAAAAAGTTGATTTGCTGGTTAAAAGGAAAAAGGAGGCTTATGTCAGGATGAGGCTTGAAGGCTCGGTTAGTGCAATGGATAGCTATAGATTAGCCAGGAGGGAGCTAAAGAGTGATTTGAGGAGAGCTAAGAGGGGACACGAGAAGACTTTGGCTGATAGGATTAAGGAGAATCCTAAAGCTTTCTTTAGATATGTTAAGAATAGAAGATTGGTTAGGGCAAGATTAGGGCCAGTCATAGACAGCAGTGGGAAGTTGTACGTGGAGCCTGAAGAGATTGGAGAGGCACTGAACAAATATTTCTCTTCGGTATTCACGCAGGGAGATGTAAATGTAGCTGTGGAGAACACTGGGATACAGGGTTGCAAACTGGAAAGTATTGAAGTAGATAGGGAGGATGTGCTAGATATTCTCGAGGGTTTGAAGTTGGATAAGTCCCCTGGGGCGGACGGGATTTACCCTAGGATTCTCTGGGAGGCAAGAGAGGAGATTGCAGAGCCTCTGGCTCTGATCTTCAGGTCGTCGTTGGTTACGGGTGTGGTTCCGGAGGACTGGAGGATAGCGAATGTGGTCCCATTGTTCAAGAAGGGGAAGAGAGACCTCCCAGGGAATTATAGGCCAGTGAGTCTTACTTCTGTTGTGGGCAAAGTATTGGAGAGAATTATTAGGGATCGGATTTATAGTTGTTTAGAGAGAAATGAATTGATTGGGGATAGTCAGCATGGTTTTGTGAAGGGTAGGTCGTGCCTTACTAACCTCATTGAGTTTTTTGAAAAAGTGACTAAAGAGGTGGATGGGGGTAAGGCGGTTGATGTGGTATATATGGCCTTTAGTAAGGCGTTTGATAAGGTGGCCCATGGAAGACTTCTGCAGAAAATGCAGATGTATGGGATAGAGGGTGATTTAGCTAATTGGGTTAGGAATTGGCTAGCAGATAGAAGGCAGAGGGTGGTGGTTGTTGGGAGATATTCATCGTGGAGTTCGGTGACAAGTCGTGTACCTCAGGGGTCTGTTTTGGGGCCCCTGCTGTTTGTAATTTTTATAAATGATCTGGATGAGGGTATTGAAGGATGGATTATTAAATTTGCAGATGACACTAAAGTCGGTGGAGTGGTAGATAGTGAAGAGGGGTGTTATAGTTTGCAGAGAGACTTGGACAAGCTGCAGAGCTGGGCCGAGAGGTGGCAAATGGAGTTTAATGTGGAAAAGTGTGAGGTAATGCACTATGGCAGGAATAATAAATGTGTAGAGTATAGGGCTAATGGTAGGATTCTTAGTAGTCTTGATGATCAGAGGGATCTTGGTGTGTATGTGCATAGATCCCTGAAAGTAGGCAGTCAAGTCGAGAAAGTTGTTAAGAAGGCATATGGAGTCTTAGCTTTTATTGGTAGGGGGATTGAATTTCGGAGCCACAACATCATGCTGCAACTGTACAAAACTCTAGTGCGGCCGCACTTGGAGTATTGTGTACAGTTCTGGTCCCCACATTATAAGGAAGATGTGGAGGCATTGGAGAGGGTACAGAGGAGGTTTACCAGGATGTTGCCTGGTATGGAAGGCAGGTCTTATGAAGAGAGACTGATGGATTTGAGGTTGTTTTCGTTAGAAAGAAGGCGGCTAAGAGGAGACCTTATTGAAACATATAAGATGATTAGAGGTTTAGATAGGGTGGACAGTGATAGCCTTTTTCCTAGGATGGAGAAAGCTAGCACGAGGGGACACAGCTTTTAATTAAGGGGTGATAGTTATAGGACGGATATCAGAGGTAGGTTCTTTACCCAACGGGTGGTTCGGGAGTGGAATGCCCTGCCTGCAGCAGTTGTGGATGCGCCAAGTTTGGTGGCGTTTAAGAGGTTAGTTGATAAGTATATGGAAGAGAAGGGAATGGTTTAGTTTGGAGGGGCATTGCTTTTTATATTGGTCGGCGCAACATCGAAGGCCGAAGGGCCTGTTCTGTGCTGTAATGTTCTATGATCTATGTTCTATGAACCATTGATACACGGCTACATTCTGTGGATGGAAATGTAGGACAGAAAATTGGTCTCTGAAAACTCTTTGCTGAAACAGGACATTGGCTGAAGTGTAGAATTCGAAAATGCAAGTTGCACACTGATTGAGATCAAAATCTGCTTGCTCTGTTTGTCGGTCCCCACAACAATCCCTCACCAAAATGATGCTTGCATATGTCAGACTACTTTTTTTGAAATCTACGAAAAGATTGGCACCATGAGAGTTTTTTCTCACATGAAGAGTTGATTTTAGAAACTTCTACAACTGGGGAATAGTCCATAGGCAGTTTATGCTTCGTCAACAAATTTGTGATTGTAATAATACAAGATGACTAGATGTGGCAAACGATTAACAAAAAGGGGTTATTAATAATAAGTGCTGTAGAGCTCAACAGTACAACTGGCAGAAGTCCATTCCAATTAGTGCCTCAACTCCGACTGAAGCCCATCAGTCTCTGTACTGCTTGCCCTCCATCCTGATTGACACAGGTTTGCTCACTGTGTCTGTGAGCAAACCATTGACTCTGGTCTGGTTACATATCCTGTGAAGGATTGCCCCTTGCAGGGACCTTGCTATCACATTGATGCTTTAATAATTAAGTTCATGAGCCCAGTCAGTGATGAACATGTCTTTGGACAGAGGATTATGAGCTTAGTCCCCATTCTAAGAATTGGATTTATATTTTAGCTGATTTGGCAGTGCAAGTACTGGCTGAGTGAGTGAGCGAAGACCTAGCAGATGGAGTATAATGTTAGCAAATGTGACATTATCCACTTTGGCAGAAATAATAGTAGGATGGAATATTATTGAAATGGTGAAAAGTTGCAGCATGTTACTGTGCAGAGAGACTGGGGGGTCCTTGTGCACGAATTGCAAAAATTCTGTCTGCAGGTGCAGCAGGTGATTAAGAAGGTGAATGGAATGTTGGCCGTTATAGAGAGGGGAATAGAATATAAAAGCAAAGAGGTCTTACTGCAACTAAATAAGGCACTGATGAGGTTGCAACTAAAGTACTATGTGCAGTTTTGGTCCTTTATTATATTGGCCTTGGAGGGAATACAGAGAATGTTCACCAGGCTGATACCAGAAATGAGGGGGTTGGCTAATGAGGAGAGATTAAATAGTTTAGAGTTTAGAAGGCTGAGGGAGGATCTTATAGAGACTTACAGGGTAATGAAGGGGTTAGATAGGGTAGAGATAGAGAGATTCTTTCTGCTCAGAAAGGAAACCAGAAATAGAGGGCACAGCCTCAAAATAAGGGGGTGCAATTTAGAACAGAGTTGAGGAAGAACTTCTTCACTCAAATGGTGGTGAATCTCTGGAATTCTCTGCCCATTGAAGTAGTGGAGGCTACCTCGTTAAATATATTTAAGTCATGGTTCGATAGATTTCTGATAGATAAGGGAATTAAGGGTTATGGGAAGCAGGCAGGAAAGTGGAACTAATCCAGTTCAGATCAGCCATGATATTATTGAATGGCGGGCAGACCCAGAGTGCTATATAGCCTACTCCTGCTCTTATTTATTATGTTCTTATGGAAAGAACTGTATTGATTCAAACACTGGTCTTCAGAAAAGGCATTAATCTCTCAGATATAACAATATAGTTGAATATTCGGTTTCACTTCCAACACTGCTTAATTTCACCTCCGCAATATTTATTGGTGAGAAAACATGACATAAATTATATAGGCTAGGGAATTATACCTGCATATTATATCACTGCAATAAAATAACCTGATATTTTCAGTTCCTCCTTCTGTAAACTCTTATTGTTTTTGTTAGCTCAGTGTCAGCCCAATTTCTGAATGTTTGCATTTTGAATTGGACCCATGTTCGGGAGTAAGGTCTTTAAATATGTAGGAAATTCAGTGATGGATAGAAGTAGCGGGACAGGAGTAGGTGATTCAGTCCCTCAAACAATTAGATGAATGCTGATTAATACCTTAACATCACCTATCCACAGTATCACTGACTAACAAAAAAGAACTTGGTTTTAATATTTTCAATTGACCTAGCCTCAACAGCTTTTTGGAAGACAGCATTCCAGCCAGAATTCTCCCATCCTGCTCATCACGGGAATTGTAGAGGGCAAGAGGCAGACATGTGAAGGTCCATTGGCCTTGGCAGGATTCTCTGGTTTTGAGGGAAGAGCGACCGGAAAATTCTGCCCCCAGTTTTACACTATCACTTCTGTGGAGAAATGTCAAAGACTTCATCCCTCCGGGGCTTCTCTGTAGTTTTAAGGTTTTGACCCCTTGTTCACTCCTGCAAAAGGAAATAATTTCTCCCGACTTACCCTATCAAAGTTATCTGACCATTTTTTAAAATCCTTTATATATTCAAGTTGAGATTCTTAAGTATCCAGCAGACATGTGTGACTCCTTACAAAAAGATAACCATAGGGCTGTTCTCCTGTTTGAGGGGGAGAGCTGACTAGCCATGATTTAACCTGAGGATCACCACACTCAGGTAAGGAGCAGGTTGAGAAGGCAACTCATGAACAACCACAGCCGGTACATGAATTGAACCCACATTATGGGTCTCACTTTGCATTGCTAACTCCAGACAGCACGGTTGTACAGTGGTTAGCACTGCTGCCTCACAGCACCATAAACCTCACTTTGATTCCTGGCTTGGGTCATTGTCTGCATGCAGTTTGCACATCTTCCTCGTGTCTGCATGGGTTTCCTCCGGGTGATCCAGTTTCCTCCCACAGTCCGAAAGATGTGCTGGTTAGGTGCATTGGCCATGCTAAATTCTCCTTCAGTATACCCGAGCAGCTGCTGGAGTGTGTGGTAACTAGGGGATTTTTACAGTAACTTCAATGGAATGTTAATGTAAGCCTATTTGTGACACTAATAAATAACCTTAAACTTTAAACTTTAACCATCTGTCTAACCAACTGAGCTAAACCAACTCCCAACTCCTTCCAAAGAGTATAGGACAACGCTGATTGCAGCTTTGCACATTACCTCCAAAATGTCTCTTTCTCTTCTCTAAGCCTAATTTCAATATTCATTGTACTAAATAAATTCAAATAACTAACTCAGCCATAGCAGTGTATAAAACTTGGCTTTTAATGGTGTCATTATGTTACACAAGTGGTTGTGCAATGATGGCTCTGTGAGCCAGTGCAATAGAACCTCATCACAAGATTATTTCTGTACTGATCACAACAATATTAGAATGACACCAGTGAATTGTTACTATGGAGTTGGCAATTGAGGCACTTCAAAGGAAACCAAGCGAAGATCTGTTTATGTAACACCTTTCATGACCTTAGCCCATCTCAAAGCATTGTAAAGTCAATGAGTACAATTATTGTTGGTGCCATAAGGAATAATGGCAGCCAATGTACAAAGGGAAAAGTTAGTGTAGGCACCAGCTCTGTAAGGTCACAAGCACGTTTCACTGCAGATAATTCTGATATGCACTTTAATGGTACTAGCTGAAAGTCAATGGAATGAATATAATACTTGGTGCATTGGGAACCTGCCAGTAAGTTTACTATGTTAGAGAGTCTGGAGGAGTTTATGCTTAATTTAGTGCATGGCTTTACACAGAACTAGCAGCCCATCGTTTTCAGAGCGCAAGTGTTGGCCATGAACACATTTGCGGACCCAACGATGAAGCAATCTCAGAAAGCCAATGTTTCAGTTCCGTTGTGAGCAGCAGTCACACAATGTCTGATAACAGCGTTGGAAGCTCAGGCTGAAATCACAAAACCTCAGATTGATGCTGTGCAAGCATTGACTGCTGTCATCATATCTGTGGATTCAAGTTCGCAAAGAGACTGTCAGGCTGTCACAGTCATCCAACAATTTGTCCTCTTACGGATTATCTGGATCACTAACGCATCATCCCATGGGAGTGGCAGGAGCTCCATAGACCTGTTGTCCTCTCTTAGGCTGTTAGCAATCATCTTCCTATCTTTGCCATGCTAATCATGTCCTTGCTGTCAGCCAAACCAGACAGCTGTTGCCCACGTTAAGATGGTTCAATCCAAACCTAGGCCTTCTAAGCCCAAAACCACTCAATATCATCCTTCAGGGCCATCTGTAGTTTCCTGCATTGAAATTCAGCAAGTTTCCTGTGGTGGACACTAGGGTAGCACTACATAGGACACTGGACAAGACAGAGCAAGACCAAGACACATGGGAGACATGAACTAAGGGCTGCACAAGAGTTATTAATTTATATTTGTATTCAATATGGCACATTTTCATTTATAAGCTTGATTGTAGTGTTCATTATATGGTGGTTTAGTTTTTGTATTGTAGTCATTATACTAACATGATAGTCAGTGACAGAGGGAGGGTAAAAAGTACTTGAGTGTTTGAGAATGGGGAATTTCTGTTGTTTGTCCATCACTCAAAATGGTCTTTATGAACAACCAGAAAGGGGCAGTCTAGGTTGCCACTTGCCTTACTTTTCCTGTTCCTCCTCCCTTTTCTAGCAATTTGTCCTAATCTATATGACTGCTTCTTATTATTGCCAATCATGCTACATTCCAAGCAGAAGACTGCTTAGTACTCAGCAACAATTGCTTTGTGCATTAAGAGGGGAATTATTAATCAGCCAAAAAGGTTTTAGACAGAATACACAATGAACTGATGGTATTACCAGTAAATAGTTAAATGATTCTTGAAATAAAGTTAAGAAGCTAATGAGACAAATACATGTATAAATGCAGTAAGAGAATCAAACAAGTAATTATGATTTTAAACTATTACTGATATCTTAAAATTAATTATTGTATGAATCATTGTTCTTTTCATCCAAGAGCAGATTTACTTAAGGGATGATGGTAAATGTGAGGAGTTCAGACCCAAAGGCCTGGGAACAGTTAGTTAGTAATTAGCAGAATTCCTATTAGAAAATTTCTGGTGATGGAACATGTTTTGCAAGTTTATGATTCAGGGCATTTATTGCCCACACATAGAATAGTTATGCATCTGGATGCAGAATCACATGTCCATTCAACCTGGCAGCAAGTCACTGAGAATGTTCACTTTGACTTCTATGATGAGTGTCTATAATTACTTAGCAATAGGAAAGTGAGTTCAACCAAGATGGGAGTTAGGTGCAGGTTGAATGGACAAACAAAATATCATTATGCTAAATGGTAAAATGTAATTGGCTGAGGAATATGTCAGGAATTATTATTATGTATTTTACTGAATGTAACTGATTTTAAACTAATATGAGTTGGGAATGATCAATAAGAAAATCTATAATTGATCTGACTTTGATTGTATATGTCAGATTCACCGGAGAGATTTTGTCACTATATTCCAGAGCTACTTAACCCTCTTGGTGATGTCTGAGCAGCTGCTTATTGTGTCCTTGCTTTGAATAACAGTTGGCCTATTACAGCCCTCTGAATGTTGAATTCAGCAGCTTAAGATTATGACTTTTCTCCTTAATCTTAAACCCCCTTTTTAAACACATCCCATACTTATAACGCCTCAATATAAACTTACCCTTCCCACGCCAGGCCATCTGCCAATTGTTCTTAAAGTTGCTACTTTTTGTTGCAATATCTCACAACTCTAAAGCATCTTCCTCCCTCCTGTTATGATAAACAGCCGAAGGACCTGAAACATTGGTCAGAATTTTACCGTTCCATCCACCACGGGAATCGGGGCAGGAGAGGGATGGGCCATGGAAAGGTCAGTTGACCTTGGGTAGGATTTACGGCTTTGGAATGAGCGAGAATGTAAAGTCCACCCATTAACTCTAAGGTGCTGCCAGACCTGCCGAAACTTTCCTGCTTCCACTGCTTTTGTTGCAGGATCCAGATTCTGCAGCATTTTCCTTGTTTTCGCAGTGGCACAGTAGTTAGCATAGCGCCAGGCTCGATTCCTGATTTGGGTGACTCTCTGTATGGAGTTTACATATTTTCCCCGTGTCAGTTTGGATTTCTACTGGATGCTTTGATTTCATCCGACACTTCAAAGATGTGCAGATTTGGTGGATTGGTCATGCCAAATTGCCCTTAGTATCAGGGGAAAGTGAAGATCTAAAGTCTAAAGTTTATTTATTAATCACAAATAGGCATACATTCACACTGCAGTGAAGTTACTGTGAAAATCCCTTAGTCGCCACACCCTGGTGCCTGTTTGGACACACTGAAGGAGGATTTAGCATGACCAATTTACCTAACCTGCACACCTTTGGACAGTGGGAGGAATGATGCGGTTCACTTGACAAAGGGGCAGCACTCAGAAAGCAAGTGGCTTGTGCTACCAAATAAACCTGTTGGACTTTAACCTGGTGTTGTGAGACTTCTTACTGTGTGAGGAAACAAGAGCACCCACAGGAAACCCACATAGATACAGGGAGAATGTGCAATCTCCGCGCAGATAGTGACCCAAGCCGGGAATCAAACCCGGGTCCCTGGTGCTGTGAGACAGCAGTGCTAACCACTAGTCCCACGTTGGGACTAGTACGGTAAATGCATGAAGTTATGGGGATAGGGTCAGGGTGGGATTGTGATCGGTGCAGACTTGATGAGCCAAATGGCTTCCTTCTGCACTGTAGGGTTCTACGATTCGCCAATTCATTTGGCACAATTGATGGAAGAAAGGACCTACACAAATTGGAGATCATTTTAGTCCCTAAATGTATCCTGTGGTGCCCAAATATGGGCCACTCCTGAGTCCAGTGTCATGGCCCATTACTATTGAGGTAGCAACATCAGGTTCTTCACGTTACCATTAAAAACAGGTGGACATCAGCAGGAAAGCATCAAAGTAAAAAATGAAACCATTTCTTTTTCATCAGTTATGGAACAAAACCACAATCTGTATTTTGGAGCTGAGGAGAAACTCAGCATGTTATGGCAGCACAAAGATTATCATATCAAATGTAATGCAAGATTGTGATTAAACACTCTTAGAATGTCGTTAGGTGAGAATTTGGTATGAGAACTTGCTTCCTACCAACATTCATACAGTTGCAGTGCACCATTGTATAAATCTCAGTAGATGACAAATAGTTTCTCTGGAGCTTACAAAGAATTTTCCAGTCCTGCTGATGTTGAGTTCCTGCCCTGTGTTCCCAGGCTGCAGATGTTGTAAACAATCACAGATGGCATTTTCCACTCCCCCCCGCCCACCCCATCCCACCTTCATCCCTTCCCCACAATGTCATTTCTGGCAATGGAAGGGGTTCACTACTCGCTGCAACGGAATCTTCCCATCCCATCAATGTCCACCATTTTTTTGCGTGTCATGTCTATCCAATTGCTGGGGAGCTATATCCATAGGAATATTTAAGGAGCTGGAATCACAAAAGAGCTGTGACTTTTGGATCAATGGTCCACAACTTCATTCATTAAAAATATGAGGTAGCTGTTGGGGGACAATCTTGAGTCCCTTTGCCAACTGTTTCCAAGACAACAGTGTCGTTAAAATGTAGCAAGCAAACTTATCACCCCATAATATTGGCAATATGATCAGCGCCATTTTAAAAGGAGCCATCCACCTGCTTCATTCACATGGTAGGTCATTTTATTATGGAATTTGGTACTTGATAATGTTAACAGGCATCATGTCCAAATGGACCAACTGAAAGATACATTGTGGACCCTGGACTGAGAGGAGATCCAAAATAAGTTGTCGGTCTGATCGCCCCTCTGCTCACATTGAATGTGATACGCATGCTCTTGGGCACTTACCGTTGTAGAATCCTATAGTGCAGAAGGAGGCCATTCGGTCCATCAAGTCTGTACCTGTAGTATAGTATAGTGGCAAACAGGAGGGTGGTTTGAAATGCGTATACTTTAATGCGAGGAGAATACGCAATAAGGTGGATGAACTTGCAGCCTGGATTGGTGCTTGGGACTTCGATGTTGTGGCCATTTCAGAGACGTGGATAGAGCAGGGGCAGGAATGGTTGTTGCAGGTTCCGGGGTTCAGATGTTTCAGTCAGAGCAGAGGTGGTGGTAGAAGAGGGGGAGGAGTGGCATTGTTAGTTAAGGACAGCATTACGGTGGCAGAAAAGACGTTTGATGTGGACTTGTCTGCTGAGGTAGTGTGGGCTGAGATTAGAAACAAGAAAGGAGAGGTCACACTGTTGGGAGTTTTTTATAGGCCTCCAAAAAGTTCCAGAGAAGTAGAGGAAGGGATTGCAAAGTTGATCCTGGATAGGTGTGAAAGTAACAGGGTAGTTGTAATGGGGGACTTTAACTTTTCTAATATCGATTGGAAAAGCTATAGTTCAAGTATGTTAGAGGGGTCAGTTTTTGTTCAATGTGTGCAGGAAGGTTTCATGACTCAGTATGTAGATAGGCCAACAAGAGGCGAGGCTACATTGGATTTGGTACTGGGCAATGAACCAGACCAGGTGTTAGACTTGGAGGTGGGTGAGCACTTTGGTGATAGTGACCACAATTCGGTTACGTTTACCTTAGTGATGGAAAGGGATGGGCACGTACCAAATAACAGTAGTTATAGCTGGGGGAAAGGTAATTATGAGGCTATTAGGAGAGATTTAGGATGCATAGGGTGGAGCAGGAAATTGCAGGGGCTGGGGACATCTGAAATGTGGAGCATATTTAAGGAACAGCTTCTGCATGTCCTTAATGAATATGTACCTGCCAGGCAGGGAGGAAGTGGTCGAGTGAGGGAACCATGGTGTACTAGGGAAGTTGAATCTCTGGTGAAGAGGAAGAAGGAGGCTTATATAATGATGAGATGTGAAGGCTCAGTTAGGGCAATAGAGAGCTATAAATCAGCCAGGAAGGAGCTAAAGAGGGAGTTGAGAAGAGCTAGAAGAGGACACGAGAAGACTTTGGCAGATAGGATTAAGGAGAATCCTAAAGCTTTTTACAGGTATATAAATAATAAAAGATTGGTTAGGGCAAGATTAGGGCCAGTCAGAGATAGCAGTGGGAAGTTGTGCGTGGAGCCTGAGGAGATAGGAGAGACACTGAATGAGTATTTTTCGTCAGTATTCACGCAGGAGAAAGACAGTGTTGTCGGGGAGAATACTGCGATACCAGGTTGTAGACTGGGTAGGATTGAGGTTCATAAGGAGGAGGTGTTAGCGAATCTTGAGGGTATGAAAATTGATAAGTCCCCTGGGCCAGATGGGATTTACCCTAGGATTCTCTGGGAGGCTAGAGAGGAGATTGCAGAGCCTTTGGCTTTGATCTTCATGTCGTCGTTAGCTACAGGTATAGTGCCGGAAGACTGGAGGATGGCAAATGTTGTCCCTTTGTTCAAAAAGGGGAGTAGGGACCATCCTGGAAATTATAGACCGGTGAGCCTGACTTCTGTTGTGGGCAAGTCTTGGAAAGAATTATAAGGGATAGGATTTATAAGCATCTAGAGAGAAATAAATTGATTAGGGATAGTCAGCACGGTTTTGTGAAGGGTAGGTCGTGCCTCACAAACCTTATTGAGTTTTTTGAGGAGGTGACCAAAGAGGTAGATAAGGGTAAGGCAGTTGATGTAGTGTATATGGATTTTAGCAAAGCGTTTGATAAGGTTCCCCATGGTAGGCTACTGCAGAAAGTGCAGATGCATGGGATTGAAGGTGATTTAGCAGTTTGGATTAGGAATTGGCTAGCTGATAGAAGACAGAGGGTGGTGGTTGATGGGAAATATTCAACCTGGAGTGCAGTTACAAGTGGTGTACCTCAAGGATCTGTTTTGGGGCCACTGCTGTTTGTCATTTTTATAAATGACCTAGATGAGGGTGTAGAGGGTTGGATTAGTAAATTTGCTGACGATACCAAAGTGGGGGGAGTTGTAGACAGCGAGGATGGATGTTACAGTTTGCAGAGGGACATAGATAGGTTGCAGAGCTGGGCCATGAGGTGGCAAATGGAATTCAATACGGATAAGTGTGAGGTGATTCACTTTGGTAGTAATAACAGGCATATGAAATATAGGGCTAATGGAAGGACCCTTAATAGTGTTGTCGAGCAGAGGGATCTTGGGGTACAAGTACATAGCTCTTCGAAAGTTGGCACCCAGGTTGATAAAGTTGTTAAGAAGGCGTACGGTGTGTTAGCTTTTATTGGTAGAGGGATTGAATTTAGGAGCCGTGAGGTTATGTTACAACTGTACAAAACTCTGGTGCGGCCGCACTTGGAGTATTGCGTACAGTTCTGGTCGCCGCATTATAAGAAAGATGTGGAAGCATTGGAAAGGGTGCAGAGGAGGTTTACCAGGATGTTGCCTGGTATGGTGGGAAGGCCTTATGAGGAAAGGCTGAGGGACCTGAGGTTATTTTCATTAGAGAGAAGAAGGTTACGCGGTGACCTAATTGAGGCGTATAAGATGATCAAGGGATTGGATAGGGTGGATAGTGAGAGCCTTTTTCCTCGGATGATGATGACCAACACAAGGGGACATAACTTTAAATTAAGAGGTGGTAGTTATAGGACGGATGTCAGAGGCAGGTTCTTTACACAGAGGGTGGTGAGAGCGTGGAATGCCCTGCCTGCAGCAGTTGTGAACTCGCCTACTTTGGGGGCATTCAAATGTTCGGTGGACAGGCATATGGATGTTATTGGAATAGTTTAGGTTAGAGGGTCCACTGGCCGGCGCAACTTCAAGGGCCGAAGTGCCTGTACTGCGCTGTAATGTTCTATGTTCTATGTTCTATCACAATCCCATCCAAGCTCTATCCCTATAACCCCATGCATTTACCCTAGTTTGTCCCTCTGACACGAAGCACAATTTAACATGGCTGATCCATCTAAACTGCACATCTTTGGACTTTGGGAAGAAAGCGAAGCACCCAAAGAAACCCACGCAGACACAGGAAGAATGTACAAATTCCACACCCAAGTTGGGAATCGAACCCAGGTTCCTGGAACTGTGAGGCAGCAGTGCTAAACATTATACTACCGTGCCACTCCTGCTGGCAGTCACCTGAGCCCAACCTTCAGCCTCAATAACGTGAGCCTGCAGTGGTTGGGAATATTACCACTACTTTGCTGGCTTCAAATAAGATTGCAGGCTGCTGAGCCCCTGAAGCTCAGAGTGTGGGTTTGTCTCCCCACTGCTAAACTCATGCAACCTATGCCTCGGATGATTGCAGAAATCAAAGACTTTTTGGAAGCTAAAATCATGGGGGCCTTTTTGTCATCAGAATGGAAGGAAGACCAAGGCAATCCACCAATCAAACATCCAAAACTCAAAAGCAATCTCAGTGTGAAGTTGCCTACTTTCCTGTGCTTCTTCTGTAATATTTTTCTGTTTGGCACAGTAACTGCTGTAGGAGGAAACATATTGCTAAGTGTTGTTGAAGTGTCAGACTTCTTGCCTTGACGAGGACAAAGGAGGCTTCAGCACCAACTCACTGTCTGCAGAGCACAACACGTGAAGAATAAGTCAATCCAGCTTCAATATTTACCCATGCAGTTAATACTGCCTGATAGCTGACCTTGCCATGGACATTATTAATCAATTCATTTAATTACATACAGTAAGACAAGATGAAGAGAGAATTGGAATTTAATAATACAAATGTTTATGTAATTGTATGGCTTTAAAAATCAAGGGCATGACTTCAGTTCGGGAAATTGTAACAGTTGAGTTGTGCATGATTCCTGGGACCTGCTGAATGAGGCATTCCAATGAAGAAAAGCAGAGCGAAGTCTGAGTAGCTTACTTAATTGAACAGTCAATAATCAGTGAAGTTTAACCATTTATCTCTCACTTTGTTAGAGTATTTTCTTCTTCTCATTTGAAACAGCAAAGGATCTATGATATGTGGGGCCCATCTCTATACCGGATCATGCAGCAGAGAAGGCCATCCAGCCCATCCAATCTTGCTGTCTCTTTGGAAAAGCTATCCATTTGGTCTCACTCTCTTCCCCTTGGCTCTGCAAAGCTTTCCTTTTTCAAGGAGGAGCATAATTATAGGCCGGTGAGCTTGACTTCAGTTACAGGTAAGCTAATGGAGAGGATCCTCAGGGACAGGATGTGTGAGCATCTGGAGCGCTGCGATCTGATCAGGGATACGCAGCATGGCTTCGTTAAGGGGAGGTCGCGCCTTACAAATCTAGTGGAATTTTTTGAAGAGGTGACAAAAACGGTTGATGAAGAACAAGCCACTGATGTCGTCTACATGGATTTCAGTAAGGCGTTTGGCAAGGTTCCCCATGGTAGGCTGATAAAAAAGGTGAAGGCGCATGGGATACAGGGCCAGGTATGTAGATGGGTTGGGAACTGGCTTGGGAGGAGGAGACAGCGGGTATTAGTGGAAGGCTCTTTTTCCAACTGGAGGTCAGTCACTAGTGGTGTGCCACAGGACTCAGTACTATACTCATATACTAGAGTATACTAGTATACTCAGTACTCAGTATACCTCTTCTATTTGTGATTTATATAAATGACTTGGAAGAGGGGGTAGGTGTGATCAGTAAATTTGCTGATGACACTAAGATACTTGGATTGGCGGGGACTGAGGAGCAGTGCCAGGCAATACAACAGGACTTGATAGGCTGGTAGATTGGGCAGATAGATGGCAAATGGAATTTAATCCGGATAAATGCGAGGTGATGCATTTTGGCCGGAATACTGTAGAGGGGAGTTATAGGATAAAAGGTAAAACTATCCGGAGTATAGAGACACAGAGAGACCTGGGGGTGCAGGTTCACAAGTCTCTGAAGGTGTCAGTACAGGTGGAAAAGGTGATAAAGAAAGCGTATGGTATGTTAGCCTTCATAGGAAGGGGTATAGAATACAAGAGTAGGAGTTTGATGTTGCAAGTGTATAGAACGTTGGTTAGGCCTCACTTGGAGTACTGCGTCCAGTTCTGGTCGCCGTACTACCAGAAGGATGTGGAGTCCCTGGAGAGAGTGCAGAGGAGATTTACCAGGATGCTGCCTGGTATGGAAGGGCTGTCTTACGAGGAAAGGTTGAACGTACTGGGGTTGTTTTCCCTTGAAAGACGTCGGCTGAGAGGGGATCTATTAGAGGTATATAAGATTATGAGGGGTATAGATAGAGTAAATGGTGGTAAGCTTTTTCCACCATTAGATTCGGATAGAACGAGGGGTCACGGCCTTAGGGTGAGGGGGGCTATGTATAAGACTAATATTAGAGGGCATTTTTTCACACAAAGGGTAGTGGGGGTGTGGAATGCACTACCGAGTAAGGTGGTGGGAGCAGGCACGCTAGGGTTGTTTAAGGGTCTCTTGGACAGCCACATGAGCAGTCTGCAGATAGAGGGATATATGAGGACTGTTTAAATACTTTAATTGTTTCCACAGGCTATTCGGTCCACCTTGTTGACCAACAAGGTGCATGCATTCGGCAGGTCGTGCGAGGGCTGCTCCTGGAGGTTACTTCAGGAGTGGCCTAGTGCTTCACGTCGTTAGTGTATGCTTAAACTGGACCATCAGATGGGCAACATGACAGCTCAGAGACTATCGCTGTTGCTGTGCAGACACATGGATTTGGGCCTGTGTCTGCGGGAGTTTGCGCGTTCTCCCCGTGGTTGCGTGGGTTTTCTCCGGGTGCTCCGGTTTCCTCCCACATCCCAAAAATGTGCTCTTAGGCTGATTGGGTAACAAATTGTCCCTATATTGGTCTCAATATGTCATTAAGACGTTAGGATGGCGGCGCGGGCTCGTTGGGCTGAAGGGCCTGTTTCCCGTGCTGTGTTGTTCTTTGTTCTTTTGTTCTTTGTAATTCCTTTTTAAATCTCACTACTTAATCTGCGATCATCACTCATGTAGACAATCCGTTACAGATTACAACAACTCACTGAATGAGGTAATTCTGTTTATGTCATGTGAGGTAATGTATCTTGGGAAGTCTAATACAGATAGGAAATATACAGTAAATGGCAGAACCCTTAAAAGTATAGATAGGCAGAGAGATCTGGGTGAACAGGTACACATGTCACTGAAAGTGGCAATGCAAGTGGAGAAGGTAGTCAAGAAGGCATACAGCATGCTAGCCTTCATCAGCTGGGGTATTGAGTTTAAAAATTGGCAAGTCATGTTGCAGCTTTATAGCATCTTAGTTAGGCCACACTTGGAATATAGTGTTCAATTCTGGTTGCCACACGGCTAGAAGAATGTAGAGGCTTTTGAGGGTTTGACGAAAGGCATCGTCCTGATTCCATGAAAGAAGAATATAAAAAACTATTTACTTTTTTATGGTTCAGTAAGAAGTCTCACAACACCAGATTGAAGGTCAACAGGTTATATGGTAGCATGAACTTTAGGAGTACTGCTCCTTCATCAGGTGAGTGAAGAGTTGAGTTTACAAAAAGGCCAAAGAGACACAAACTGAATTATAAGATAATGATTGGAATGTGAGTCTTAACAGGTAATCATGTCTTTACCAGTGTAGACAATGCGAGTAGAGAGAGGGTTAAGCACAGGTTAAAGAGGTGTGAAGAATTGTCTCCAGCCAGGACAGTTTGTAAGATTTTGCAAGCCCAGTCAAGTCGTGAGGGGTTGCAGATAGTGTGACATGAACTCAAGATCCTGGCTGAGGCCATCCTCATGTGCACAGAACTTAGCTATCAGTTTCTGCTCGGTGATTCTGTATTGTCGTGCATCTTGAAGTCTGCCTTGGAGACCACTTACCCAAAGATCAGAGGCTGAATGCCTGTGATTGCTGAAGTGTTCCCCGACTGGAAGGGAATGCTCCTGCCTGCTGATTGTCAAGTAGTGTCCATTTATCAGTTGTCATAGTGTCCGTGCAAAGTATGCAGTAAACGATGGAGCCCTGAGAAATATTAGCATACAGAGGGTTCTAGGTATATAGATCCACAGTTCTCAAGGTGGTAGCTCAGGTGGAGAAGGTGATCAAGAAGGTATATGGCATGTTGGCCTCCATTAGTTGTGGTGTTGAGTATAGCAATTGGAAAATCATGCTGCAGCTCTATAAGACTTTGGTTGGGTAGCATTTGGAGTATTGTGTACAATTCTTGTGCCACACTACTGGAAGGACATTGATGCATTGGAAAGGGTGCAGAAGAGAAAGGGTGCAGTAAACCCAGGATGTTGCTTGGTTTACAGGAAATGGACTACAAAAGAAAGGTCGAACAAACTTGGATTTTCTTCATTGGAGCATTGGAGGATGAGGGATTACCTGATTGAGGTTTACAAGATTGTGACAGGCTTGAAGAGAGTCGATAGTCAGAGTACTTTTCCCAAGGTCGAAGGGTCAATTATTCGGGGGCAAAGGCTGAAAGCGAGAGGGGAAAAGTTTGAAAGAGATAGGAGGGGCAATTTTTTCACACAGAAGATGGTAAGTACCTGGAATGCACTGCCAGAGGAGGAGATGAAAGCAAATTCTACAACAATGTTCAAGAGGTATTTGGTTAGAAATATGAATGGGTAGGGAATTGAGGAATATGGATATAGAGGGAAGAAAATATTAGATTACAGAGGCATCTGTGTCGGCACAGATTTGGTGGGCACAAGGGTCTGTTCCTGTTCTTTGTTCATCTTTGTTCTTTAACTGCAGATTTCCCTTCCTTACTGCAAATGATGATCATCTTGGGAAACAGTAATTGATTTTCCCTATTGGCACAATAGAAACTAACAGTGTTGTTTGATCCAAAGATTCCTGAGTTAAAGCCAGAGTTGCTTCTCCAGAAGCAGAACTATTGAAGAATGTTCAGGACGTCTACCCGTGTCTTGAAAAGATTGTGGCTGGATGCCTTTGGTCAGTTGTTAATTGGCCATTTAAGGGCATCAATTGGAGTGACAGCAGGTGGACCACCTTCACCTACTCCCTGTAATATTGCAAACTCACCAGGGGCAGAGGGAGGCTGAGGGGAATCACACAGAAAATTATATGAGCACCTTCCCCCTGCCATTGACTTCAGGACTACCAGCACTGTACAATTCTTCCCTAAGAACTATGTTCAAGGAAAATCCAAATGCCCAATTACTTAAGCACTCAAGGAGAAAAATGAAGATAGCTGAAGCGAGAAGTGCAGGCTTTCCAACATTTAACAGTTATGTTGCACGCATTAAATATTTAATTGCTTCATGAGCAGGAAAGTTAACTTGTATGAACATGCTGAAAGAAATGGTGTATTGTTGCTTCTATATTTTGGGTCAGTTAGCTCTGCTGGCTAGATAACTAAAAAGTTAAAGTTTATTTATTTATTAGTCACAGGGAGGGTTATATTAACACTGCAATGAAGTTACTGTGAAATTCCCCTAGTCACCACACTCTGACACTTGTTTGGGTCATTGCACCTCACCAGCATGTCTTTAACAATGTGGGAGGAAACCGGAGCACCTGGAGTAGACCCACACAGACATGGGGAGAACATGCAAACTCCAGTAGTCCGAGGCCAGGAATCAAACCCAGGTCCCTGGCACTGTGAGGCACTAGTGCTAAACACTGTGCCACCGTGGTGCACAAGTGCATAATTCAGAGTAAGGCCAATGGTACAGATTCAATTCTTGTTCCAGCTAAGGTAGACTTGAGAACTGCCCTTTCACCCTGTTTCTGAGAGTGGAAGAGAATGGTTCAAGTGTCCACCATCCCTATCCAATTCATAAACTGCATGTAACTTGGTATAAGTGGAAATGAAGTATAGAAAAACTGAATGTGTTGAGTAAGCATCTAGATCTTGGTAAAAGGTGGGGGGGCGGGCCAAGTCTAGAATGTGGTGAAATTGTGCTACTAAAAATGGAAGTAAGCATCAGAATATAATCAAAATTATCATTGAATGTGTAACCGGTGCATCGCATAGGCTGGTTGCTAGGAGACTTTGGGATTGGTGGAAATGAGTTTATGTTTTGTTGTCATGTTCAGGGCTGAAGAACATGAGGTTGATATGCTAGGCGATCAAAACTGATTTTTCATTTTTTTTATTAGTATCACGAATAGGCATATATGAATACTGCAATGAAGTTACTGTGAAAATCCCCTGGTTGCCGCAGTCTGGTCATACTGAGGGAAAACTTAGCTTGGCCAATGTACTCAACCAGATTTCTTTCGGACTGTCGGAAGAAATTGGAACACCCAAAGGGATCCCATACGGACACAAGGAGAATATACAGACTCTGCACAAACAGTGAACCAAGCCGGGAATTAACCTGGGTCCTTGGCGCTGTGGATAGCAATGCTAACCACTATGCGACCATGATGGGTTGGCAAGAATGATAAGATCAATGAGAGGGTCGACTGGCTTTCACTGATGTTACCTATCGATGGCGTTTGTCAACTGCCAACTGGACATTCACTGATCCTCAAGATGGAAGGTTCAGCCTACCCAGAGTCAATGAGGCAGATAGCATTATAGAGTGGGTGTAAGAAACTGTTCTCCACACCAAGAATTAGCTAGCTCAGGACAAAGTAATCTGACCAACGACTTGGGGACTGGAAGGAGGTATCAAGTCGTTCGCTCCATTGCAACTCTCTGACAAACCCTAGCAATCTTGCCCATGTGGACACCTAATTCTTGCAATGCAAATTTTGGAGCACTGAATAAACGTGCTATGTGCAAACAATAATTTGGTAGCCTTGAGTTGTTAATACACTGAGTGATCCTCCAAATCAGAAGCGAGCCCACAATGGCTAACAGCCAGTGACAACAACTGCCTAGGAAAATGGGATGGTGTATCAGCACACAGTGAGCAAAAGTCCTTTGGGCAGTGCACACGTGGAATTAAATGAAAATTCTGAGTTATTTCTTCAAACTCTGTTGCATGAATTTATTCGCAATTCTCACTTTAAAACCTTCCTAGTAAAAATGATATTTCTCAAGGCACCATGTCTTCAATCAGTACATTGTACCTTTTCTTTGGAGATGAGAAAGACCATAACTGTTCACCTCTATTAAGCATCTTCTGCATAAAAATGAAGTGATAATTGTCACTCAATAGGAAGACTGGAAAACAGAATTGTCCCTACCCAGATTGCTCAGGGCATTTGAGATGGTTGCCACATAGCAAGTAAACATATTTAACAAAGAATAATACCTGTGTTTGTTTTCATATGGCAATTTATTATCAAAATAAATCAAACATCCACAGCAAGAACAATGTGACAACTTTTCAGGTCGTATCATGGAACTTCAGTTGCCGAGTTAAATAATAGCGAGATAATTGGACTCTACAGGATCTTCCACCAAAAGTGTACATTCATAAAATGCACATATTATCAAATTAAAGACAATGTGTAACACTCATTAGTGTGACACTTGTGATAGCAGGCTAGTGTAAGAACAAATATTGATTTGTTGCATGTTCATGGTCCCAAAGTGGCTGGCCACAAACTGAGCCACAATAGACCATACAGACTTTGAAATCCACATGCTGAGCACATATCTATCATAAGGTTATCAGAATCATAGAATTCCAACAGTGCAAAAGGAGGCCATTCGGCCCATTGAATCTGCACAACTACTATCCTATCCTGGCTCTATCCTATCCCCATAACCCCACACCATTGCCCTGCCAATCCTCCTGACACTAGGGTCAATGTAGCATGGCTAATCAACCTAATCCACACATCTTTGGACTGTGGGAGGAAACCGGAGTACCTAGAGGTAACCCTCACAGATACGAGGAAGATGTGCAAAGTCTATAGACACGGACCTGAGGGTGGAATTGAACCTGGGCCCCTGGTGCTGTGCAGTGCTAACCACTGAGCAATCGTGCTGCCATGCAGCATTTTTTGCTGATAAACTCTTCACAAGAGGTTATCAGCAAACGTGAAAGGGCAGGGAATTGAAGGCATCTTTCTTGGCAAATGTCCCTAATTTGTCGGGATGCAAGAAATAAAGTGTAAGGATGAAGGGATAGTTGCCTTATCCAACTTCTGTTCAAACTGTTAACATCGACTTTGCTGGCCAGTTATCTCAGATGGCCAGTGCGTGGGTTTGATCCCCGTACTGGCCAAATGGACTTATTCAATCCTGGATCCTGTTACATTCAGTGCCAATCCATTTGCCGGCACAGTGCAGATTATTTTGAGTAACTCACTTCAGTCACATCACAGCCACACTTTATGCTTACCTGGCAGGAGAGAGTGAACAATCAGATTGATCTCCCGGGTTAGGGTAGAATAAAGGTTAGGATAGCCAATGGGATTTAGCTGGAGCATCATCTGATGCAATCTTTTAAAGCCATCTCAGCCTTTTAGTTGAGATGAATGATCGGATCAAACACAAGATGGAATGCAATGCTTAGCTTGTCAGTTTACATCTTGTTAGTCTCTTTTACAAGGACCATGAATTGGATTCAATTTGAGTTTGTGTCTTTGAATGGAATTAAACTTGGGAAAAAGGGCATGAAAAGCTCCCTGGTGATCTGTATAGGAACCTGATTTCACAATATACGTTAACGACTTAAATGAAAGAATGGAGGGTTGTATGGATGACATTAAATAGGGATTCAGTAAGTTGCCTCAGTGGAAACAGAAAGTTACAAACAGAAGTAGATTAAGTCATTGGGCAAAACTGTGCAGATGAAGTTCAATGTGATTATGTTTGGCCTCATCCTGATCTGGCAAGGACTAATTGGAATAGTTTCTTAATGGTGAGGGACTGGGTTCTGTAGAGTATCAAAGTGATTTACGTGATCACGTGCGTAACTCAATAAAATTGGTGTGCAAGTACAAAAAAGTAAACAAAAAGACGAATGGAATATTTTCTGAATTTCAAAGGGATTGGAGTAAAATGAGGAAATGCATATAATTGTCCAAAGCCTTGGTCAGACCCTGTCTGGTGTACTGTATTCATTTTTAGTGATCAAATCACAGGAATTATATTACAGCCTTGGAAGGGGGTAAGCTTAGATTCACCAGAATGAAGTAGAGCTTAATGAGTTAAAGTATGAGACTAGCTTGCAAGAACCTTGGACCCAATTAACTGACCTCTTCAGATGGCCAGGGATCTTAAAAAGCATTAAGATAGATAAGTTCCCAAGACCTGATGGGATATATCGCAGGATGTTGAGAAGGCAAGGGAGGAAATTGCTGGGCCTTGAGAGAAATCTCTGTATTTCACTGGCTCCCAGAGGATTGGGTAACAGTCAACGTGTAAGCACTGGATGCCAGGGGGCACTGCCAAGGCATGTGGCCTGAAGGGACCTGAGTAGGGAGTCTGAGGGGAGAGGGGTCTTAGCTGGCAAGTGGTTTATCAGAGGAGGGGGATGTGTGGGGGGGGATCTGAGGAGGGAGGGTGCTTGTGTGTGGGCCTGAGGCAGAAGGGGAAGTGAGATTGGGGGTGAGAGGAATACGGGCACCAATGGGAAACACTTTTGTTTTGTTGGGCACTTAGCATCAAAATGGGAGAATTCAGCCCATTGCATTCAATTGCATTCAGAATGCTGGAGGGGCTTTAAAATAAGAAGGTGATTTGATACAGAGAAACCATTTTTATGCTCAAGTACACAGAATAAGGGACATCACGGGGCTGATTTTACCATTGCATTACACCTGTTTTTCAGGGCGATATGATGGTAAGTTCAGGAGTAAAGCACTTATCATGATTGGCGCTGGTGTCCGCAACTGATGCCATTTTACAAGCACTGGATTTTCAGTGCAATCAACCTCTCACCGGAAATAGACAGAAGACAGTTAATGTATGGAAATTTAATATAATTCAGTTTTATAGCTGCCTAATGAGCCCGGAGCTCAATTGTCAGGGCCCACCTCCGCCCCTCATGATCTCACTCGGAAAGGTTCTTGCCAGAGAGGAGCAGACGTGCTCCTCAGGAACCTGGAGCAGTCGGCTTGGCCTCCTCGGGGAAGGCCGTGGGCAAGGAAGAGTGCCCTTTGGGTGGTGCCAGACTGGCAGTGCCACCTTGGCACCTGAACAATGCCAGTCTGACACCTGGGCAATGCCTGCTGAGCAGTGTCAGGAGTGGGGCTAATGGGGGAGAGGCCAGGGGGCCAGGGCTAAAGGAAGTGGGGCAAATGGGCTAGTAGAGATGGAGCTTATGGGGGAGGGGGCCCCACTATCACTCTGGAGTGAGCAGTGGGAGGGAGGGCAGCACGTCTGTAATTGTTGAGGAAGAGTGAGTCCGTGATTGGACAGGGTGGTGGATGTGATTGGCGGGAACTGCATTTCAGATCGCATGGCCCCGCAATTGCAGTGGGGGAGCTACTTCAGGCAGCCTGCACTAGCATGTGCAGCATTTGAAACTTGAACATATGCACTACACCACAGCAGCAGCAGCAGCAGCAGCACACTCACCCAGCACACCACCCACCACCACCACCGAACACCCCCCCCCCCCCCCCAAATTTCAGGCATGTCATGTTCTGCCCACAACTTCTGCAGCGTGCAACAGGCTTGCTCAAAATGTTGCAGGCTTATTTCGTATTAGTTTGGGGGTGGGGGGGGGGGGAGGTAGCAGGGAGTGGAGTGGGGGAGGTGCAGAATGCTGAAAACATGCCCAAAAGATGAATCTGAAATTCTCCCAGGTTCAAATCTGCCAAGCACTTAGGAAAACCAAGGTAAAACTGTCCCCCAAATTGAAATGATAACCAGTGCACTTAGGAGTGAAATTGAGAAAACTTTTTCATAGAAATGGTAGGGAAAATCTGGAACCTGCTCCCCTGGCAGGCGATTAATGTTGGACCATTTAAATCATCAAAATGGAGATCAGTAGATTTTTGTTAGGTAAGCTTATTAAAGGAGTAAAGGCAAGGGAAATTAGTTGAGGTACAAAACACTCACAATCTAGTTTACTGGTGAAATAGGCTCGGGGGGCTAAATGACCTACTCCTCTTTCTATGTTCTGCTTCTTTGTGAAAGTATTCTGTTCCAATCACGATGATATTAATGCTGCAAGTTATGCAATTTAACTTGTTTTCATTGGCGAAAAGATTGAGCGATGATGTGATTGTGATCTTTAAAGTGCTGAGAGGTATGGATAATGGAGATGTAAGCATGTTATTTAATTGAAACTGTGACTTCAGAATCAGAATAGACAAGTAAAGGATGAACAAGCCTCAAGCAGAATTAGCAATTGAAAGTGTTTTTCTTTTACCCACATCAGGTAGTCACTCAGTAATACGGAATTTGAAAATTGCTGCAAAAAGAGAGATGCTGTCGAAGTTTTTAGTCTTTCACTCATCAGAAATCACCAGAAACTCAAAATGAAACAGCAATTTGTGCTGCATGTAAAAAGGGTGCTGATTAGTTGGCAAGTCGACTCTGATTGGTAGAGACAATGCCCTGGTGAATGTTCCAGGAAACAGTTAATTGCCAATCTAGGGGATTTTCACGGTAGTGTCATTGCAATATTGATGTAATGTATGTGTGAGTAATAGATAAATAAACGTTATTTATTATGGTCAGGTGAGAAGTGGTGAACTGGTTCCTTTTTAGTTAACATGCTCAACAGGCCATAACAAAGATTTGAATTTTTTTTTCATGGCATATTTATTTTCTTAAATTGTATTTAACTATTTGAACTATGAGCCACAAGGGGCCAACCAAACAATGTTTCCATTAAACACTTGAGAAAAAAAATATTAAAGGCATGGAGCAGGATTCTCCGGCTGTGTGCACCAGCCGGACTCTCCTGTCCTGCTGAAGCGAACAGAGATTTGCCTGAGCAAGTTAAGATGCTGACTGGTTTGGAAAGGAATTTCCAGGTGGTGGTAGTCCCATGTGCCTACTGCCTTTGTCCTTCTAGATGTTATCAATCATGGGTTTAGAATGTGCTCTAATGATTTTCACAGGTATTACGTGGCTTGAGGACACTTGAAAAACTCCAAAACAATAATGAAAAAACAGACAAACAAACATGCCAGGGCTCAATCCTTTCAATCAGGAGTCTACATGCTAGTGTCCTTATCAATACTGAGTGAACTCCAATAAGGTTTAATGATGTGTGTGTGTGTGTGTTTGTGTGTGTGTACTTGCATGATGTGCATGCGTGCATACGTGTATATGACATCATGGCCAGAATTCTCCAGCCCTAATGCCACTACAAGCGAGAATGGTGAATTTAGCACACAGGTAACAATACAGTGTAGAAACTTGGGTAGGTAGTTCACTAACTGACACCCCAGACTGTAGGAAAAACCAAAGACTGCATCACTTCAATATGGTAAAACAATATCACATCCAAGATGGAGACACATTTTATATCCCACACCAATTCAACATGGTGGCAAGTCAGGGATCAAAAACCCTCATCCTTACAGAAATGTTGAAAAATTGATGAACTGAACCTGCAAATATGGAAAAATAATTCATTTAAAGGAATTCCAAAGAAAAAACACTGGAAGCTAAAAGGCAGAAATTTTGCTGCAGTGGAAGACTCCATACATTTTCACTGAGAAATCCAGCAAGCAGCATCCATAACCCACAGGGGTAAGATGTATTTTAATTTTCTGGCTGCAGCGAGGGCTGAGCAACCTCTGTCACGTATTGAGCCCTGCTTTACCATTTTGATCCTAAGTGCTAGGCAGACTTGGAACTCGGACTGTTTCAGATCTGACTTTTAGACCCGTTTTCAGGTGTCCCCATATGCTTTCTGCCTGAAAAAATATCAGCAATTCTGAATTGCGCTGCACAGGTCTGTGGGTGGGACTTAACATGCCCAAAATCCTATAGCTTCGATTGGTACCTCCAACTGCGCACACGCAGAATGCAATGATAGAATGCTGCTTCTCTGCTATATCCTTCCTCAGCTGCATAATGCCTTCCCCTGGCCCCCACAGACATTGCCCTATCCCCCCAACATTACTGACTCCCTTATCTCCCACCCCCTTTGTTCCTGCTCCCCACCAACCTCAGGCAGAGTGACAGTGGATCCCCCTTCCCACCACACTGATCTTAGGCAGAGTGGCAGCGGGCCCACCTTTCCCCATTACCGATCTCAAGCAGAGTTGAATGTTGGACACTTTCCTCCTCACTAACCCTCACTGATGAAGCGCCCGAATCGGATTTACGTGGAGCATGTCTGTTTTGTACCGATTCCAGATGGGCAAACGTGGTGGTAAAGGGGGGAAATATCAGTAAAGTTGGGCATGTGTCCTATTAAGTCAATTTAAATGCATACACATATATTTAAGTAGCCATCGCACCCATTTCGGGCATTGTCCCAATTGCAGCCACTTTCACGCTTTGGTTAAGAAGGAATCAGTGCAGAGATTGGTGATGATTGCACTACTCGCTTCACACCTGACTTTACCAACTTTTCAACCTGCAAACAAGCATAACGCAAAGGCAAAATTAGCCCATTCATTCAGAAGCATCATTTAAATGAAAACCATTTCAAATCCTGATTCTCCAACTCTGATCCTCAACACACGATCTCTGAATTGAATGAAAGAAATCAGATTAATGTATCATTTACTCAACTCTTGGGAACTTCACAACCAACTAAATCTTTAAACAGCAAGGTTGCAATTAATGTAAATAGCTCATTATTTGCAAAGGTACATCACTATATAGATCACATTGGCAGACAGCTGACCCACACAGACATTGTCAAAAATTCTTCAGCCAGAAGTGCATTGCTGTCATTTTGCAAAGCCTGCCAAAACTAGCAAGCACTGCAATTCCCTTTTGTCTCCGAAGTGACCCACAATGCCATCTTGGTAACTGGCGAGCAAAAACAAACTCAACTTTAAAACAAAAGCTTACCATTATTAAATGGCATGAAGAGATAGTTTAAATACCAGATCCATTTTCTCAAGGGCTGAACGAAATACAAGACTGTATTTAAGTATTGGAGGCAAAGACTTTTAGATTTATTGGAGAACAACAGGTCAAAGTAAGAAACCTAAAGAAGTCTATACTAATGCATTTTTACATTTGTTTGATGAACTTGCTGATGAAGTAATCTTGATGCAGTATATTGATGAGTCCTCAACCAGCTTCAATGAAGAATTAACCCCCTTTGATAAATGTTTTAATCTTCGAATGGGTGAGTGTGCAGAGCTTCAAAATGGTATTGAAAGCCCTGCGCCAAACAAGGAAAATGCAAAAACCAATAACCAAACAAACCACATGAGGGTGGCAGAGAAAAACAGAACTCTCTGGAAGCTCTAGTAACATATCTTTATTGACAACTTGAGGCAGTAGTCCCAAATGATTTATTTTTCAAAGACTTGGACAGGTTTCCTGAACTGTACCAGCAGCTGGCATTAAATGACAAGGAGAGGCTTCTGTGGCAGGCAGTTCCGGGAAAGGCAGAAGTATAATCAAATAACATTCATCTCAAAGCTGAGTTGGAAGCATTCAACCTGAAGTATAGGCAGTCACAACGGCAAATAAGCAAGGCACTCACAGAGCCCATTGCCTAGAAAGACTCTGTAACAAATCAATACATGCCCCAGAAAAGCACAAGGAGCTGGCAACGAAAGAGCTGCATTGCAGCTGTCAGTAGTGACAAAGCAGTTCACTGAAACAGAGAGCATGAAAACAAGTTCAACAAGAAAATAAATAGTTGAAAAAACAGAATTGGTCAGATACATAGATAGGAAACGTTGAGAGGGACATGGGCCAAGCACAAATAAATGGGGTCAGCTTAGATAGGCTTTTCAGTCAGCACGGACCCCAGTTTAAGCTGAAGGGCCTGTCTCTATGCAATATATTCAATGACTCTGTGGACAGTTATCTGTCCTTCATGATCATACTGAAAAACAGTCCACTACCCTTTGGCAACAAAATAAAGAGTCCCTTAAATAGCAGAATGGAAGTTCAATGAGGCACCAAGAAAAGCATTTAAATTCTGCAACAAAAAGGAAAACCTGTTGAAGAGGACTGACATGCTACATTGATCACTGAGGCCAGAGATTGTTCATTGGGAACATTACAAAATAAGGCATAATGAACGAGATTTTCTAGCCTCTCAGCCACATGTTTCCTGCCAGCGGGAGGGGGGTGCATTGTTTGCTAGTGGTGAGATTCTCTGGCCCCGTCGCTTTCAATGGGAATTCCCATTGCTATAGAGCTGGTGTATGAGGTGATTGAGGAGTGTGAGAGAGGTGCGACGGCAAAGCCTCTCAGCGTAGTCTGTGTTATAGGTTGACCTGAGTGGGTTCGTGATCTAGAACATAGAACATAGAACAATACAGCACAGAACAGGCCCTTCGGCCTTCGATGTTGTGCCGACCAAAATAAAAAGCAATGCCCCTCCAAACTAAACCATTCCCTTCTCTTCCATATACTTATCAATTAACCTCTTAAACGCCACCAAACTTGGCGCATCTACAACAGCTGCAGGCAGGGCATTCCACTCCCTAATCACTCTTTGAGTAAAGAACCTACCTCTGATATCCGTCCTATAACTCATACCCCTTAATTTAAAGCTGTGTCCCCTCGTGCTAGCTTTCTCCATCCTAGGAAAAAGGCTATCACTGTCCACCCTATCTAAACCTCTAATCATCTTATATGCTTCAATAAGATCCCCTCTTAGCCGCCTCCTTTCTAACGAAAACAACCTCAAATCCTTCAACCTCTCTTCATAGGACCTGCCCTCCATACCAGGCAACATCCTGGTAAACCTCCTCTGTACCCTCTCCAATGCCTCCACATCTTTCTTATAATGTGGGGACCAGAACTGCACACAATACTCCAAGTGCGGCCGCACTAGAGTTTTGTACAGTTGCAACATGATGCTGCGGCTCCTAAATTCAATCCCCCTACCAATAAAAGCTAAGACTCCATATGCCTTCTTAACAACTTTATCCACTTGACTGCCTACTTTCAGGGATCTATTGACACATACACCAAGATCCTTCTGTTCCTCAACACTATTAAGAGCCCTACCATTAGCCCTATACTCTACACATTTATTGTTCCTGCGTTCTGTAGTCCCTTTGGTATCTTGTCTGCCTTCTTGCAAAATCTGAGCATTGGAGAGAATACAATGGGGAGTAACAAACAAACATACGTGATTGATTCCCAGCATTTCTCTTTCCTGAGAAGGGATCTCTGGATCACCTACAGTCGGTGGAGAGTTGGGAAGGTGATCATTGTCATTAGCCAGCATGGTTCTGAAGTGCTCAAACACTAAAGAGTGCTTCGAGTCAGATTTCAACTTTAGGCTCTCCTCTGTCTTTGCAGAGCAGATTTTCTCATAATTATTCCAGGTCTCCGACAGTCGCCAATGGTCAGACCAATCTACCAACCCAAAAGAGGAGATGTTAGGGGTAAGTTTTTCACTCAGAGGATGGTGAGTGAATGGAATCGGCTGCCATCGGTGGCAGTGGAGGTGAACTCGCTGGGGTCTTTTAAATACTTCTGGATGAGTACATGGGATTAAGTGGGATTGGGAGTTACAGTTAGTTCTATGGCCTAGTAGGTATGGGCATGATCGGTGCAACTTATGGGCTGAAGAGCCTGTTTGTGGTGTAGTGTTCTATGTTCTATGTTCAAAAGATTACCATAGCACCTCTGGTGACAGCAGTACTAGAGAATGATTAACTGTCTCAAAACATTCCACTTATAACTACAATGACAGTCCAGCTGTTCGGCACATCAATCACTGTGCACACACTTCATCATCCAGCCAGCATGTCACCATCACATGAGATGCTGCAACTGGGTAGCAGAATATCACCATTAACAGTAAAAAGCAGAGGGCAGCATACCACTGAATGTTCTTCTAGCCACAAGAATGCTCATCTTCAGCCTCAAACGTCTTTGACGTAGCTCACCAGGATAAAAAAGAAGAAAAAGCAATGCTAAGGTGATAAATTCCAACTTTGTCCACCTCGCGAGAAATGGAAACGAAGCACTGGCGTAACAGCCAGACTGATCAAGCCTGGATTCATGTGAAGCAATGGAGAAAAAGAATGCAAACATTCCCAAATATCGGTCCAACCTCTAATCCAACAAGAACCAAAACTAGCAGAGCCTTCCACTCTCCCAACAGATTGGCAAATGAAATGCAGAAGAGTTATTAGGCCTCCAAATTTCCCAAACCACTAACTTCAAGGATTTGAAGGGAGGAGCTGGGGGACTGAGAATATTAACATTGATAATAAACACATTTTATAACAATGAAAGATCTGAAATAAATTAAACTAAGTCAATAATCTTGAGATAAAGATTCAGGCAGAATGTTATTACCCACTTACCGTCTACTGATGACCATGAAATCATTGTTGATTGTTGGAAAATCCTGTCTGGCTCATGGTGCCCTTTAGGGAAGAAATCTGCTGCCTTTTCCTGATGTGGCCTATATGTGAGTCCAGAACCACAGCAAAGTTGTTGACCGTTAACTGTCTTCCAAGGGCAACTAGGAGTGGGTAATAAATGCTCAGCCAGTGATGCCCATATCCATTGAATGAATTTAAAAAAAAACATTCACCTGAGGCCAGAATCAAACTCAGGTCTCTGGCACTATGAGGCAGCAGTGTTAACCACTGTGTTACCATGCAGCTGGGTGGAAAGGTTGTTCCTCACATCCCTTCCTGACCCAGACTTTACAAATGTCAGGCCCCTGTCATTGATCCTACCACTAAGGGGAACTGTTTTTTTTTTCCTATATACTTTATCTATTCCCTTCAAAATTTTATGCATCTCAATTATGTTCCCCCTCAGTCTCCTTTGCTCCAACAAACACAATCCCATTCTATTCAATCTCAGGCTATCCTCCTATCCAATCTCTCTTCATATCTAAAACTTTCCAGCCTAGGCAAGACAGTGGTAAATCACTTCTGCATCCTTCACAGTACTATCATATCCCTGTCATAGTATGCATTCCAGAACTAGGGACAAAAGAACATTAGAAATAGGAGCAGAAGTAGGCCATCTGGCCCTTCAAACCTACCCCACCATTCATTAAGATCATGGCTGATCTGAAGTGGATCAGTTCCACTTTCCCACTTTCTTCCAATAACCCTTAATTCTCTTGTCTATCAGAAATTTATCTACCCGTGACTTAAATATATTCAACGAGGTAGCCTCCACCACTTCAATGGGCAGAAAATTCCAGAGATTCACCACCCTTTGAGTGAAGAAGTTCCTCCTCAACTCCGTTTTAAACTGCCCTCCCCCCCCTTATTTTGAGGCTGTGCCTTCTAGTTCTGTTTCCCTAACACAACACGCTAGCTATGACTTAACCAATGTTTTACGCAGTTCCATCATAACCTACCTACTCTTAAACTCTATGCCTCGGCTAATGAAAGCAAATATAGACATGCCATCTTAATCACTTTATCCACAGGTCCTGATACCTTAAAGGAGAGTCACGAGTTTTTGGAACTCTATTCATAGAATCATAGAATCCCTTCAGTATAGAAAGAGGCCATTCAGCCCATCAGGTTTGCACCAACCTCAATCCCACTCAGACCTTATTCCCGTAACCACACATATCGCATGCTAGCCACTAGGGTCAATTCAGCATGGTCAATCAACCTAACCTGCACATCTTTGGACTGTGGGAGGAAACCAGGGAACCCAGAGGAAACCCACACAGGCAGTGACCTAGGCCAGAACAAAGAGAGTCAATGGATGGGAGGCTGGTTTGCGTGATGGATTGGGCTACATTAACCACCCTTTTGTAGTTCCTTGTGGCCTTGGGCAGAGCAGGAACCCATACCAAGCTGTGATACAACCAGAAAGAATGCTTTCTATGGGGCATCTGTAAAAGTTGGTGAGAGTCGTAGCGGACATGCCAATTTTCAGAATTGACCCTGCCACTGTGAGGCAGCAGTACTAACCACTGTGCCTCTGAAAAACTGATGGAAGGAGAATCTTAGGATATTTTTAAGACAGAGGTGGACAGATTCTTTGTAAGCAAGATGGTGACCTGTTATCAAGGTAGATGGGATGCAGATTTACGGTTACTATCAGATTAACCATGACACCACTGATGGCCAAGCACACCAAATGGCCTATTCCTGTTCCCTTTCACATGTTTGTATCTATGCTTCTGGCACTTTTAGAGTTAAAGCTTTAGGAATGTGATCGAATTATAGTGAAAAGCAGAATGATGCCTGGTTGAATGTCTCAATGATCCCATGTGTCTTCTAATTTTGTTCTTCTAAGCATTGGTTGTGGAATCTGGAAGGTGATGGAAACAGATTTAGTAATAACTTTGAAAAGGGAATTGGATAAATATTTTTAAAGGGACTATAAATTGTAGGATAATCAAGCAAGGTTAGGGAAATGACAACAATCCCACCCAGACCCTAGCTTCACAGCCCCTATGTATTTACCCTGCTGATCCCCCTGACATGAAGAGTCAATTTAGTCTGGCCAATCCATCTAATTTGCACATCTTTGGATTGCATGCGGAAACCAGAACACCCAGAGGAAACCCATACAGACGGGAAAGAATGTGCAAACTCCACATAGACAGTCATCCAAGACCGGAATTAAACTCAGATTCCTGACACTATGAAGTAGCAGTAGTAACCACTCTGCTAGAACACAATTCAAGATTGCATAAACATACATAAATGCATCTGATTGAACCCACGATCTTGGTGTTATTAGGACCACGTTCTAACCATCTGACTGGCCAGTACTAATCCCATCAGCATCACTGAAAGTTAACTTGATTGGTGACTTATAGATGATGCGATTAAACTTCAGCAGGGAAATAAAAGAGTGATGATGGATCTGTTACCCATTATGTACTTCACCCATTTAAGGCCCTTGAAAAGTAACTCGAATAGGGTGAAGCCCACTATTGTAACCCTTCACAAAGACAAGCTACTTACGGCAAATTGATCCGGGACGGTGTCCATGGAACTGTACCCAAAAAATGAATCCGGGATTAAGAAAAAAAGCCATGATGTAGAGATGTTGGCATTGGACTGAGGTGGATACAGTAAGAAGTCTCACAACACCAGGTTGAAGTCCAACAAGTTTATTTGGATTCATGAGCTTTCAGAATGCTGCATCAGGTGAATCCTTTACTTGACATCAGTGTTGATATGCACGATCTTCTTGGAGATTCTCTCCACCTTATGAAGGAGAAGCTTTCTGAAAGCTTGTGATTCCAAATAAACCTGTTGGATTTTCATCTGAATTTGTGAGACTTCTTACTATAAAGAAAAAACAAAACATGAATGACTTTTCAGGTAATGTGGAAGATTGTCAAATAAGCCAGCAACATGTAGAGGCTCACATGTAGAGGAAGACAAAAAGATTATACAGCAACATACGCAGCTCCAATAATGCTCAATATCTAGAATCGCATTCTGTGTTTGGACTAAACGCAAAATTTAATAGGTAAGGGCAATGGCCTAGAAGTTTAAATGTCAAAAAATCAAATTATTTAACAGCCTTAAATTGCTTTAATCTGATTTAGAACTTAGATGGTCAGACGTCAGGTTTTGCTGAAATTAGTTAGTTTACAGCAGTATCTCTTTAAGGAGTGCATGTACCCAGTTCTGTGAACATGAAAACTCAACTGGTCAGAAAGCATGTGGAAATGAAATCAATAGTCAGCCACCCTCAACTCATTATGTGTTCCTCTGTGCACTCTTTTGTTGAGAAAAGAAAGAAATATTTTTACAGTGCTTTATCAGATGCCAAAGTCTTAACGTGGATTCATTTTTCAATCAGGAGTTGTCGTAACTGTGTATTGTAAACACACCAGCTAGTGTGCAGAAGGCATGGTCCCAGAAACAGAAAAGGGCAGAACGGCAAATTAATTCCTTCTTGGCGGGCATCGATCAATCCTGGCAAAGTAAATGTTTTCCTTATTGTCAAAAGGTGTTGAGACCTTTAACATCCGTCTGAACGTTGGGAGCAGGCTGATAAGGGTTGGGGAGGGAGGAGGTGGAGGTTGTGGGGGAAGCTGGTGGTTGTTAGTCTAATGTCTCATCTGATAAACGTTGCTTGCTCCATCATTACACTGGCACATCAGCCTCTCCATTCTGTGCTTAGGTTTTGGCAGGATACATTGAGGCAGGCGTTAACAAAAAAAAGAAATGAATAATACATCCTTATGTATTCTGTGCTGTCACAGAGCAGATTTTCTCCAATTTATTTGATTTGTTGAGGGAGGGGAATAACCAAAAGCAACATTTGCAAAGAATCTAAAACATTGCGTTTCAGCTTGATTCCCAGAGGCAATCATACATTAACTCTGGGATGTCAATTTAATGCTACAATTTATTATTCTCACATATTACTTTATTATTATCCAACCCTGACCAGTTGCTTTTCACCGATAACAATTCCCATGGTTCCAACACGACTGGAACACTGTGTTCAGCAGAGTATTTAATCATCTCTGTATGCACTTTATCTTTGTAACCTGCAGCCTTGTTACTTCTAATTTATATATTTTTAGTGAATCTCTCTGCTTCTCAAGGGATGTTTGTGCTGCAGAATGAAACATGTTAAGCCTCCTACATCAACATTAATTACTTCCAGGTCAGCAACAGTATGACTCCCTTTGGACCACCAATGTGCTTTTTTCTCAGTCTCGGATGGGTATGTCTTCTGCACCAGTGTGAACTTTCCTATTTGCTTATCAATCGTCCATGTAGTTAAAACTTGCCAGTTTAGTTAATTCACGGTGAACTGTGGTCAATTCACAGTAGCCACAGATTAATGTTTACCAGAAACTGGTTTGAGAGTGTCTAAAATAATAGATAAAATCAAAATACTGCGGATGCTGGAATCTGAAACCAAAAGAGAAAATGCTGGAAAGTCTCAGCAGGTCTGGCAGTATCTGTAAGGAGAGAAAAGAGCTGATGTTTTGAGTTCGGAAAACCCTTTATCATCTGAACTCAAAATGTCAGCTCTTTCCTTAGAGATGCTGCCAGACCTGCTGAGATTTTCCAGCATTTTCTCTTCTGTGACTGACTAAACTTTGTTTCCTTATAGCCAGCAGGCAAAGAGAGCTCCCAAGAAGGATCATCTGGATTCAAAATGTTGGCTCTACTCTCTCTCCTAACAGAACCTGTCAAACCTGCTGAGATTTTCCAGCATTTTCAGTTTTTGTTTGAGACAGAAGACTTTCAGTAAATCAAAGCTGGAAACCTCTGACCTCATCCACGGCTGGGATTCTCCAGTGCCAAATTCTCCATTCTCACTGATAGTAGGGTGGGAATGGGTGAGGTCAGAGAATCCCAGCCTAAACCTCAGCAGAATTCAATGCCATATCCTGGAAGGAAAGGGTCAGCAAACACCCCTATATACCACTTGATTTACTTCACTTAGTAATCCCAAGCCCAGAGACTGTATTGAAAAGGTAAGTCTTGGGGTGCTTCCCTGTGACCCTAGGATTTCCGTCAATTATCTGCTGTGAGGCCATAGGGACACTCACACCAAATGGGATTCCGGTTGGAAACATATTGATTGGAATGATCTGAATCTGAGTGAATATTTCTGGCAGGATTTTCTGGCCATGATTGCCCTAGTGCCGGAAAATCTCACCCGAGGTCAATAGACCTTTGCTTGGTCCGATTCCTATGGTGGGCAGGACAGGAAAATTCGATCCTTCCCCTCTATAGAACCTACAGGGCAGAAAGAGGCCCTTCAGCCCATCGAGTCTGTACCAAACACATTCTCACCCGGGCCTTACCCCCATATACCTACATATTATGTCCACTAATCCCTCTAACCTATGCATCCGTAGATACTAAGGGGCAATTTCTTAGCATGGCCAATCAACCTAACCCACACATCTTTGGACTTCCTAAGGGTACTTGCAGAGACAAATGGGGGCAATCTGAAAGTTCCCTTTGAATAAAATGCTCAAATCCACTTTACATTTCTTGTGCGGGCTATTTTTACTCAAGTTACCAGAGCTGTCGGAATTATTGCTTCGAACATTTTTATCTTTTAATAATTTGTCACAGATTGGTTAAATTTCCAAACTCTGTAAGGCATTGATGCTGCAAATATAAGGATAACAATTAATTTTGCTGATGTTGGGAACTATCTCCAAACTCTGATATCAGGGAATTAGCATGCTTGAGCACTTCTGCTAAAATTAGTTTTTCTTTTCTCCCAATACTTAAAGTGGCAATGGCTAAGAATTGTAAAATGGACCAGCTTTCCTTCACAGGGTTGTGCAAAGTGTGCGTGAGGTTCTGTGTGTTATTACCTGTCTATTTAATAACAACCGTCAGAGTTTGTAATAGGGACAATGCAACAATTGTCAGGAACTTAAGTTTATTTATTAATGTCATAAGCAGGCTTACATTAATACTGCAATGAAATACTGCGAAAACCCCCTAGTCGCCACACTCTGGCACCTGTTCGAGTACACTGAGGGAGAATTTAGCGTGGCCAATCTACCTGATCAGCAAGACTTTCAGACTGTGGGGGGAAACCGGAACACCCGGAGGAAACTCACACGGACAAGAAGTGGATGTGCAGATTCTGCATAGACAGTGACCCAAGCCAAGAATCGAACTCAGGTCCCTAGAGCTATGAGGCAGCAGTGCTAACCATTGTGTCACCATGCCACCTTAGGTGGCTATCCAAATCAGGTTACTGACAAAATACTGAATTTCTGCCCTGAGAGATTCGTCCCTGATAACATCACAACCATTCAACTGCATCAGCTGAAACTATGAAATAGATTGTTAATCTTGACATTGAACTAAAACTGTTTCTCTAGCCATGTAAAAAAAATGTCTTTTTGATTTTTCCAACTAAAATAAAATCTTTACATTTACCTATATTATGTTCCAGCTCCAAATTGCTCATTTGTTTCCTCTCTGTGTCCCTTTGCAGACTCTTTGTATCCTTCTCACAGCTTGCTTTCCTATCTTTCTTTGAATCATCAGCAATAGTACATTCAGTCCACTCATCTAAGTTATTGGGCTGAATTTTACGCTTGTGGCAGGATCCCCATACTCCAGCATGAATCTTGAGGGCCAGTCAACCTCCACTTACTTTACTTATTCTGTCTTTGATTTCAGATGACAGCCCTTTAATCAGTATGAGGCTAGCTTTCCGTCCATCTGCAGGAGGACTTCTTGCCTCATAGAGCTGCTGGTCTCCAATGGTCCAACAGCTCTGCACATGGTAGCGCCAGATAGGAGCGGTGGTTTTTAAAAAAAAATCATTTGTCGGATGTCGGTGTCACTGGCTAGACCAACATTTATTGCCCATTCCTAATTGCCCTTGAGAAGGTGCTGGTGAGCTGCTTTCTTGAACCATTGCAGTCCATGTGATGCAGGTAAACCCACAGTCCTGTTAGCAAGGGAATTCCAGGATTTTGACCCAGCAACAGTGAAGGGATGGTGATATCTTTCCAAGTTAGGGTGGTGAGTGATTTGGCGATGAACCTCGGGATGGTAATGTTCCCAAATATCTGCTGCTCTTATTCTTCTAGATAGTAGTGGTTGTGAATTTTGAAGGTGTTGTCTGAGGAACCTTGGTGAATTCCTGCAGTGCATCTTGTAGATGGTATTGGGCTTCATGGTGGCACAGTGATCAGACTGCTGCCTGCGCCAAGGACCTGGGTACGATTCCAGCCTTGGGTGACTGCATGGAGTTTGCACATTCTTTCCATCTGTGTATGAGTCATGAGATGGCAAATCTGTTATAAGAGAAGAGATTAAGTTCCTTAAAGTTGTATTCATTACAGTTTAGAATTTTGAGAGGAGACCAATAAAAACTTATAAAGTTCTAACAGCATTAGCAGGGTAGATTCAGAAAGAATAGTTCCAGTGGCGGGAGAGTCCAGAATTAGGCATTATGGTATGAGCATAAGGTGTAAACCTTGTAGAATTGAGGTGAGGAGAAATTTCTTCACCCAATGAATAGCGAATGCGTGGAATTCATTACCACAGAATGTAGTTGAGGCCAAATATTGTGTGATTTCATGAAGCACTTAAATGTAGCTCTAAAGGGATCAAGGGAATTGGGGGAAGGAGGGATCAGAATACTGATTTTGATGATCAGCCATAATCAAAAAGAATGACAGAGCAGGCTTGAAGGGCTAAATGGCCTACTCCTTCTTCTAGTTTCTACGCTTCTATGTTTCCTTCAGGTACTCCGGTTTCCTCCCAAAAATGTACAGTTAAAGTGGATTAACTATGGTAAATGCATAGGGTTATGGGGACGATGGTGGAGATAATGAATTTTTAAGATAATGGATGCATTCAAGCTCCTTGAGAGTTGTTCAAGCTGTACTAATTCAGACAAGGGGAGAGTATTCCAACACCCTCTGCCCTTACACCTGGTAGATAATGGAAAGGCTTTTTACCCATGTTACTCGCCACACAATTGTCAGCCTCCGGCCTGCTCTGGAGTCATTACATTTAATGGTTGGTCTAGTTCAATTTCTATGCAATGGTAACCAGCAGGATAGTGACGGATTCAGCCATCATAATGTCAAAGGGAGATGGTTAAATTCTCTCTTGTGTGGCACGAATGCCACTTATCAGCCTAAGTCTGAAAGTTGTCCCGGTCTCGCTGAATGTGGGCATGGACTCCTTTAGTGCCTGAGGGGTCACAAATGGTGTGGAACATCATGCAATCATCAGTGAACATCCTTGCGGTAGGTGGAAAGCTATTGATGAAGCAGCTGAAGATATTTGGGCCTGGGACACTGCCCTGGAGAAATCTGCAACAACATCTTGGGACTGACATGATTGATCTCTAATAATCACAACCAGCTTCCTTTGTGTGACTGGTGAGTCTTTCCCATGGTCCCAATTGGCTTTCCTCTTGCCAGAGCCCTCACACTCTCAAATGCTGCCTTGATGTCAAAGACAGTCACTCACACTTGGGACACTTACAAAGGGCCGACGAGTTTACCATAGGGACCCACAAGCTGGCTCCACACCCCCCCATCATTAATTTACTAATCTAAAGCGAGACAAAAAAAAGGAGCAATTCTCCAATTTTTACTCCTTAGCATTTACCCTGTAAAGAACACATGAGCAACATACAACTGAAAACATTTGCGCAGGTCCTGCCCACTTATAAAAATGAATTATGTATTCATGGCCATCAGATGTCCTGTTTACATTGTGATTGAATTTTACGTTACCTTGGATACAATGATGTGATGGAGTTTTATTATCTCCTATGTTTCCCTGCCAGATACCAGCTGAAATCTCGAAAATGATGTAACCGGAGAATTAAAGTCATAAATTCTATGCAAAAATTTAATAGTAGAAAATGCCCTTTGGCCGTTGTGTATTGGCAGCATTGTAAACACAGCTGCAGGATCTTTGCTAATAATCTGTCTTTTCTGAAGTTTAACCATGTTGGGGTCTAAACGCGATTGACAAAGTCAAAGACAGAAAGCAGGACGCTATAGGCCAATTAACCTAACATCTGTCATTGGGAAAATGCTAATACATTATTAAGGAAGTAGGAGCAGGATTTCTGGAAAATCATAATTCAATCAGACAGAGTCAACATCGTTTTGAGAGAAGGGAAATCGTGTTTGACATATTTATTGGAGTTCGCAGGGTGGATAAGTAGAACGTCGTGTTTTGGATTGTCAAATAAGTTGGCACGCAAAAGGTCACTGAATAAGGTAAGAGCTCATGGCATATAGGAATATATACCCTGGAGAGAGGATTGACTAGCTAGCACCAAAGACAAAGTTGGGATGGATGGGTCAGTTACAAGTTGGACAATTAGCTGGAGTGCTGCAAGGATCAGTTCCCGATGGTTAATTATTTACAATTTACGATAATGTGCTGAATTCTAAAGGCCCCTTGTGGATGGAAAAACCAATAGGTGGGCCCATAAATTATGGCACAGTGGTTAGCACTGTTGTTTCACATGGAAAGACGATTTATTATCTAAATAGGGAGAGACTTTGGGGTGCTCCAGTGCAGAGGGATCTGGGTGTCCTCATTCATGAGTCACAGGAAAGTAGCTTACAGGTACCACAGTTTATAAAGAAAGCGAATGGAATGTTGGCATTTATAGCAAAAGGAATGGATTATAAAGGCAAGAAAGTATTGCTGCAACTATGCAAGGCATTGGTGAGGCCAAACCAGGGATATTGTGCACAGTTTTGGTCTCCTCATTCAAGGAAAGATGCAGTGGCATAGGAGGCAGTTCAGAGGACATTCACTAGATTGATTCCAGAGATGACAGATTTGTCATTTGAAGAAAGATTGAACAGTTTAGGCCTATACTCTCTGGAGTTTAGAAGAACGAGGGGAGATCAAATTGAGATATATAAGATGATAAAAGGTATGGATAAAGTAAACATGGAGAAGGCGCTAGGATAAGAGGTCATAGCCTTAGGATAAGGGTAGCAAATATAAAACAGATTTGAAGAGAAACTACTTCTTCCAAAGGTTGCGAATCTGTGGAATTCATTACCCCCAAGTGCAGTGGATGCTGGGACAGTGAATAAATTTAAGGAGAAGTTAGACAGATTTTTAATTGGTAATGGGTTGAAGAGTTATGGAGAGAAGGCAGGAAAATAAGGATGAGGAAAATGCCAGACATGATCAAATAGTGGAGTGGACTCGAAGAACCGAATGACCTAATTTTCCTCTTATGAACTTATGAATTTGTGTCATTTAGCTATCTCAACTGAGTAACAATGACTTTATTGAAGGGAAAATTTTTTTAGATCTGATTTTAAATGTTTTATTCAATGACCTCTACAAAATGTATCTTCTACGGACATTAACATTCAATCAGACTGTTCTAAACAGCCCCCATTCAAAGAGCCTAACTCCCCACATGATGAATAATTGCTTGAGCAACATACCAGACTGTTTGATCATCTGCAGCACCTCAGCACTGTGCGGGCCAATACTTTCAGGAGAGCAGGACAGGAGATTGACAGGAAAAATGAATACAATATTTAACAACATCCAACCCTCCATGTACACCACAAAGTACTTATATGATCCTACCACTTGACTGCATTTATTCCTGCTGGCCCAGAATCAATCCACCTTCTGGGAGAAGCCTGAATAAGTAACATCTGTGCTCACTTAACTTACTTTGATGATTGCGATTAAAGTAATCTTTGTTTAAGTCTGTTTATTATAGATCACGCCACTGTCAAGAACAAGGAGTGCTGTCTCAGGTGATCTATAAATGATTTGCATGACAGACGAAAGTTTCACTCCATTTTTTTTCTCTCTTTTCTGCTTGCAATCCTGGTTTCTTTCCTCATTCTGCCTGAGAATGAAATGTTGGTCTCTAGGTTATACATGCGCCTGCATTGATCACGCAAATCCCTCAAGTCTGATGAAAAGCTGTTCAGGTGACCCTAACTTGTAATAAAAGTGACCTAGCTGTCAATCAACTAGGGGAGCCTGAAAGCAATTTACTGAACCATGAGCTACCTGTGGTTGGATTTTTGAACTGGGCTCTGCAGATAGCATAGCACCAATTAAGATGTGTTGATAATTCTATCAGCCTGAAAAATTGTACAGAATATAAATGCTTGCTGATCTAGATCCAACTTATTTTCTATTAGCGCGTACTGCTACTTATGATCAAATGCCTGAATCAATGTTATCCTCCAAGTAGTAGTGATGAAATTAGGAATCTAAACAGAGGACACTTCATGATAAGTCATTGAATATGAGATTCAATCCAGAAGGTGGCAGGTTTGGAAGTGGAGAAAATAACTTTACAAGTGCAGACACAGCGAATTGAGTCGATCCTGTTCACCCTTGTGATAAATTCTCTACCTTGCAGACTTCTACCACTGGGTACAATTTTGCTGGCAGTGATCTAGCTCTGAAGGGGTCACACCAAACTGCACTGTTGTAACATATCTCTTGAAAGTGGGTGGATTAACGGAAATAGTAAAACATTACATGCATGAATTTTGCCCAGCTCTATTAACCAGTGGGCCACTAGAGGAAATTAGATGCCCTTTGAATTTTATATCACACATTTGACATAAGATATGATTGTAGAAAAAATTGGTTCAGTGATACCAATTCTGTTTTCATTTTCGGAAAATGAATAGGAGTTGGAAATTAAATCCTGTCCGCACCCATAAATTCATTATTTATATAAGCTTTGGCAAAATGATGGCAATCCAAGACCCCAACTGTTCACATCATATGATTTGGTAGAGGGAACTAAATGTATTATCTCCAAATGTGTAGATGGTACAAAGTTGGGTGGGAGGGTGAGCTGTGAGAAAAATGCAGAGATGTTTCAGTGTTACTTTGAGAGGCTGAAGAAGTGGGCAGATGCAGTGTAATGTAGATAAAAATGAGGTAATCCACTACAATACCAAAAATAGGAAGGCAGGTTATTACTAGATTGGGTGTAAAATGAGAGAGGGGAATACTCAGCGAGACATTGGTGTCCTCATGTTTCAGTCACTAAAAGTTAGTGCACAAATACACCATGCAGTAAAGAAGGCAAATAGTATATTGGTTTTCATAGTGAGAGGATTTGAGTATAGGGATTGGAATATTTTACTACAGTTGTACAGAGCATTAGTTAGGTTATACCTGGAGTGCTGTGTGCAATTTATCTGAGGAAGAATTTCTTTGACATAGAGAGAGTGCAGCAAAGATTTACCAAGTTTTGGGATGGCAAGTCTGTCACGTGAGGAGGGACTAAGTGAGTTAGGGTTGTATTCATTGAGGTTTAGAAGAGTGAGAGAGGATTTGACAGGGTAGATTCAGAAAGATTATTCTCCCCATGATACGGGATCTACAGGCATTTAGAGATGCAATTACTGATTAGAAACAGTTAGCATGACTTTGGGAATGAAAATTATGTCTCATAAATTTGATTGAGTTTTTGAAGGGGTAACCAAGAAGGTAGATAAGCTAATGTTGTCTACATGAACTTTAGCCATGCCTTTGATAAGGTATTGCATGGTCGGTTGTTGCGTAAGGTTAATTTTCATGAGATCCATAGTGAGGTATCTAAATGGGTACAAAATTGGCTTCTTGACAGAAGCTAGAGGGTGGTCATAGAGAGTTGTTTCTCAAACTGGAGGCCTATGACCTGCGGTGTGTCTCAGGGATCAGTGCTGGGCCCACTGTTACTTGCCATTTATATTAATGATTTGGATAAGAATATAGGAGGCATAGTTACTAAGTTTGTAGATAATACCAAGATTGGTGGCACAATGGACAGTGAAGAAAGTTATCTCCGATTGCAACAGGATCTTGATCAATTGGGTCAGTGGGCTAACAAATGGCAAATGGAATTTAAATTAGATAAATGTGAGGTGATGCTTTTTGGTAGATTGAACCAAGGCAGGACTTACTCAGTTAATGGCAGGACATTGGGGAGAGTTATAGAACAAAGGGATTTAGGGATACATGTTTATAGCTCCTTGAAAGTGGGGTCACAGATGGACAGAGTGGTGAAGAAGGTATTCAATATGCTTGGTTTCATTAGTCCAAATATTGAATACAAGAGTTGGGCATCTTGTTAAAGTTGCACAAGACATTGGTAAGGCCACACTTGGAATACTGTGTGCAATTCTGGTCACCTACTATAGAAAGGATATTATGAAATTAGAAAGCTTGCAGAAAAGTTTGACAAAGGTGCTACCCTGACTTGATCAATTGAATTATAAAGAGAGGCTAGATAGACTGGGACTTTTTTCTCTGGAGCATGAAGTTGGTACGTCCATCTTTGATGCATTTGTTCTCGCTGTGTTTGTGTGCAGATGTTTCTTGAATGCGTATGGAGAAAAAAAATCATCCAGATGTCAGAAGCTGGTAGAGCACCCAAGCAGCCATCCCAATGCCCAGCCTCCATTCCTCTTTATAACCCACTGCAATGCAGCAAGCGCGAAGTTTGTAGTGCCAGCACTCACGATGAACAACCCTTGTTCCCATTTACAACTCAGTGCAAGCTATAGGCCGGCCCCGTTACAGTAAATCCCAGTAGAATAGTGTTCCATAGTATCCTGGGATGTAGCGATTTTAGAGGGATTAGTACTGGGGCGCCAGAGTGGCGCAGTGGTTAGCACTGCTGCCTCACAATGTCAGGGACCTGGATTTGATTTCCAGCTTGGGTCACTGTCTGTGCAGAGTTTGCACATTCACTCTGTGTCTGCATGTGTTTCCTCCAGGTGACCTGGTTTCCTCCCACAGTCTGAGAGACGCACCAATTAGATACGTTGACCCGGAGTATGGCGGCTAGGGGAATTTCACAATAACTTCACTGCAGTGTTAATGTAAGCTTTACTTGTAACTCATAAATAAACTTTTAACTTTCAACTTTTAGTGGGATAAATACATGCAGTTATGGGGATAGGGCCTGGGTGAGATTGTTGTCAGTGCAGACTCGATGGGCCCAATGTCCTCCTTCTGTGTTTCTATGATAATTCTCTGATAGGAACAGGGCAAGATGATCTCCAACTCGATATATACTCAATATATACTCAATAAATCACATCTAAAGTATGTAGATCACAGAAAGTACAAATAAGTTCCTTTGTTGGACAATACAAAGATAAAGATATTGAGGATGTAATAAAAACTGATCGTACAGATTTTACCAACTGCAGTTTCTGTATTTTTTTAATTACTTGGAACTTTTTAATCTCTGCCACATCCCCCCTCACAATTTAGATTCATTGCCTCATCACTAAACCTGATAACAAAATTACAATATCTGATCCCATCTAGATTCATAGAATCCTACAGTGCAGAAGGAGGCCATTCAGCCCATCAAGTCTGCATTAACCACAAACCCACCGAGGTCCCACTCCTCATGTATTTACCCAAACATGCAGATTTCACACAGTGACCCAAAGCCAGCAATTGAACCTGGGTCCCTGGCACTATGCTAACCACTGTGCCACTTCAATGATCTGTCTCACTTGAAAGGAGTGTGCAGCTGGAAACCTATGACATGGTACTGTAACTCATCTCTCAGCCATGCTGAAATATGCTGAGAGCATGTGATTGTGGATTTCCCCATTGAGCACAAAGGTGGGTACACTTAACCTGGAATACTCCTGAGAACCTTTTCCTTGTTTGCTGTTGTGTCCTATGGACCTGGGAGATTGCAATCAGCCCTATCAGGTCAATGATGGAAATGGGGAGTCTCTTTCAATCTATTTACTCAAGAGATCATCTCCAATCTGCACCAATCTGACATTTTCCATTTCTCTCAGCTAACCTTGTGGCCCCTATGATGTTTCCATAAAATTGATGCCATTTTATGAAAAATGAGAGATACGACAATGCCTTGCCTCTTCTGGGAACTGAGTTGAGATAGAGCCGAGGTTCCAGGACTGAATGAGAAAGATGGCAGTGTAGCTTATTTCACTAATTAATCTATCAAGATTTAAATAGTGAGTTTTGTAAATTCTCCTACATTCATTATATTTAATATAGAACGAAAATGTCTCAAGGTTTTTGCAGTGAAACATTTAAAATGTGTAATTTTCTTTATTGATGAATATTTTTGTCAATCTAAACGGTGCAGACATAGCAGCTCAGTTCATCATTTTGTTCTGTGCAAAGTGAACATGTTATCTTTCTGTGAACCTTAAAGCAAGACACATATACAGCAATGTGGAAATATTCCCAAATGTTTCAAATCTAAACTGACAGTATAAATTGAACGAACAGAGAGGTGTGTATTCAAATTTGCTGGTGATGCATAGTCAGGGGCACAATAAGCTGTGTAGATGGAAACTTTGTGTCAGATTTTCCGGCTGTGATTGTCCCAAGGCCAGAAAATCCTGTCCGAGGTCAACGGACCTTTGCATGGTCCATGTCCCACCTGGTCTATAATTCCTTAAGGGGGCAGGACATGAGGAAGGAAAATTCTCCCCAAAAAGTTGCAAACTGACACTGATCAATTAAATGGATGGATAGTTGTGATGGAGTTCAGAGTGGGGAAATGTGAGGTCATCCACTTTGGACATAACTAAAGTCTAGTAGAATATTTTCTAAATGATGCAAAGCTCGGGAAAGCAGAGATATTGAAGAGTATTTGTTACAAATACAAAAACACAATTAAACAGCCAAATGAAACGTTTACCTTTATCTCCAGTGAGATGAATACAATAGGGTGAAGTTATGTGACAGTTGTAAAGAGCTCTGCTTGAATTTGTCTGGAGTGCTGAGTTCAACTCTGAGTACCCTGCCTTGGACAGGAAATATTGCATATAAGTTTCTGACCCCTTTCCAACACGACTGTCAAACTCAGCTACAAGTAAGCCATGGAAAATGCAGGACTGGGAGATCCTGCCATGGCTAACAATGGGACCTCTCCACCACAGGACAGCCCACCATAGGAAGTCGAGAGGATAGGGTGGTGGAGCATGCCAGCTATTGGTTTTGGATTGCAATGAGTGGAGACTCATGAGAATGGTATGTAGTTGAAAAGTTAAATTGTGATGACAGGTTGCCGAGGCTATGTTTGTAGAAGCATCAAAACAAAGAAGATGGAAGCAGGAGGAGGCTATTTGGACCTTCAAGCCTGTTCTGTCATTCATTACTGATCGTGGCTGATCATCCAACTCAATAGCCTAACCTTGCCTAGATCCCATTTGCCCCAAGTGATTTGATTTGATTTTGATTTGACTTATTAGTGTTACCTATATTAACATACAGTGAAAAGTTTTCTTGCATGCTATACAGGCAAAATATACCATTCACAGAGAAAGAAACAAGAGAGTGCAGAATATAGTATTACAGTCATAGCTAGAGTTTAAAGAAAAATCAACTTAATGAAAGGCAAGTCCATTCAAAAGTCTGATAGCAGCAGGGAAGAAGCTGTTTTTGAGTAGATTGACTTCAGACTTCTGAATCTTTTTCCCGATGGAAAAAGATGGATGAGAGAGTGTCTAGGGTGCGAGGCATTCTCAACAATGCTGGCTGCTTTGCCGAAACAATGGGAAGTGTCAACAGAGTCAATGGATGGAAGGCTGGTTTTTGTGATGGATTGGACTACATTCACAACCTTTTGTAATTCCTTGCGGTCTTGGGTAGAGCAGGAGCCATATCAAGCTTTGATACAACCAGAAAGAATGGTTTCCATGGTGTATCTGTAAAGGTTGGTGAGAGTTATAGCTGACATGCCAAATTTCCTTAATCTTCTGAGAAAGTAGAGGCGTTTGATGGGCTTTCTTAACTATAGTGTCAGCATGGCGGGTGGGGGGGGGGGCGGTGTTTTAAGACAGGTTGTGGGTGATCTGGATACCTAAAAACTTTAAAGTTCTTGACCTTTTCTACTTCGTCCCCATGCTATATCTAGCTACCTCCTGGATACATTCAACGTTAAGAAGATTAATGGAGTTTATAGGGTAAATAGAAACTATCTCCACTGATAGGATAGCCTAGTAAGAAATTTCACAACACAGGTTAAAATCCAAGAGGTTTATTTGGGAGTACTACCTTTCAGAGTTTTGCTCCTGCTTCAGGTGAATGAAGAATTGTGTTCACAAACAGATCATATACAGACACAAAGTCAATTTACAAGATAATGTTTGCAATGCGAGTCTTTACAGGCAATCAAGTCTGAGAGGTATAGACGATGTGAGTGGTCAAGCACAAGTTAAAGAGGTGTGTATTATCTCCAGCCAGGACAGAGATTTTGCTAGGCAAATTGTTGGTTTACAGATGGTGTGACATAAACCCAAGATCTCAGTTGAAGCAATCCTCATGTGTGCGGAACTTGGCTATCAGTTTCTGCTCAGCAATTCTGCGTTGTCATGTGTCATGAAGACTGCGTTGGAGAGTGCTTTGCCGAAGATCAGAGACTGAATGCCTGTGACCGTTGAAGTGTTCCCCAAGAGGAAAGGAACACTCTTGCTTGGTAATTGTCTAGTAGTGTTCATTCATCCGTTGTCATAGCGTCTGCATGGTCTCTCCAATGTATCATGCCTCGGGACATCCTCTCCTGCAGCATATCAGGTAGACAACGTTGGCCAAGTCGCAAGACAAGACACACAATAACGCAGTCTGTTTTTCCATGCAGTTCTTTCTGTTCTCTCATCACAGCTGTGGAGTGAGACATGAAACATATATCCAATAAAGAGACTGCAGATTGCTAGAATATCAAACGCTGCTGCTATTTTGTTTTTCAATTTGTTTAGGCACAATTTGTGAAAAATAAAATGTTGGGGTGACATATGTTTCATGTATCAAAGACAAACAAGTCTCTGAGAAAAAAAATGTGAAGCATTGACTTGACAACAGTTTCCATTCTGTAAAATTCCAGTTCCTGTGTACTTAAATCTTGCTGAATGTCTGCCAAATTACATAGGGTTTTGATGGCAAAGGATAAGTAACTCAAACAGAATTCTTTTTTTTCTCATTTCAACAAAACTATGCGTCAAATAATATAGGTGGGAAAATAAATGTCACTCGCGGTTGCCACCCAAAGTGCAAGCTCATGTACTGTGTCGTAAGAGTGTTCCTCCACATTATGTTAAAAATACTCCTGACATACTCTCTGGAGGTATCACAGCTTGGTCTGGCTTCTGCTCTCATGAAGATGGCAAGAAATTACAAACGGTTGTGAACGTAGACCGGGCCATCACGCAAATAAGCCTCCCACCCATTGACTCCAGCTACACTTACTACTGCCTCAGAAAAGCAGCCAGCATAATCAAGGACCTCACGCACCATGGACATAGCCTTTTCTACCTTTTTTCCATTGGGAAAAAGATACAAAAGCCTGAGAACATGTAAAAACTGACCCAAAAACAACTTCTTCCCTGTTACCATCAGACTTTTGAATGGATGTATCTAATATTCAGCTGATTTTACTCTATACCCCAGCTACGACTTTAACACTATATTCTGCACCCTTTCCTTTCTTTCTCCCCAATGTACTCTATAAACAGTATTCTTTGTCTGTGTAGTGCCCAAGGAGCAATATTTTTCACGTGTACGAATATATATAGTAATAATAAGTCTAATCAAATCCAATCTAAGATTTCACTTGATTCCTATTTATAGAATCCGTACTCCTCTTTGCATTGTGAAGTCCATCAGAGTTTGGGAAGGCTGGAGAATAGCAGGGGGAAAATGGAGAGTGGGCTTAGCTGCTACATGACAGTCTATGAAGCAAGTGGCATTGTCTTAAAATTGTTCATTTTCAAGACAATTGAGTGCTCGCTTTTTGGCTGCCGTCTGGGGGGTAATTTTGGACAGGATCTTTCAATTTCATGGTGTGCCAGACTAGAAAGTCCCAACCCTTGAGTTCAAATCACACCTTGGCATTTTGAATTTAAGTTTCTTTTCAAATATGAAGATAAAATTTGATATTAGTAAAAGCGATCATGAAGTTTTCAAGTGGGATTGAGGGAAAAATGCAGTTATATCCTTTAGGAAAGAAAATATGTCATTGTCGTCTGGTTTAGATTATCAATGCCTCCAAACTCATATCAACACAACTGATTCTTCACTGCCCTCTGTGTGGCTGACAAAGGCACTCAATTGGACCAAATCACTTCAATGGAATACGGAGAAGGTCCATTACAACAATACCTGGTCAACTAAGGATTGTTGTCCACAACCAGAGAATAGATAAAGCATTGCTGTCTCACAGCGCCAGACACTTAGATTCGATTATAGAATCAGGTCACTGTCTGTACGGAGTTTGCATGTTCTCCCCATCTCTGCGTTGATTTCCTCCGGGGGCTCCAGTTTCCTTGTGCAGGAAGTGCAGGTTAGGCGGCTTGGCCATGATCAATATGGAGAATTACGTGATTAGGGTGGCGGAATTGGGCCAAGATGGGGTGCTCTTTCCGAGTTTCGATGCAGATTCGATGGACTAAATGACCCCCTTCTGCACGGTAGGGATTCTAGGGTTCTAGGAATCAAAGAAGTGCGTGACTGCAATCCAGTTTCATGAGCCAAACATTTTCCCCTCAATTTCAGTGAAGAATAATTAGGCTGTTGATCCATATTTCTGTTTGATTTAGCAATGTCAAGCTGTATTACATTGAGTCCTTTTTCAAGCTGTGACTATGACATGTTGGAATTGGAGCCAAATTCTGCTGAAGAAATAGCTTCACTCAATACAGGAAATGGAAAAGGTAATTTTGTGGTCCAGTGCTTAGAGCAGATACTGCATTTTGTTATTTTATAATTGCACAAGGGCCAGGGAAAACCTTTTGGCCATGGAAGTCATGGACTGTACTTCTTTTTTCAAGCAAAAAATATTTGATATGGTATTATAACAGTACTATACAACCCTGAAGGTAACACTGCCAATGTTACACTGCATTTAAGAAAGGATATAAATGCATTGGAAGCAGTTCAGGAAAGGTTCACTCAGCTGATGCCTGGCACGAGGGGCATTATCTTAAGAAGAAAGGTTGGATGGGTTGTGCCTGTATCCACCGGAATTTAGAGGAATAAGAGTGATCTTGGGCAGAATAAAACTGGGAGGGGCGATGGGACATTGACAAGGGTGGCTTGTCCTCTCTGGAAGCAAAATTGGCATGGAGTTGACCATTCTCCATGCCAACCCACCCCACAACCAAATTGCTTGGTCAATGTGGGACTTATGGAGGGAACAGGAGGAAGCCCCATTCTCTGGAACTGCTGATCAAATGGCCATGAAATGCAGTAATGAAGATCCTGGAGTGGTTAGGGGGATGGGGAGGGGTAGTTTCAATCTTAGGAATCTTCTCAATTGGTAAAGGGTAGTCCTCAAAGAAAGAATGGCCTTTTCCTTCCCACCCTTTGTAGGAAGCATTTAAAAAGAAAACCAGGCTTCCTGAAAATTACTGGTTGTCCATGCTGAATATTTTATGATGTGGGTAGTGCATTATCAGGGTCACTTGGCTCAATAACAAACCTAATTGATCCCTGATTGTCTATATGAATATGGCAGGCAGGCTGTTTTTTCATTGTCCATGCATAGAACATAGAACATAGAACATTACAGCGCAGTACAGGCCCTTCGGCCCTCGATGTTGCACGGGCCAGCGGACCCTCTAACCTAAACTATTCCAATATCATCCATATGCCTATCCACTGACCATTTGAATGCCCCCAAAGTAGGCGAGTCCACAACTGCGGCAGGCAGGGCATTCCACGCCCTCACCACCCTCTGTGTAAAGAACCTGCCTCTGACATCTGTCCTATAGCTACCACCTCTTAATTTAAAGTTATGTCCCCTCGTGTTGGTCATCACCATCCGAGGAAAAAGGCTCTCACTATCCACCTTATCCAGTCCTTTGATCATCTTATACGCCTCAATTAGGTCACCACGTAACCTTCTTCTCTCTAATAAAAATAACCTCAGGTCCCTCAGCCTTTCCTCATAAGGCCTTCCCACCATACCAGGCAACATCCTGGTAAACCTCCTCTGCACCCTTTCCAATGCTTCCACATCTTTCTTATAATGCGGCGACCAGAACTGTACGCAATACTCCAAGTGCGGCCGCACCAGAGTTTTGTACAGTTGTAACATAACCTCACGGCTCCTAAATTCAATCCCTCTACCAATAAAAGCTAACACACCGTACGCCTTCTTAACAACTTTATCAACCTGGGTGCCAACTTTCAAAGAGCTATGTACTTGTACCCCAAGATCCCTCTGCTCGACAACACTATTAAGGGTCCTTCCATTAGCCCTATATTTCATATGCCTGTTATTCCTACCAAAGTGAATCACCTCACACTTATCCATATTGAATTCCATTTGCCACCTCACAGCCCAGCTCTGCAACCTATCTATGTCCCTCTGCAAACTGTAACATTCATCCTCACCATCTACAACTTCCCCCACTTTGGTATCGTCAGCAAATTTACTAATCCAACCCTCTACATCCTCATCTAGGTCATTTATAAAAATGACAAACAGCAGTGGACTCAAAAAGTGTCCTTGAGATCCTTGCACACGCCCAACCCTCGGTAATGAGGGGATGAGCTTGAAGGTAGGTGGGAAGGTGATGGGACGAATACCCTTATTTTAGATGGTGCTCGCTCCAGTTGGGGCACATAAAATGAAGTCCCCTTTGGGGACTTGACAGGATCGACACTGAAAAGATGTTTTCTCCTTGTGAGAGAGACTAGACGCAAAATAAGGGGTTTCCCATTTAAGATGGAGAATTTCTTTCCTCTCAAAATAGTTGTGTATTTTTGAATTTCTCTTCTGCTGAGAGTGTTGAAGGGAGGTAGTTTTTTCTAAATTAACAATGGAGCCAAAGGTTATCAGGGCAGAATTTAGATTGGCAGTGATCTTATTAAAGGGCAGAGTAGATCCGGGGTGGTGGGAGGTGGGGGCCGATAAATGGTCTTGCCCTTATTTCATAAATTCAAATGTAGTCCAGGAATTAGCACAAAAATGTTGTTATTCCTAGCTGCACAACAGCATTAAAATCAATCAGGGATCTGCAATCTGCGTACTGTCACAGAACGTAGTTTTGTGGTTAGCTTTAAACCTGAAAATGTCTCAGTTTTCAGGTCAAAATTAGACATGCCCTTAGCATTCAAAACAGTCAAACCTAGTGAGGTCAATGTTATTCATTCAGTTTGAAATTTCTTGGGTCCGAATAAAAATCTTGCTTAGTATAACAAATTATTTTGGCTAATGAAAATGGGCGTCCATCATATTGTCAAGCAGATTTCCCATCTTGCTTTGTTGTTGGCCAGGATCTTCTAGGCCCACCTGCATTTGGAGGAACTTAATTTGATGGGAAGCCAACATCAATTTCCTAACAGCTGGATGAACTTTTGCAGTTAAATTCTCAGGATTTTAAAGGCAGGTGTAACTTCCCAATGAACAGTGTCAAGAAATCCTTTTGCATGCACTGGCATGTCATGAATGTTCATTAAAGGACCATCTCACCAGAATTCTGCTTCCTCTCCAAATTATGAGTGTTGCCCCCATATTTGTGCTCAGTCCTCAGGGAATGATGGTTACATTATAAACGACTCTAAGGTGCCACAAAGTTTTTGAAGGACCTCAATGACTGCAGAACTAATCTCAAAGAACAAAGAACATTGCAGCACAGGTTCAGGTCCTTTTGCCTTCAAAGTCTGCATCAACCAACCTGCTCATCTGAACTAAAAACCTCCTATCTTTCCAGGGACCATATCTCTCTATTCTCATCCTATTCATGTATTTCTCCAGATGACCCTTAAAAGTTACTGTCGTGTCTGCTTCTACTACTCCCTAGGCAGTGAGTTTCAGGCACCCACCACCTCTTGTGTATAAAACTTGCCTCATACCTCTCTTTAAAACCTTGCTCTTTGCACCCCTTTCTGGAGACATAGAGTACCCTGAGAAGACCTGGCTCCTGACATCAGTTCACCATCTGCAGAGTGTCACTGAGGAGAGCCATGATGCTCCACAAATTGAGTAAAAAATTTGCTTCCAAAAGGTAAGCTTCAGATATTTGGACCACCCAGGTGGGACATTCCAATGTTCTCCACAGAAAGCATTCTGGATCATCATTGTCTGCTACGCCCTGCAATAAGAGTGACATAGGTGGACTTCCTTTGATGATGAGGACAGCAAAGGGGATGATGCCGACGAGGGCCAGGATGTTGCAAAGTCATACAGAGGGTACAATGTGGCAGACAGTCCTGTGACACTATTTCCAACTACTGTGGTGGGATTCAACCCTGGTCTCCAGGTCATTAGCTGAGTTTCTGAATTAATAGTCTAGAGCTAATACCACTAAGCCATTACCTTCTCTTGCAGAGAAGGGCCATCTCAACAGAATTCTACTCCCTCGCCAAATTATGAGTGTTCCTCCATCCCACCAAGACATATAAAGGGATCAGTTAGCTGAAACTAGCTAAACGGATACATAGAACATAGAACATAGAACAATACAGCACAGAACAGGCCCTTCGGCCTTCGATGTTGTGCCGACCAAAATAAAAAGCAATGCCCCTCCAAACTAAACCATTCCCTTCTCTTCCATATACTTATCAACTAACCTCTTAAACGCCACCAAACTTGGCGCATCTACAACAGCTGCAGGCAGGGCATTCCACTCCCTAATCACTCTTTGAGTAAAGAACCTACCTCTGATATCCGTCCTATAACTCATACCCCTTAATTTAAAGCTGTGTCCCCTCGTGCTAGCTTTCTCCATCCTAGGAAAAAGGCTATCACTGTCCACCCTATCTAAACCTCTAATCATCTTATATGCTTCAATAAGATCCCCTCTTAGCCGCCTCCTTTCTAACGAAAACAACCTCAAATCCTTCAACCTCTCTTCATAGGACCTGCCCTCCATACCAGGCAACATCCTGGTAAACCTCCTCTGTACCCTCTCCAATGCCTCCACATCTTTCTTATAATGTGGCGACCAGAACTGCACACAATACTCCAAGTGCGGCCGCACTAGAGTTTTGTACAGCTGCAACATGATGCTGCGGCTCCTAAATTCAATCCCCCTACCAATAAAAGCTAAGACTCCATAAGCCTTCTTAACAACTTTATCCACTTGACTGCCTACTTTCAGGGATCTATTGACACATACACCAAGATCCTTCTGTTCCTCAACACTATTAAGAGCCCTACCATTAGCCCTATACTCTACACATTTATTGTTCCTGCCAAAGTGCATTACCTCACACTTTTCCACATTAAACTCCATTTGCCACCTCTCGGCCCAGCTCTGCAACTTGTCCAAGTCACTCTGTAAACTAAAACACCCCTCTTCACTATCTACCACACCACCAACTTTAGTATCATCTGCAAATTTACTGATCCATCCCTCAATACCCTCATCCAGATCATTTATAAAAATTACAAACAGCAGGGGCCCCAAAACAGACCCCTGAGGCACACCACTCGTCACCGAACTCCACGATGAATATCTCCCATCAACCACCACCCTCTGTCTTCTATCTGCCAGCCAATTTCTAATCCAATTAGCTAAATCACCCTCTATTCCACACATCTGCATTTTCTGTAGAAGTCTTCCATGGTCTTCCATAAGGAAGGACCATCTATTTGGTCCCTCGAGATTCCTCCTTCATGCATGCATCCTCATCAGGGAAGGGTCTCCAATTGCAACTTGTACTTAGTATCCTCAATCTCGTATCTTCTTTATTACCCCAAAACGTTTTGAGGTTAACTTGGAGTCCACTCAATGACAGTGCCTCACCTGTGTTACAGGTTGTGGAGTAGCATCCACACTGGGCCGTCCTAAAGAGAGTATTAGATGGTCTTAGTACTACAACGAAAATAAGATCTGTCATCCTGGAGACTTCAGCCAGGTTAAATACCTTTCCCACATGGACTCTGTGAAGCACTGCAAGAGCTCTTAACAATGTAAGATGGAAAATTTCTCAGCCTTCAGCGCACTCCAGCAGACAGGCTGATTTGATTCACTCTCACTGCCTAACATAACAGCCATGAGTTCTGGTGCACTTTGGTTACCATCCCTTTATGTGAGATTTTGTCCTTATCCTTGATAAGAAGGTGAGCAGACCAAACAACTTACCATGTGAAAGGCTTCAGTCAACGCCACACACATCTCATCAATCTGATGTTCTTCTCTTTTATTTAATGTTAGCTCAAAATTACAACATCACCTGGCCCACAAGCATCAATTGGATGTGTCATCACAGTATTCTCCAAACATATGGGGAAGCCTTAGGTTTTGTATAGTTAAGATCACAGTGGTTAGCACAGTTACCTCACAGCACCAGGTACTCGGGTTCGATTCCCAGCTTGGGTCACTGCCTGTACGGAGTCTGCACATTCTCTCTGTGTCTGTCTGGGTTTTCTCCAGGAGCTCCAGTTTACTCCTCCAGGCTGAAAGACGTGCTGGTTAGTGCATTGTCCGTGCTACATTCTCCCTCAGTGAAGCTGAACAGGCACCAGAATGTGGTGACCACAGGATTTTCACAGTAACTTCACTACCGTATTGTATTTTCACGGTAACTTCATTGCAGTGAACGTGCAGGTGCAACAGGTAATTAAGAAGGCAAATGGAATTTTGTCCTTCATTGCTAAAGGGATAGAGTTTAAAAACAGCGGGATCAGATTGCAGTTGTATAAGGTGCTGGTGAGGCCACATCTGGACTACTGTGTACAGTTCTGATCTCCTTACTTGAGAAAGGATATTCTGGCACGAGGGGTGCAGAAGAGATTCACTAGGTTGATTCTGGAGTTGAGAGGATTGGCTTATGATGAGAGACTGAGTAGAGAGGCATTTTACTCATTGGAATTCAGAAGAATGAGGGGAGATTTTACAGAAACATGTAAGATTATGATGGAAATAGATAAGATAAAAGCAGGGGAATGGTGGGTGAAACTAGAACTAGGGGGCATAGCATCAAAATAAGGGGAAGCAGATTTAGGACTGAGTTGAGAAGGAACTTCTTCACAGAATGAGTTGTGAATCTGTGGAATTCCCCGCCCAGTGAAGCAGTTAAGTTTGCTTCATCGAATGTTTCTAAGGCAAGAATGGATATATTTTTGAACAGTAAAGGAATTAAAGGTAAGTGGGCGGGTAAGTGCAGCTAAGTCCATAAAAAGATCAGCCATGATCTTATTGAATGGCAGATCAGGCTCGAGGGGCCAGATGGCCTACTCCTGCTTCTTATGCTCTTTTGTTAAGCCAGAACACTTGGAAAACACACACACAAACACAGGGAGAACATGGAGACTCCATGTAAACAGTTACCTAAGTCAGGAATCAAACCCGGATCCCTGGTGCTTTGAGACAGCAATGCTAACCACTGTGCCACTGTGCCGCCCTGGCAGAGTGGTTATATTACTGGATTAGTAGTCCATGGAATGCGAGTTCTAATCCCACCATGTCAGTTTGAACTTCTAAATTCAATAAGGAATAAGCCTGAAAATAAAATGCTGACATCAGTAAATAAACTAATTGATTATTTATAATGTCCTTTAGGGGAAGAAAACTGCTGTCCTTTCTGGATTGGCCTATACCTGACTCTAGCCGTATGCACCTACCAAATGCTGCCAAAAGACCAATCATATCAAATGAGGTCAAATAGCCTGTAGCTAGTAAATTTAAATCCATTTTTTTAATCACCAGTGAAGTGATTGAATACAATGGGCTCACATCTTAACTTAACATGTATAATTCTGCCACAAAGATCAAATGTAAATCCCAATTATATATTTTCAGTGTCCCAATCATTATCCTTTCCATGTCCAGTCAAAAACAGAATAGAAAATCTTATCTCCATGGTAAATAATTCCCTTTTTGTCAGTTTGCACTGATCTCTGGTATGACTATTAAACTGTGAAAAGGAGGCTAGAATCAAGAACTCTTTCAGCATGGGATCATTCAGTCCATTGTGTCTGTTAGCTCTTTAAAAGGACTGTTCAATTAGTTCCATTCCCCTGCAATTTTCTCCCCTCAGATATTTATCCAATTCTTTTCAGAAATAGCTGTTGAATCTGATTCTGTCACCCTTTCATGCAGTGAATTGTGTGGCATGATGACACAATGGTTAGCACTGCTACCAGGGTTCGATTCCTGGCTTGGATAACTGTGCGCAGAGTTTGCATGTTCTACCCGTGTCTGAATGGATTTCTTCTGGATACTCTGATTTCCTCCCACAGTCCAAAAGACGTGTTGGTTCAATGCATTGGCCATGCTAAATTCTCCCTCATTGTACCCTAATAGACACTGGATGCAGCGACTCGGGAATTTTCACAGCAACTTCATTGCAGTGCTCACACAAGCCAATATGTGACACTAATAAATAAACTTAAAATTACAATTAGTGTAACAACTCAGTTGAGCATTTCACAGCCATGCTTATAATTTTGGCTAGCTGATTACGGTAAAGAATGATTTCTTAAAAGATTCAGAGGAGGGGATCTTGAAGGAATTTGATTTCAGGATATTTATGTTAAGAACAGGAGGGTTGGCAAGTTGTGACGTGACACTCAACACAAATAATGGCTCAGAGTCCCAACAAGAAACGTCATGTGCCAGAAGCTGACAGTGGAGGGGTTGAAGAAATGTGTACTTTCAATTGCTGTGTCTGCGGCTGATCATTTTAGCATTAGATCTGTCCCAGAAGGTAGAAAGCAGGTCCATTCAATTGCACAAAAGGTCAGGGGTCACTCTTCATCTCAGAGGACAAGTCTTCCAACAGAAAGTGGATGTGTTTGAACTCAGCTGTCTGTAATATCTGTAGAAGGTCATACAGAAAACAAGCTCAGCTGGTTTCAGTTCAGTACCTTGTAGAATACAAATGCATACCACAAACATACCCCCAATTAGATGGTGTGCGCCTGTGAGGTCTAATTGAAAAGATGTGGTGCTACAAGTTTAGTCTCTACATCCATTGAGCCAGAGAAAATATTGATGAGGGTGTCGAGTGGTGTTGCTATTTTGCTACATGTGCTACAGTAGAAGTACAACCGGAATTCTTTTCTTCAGCAACTACGAAACTTGCACTAAATTAAAATGCTCAGCGAGGTATTGTTGAAACTCACTTCAAAGTCACAATTTTCTGAGATACAGCTGGCATTGCAGAACCTCTTGCTCCATGAACAAGAATTAGAAAATACACATTAGGTTTATATTCCCTGTACAAACTGCATTCAATTTTCTGATGCACCACCAATTTATTTATTAGTGTCACTAATAGGTATACATTAACACTACAATGAAGTTACTGTGACAATTCCCTAGTCATCACCCTCCAGCGCCTGCTTGGGTACACTGAGCGAGAGTTTAGCACGGCAATGCACCTACCCAGTCTTTTGGACTGTGGGAGGAAATTGGAGCACCCAGAGGAAACCAACATGGACATGAGGAGAACGTACGGACTCCGCATAAACAGTGATCCAAACCAGGAATCAAATCAGAACATAAGAACTAGGAGCAGGAGGTGACCATCTATCTCCTTGAGCCTCTTCTATCATTCAATAAAATCATGGCTGATCTTTTCGGAGATTCGGCTCCACTTACTTGCTCACCATAACACATAATTCCTTTACTGTTCAAAAACTTATCCATTATCTTGCCTTAAAAACATTCAATGAGGTAGCCTCAACTGCTTCCCTGGCAGGGAATTCCATAGATTCATAATCCTTTTGGGTGTAGAAGTTCCTCCTCAACTCAGTCCTAATCCTTCCCATTATTTTGAGGCTATACCCCCAGTTCTAGTTTCATCTGCCAGTGGAAAAACTTCTATCTAATCTATTAGAAATCTGGGTCCCTGGTGCTGTGAGACAGCAGTGCTAAACACTGTGCCACTATGTCGCCCTATGTCACTGTCCTCTTGGCCCCAGGCACTTGAACCTTTGCTGTCATTACGCTGAATCATTTGGCCATCACCCCATGTGCTCCACTGATGTCCATTGGCTCTCCATTTGACAATATCTCAATTTTAAATTTGTCACCTTCATTTTCAAATCCCTCTGTGATCTCATCTCTGTAATCTGCTCCATGCTTACCTGGAGAAAAACATTATTATTAATATTATTACCTGCATGCCTTTAGATTGGAAGAGGAGAATGTACAACGAGACTGGATATCCATGAACACCAATCTCTGAAAGTAAGCATGCATGTTGAAGCTGGCAATGAAGAAGGCAAATGTCTTTTGACTTTTATAGGAAGCTGATTCGAGTACAAGAGCAAGGCTGACTTGCTGCAGTTTTCCAGGGTCTTGGTGAGATCACAGGTGGATGTCATGTGCAGTTTTGGTCTCATTATCTAAGGAAGGATGTTCTTGCTATGGAGGGAATGCATCGCAGGTTTACCAGGCTGATTCCTGGGATGATGGGTCTGATGTATAAGGAAAGATTGAATTGGTAAGGATTGTATTCACTGGAAGTCTCATGGCAATCTATCAAATTCTAACTGGACTAGATAGGGTTCTGGTGGCGAGGAGTGGCATTCAAGAGATATGGAAAAAAACTATTTAGGAGAACTTTTTAGGAGGGCCGAGCCTGTGGAATTTGCTACATAGAAAGTATGTATGTAAATCGTATGTTTTCAAGAAGCAGTTAGATAGGTTCTTGGGGCAAAGGGAATCAAAGAATATGGGGGGAGTTGAATTCATTCAACTCATTCATTCATTCATTCATTCATTCATTATGATCCATGATCATAATGAATGGCAGTGCAGGCTCGAAGGATCGAGTAGCCTACTCCTGCTCCTTTTCTCTATATTTCAATGCTTTTTTGTCTGTTTAAGTGCCTAATGTCCCCATGGCACAATTAGAAGACCAGGGGATTCTTCCAGAGTCAGAACCATTATTTCTCTTCAAAACTATCACCAAACAGCTTAATTAGTAACCTCATTTGTCGTCTATGATATCTAGTGACATATAACTTATCTTGCTCTGTTCATCCACTCAATCTCAACTACATTTCAAAAGCAATTAATTGAACATTGAGGGTGTTTCCATATTCTGAGGATAGGGAATTCAGAAGTGAAAGTTCTCTCATAGATGCTTTCCTTTATTCTTTCATAGGAAGTCAACTTCACAAGGCCAGAATTTATTGCCCGCTTCTAATTGTTCTTGAACTGATTGGAATTCTCAGCCATTTACAGGGCACTTAAGAATATTTGTCTTAGGCCAGATCAAGTAAGTATAGCAGATATCCCTGGAGAATTATTCATTAGTGAACCACAATTTTTTAAACTATAATCAATAATAGTTTTGTGATCAGACAGCAACTTTCAATTCCAGATTTGTTAGTTAAATTTAAATTCCATCAGTTGCTGTGATGGGATTTGATTCCACACCCCACTGCTTCAGACTGGATCTTTGAATTACCAGCCCCTACGTCACTGTCACCCCATAATCTTATTTTGCATCAATGCCACAACAAGTAACAAATTGAACCCAATAAGTTTGACTTCATCTCCAACTGGATCAGCCTCAACAATTGGTTTAGTGTGAAATTACACCATTTTGAAGTTTATTTATTAATGTCACAAGTAGGCTGACATTAACATGGCAATAAAGTTCCTATGAAAGTCCCCTAGTTGCCACACTCTGGTGCTGCTTCGGGTTACACTGAGGGAGAATTTAGAATGTCAATGCACCTAACCACCACTTCTTTCAGACTATGGGAGGAAACCGGAGCACCCGGAGGAAATTCACACAGATGTGAGAGAACATGCAGACTCCAAACAGTCAGTGACCACTAACCACTGTGCTGTCAAAAGATACAAAGCTATGAGGATCCCAACTTTAAATCCCACACTGTGTTGAATTAGCTGATCTTTGTCAATGTGAGAAGTTATAGTGTCTGTGCTCCATTTAGTGCCCTTTAGAAAACAGAGATAACCAAGTTCCTCACTTCTTTTACTATTGCTGAACACCATGGGTTTCAAGCAGGGAAACTGATGGTGTGATGCTCCTCCTTTAGTTGGATGGCCACTGTGTTTAACTATTGAGTCTCGCACAGCTGGCACACATGAACATAGGAAGTTGATGCCTTCGGGAGGGAATTGAAGAAGAGGAACAGGCTGATTGAAAGGTGTGTAATGCATTCCTGTTTAACCAAAGCGTATATTTTATTTATTGCTTTTCTACTTCTGTATCTGATTAATCATTTACAGGGGTCTTTGGGGACAACAGCAAGGTTCCTATACTTCAGGTGTACGTGAACAAAATGAATGAGCACAGTCAAAATTCCTTCTTATTCAATTTTTCCTTTTGATAAAATATATAGTTTTAGTTTGTTACTTCATAGTTGTGATTTGCGTCATTCACAATGCCTCAGAACGTTATGGATGACATCAATAATTCCACTGGAAATGCATGGTTGACTGAAGGAAATATTAGGTATTGATCACTATAAGTGATATAAAAGTACTAAGAGGTTATCATTGAATGTGATATGCTGACCTGTATATATTATTTTCCTGTTATAGATAGCATTGAACTAATATTTAAGCTAAGTGGTGTGAAATTGTGCCAGTTATATTCTTATGTTAGTATGAAATTCCTCTGAAGTTGCTATTTCTTTTGAAATTAATAATTGATGCCTTTGTTAAAATAGTAGGCAAAGAAATTTCACATAATATCATACAACATGATTGCTTTAAAGAAGCATCTTGAGTCTGAAGGTCAACTGGGGACGGATTTGTTCCTGACTAATAAATACTTTAGGTTTTGTTTTACAGCTTACTTTCAAAGTTACAAGCCAAAGAGGAAAGCAAACAATGATGAGGTACATTTTAGAGAAAGTAGGACTGTACATATGAGAAAAGTCTGAAATCCAGAGTGGAGTTAGTTATTTGCAACAATAATGCTCTAGACTTCAAAAGATGAAGGCGCAGACTACATCTGCACTTCTTCCTATAACCAGTACATAAAAAAAGGATGCACTGGAGACCAGCCACAATATGCAAGGTAGGTTTTCTATTCTTGCTATTTGTAACACTAAAAATGTAAATACCATTTACAAAGTATATGCTTTACTAGCCATAGATGTAATGACTTTAAGGAGGGCAGACCTGTTAGGATATGAGTTCCCTGAGGCAGTCAATGTTCAGTCTGGAGGCCCTGTTGAGATGTATAATGTGGACCATCCAGGTTACTGGCACTCAGGTTGAATACTCAGTACTGGAAAGTACCTCCTGAATATGACCAACATGTGTAAATCTATTTGATTTTGTTGAAGGAACACCATCCTTGAGGGAGTTATTTCAATAGCATTTACAGGAGAATGTACCTCTTTGTTTAATACAGCAAATCAAATTATCTAGGTAGAGCCAGAAAAAATCTAAAACATAAAAAAAATGTATTTAGTCACCGGATAAAAATATCACACAACGTGGCATCATTTAGGTATATACTTTCTTGATACCTGTCAATGGCCCTAACACTGAAACCTTAGAGTTCTCAGGATCAGTTCATTGATTTCTCTTGGCAGGAAAGAGGTGGGTGGCATGTTGGCACAGTGGTTAGCACTGCTTTCTCACAGCTCCAGGACCTGGGATCAATTCTGGCTTGGGGCACTGTTTGATTTATGCACATTTTACTCATGTCTGTGTAGGTTTTTTCTCCGATTTCCTCCCATAATCTAAAAGTGTGCAGGTTAGATTCATTCGCCATGATAAATTGCCCTTAATGTCCCGGATGCGTAGGTTAGAGGGATTAGCAGGATAATTATGTGAGGCTACGGGATCAGGTTGAGTGGGATTATTATTGGAGCAGACTCGATGGGCTGAATGGCCTCTTTCTGCACTGTAGGATTTCTAAGGTTTCTATGATTCTTCTAGCTATTAGGTGACCCACAAAGATTGCAGGAAGAGCAGGAAGAGCTATTTTACAATACTGACCACAGAACCAGTCAGCACTGATATGAGAAATAGCCTCAACAATTAGGCACAGGGGGGAACGGCCACTAAGTGATCTGCCAGGACAGCAGATTGAAACTGTTATATATTTTAAAAGATTGCATGCTGCTTACAGAGCTGACCACATAATGGTGATGTCATTAGGGTGTGTGCATTGGCTGCTGTTTTAGTTTCAGTTTTGTTGCTTTGGCAAGACATTAGAAAGTTGTCTTCATCATTATCTAGTCTGTAGTCTCCAAAGGGAGGCTATCCAAAGAGAATTGATTACTGAACATGCCTTGATTTTAAAGGTAGAGTAAAAATTATAGTCTCAATAGAACAGGCTGTTAAAAAAGCCTTACGATTTAGTGCTAGAATAAAGATCAACAAGTTGGGGACTGCCCTTAAGATGTCAAAACTAACAAGTTACAGAAATGCCAAAATGGGCCAGTCAGTGAGTGAATGTCAGAATTGTGGCAACAAGGGTCACATTGTAAAAGCTTGTTGGGCTAGATGTGCATCCCTTGAGCAGAATATTCAGAACAACAACCTGGGTAACTTCAAGAAGAACAAGTTGCATTCTGCAAAAATAATCTACAACATGGAAGAATAGAATTACTATTGTGAAGAAGATTTGTCCAGAAATATGATAAAGATATCCAACTGAATGTCTTATTTATTCACAGTGGATCACATACATTCCGCATGCTTCCAAAATTAAGTGGACAACATATTTGAATAGAGGTTGATACTGGTGCTGCTGTATCTTTGATTCCTAAGACTACATATCAAGAAAAGCTACATGTCAAAAGCATCTTCCTTTACAACCAGCTGATATGACTTTACAGAAACAATGTGAACTGAAGTGACAAGAGCAAGGAATGGCAAATCTTTAACTCTTAGAAATGCTTGAAGTGCAAGAACAAGTTTAATGATCTCACAAAACACAAATTCCAAAAGGCAAGAAGTGCAGAAGAAATTGCATCTAAACAACAAACCAAAGAGCAATACAGTTTTTTTAAGTATAATAATAGGAGAGATAGTTGACTAAGCTGGTATTGCCAAGAATGGGGTTTGGTCCCCATTCTGGCTGAGGTAAAGTTGCAGCCTGCCAGCTTTCATTGTCCTTTGATAAAATCCATGGCATAATATGTGGTTTTGACACCTTTGAATAATGGAGGGCGCTACCTAGAGAGCAGGAGATTGATGAATGTGGATTAAAACTGACGTAAGCATGATTATAGTAAATAATAATGAGGGGCATATGAGACCACCACTGCTTAAAACTATCATTTTACAAGACAGAAGACTGCCAAATATGAAGCATAAAGTTGATGTGCTGGCTGCATTGGAAATATGGGTGAGGGTTAATCATGCACTGTGAATCCCGTGTTGGTTTTTGGAGCTAATCATATTTTGGACCACCTGAATATTATGTCATTCATTTTAAAAGTGCAAAGTTGCATTTTTCTTGTCCTCATATTTTGATAAGAATTGTGCCAACTATTTCCAATTTGAACATCACCATTACAGAGTGTGTCCTTGCCCAAAGCATTCATCACCCTGCTGAATTGTATTTTCAGAATTTATCAGATTACATCCCTTTTGAACCATCAAGACTTATCTAAATCCAATTAATTACTTGAACTAATAGATCCTGAGGTTATCAACATTCTGAGCAGATTTCTGTGGCTTTGGGCCTGACGTCCAACACTCGATTAAGTCAGTTCACATTTCTTCCTGGAAATAATTAAGTACTTAATTTACATTTGTTCTTTAAAACCTTGCCCTCAATTGGAATCGCAGTTTGTTGACACTCTATGTGTTGTGTGTCAGTGCGATTGTATGTATGGTGGTGGGGACATGTCACAAACAATGAAGTCAGATGCAAATACATTCACGTGAAGATGACAATATTACAAGATAACACGGGACTAAGCAACAATTATTCAAATATTTACCCAATTAAATGTGGCTGATTAACTTGGCACTGAAATAATCATTTCTGTGACGTTTTGACCCAATCTCAATTATATTGTGTTGATTGCTTTCACTGTATCTTTGTCTCTGCATTCTTAGCCATTGTAATCTCAAGCTGTTGCATTATATGCGTGGCAGTAAAGTTATACTGAGAGTTACTGCAACATGATGGAACTAGGTTGGTTTGGGGCAGAGATGGGGGCTGAAAGGGAGTTGGTGGGTGGGGGGGAGCACAATATTTATAACTGGTATCTTCCCAATTCCTGACTGAAAACCAGGTAGTGCAGAAAGAAAATCTCAACTGTCTCTTTGCTTTAACTACTCCCATCTCTCATTTCAAAGCAGACCTGTAAATAAGTGAAAGGCATTCCTACCTGTTCCAGAGAGGGGATGGTTTAGCTGCAGGAAAGTGGTAACCTACAACAGCATAGGATGGCCAATGCAAATTTGTAGTGAGTGTGCAAGTTAGTTATTGGTCCTAGAAGAGACTGCTTACCAGAGTGATACAAAAGGTCTCTAGGTTTTTCCACAGATGTAGTAAAAGAGTAGAAAAATGGGTTGGCAGGATGGGTGGGTGCTGATTGGAGACCAAAAGGAGATTTACAAATAGAAGCCAGGGTTTTGACAGTAGGGGATTCAGTGATGTCAATGCCATTGAATGGCAAGGGGGAAGATGGGAATCTTTTTTGTCAGAGATGGCCATGTCAGAGATTGTTGGTGAGGCTACTTATCAGCCCAAGCCTAGGTGCTATCCAGGCTTTGCTGCATTTGGACTTTGGCCATCAGCTGGAGTTCTTCTTGCTGCCCTCCTCTATGTATGAGCTGGAGTGTGTCACTCACATGGAGCAGGATGTCAGATAATCTCCTAGGTAGAAGGCCCTGAGCTGTGCCCCGCATAATCCTCATCTTTACAGGTGCCCGATGGCCCCAATACTCCTTCATGGGATGGAGGGGCAGCTGCAGTGAACCCTGCCATCCCGTGGCACTGACACTTGTGGTTTCCCACCTAATTTCAGCACCATGTAGTTGAAGCCCTGCACTATGTAGCCAATGCTGTCTAACATGTGATCATGAGCTGAACCATGCTGCAAGCATCTGTTGTGATGGAGTGCACATCCTGCACCAAGAACACCACTCTCGCACTGTTGGCCTCATTGTGCTGAAATGATAGCACCATCTCCTCAGACATAAGGCGACGGAACTCCTCCAATTGGCTTTGCAGTCTGAGGAGAGATGCTGTTATCCCTTTCTGACGCTCATAACTCTGCCTTTGCAATTCCATCAGCTGGGGACATGGCATTGGCAAGAGACCAGCAGAGTCCTGGCCTCTAGCATCCTTCCAAGTGCTGATTTACTGGGATGTCCTTTCCTTCACCTGCAATGGATCTTCAGCTATGAGATGCTCTTCAGTGAGTGACTCAGAATCCTGCCAACTTAGTGATCTCACTGAGATGTGACTATTTGTGGTGGAGCTAGGTGTGGGTAACAACTGTGGCAGCTCTTCAGCAGCAGGGTCTGAGAAGTCTTCCTCGGAGCTGCTTGTGTCTGGTAAGCACAGTAAGAAGTCTGACAACACCAGGTTTAAATCCAACCGATTTATTTGATAGTAAACTCGCAAGCTTTCGACTCTATGGTCTTCGTCAGGTGAATGAGGTGTTCTGGTCTCCAACAGCACACATATCACCAAAGGCTGTTTACAGATTACTGATAAAAATGTGAATCTTTGCACCTAACCTGCTATTCAAGTCTTAAAATGGCTAACAATGTGGGTGGAAGGAGCACTGAGCACAGATTAAAGAGATGTGTATTGTGTCTGGTAAATCCAGGTGGATAGCTCGGCTGTTTTGCCTTCAAGAGAAGAAAGGTGGCATAAGTGCATTACAGGGGATAAAGGAGAAAACATTGATTACTCACTTGAGGAGTGACAGCATGCCTTGGCGATTCTCATTTTTGATCTCACTTCATCATCAGGCCAGACACGTTCTTCCTCCTCCAGGCTAGCTCAAGTTCTCTTTCCTTAAATGGCATGAGAGCTCTGAACTCTGACATAACCCAGGCTGGTTATGCCTGTTCATTCTTGTTGTGGCTGCATCTATCCTGCAATGGCATAGAGATGGGGAATATAGGCAAGTGCCGTGAGTTTGAAGATAGTGACGAGGTGTGACAGGTATGTGAGTAGGAGTTGGAGTTTGAGGAGCATGGCAATTAATAGAGAGAAAGATAGTCTTTGGGGAGAAGGAAGGTGGGCCTCGTTCCTGGTGTTGCTGGGTGAGAAGTGGAGTGGGAGGTGCGGGAGGTTTGTGAGGTTCTAGAGACAGGGTAACTGGGTGGTTCACTTCCCCTGGCTGGGTGAAGAAAATCATTCCACTTCTTCCGATACTGCTGCACCACCCTCTTTTCCAGTGAGCTGGCACTCACAAGAGCTGCCACTGCATCCCAGATGGGAATATTGACCTTGCTGGAAGGTCTTCTCCTGGAATGAGGGTAGACTGTGTCTTAGCTCTGCTGCACACTATCTAACATCTGGTCAGGGGCTGCATCCAAACAGTGATGTGTGGACTTCTTGGGAGACATCCCCTGGAATAGGTCTGGAACAACTGATTAAGAATCATTTATATGGAGCATCCCAGTAATTGCAGCAATTAAGTTGTGGCAGGACAGGTGAATCAGAGGGAGCACACCGTGAGTGCAGCGTAATTCTCGTGTGCCTAAAAAATTTTACTAATGAGGTACAAGGTTTGATCAGAAATCCCGCTGGTGATAGGATGTGGAAGCGATTGAAAGGGTGCAGAGGAGATTTACAAGGATATTGCCTGGATTGGGGGGCATGCCCTATGAAGATAGGTTGAGGGAGCTAGGTCTCTTCTCCCTGGAGAGATGAAGGTTGAGAGGTGACCTGATAGAGGTTTATAAGATGTTGAGAGGAATATATAGAGTGGATTCTCAGACGCTATTTCCCAGGGCTGAAATGGTCACCACGAGAGGACACAGGTTTAAGGTGCTGGGGGGCAAGTACAGAGGAGATGTTAGAGGTAAGTTTTTCACTCAGAGGGTGGTAACTGAATGGAATCAGCTGCTGTCAGTGGTGGTAGAGGCAAACTCGCTAGAGTCTTTTAAGAGACTTCTGGATGAGTACATGGGATTTAATGGGATCGAGAGTTACAGATAGTTCTAAGGCCTGGCAATTATAGGTATGATCGGCACAACTTGTGGGCTGAAGGGCCTGTTTGTGCTGTAATGTTCTATGTTCTATGTCAGCGGGAATCTTTCCAGGTTCCATGCACGGAACCGATGCTACAAAATTAGATTCCGCCCTTTGGTCGAAACCATACTACTTTGCACGCCTCAATCCCAAAGATTCCCAGAATGGAAATCTCTATTGGCCTCATGTAGGTTTTATGATCTTGCTCCAAGTGAAGCCCGTAAAATCCCATCCTCAATATAGGCTCAGAAAGAGCAGGAGAAGAAAGACCAAACGGTCCCCGCATTTGCGAAATAATATTCTTGGAGGGAGTACAGAGAAGGTTCACCAGGCTAATACCAGAGATGAGGGGGTTAGCTTATGAAGAAAGATTGAATAGACTGGGTCTGTACTCGTTGGCATTTAGAAGGCTGAGGGGGGATCTTATAGAGACTTACAAGATAATGAAGGGGTTAGATAGGGTAGAGGTAGAGAGATTCTTCCCAGTTAGAAAGGATAACAGGACTAGAGAGCACAGCCTCAAAATAAGGGGAGGGCAGTTTAGATCGGAGTTAAGGAGGAACTTCTTTGCCCAAAGGATGGTGAATCTCTGGAATTCTCTGCCAGTTGAAGTGGTGGAGGCTACCTCGCTGAATGTATTTAAGTCACAGGTAAATATGTTTCTGATAGACAAAGGAATTAAGGGTTATGAAAAGAAAATGGGAAAATGGAACTGATCCACTTCAGATTAGCCATGATCTTATTGAATCGCAGTACAGGCTCGAAGGGCTAGATGGCCTATTTCTGCTCCTGTTTCTTATGTTCTTAATGTTCTTAGGAATCACATTCTCCTACTGATCCAAGATCACAGCTTACCCCTCCCCTTTTGCTTGGGATCCCCTCTTCAGTTTAACCGGGTCAGAGCTGATTTATTGTCCTCCCATATTGAATGAAATGCAGTGGTGCACCTACTTACATAGGTGACTTGGAACTTGGTCACAGTTCTGCCAACTTTCGCAGATGTCGAACATCCCCTGTGCTGGTTCATATATAAAATTTAAGAACCATTTCCACAATGATTTGAGAATCCCATAGAAAAGCCACCCATTTCCAATAATGCTTTTTAATGCTTGTTGAGAGACCTGACTCTCTCTTCACACTATCCAACAGGACCAACGTACCGCCATGGCCAAGTAGATCTTATACGCTGCTTGAGAAAAACTGAAATGCAGAACAAGTCCATTTATTGCCTTAATTAATAAAATGCTGATCAAATGGAAGAATCTTTCTTCTGACAATATGATTTCATTGCAATACTGAAACTCTGGTAGTGCTAACATACCAGCAAAGAAATAACTAGCATTTTTCACAACCTCAACGTGACATCCCAAAGTGTTTCACAGCCAATGGAGCATTTATGAAGTGTAGTCACTGTAGGGAAAATGATGCTCTAATAATTGTTAAGCAGCAAGCAAACCACTCAGCCAGTATTAATATCAAATTGTACATCATGAAGGTCCAGAGAGGAATCACAACTTAATGAATAACACCAGTAGGACATGGAAATTCTGAAGAAGCTACATGCAGAATGCTATGAGGCTTAAAATATTGTGAAAAGTACAGACAAAGCCATTAGACTGATGCAAAAAAATGTCAGTAACGATGCATTACTGACAAGGGGTGAAATAATATAATTGTACACATTATATTGCATATGATGAAAAATAAAACCTAACAAGGCTGTATTTTCCATGGCTCCAATTGATCATCATTGTGTACTACCAACATCCTGGGAGTGCTCTGTCTTCACCACTTTAACTTTCCTGAAAGTTCAGAAAAAGCTCTGTTATGGGACAGCATGGTAGCACAGCAATTAGCATTGCTGTCTCACAGCACCAGGGACCCAGGTTCAACTCATAGCTTGGGTCACTGTCTGTGCGGAGACTGCGCATTCTCCGCGTGTTTGCGTGGGATCCCTCTGGGTGCCCTGGTTTCCTCCACAGTCCAAAAGCTGTGCTGGTTAGGTATATTGACCATGTAAATTCTCCTTCAGTGTACCTGAATGGGCATCATTTTTCACAGTAACTTCATTGAAGTGACACTAATAAAATAAACTTAAACAGATCAGGAACAATGCTTAGAAAATCTCTATCATAGAAATCATAGATCATAGAAACACTACAGTATAGAAAGAGGCCATTCGGACCATCAAGTCCTCACTGATCACAATCCTCACCCATGCCCTACCCTCCAAATCCCTACATATTTTAACCACTAATCCCTTTAACCTACATATCTCAGGACATTAAGGGGCAATTTTAGCATGGCCAATCAACCTAACGTACACATCTTTGTACTGTGGGAGAAAAGCATCTGGAAAAAACCCATGCAGACATGAAGAGGATGTGCAAGCTCCACACAGACATCTCACAATTCCTGTACTCTGAAAGAGTTAGAGCACAAAGAGAGATCCATTCTGTCTACCCAGCTCTCCACAGAGCAGTTCAATTGGAACCAGTCCCCTTCTCAATTCCTGTAACCCTGCAAGTTTATTTCATTCAAGTGTCTATCTAATTTCCTTCTGAAATCATTGATAATCTCCACTTCCAAAATCTTCAAAGGAAGGACATTCAATTACTGCGTGAGGACATTCCTACTCACATTTCCCCTGCATCTCCTGTCCACAACCTTAAATCTTTGTGCCCTCATCTTTGTAATTTATGCTTAAGGATAAAACTCATGCATAATCAGCAGGCTTATCAATGAAAGTGACAGAACCAAATCACAAAAAAATAAATAACTTACTACTGCGTGGACAAACTAATTGTTCATTATATTCCTATTTGTGAGATCTTGCTGTGCACAAGATATCTGCTTGTCCACTTCACGTTCACTGTATTACATAATAATTTGTTGCATTAGGCACTCTTCCAGGCATTACAAGCAGGTATATTAAGGCAGTTGTTAAAGATAGCTGAGGTCTTTAATTTAAAGAGACGTTCAAACCTACCTCATGCTGGTGGATGAGTTGCTTGTCTTCTACTGTGCTACTGTTACGGTGTTCCAGACACGGATGTAGCTCCTCTGTACCTCTATCAGTAATTGTAGCATCTGATGAGGGCACACAATGGCTGAGGATTGTCCAGCTAGCCACCGGACATCAGCCAATCCAGCAAAACTACAAGAGGGAGCTTGTAATTACCTCTTGTAATTATCATTAGACTACCACAAACACAGCTAATATTTCAGGGATCTGGATTCAAATTCCACCATGACAGATGGTGGGATTTGAATTCAATAAAAAAAATCTGGAATTAAGAATCTACTGATGACCACGAAACCTTAGTCAATTGTCGGGAAATCTGTTTCACTAATGAAAGAAATCTGCCATCCTTACCTACTCTAGCTTACAAGTGACTCCAAAGCCACAATGTTGTGGTTGATTCTCAACTGCCCTCCAAGGATAACTAGAGAGGGCAATAAGGAGAAGAGAGACCTTCCAGGGAATTATAGGCCAGTGAGTCTTACTTCTGTTGTGGGCAAAGTATTGGAGAGAATTATTAGGGATAGGATTTATAGTTATTTAGAGAGAAATGAATTGATTGGGGATAGTCAGCATGGTTTTGTGAAGGGTAGGTCGTGCCTTACTAACCTCATTGAGTTTTTGAAAAAGTGACCAAAGAGGTGGATGGGGGTAAGGCGGTTGATGTGGTATATATGGACTTTAGTAAGGCGTTTGATAAGGTGGCCCATGGAAGACTTCTGCAGAAAATGCAGATGTATGGGATAGAGGGTGATTTAGCTAATTGGATTAGGAATTGGCTAGCAGATAGAAGACAGAGGGTGGTGGTTGATGGGAGATATTCATCGTGGAGTTCGGTGACAAGTGGTGTACCTCAGGGGTCTGTTTTGGGGCCCCTGCTGTTTGTAATTTTTATAAATGATCTGGATGAGGGTATTGAAGGATGGATTAGTAAATTTGCAGATGACACTAAAGTCGGTGGAGTGGTAGATAGTGAAGAGGGGTGTTATAGTTTGCAGAGAGACTTGGACAAGTTGCAGAGCTGGGCCGAGAGGTGGCAAATGGAGTTTAATGTGGAAAAGTGTGAGGTAATGCACTATGGCAGAAATAATAAATGTGTAGAGTATAGGGCAAATGGTAGGATTCTTAGTAGTCTAGATGAACAGAGGGATCTTGGTGTGTATGTGCATAGATCCCTGAAAGTAGGCAGTCAAGTCGAGAAGGTTGTTAAGAAGGCATATGGAGTCTTGGCTTTTATTGGTAGGGGGATTGAATTTCGGAGCCGCAACGTCATGTTGCAACTGTACAAAACTCTAGTGCGGCCGCACTTGGAGTATTGTGTGCAGTTCTGGTCCCCACATTATAAGAAAGATGTGGAGGCATTGGAGAGGGTACAGAGGAGGTTTACCAGGATGTTGCCTGGTATGGAGGGCAGGTCTTATGAAGAGAGGCTGAGGGATTTGAGGTTGTTTTCGTTAGAAAGGAGGCGGCTAAGAGGGGACCTAATCGAAACATATAAGATGATTAGAGGTTTAGATAGGGTGGACAGTGATAGCCTTTTTCCTAGGATGGAGAAAGCTAGCACGAGGGGACACAGCTTTAAATTAAGGGTTATAGTTATAGGACGGATATCAGAGGTAGGTTCTTTACCCAAAGGGTGGTTCGGGAGTGGAATGCCCTGCCTGCAGCAGTTGTAGATGCGCCAAGTTTGGTGGCGTTTAAGAGGTTAGTTGATAAGTATATGGAAGAGAAGGGAATGGTTTAGTTTGGAGGGGCATTGCTTTTTATATTGGTCGGCGCAACATCGAAGGCTGAAGGCCCTGTTCTGTGCTGTAATGTTCTATGTTCTATGTTCTATAAATGCTGGCCAGACAGCAATACCTATGTCCCAAAAATGAATTTAAAGAAGTACTACTTAGCTGAGAACTAATTGTTTTTCCTTCAATATTGCATTTAGTTCCTGGTCACCATGAATCAAGGAGAAGATGCCAAACTTTAGAGGTCATAGAGAAAAGAGTCACAATCTGATCTCTGAGGGAAATCAAAGAAATGTAAATGGACTTTCTTTCATTTTCTGTAGCCAGGTGGCACTCCTGGCAAAGACCTCAGGGAGGTTGGTCACTAGTGGTGTGCCACAGGGCTCGGTACTGGGACCTCTTCTATTTGTAATATATATAAATGACTTGAAAGAGAGAGTCAATCAGCAAGTTTGCAGACAATACAAAGATGGCTGGACTTGCGGATAGTGAGGAGCATTATCAGGCGATACAACAGGACATAGATAGGCTGATAGCTTGGGCAGACAGATGGCAGATGGAATTCAATCCTGATAAATGTGAGGTGATGCAATTCGGGAGAAAGAATGTAGGGGGGAGGTATATGATGAAAGGTAGACCTATTAAGAGTATAGAAGTGCAGAGGGACCTGGGGGTGCAGGTGAACAAGTCTCTGAAGGTGGCAGAGCAAATGGAGAAGGTTGTGAAAAAAACATGTAGTTTGTTAGCCTTTATAGGAAGGAGTATAGAGTACAAGAGCTGGCCTTTAATGTTGCAGTTATATAAAACATTGGTTAAACCTCATTTGGAATACTGCGTCCAATTCTGGTTGCCAGTACTGGAAGGACGTGAAGACTCTGGAGAAAGTGCAGAGGAAGCTTACCAGGATTCTGCCTGGTATGGAAGGCCTGAGTTACGAGGAGAGGTTAAGCAAATTGGGACTGTTTTCCTTAGAAAGACGTAGACTTAGAGGAGATCTAATAGAGGTGTACAAGATTATGAGAGTTATAGATAGAGTAAACAGGATTAAGCTTTTTCCTGGATGGACTCTGATAACACGAGGGGTCACGGGCTGAGGGTGAGGGGGGTAAGGTATAATTTGGATGCTAGAGGGAGTTTTTTCACTCAGAGGGTGGTGGGGGTATGGAATGCGCTGCCAAGCAAAGTGGTGGAGGCAGATACTCTGGAGTTATTTAAGAAATACTTAGATGGGCACATGAACAGAATGGGAATGGAGGGGTATAGAAAACTGATTTAAAATAGGGATCATGAGCCTTGGGAGTCCCTGGGAAGTGTGTAAATAGATGATGATATTGATGTACTTGTTTTTATCCTACAGGTGCTTTGGTCCACCTTGTTGTCTAACAAGGGGCATACACGCGATGGGTCGTGAGAGGGCTGCTCTTGGATTTTTTTTCGAGAGTATCCTAGTGCTTCACGTCGTTAGTGTACGCTTGACCTGGACCATTTGATGGGCAACACGACAGCTCAGTGACTATCGCTGTGCTGTGCAGATACCTGGATTTGGGCCTGTGTCTGTGGGAGTTTGCGCATTCTCCCCGTGCTTGCGTGGGTTTTCTCCGGGTGCTCCGGTTTCCTCCCACATCCCAAAAATGTGCTCTTAGCCTAACTGGCAAAACAAGTTCTCCCTAAATTGTCTCAAATTTAGTTTTTAATCCATAGATCTATAAACATGGACAGGGATCGTGGGTAGAGGTGGGAACATCGAGGTGGCGGCGCGAGCTCATTGGGCCGAAGGGCCTGTTTCCCGTGCTGTTTTGTTCTTTGCTCTTTGAAGCTGTATTTTTCTCAGCATTATGAGGGATACATCCACAGATTAGGCAAAACTTCTTCAGTTCAACATTAATTTGGCCAGAAACTGAAGGACTGCACAATTCAAGGGTAAATCTGGTGATATGGATCTCCACACGATTTCCTGCTTTCACTTGCCAGTTCATTATCAATGCCACCATTCCCATTGATTTAACTCAATTTGTTTACTTATAAGAAAATAGGGTAGAATGACACAAAGATAGGCAGCATTGTAAGCAGCATAGATGGAAGCGTAAAATTACAAAGAAGATATTGATAGCTTAAGTGAATGGACACAACCATGGTAAATGAATTTCAGTGTAGACAAAGATGAACTCCACCACTTTGGACAATTGAAAGATGGAAGAAAATGCTCACTGAATCATGGAAAGCTAGATACAATGGAGAGCTAAAGAGAACAGAGGTACCTAATTAAAATAATGTCATGAGAAGGAAATAATCAAAAAGATGAATGGAATGCTAAAATTCTAGAAGAAAATAAGTCACCTTTCAACTGTACAAAGCCCCGTTTGGACTTCACCTGGAGTCCGCTGAATAGTTCTGGAAACCACATCTTTGAAAGAACATATTGACCTTTGAGAGAGTGCAGCATTTGATTTACTAGAATGACAACTGCACACCAAGGGTTAAACTAAGAGATGGGATTTGACATTCTGAGGATGATACTACTGGCTCATCACGCTGATCGATCTGTGGGGCAGCCAGTAAGGTCATGAGAGAGGTGAAAACTGGGTTCAAGCCCAATTTCTTGCCTCTCGCAATCTTACTGATCCTGAATTCCTGCATGATCAGCCTCTTGCCCAGAAAGGGCACGAAGCTAATTATGTTTTTTGATATTCATAGCAAGCCTGGGATGCTGTCGTCTGGGTTACAAGATCAACACTACATCCCAGCCCAAGACCACTGAATTCCCAGGACCTTTGGGAGACCACTCCTCTGCAGCCTGCCAATAGCAGAGAGCACATGGGCATTGAATTTATCTCCTTGACCTCCTCAGGGCCCAAGATTCCAGGCCAGGATGTCAATGCCTGGGGTAGTACACTGTTGGTGCTATCAAGTAGCAGGGCTCGAGATGGGGCGGGGGGAGGGGTAAGAGGGCAGAGGGGGGCCTGAATTGATGCCTGGTGAGGGCGAGAAAGCCTGAAGTGGATTTGATGGTTGGGGTGTGCTGAAAAGAGTTCCAGTGGGATGCAGAGGAGGAGAGCAGCGGTGGGGTGGGGCTCTGGGAGTCGGGTCACCCTCATGCCTCTATGTTGGGGGTGACCTGTTATTTGAGTGGCAATGGGAGGGGCCAGGGAGGTGGGGGAAGATGGTCCTCTTTGCTGAACAGTGGTAGTGCACTCCTGGTCAGTGGCCACGAGCCACAGAAATTGGGGCATCCTGTAAATAAAGCATCCCAGTCTCTGAACAGCTGATCTGGCGGCGGGTTTTCCAAGATGTATTCATTTGCAACAACCAGATGGATGAATCACACCTGACAGACATTGCCAGTGCCGATGGGAATCATTCCAGATTTCCTGATGGTCTGGACACCTAGTCCCAATTTGGGGGAATTGCAGCCAGCGTTGGAGTTCGAATTATTTGACTAACATTGAGCAGAATCCAAAATTGTCATGATTACAATTATGACATTGAAAGGAATCAAATGTTTCTTGGCTGATAGTGCTGCTTGCTGCTGCCTTCATAAGTAAGATACTTGCATTTAAAACACAATTAAGTGGGAATTCTGACTGGATTCAGTTTGATTCAAATTTAATACAACAGAATAATGCACTAAGATCTGTCGTGTCACACCAAGATTTAATTTGCTGAATTTAAACTTGTAAATAAGAAATCAATTTTTAAGATCAATGGGTCATTGCGATAGACTATAGTTGGATTTTAATTTAGTCAAGTTTTAGACATGAGTTCATGACTCCCAGGGAGATGAGGTGATGTGATGCTCTCATAAAAGGATGGTTGAATTGCAAACCCAGGACCATCTGTCTTTAAGATTGATATGACAGCTGGGGAATCGTGCAAGCTTTAAGAATTTAAATGCTTCAGCACTATTCGCGCTAAATATTATTGTGAACTTTGACAGGATGGGGAAGAGATTGCTGAACAGAAACAGTGTGGGCGTTTCCTCCTCCTTTCCATCCTTGGTGGGAAGCAACATGCGGAACATTTGGCTTGCTCTCAGGCCAACCCATGTGAGCGCAGAAGCTGGCTTGTATAGAAAACTAAATAAATAACAGCGCTGATCAGCAAAGGAATGAGCTAAGCGTCAGTTGTGAAGATGCTAAGAAGCCAGCAGAACAGAGATTCATGAAATGGAGGCACTTTACAGAGGCTGGCAGTGAAAAAATATTTGGGGGCTTAAAACTCAAACTCAAAAAGATCCAGATGAGAAAAGACAACCATCAGATCATAAGAATGTAGGAAATAAGTAAGAAATTTCATCCCTCAAACCTGCTTCTCCAATCATTCAGATTATATCTCATTTGTTTGTGACATTAATTCTATTTTCCCCTTCGTCTCCCTGAAAGATGGAAAATCTCAACCTCGAGTCTATTCAGTGAGCCAGCCTCCACGGCTGGATTAGTGGACTGCAAAGGTTAACAGCTCTCTGAGAAAAGAAATCCCCTACATTCTCAATTAATTAATTTCAGGTACATACTAGCATTTGATAATCAAGATAGGTTTAATATTTTAACCTTTTTCCACATTATTCTGCCTCATATCATGAAGCTTTAGAGCAATAAAGTGATTGAGAAGACTGTACTGCTCACAACACTATGGACTTACAGAATTCCAATGAAAGGTAGGACCATGGCTTGGCCTGTCGACCAACAGGTGAATATAAAAGCTTTCATAACATTACTGTCCCTGTACCTTGGCCAATAGTTGTCTCTCAAAAAAAACAGTTGTAAAGTAATCATTCCATTTCTTTCTTGGGATAGGAACATAGAAGCATAGAAAATAGGAGCAGGTGTAAGCCGTTTGGCCCTCTGAGCCTGCTTCACCGTTCAGTATGACTGAACATCCAGCTCAACAATCTGATCCCACCTTTCCTCCATATCCCTGGATCCCTTTTGGCCCCAAGAACTATATCTAACTCCTTCTTGAAAACATTCAAAGTATGATCCCATCAGCCATTCAAGCCATGTTCCTGCTGCAGCGAGCTCAGATAATTTGACATGCAGCCAAATCTCCTTCCATTGCAGCGGCGTGGAAGGTCCCACTACTATGAATGATGGCAATATCCTAGTCACAGTGCCTGAGAATAGAGAATTCCACAGGCTCACCACTCTCTGGGTGAAAATGTTTCCCCTTGTTTGAGTCCAGAAAGGTTTACCCTATATCATCAGACTGTGACAAAGAATAAAGAACAAAGAGAAGTACAGCACAGCAACAGGCCCTTCAGCCCTCTAAGCCTGTGCTGATCACAATGCCTGCCTAAACATTGTGGCATGTTTAGGCCACAATGTTTAATGTATTTTAAACATTGCATTATGTTTAAAATGCATTTACGGTGTCTGTATCCTTCCATTCTCATCCTATTCATATATTTGTCTTGTTGCCCCTTAATACCACTATCATACCTGCTCCGACCATCTCTCTGGGCAGCGTGTCCCAGACCTTCACAACCCTCACAAACTTGCCTCGCACATCTCCTCTAAACTTTTCCCCAAGCATCTTATTTCTACCCTAAGAAAGAGCATCTGACTATCCACTCTGTCCACGCTACTCAAATTCTTGTAAATCTCTATCACTTGCCCCTCAACCTCCATCATTCCAGTGAAAATGAACCGAGTTTATTCAAACTCTCCTCATAGTTAAAACCACCCAGATCAGGCAACATCCTAGATAAACCTCTTCTGCACCCTCTCCAAAACATTCACATCCTTCTGGTAATACGGTGAGCAGAATTGTACACAATATACTAAATGAAGCCAAACTAAGTTTCTGTATAGCTGCAGCATGACCTGCCAATTTTTACACTCAATGCCCTGAACAATGAAGGCAAATATGCTGTATGCCTTCCTGACTACCTTATCCACCTGCTTCGCCACTTTCATTGATTGGTGGACATGAACATCCAGATCTCTTTGTCTTTCAATATTCCTAAGGATTCTACCATTTACTGTATAATTCCAATATGCATTTGACCTTTCAAAATGCAATATTTCACACTTGTCTGGATTGAACTCCTTCTGCCACTTCTTTGCCCACTGTTGATTCTGGATGCCCCCTCCATTGGGAACATCCCTTACCTTGTCTAGTCCTGTTAGAATGTTATTGTTTTATATAAAATCCTTCCCCATTCTTCTAAACTGCAGCAAATATAATCCTAACTGACTCAATCTCTCCCAATATGACAGTCCTTCCACCCCAGAAATCATCCTGGTAAACCTGTGCTGCACTCACTCCATAGCAAGAACATCTGTTCTCACATAAACAGACTAAAACTGCACACAATATTCCAGGGATGTGGTCCCACCAAGGCCCTGCATAAATGCACAAGGTATTCCTGTATTGTAATCTTCCCATTATGAAGGTCGCATACCGTTTGTCTCCTTCACTGCCTGCTGCATCCGGATGCTTATGTTCAGTGACTGGTGTACAAAGACACCCAGGCATCCTTGTACATTCCCCTCCTTCAATCTGTAGCATTCAGGTAATAATTTGCTTTCCAATTTTTGCTACCAAAGTGGATAACCTCACATCATACTGCATCTGCCATGCATTTGCCCACTCACTCAACTTGCTCAAATCACATTGAATCAATTCTGTATCCTCCTCGCAGCTCACTCTTCCACCCAGCTTTGTGTCATCTGCAAATTTGAGGATATTGTATTTAGTTTCCTCATCTACATCATTAATATGCAGTGTGAATAGCTGAGATCCAAACTCTGATAACTGCAGTACCCTACTAGTCACTGCCTTCCATTTGGAAAAAGATTTGTTTATTTCTAATCTTTGTTTCCTGTCTGCCAACTAGTTTTCTATCCATCTCAATACATTATCCCAGTCCCATGGGATTTAATTTTACATACTAATTTCTCATGAGGGATCTTGTCGAAAGCCTTCTGAAAGTCGAAATAAACCATATCCACTGGCTCCCCCTCAACAACTCTTAGTTACATCCTCAAAAGATTACAGTAGATTTCTCAAGCATGATTTCCCTTTTGTAAATCCATGCTGATTATTTATTCCTGCCACTGCTTTCTAAGTTTTCTGCCATTATATCTTTCATAATTGTTCCTAGCATTTTCCCCACTACTGACACCAGGCTGACTGGTCTATAATTCTGTTTTAACTCTACTTTCCTTTTTAAATATTGGGATTACGTTAACTACCCTCCAATCTATGGGAACTGTTTCACAGTCCATAAAACCTTGGAAGATGACCAACAATGCATCCATTATTTTTTGGGCCACTTCTTTAATACTTTGGGATGTGGGATAAAAGGTCCTGGGGATTTATCAATCTTTAATTCCATCAATTTCCCCAACACCATTTCCCTATTAATACTGATTTCCTTCAGGTCCTCTGTCTCACTGAAATCTTTGTTACTCAGCATTTCTGGATTTTGCAGTGCATAAATTAGCTGCTGCATTTCTGATATGCCAACAAAGAAATAATTTCAAAAGTAATAAAAGTAGATTACACTCAGCAAGCCAGACAATATCTGTGGAGAAAGAACATTGACCTGGATTTTTGCTGAGTTGTGGAGACTCGGGGGCATTCCAACACATAGTGTGTTCAAACTGGCTACTGTAGTCATAAAGACATAGCGAGATAAATGTTTACAGCATGGAAAAAGCCCTTTCATCCAACTTGTCCATGTCGACCATTTTTTTAATCCCTAAGTTAATGTCAATTGTCCGCATTTGGCCCATATCCCTCTATACCCATCTTACTCATAACTGTCTAATTGCTTTTTAAAAAACAAAATCGCACTCACCTATATTACTACCTCTGGCAGGTTGTTCCAGACACTCACCACCCTCTGTGTGAAAAAATTGTCCCACTGGACACTTTTGTATCTTTTCCCTTCACTTAAACATACGCCTTCTAACTTTAGTTTCTCCTACTTTTGAGAAAAGATGTTGATGATCTACCTTATTTGTGCCCTCTTTTTTATAGACCTCTATAAAATCACTCCTAATCTCCTAAACTCCAGGGAAAAAACAATCTCAGTCTATCCAGTTTCTCCTTTAACTCAAACGATCAAATCCTGGTAGTATCTCAGTAAATCTTATCTGCACTCTTTCTAATTTAATAATATCCGTTATTTAATAGGGTGACCAGAACTGTGTTCTAAGTGTGGCCTTACAAATGCCTTGTACAACATCAACATGTCCCAACTCCTACATTAAATATTCTGATCAATGAAACGAAGTATGCTGAATGTCTTAACATAAGAACATAAGAACATAAAAAAAAGGAGCAGGGGTAGGCCATCTAGCCCCTTGAGCCTGCCCTGCCATTCAATAAGATCATGGCTGATCTGCAGTGGTTCAGTACCACTTTCCTGCTTTCTCCCTGTAACCCTTAATTCCCTTGTCAATCAAAAACCTATCCACTCTTGACTTAAATATATTCAGCGAGGAAACCTTCATCACTTCAACAGGCAGAGAATTCCAAAGATTCACCACTCTTTGTGTGAAGAAATTTCTCCTCAACTCTGATCTGAACCGGCCCCCTCCACCCCCCTAATCTTGAGGCTGTGCCCTCCAGTCTTGCTATCTTTGTTAAGCGGGAAGAGTCTCTCAACCTCTACCCTATCCATCCCCTTCATTATCTTATATATCTCTATAAGATCCTCTCTCAGCCTTCTAAACTCCAAAGAGTATAAACTAGTCTATTTAGTCTCTCCTCTTAATCCGGCGCCCTCATCTCCAGTATCAGCCTAGTAAACTTTCTCTGCACCCCCTCCAAGGCCAATATATCCTTCTTCGAATGTGGCGACCAAAACTACACACAGTACTCCAGCTGCGACCTCACCAGTACCATATACAGCTGCAAAAGTACCTTCCTTCTTCACCATCCTGTCCATCTGCAACTCCACTTTCAAGAAGTTATGAACATGTACCCCTGGATCTTTTTTGTTCTATAACTCTCCCCAACACACTACCATTAACTGGATAAGCCCTGCCCTGGTTCAATGTACCAAAAAGGATCACCTCGCATTCATCTAAATTAAACTCCATCTGCCATTCATCAGCCCATTGGTCTAATTGATCAAGATCACGTTACAGTCTGAGATAACCTTTTTCACTGGAAACTGTGCCACTAATCTTGGTGTCATCTGCAAACTTACTAAGCATGTCTCCTAAATCCTCATCCGAATCATTAATATAAATGACAAATAACAGTGGATGTAGCACCAATCCCTAAGGCACACTGCTGGTCACAGGCTTCTAGTTTGAAAAACAACCCTCTACAACGGCATTCTGTCTTCTGTTATCAAGCCAATTTTGTATCCAATTGGTTATCTCACCTGGATCTTGTGAGATTTAACTTTATGCAACAACTTACCATGCAGCACCCTGTCAAAGGCCTTGCTAAAGTCCATGTAGACAACATCAACTGCAGTGCCCTCATCTACATTCTTGGTTCCTCCTTCAAAAAACTCGATCAAATTTGTGAGACATGGTTTTCCGCTCACAAAGCCATTTTGACTGCCCCTAAGCAGTTCTTGCTTCTCCCAATTCTTGTAGATCCTGTCTCTCAGGATACCTTCTACAGCTTATCCACTACACAATTTAGGCTCACTGAGATCACGTATCAACTGATTGCTTCTTCCCTGCTGCCATCAGACTTTTGAATGGATTTATCTTGCATTAAGTTGATCTTTCCCTATATTCTTGCTATGACTGTAACACTACATTCTGCACTCTCTCGTTTCCTTCTCTATGAACAATATGCTTTGTCTGTACAGCACACAAGAAAGAATATTTCGCATTTTATGCTAATACATGTGATGATAAATCAAATCAAATCAAATTTTCTTTTGCTTCTTTTTTCATCCCCACTTCTCTCTATCTCTCTCCCTTCAGCAGATACAAGCATTTGCTGAAAACTTGTTATTTTTGATGAAAGCTTATTGATCTGAAATGGGAACTTTGTTTGCAAAACCAGAATTCAGCGCATAAAATGCCAAACGGAGAACATTTAACTGCTGAATGCAACATTATTCGGTGAGGTGGAAAAATGGTAGTTTATACCCTTCGTTATCAAGGACATCTATCGAGTAATGATAAATAAATAATGATATATAACTCTCTTCAGAGTGAAAATTACAGGTCTCATTGCTGACAGCACATCTCCCAGCCCAAGATCTAAAGATTTGTTTGCCATGTGTAATTTATCCCGAGGACTGTCAGATGGCAGCTCACAGCACTCTTGGCGAGCTGGCCGATAATTTCGGGCTGATTCTACAAAGAGCCAGCACCACTTTAAGGGATCAATTAAATCGGATTTGAAATGAAGCTCAGGCTAATGTAAGTCAGATGAGCTTCAAGCAGAACTGCTTGGGATAGATGAGGTTTTTCAGCTGCTATCAAGGCTTTCACTTGAAGTAGGAACAGAAATTGACGATTCTGGGCTCTAACATCTATGGAGAAACTATCCTTTATCTTGTCTTTTCCAGGAGGTTTAATTGTCATGTTTGATGCTATTGTTAGGGTGAGGAGTTTTATCATTTCTATCATTTTAATTCCTTGCGTAATGTTGAAATTCCCTTCCTTTCCCCTGACTCCACACACACACACACCCCCTCTCCTCCCCCCCCCCCCCCCACCCCGCCCCTCCACTGTTGGCTGTCAAGGTTTCAAAACTTCAATCAACACTTTGTAGCGAGAAAGAATGCTTGTTACATATAGGGCATACAGGGGAGTATAGATATATCTGCCATAAAAAGTATTTTGCAGAGAAGCACATCTTCCATGGGGCTGATGTTCAAATCGATGTGTGGCTAGGAATGTGTTCTTTGACCAATCTTCCAAATGCAAACTGCATTCATTACTCACTAGATGAACTCAATTCATCAAAAGGCTGTCCTTCTACAATTAAAAAAGTCAGGCATTACAAAGCACGGATCGATAATGGACATGCAATGAGAGTTGTATTGTTACATCATTCGTAAAGAAATAGGAACCAATTGTCATGACGATGTATATATGGGATGCCAGATTTTAAAGTTGATCTGGAGTCATATAACAATGTTTCAGTCCATCAGCCTACTAGCCACATAGGATTATACACTTAATGAAGCTCCAGCATTTTGAGTCTGAAGTGTGATTATTTCTAACTTCTGGAAGTCAGAAGATATAACAATAGACCATATTAGTGTTAGATAGCAGATTCCAGGTTAGGCCAGTGTCTTGTAGAGTTTGCACCTTCTCCCTGGGTCTGTATGGGTTTCTCCGGGTGCGCCGGTTTCCTTCCACAATCCAAAGATGTGCAAGTTAGGATGACTGGCTGTACTAAATTATCCCTTAGTAACGGGGATAATTGAGATAAGTATGTGGGGATAGGGCCTGGGTAGGATTGTTGTCAGAATAGATCAGGTGGGCTGAATGGCCTCCTTCTGAACTGTAGGGATTCGATAGAATGGCCTCCTTTTGCAGTGTGAGGATTCTACAATTCGTTTTGAGTTGTTGTTGCTGTAAAGTGATGGCTTGCTGGAATTGCATCACTTTAATGCTCTTGAAAACTGTTGCTGATGATCAGAGATTTTTGAAGCCTGCCACAAAAGTGTCCCCACAGTTCCTAGCGTAGCCTGGTAATGTTGGATTCTAGAAGGCCATGCACATGTTTTTAATCACACTGGCTACTTAACGCAGGTCACTTCAAAGGGTCCAGTGATGTTAATTGGCCAGGATAAGTAGATGGAATCTGGGGGCTTAGGAGGGTCAGAGGTTTGGCGGTTACCAGGGTCAAAGTTCTGGGGTAGGGAGTCTGTGGTTAGTCTTTAGATTGAGAATTGAAGGCCAGGGGGTGGGTGCAGGGGTCAGAAGTTCAAGTGTCAGATGTTAGGGCATGTTCAGACATCAGCATGATGGCAGGATGATCGAGGGGGTGGGTTTGGGATGTTGAGTCATGGGGGCGTTCAGTCAGGGCTCAGAAATTGAGTTCGGGGGGGTGTTTTCAGATCAGGTGGGGGGGTTGAACTGGATTGGGAGATTGGGTTCGGATAAGGGAGCTGGGTCAGGATAAGCAAGGATCGGGTGGGGGTGGCCATCAGGAATGAGAGTCAGAGCTGTGAGGTGGGAGGACGAGACCCTTGTTGGTGTGGGTTGGGGAGGGGGAAATCCGAAGGAAGTGTTGGGGTTTGAGGAATATCATGGGAGAGGGATAATTAGTCATGGGATGTGAGACTTCCTGTGGGGTCAGATGTGTGGCATTGTAATGTGGAGATCTGATTGGCTTTTTGAAATAGCTACGCAGAAGTTAGAAATATTTTTATTTTTCAAACTCGTTCTGAGAAACTACTGGTGTAACCTTGGCAGAACCATCTGGGCTTAGCAGTTTAAATTGCCTTGTCAGCTGATTCCCAGCACAGCAGGGGAAGTTAATGCTTTTGGACAATTGCCACACAAACTTTGACCTTAGGACTTTTAAGAAGGCTTCCTGAATATATGAAATGGACTCTATAACTTCTCCAGTACTGACATTAGGTCAATGGTCTATCGAGCAAAGAACAAAGATCAAAGAAAATTACAGCACAGGAACATGCCCTTTGACCCTCTGAGCCTGCACTGACTTAACTAAAACCCTCTACCCTTCTGGAGGTCCCATCCCTCTATTCCCATCTACTCATGTATTTGTCAGGACACTCCTTAGAAGTAAGAACTGTATCCACTTCCACTATTTCTCCTGGCAATGAGTTTCAGGTACCCACCACCCTCTGTGTAAAAATCCTGCTCCTCGCACCTTGTGATTTAAACCTTAAATTCAATGAACGTTCCTTTACCACAATTGCAGCTCGGAACTTCTCCGAAGTGGAAAGTGTAACCAGATTGCCGCTCCCACTGTATTTTTCTGCAACCCTGAAAGCTTTGCATTTTTGGCAGTGGGGTTTTGGTGGCTCAGGTGGCAGGTGTGTAGAATGGCAGATGGGCAGGGTGGCAGATGGGTGAGGTGTGTGAAGTGGGTAGATCTATCAGGAGGTACTCAGGTCATTAGAGTGGTCAGATCAGGGGCTAGTTATGTCACGTCAGGAGGAGTTATTTGTCAGATCTGGTCAGGTGTCGTCAGGTCGGGGATGTTGCTAATTTAAAAGTTTAAAGCTTAAAGATTTATTTTATTATTAAAATTTTATTCTATTAGCCACCAAGAGCACTGCACTATGTAATGCTGAATGTATTATTCATAGAGTCATGCAAGGGTGCAAGAGTCTACATCAACTCTCCGACAGAGCATCTTACCCCAGCCATTTCTCACGTATTTATCCCACTAACCTCTCTGAACTACACATCTTCAGACAATAAAGAGAAATTTAGCATGGCATGGACAATCCACCTAACCGGCACATCTTTGGACTGTGGGAGGAAATCAGAGCACCAGAGGAAACCAATGCAGAATGGGCAGAACATGCAAACTCCACAGTCACCCAAAACCGGAATTGAACCCAGGTCCCTGGAACTGTGAAGCAGTAGTGGAAACCACTATTTCACTGTGTAATTCATTGTATTATCAAGATATAAGAAGTAAGATTCAAATATTGAATGGAAGTTTGTAAGAGATGTGCACACCAAAAAGAGAAGCATGCATTTTTTTATGTATGAAAATGTTGGTGTGATGGGAAAATGATGGGTACAAGATTTATGTGGCTATGACTCTCACCAATTTTTACAGATGCATTATAGAAAGCATCCTTTCTGGGGGTCTCACAGCTTGGTGTAGCTGAGCCAGTATGGTCTGTTGAAGACTGTAAAAGACTATGAAACGTGATGAATGAAGTCCAGTCAATCATCCAAACTAGCCTCCCATCCATCGACTCTATCTACATTGCTTCTGAAAAGCAAGTAGCATAATGAAAGACTACATGCACTCTGGACAGTCCCTTTTCCACCTTTTTCTGTTGGGAAAAGGATACAGAAGTTTGAGGTCATGTACCAACCAAGACAAAAACAATTTTTCCCCTCTGCCATCAGACTTTTGAATGGTCTTACCTTATATTAAGTTAATTTTTTTTTCTACACCCTAGTCACGACTGTAACGGTATATTCTGCACTGATATGCTTTGTCTTTATAACATGCAAGAAATAATAGTTTTCACTGTATACTAATGCATGTGACCATAGTAAAGCAAATCAAATATCAAGTTAAAGCACACCTAAGTGGACGACTTGCTGCTTCACAGTAAAGGGATCATATTGTGTTTTGCTCTGCTGCCAAACTGAGACTTTGGTTTGAGTTAAGCAGAACCATTTCAAAGTCACAATGCCTAAATGCCGTAAAAATCATTTGAGGCTAACTTAGCATTAGTGAGCAAATTTTGCAAGCAGGAGTATTGTCTGATTTTAAGACAGTGGATGAGAAAAAGAATGAAACAAAGGTAGAAAATGCACCGAATAGTCAGCAGCTTCGGCAATATCTGAACAGAGTTTGCATTGTGAATCGAAGATGACTTTATTTTCAGAATCTGTGCCGAGTGTTTCTGTTTTGAACTTGAGTTTTCTAGCATGTCAAATTTTGCTTTTATTTTAGCAATTAAAGTACCATGAACTGCCTGGCTTTCTCTTGTTATATCATAATGGGTGCAGAACTGTAGGAAGATCTTCCTACCGAGCTCAGTACCCTGTGGGACCCCCATTTGAATAAAACATTGCGGCTCATTACTATGAGACAGAATCCAGTTAAACCAAAATAATGTGACCCTCAGACGTAATGATAATTCTTTCAAAGTCAACAGAGTGATGAAACTATTAGGATGCTTCACGCTAACGACATGCTGTAATATTGATTGGTCCTTTTTTTCTCCTCAGTAGGAAGTCAGTGTCAATCGTTGACACTTCTGTTATTATTGATAATTTGTGGAAAATTGTAAAATCTGTTTGGCTGAGTTCTGGAAGTGTCTGTTCATTATGGATCCTGTCAAACTGAAAAAGCTTTTTGGCTTCAGCTGGCAATTACTCCATTATGTAATGTGATCAGAGAGTCAAGGGTTCAAGTGTCCTGTTGACTGTTGAAAACAGTTTCTCCAAGGTATGAAACAAAGGAAACATGGCTCCAGGCAAGATGGAATTAATATAGGCCAGAAATCTTAGGCCACTCACACTCCAGCACGATGCTGCTCGTGAAAATGAAGACGTTTTTCTAAAATTTTATTTATTTATGTCACAAATGGGCTTACATTAACACTGTAATCAATTTACTGTGAAAATCCCCTAGTTGCTAAACTCCGGCGGCTATTCAGGTGCACTGACAGTGAATTTAGCATGGTCAATACATCTAACCAGCGCATCTTTGGGATTGCGGAAGGAAACCAGAGCAGACATGGGGAGAACATGCAGTCTCTGCACATGCAGTGGCCCAAAACTGGTCTCGAACCCAGGTTCCTGGCACTGTGTGGCAGCAATGCTAACCACTGTGCCACCATGTGGCACTCAGCCAAATCTCTATTCACCAGAGAATCCCAGCTGCAGGCGAGGTTGGAGTATTGTTTTCATATGTTCAAAAGATATGGGATTCAATTTGGAATTTAAAATACAGTTAATTTACCACACAGTAGCTTTCAATGTAGTTCATATAAATAGCTCAAAAAACCTTGGGGACAATTAGCAGTCAGATCTCTAAAACCATTTTGCACTGACTGGGATGTGTGGTGAGGTTATCTCTGATTACAACTACAATTCTAATAAGCAACTGAAGTGAACAGCCTACAGATTAGAACCTATCCTAATATATTAAATCTAACTTCATTTATATGCAGAAAAAAACAATCTATATGCAGATGCTATCCTGGTGCATCACTCTTCCCTGAGGACTTCACTCCAGCAATTGTACAGGCTGATACCCCTTCTGATATCTCTGTCATCTCAGAACAGCATACAGATCTACTGGGAGAACTGCAGAGTCCTTCACTTCATGCTCTTTGATTATGCATACCCTCAGTAAGCTTTACTTTTATATGAACAAAAAGCAGTTTTAAATGCTTTAGGGATTATTATCATTTCAAAATTACCAGCCATCCGAAAACATAACACAGAAAAGCAATCAAACCCATAAACTTCAGTCGGGCCCTCTGTTCCACTTCAGTATTTTCGATTGCTGAACGTAATTGGCTGTAACTACATTTTCAACTTTTCAGATTTTACCGTGGTCACATCTTTCCGAATGTGTATTGGAACAACATGGGTTGAAATAAAGGCAGGGAGTGCTTGAAACACTCGGGAGGGCCAACAGCCTCGGTGAAGAGGGAAGCAAAGTTAACTTTTCGGTTTGGCAGCTTTGTCAAAGCTGGAAGATGTTGGAGATTTAAGCAAAAATAAAGGTGGAGAAATGGGAAGGGAGGAAAAGAATGAGAGTGAAGTTCAGTGGTATGGTGAAAGACAGCAAGGTCAAATAATTAAATAATTCAAGGGATGATGATACAGGGCAGCATACGATAGCAATAGGACTAGTAAGGAAAGGACAATGTGGAGGAGGTGACTGAATGGCTGTAGTGACTGCATGACTGTAACATTATATTCTGCACCTCCTCTTTTCCTTCTCCCCTACATACTTTGTGAACCCTAGCTATAACTGTAAAACTACATTCTGTACCCTCTCCTTTCCTTCTCTGTGCGTGGTTAGTTTTGTCTGTATAGCACACAAGAAACAATACTTTTTACTGTATACCAATACATGTGACACATCAAATCAAATCAAAGGTGTAATTAGGATTTCACAGAAACAGTGAGTGGGTAAATATTTAGTAAATGCAATATAATGCGGATAAATGTGAGGTTATCCACTTTGGTGGCAAAAACAGGGAGATTACTATCTGAATGGTGGAAGTTTAGCAAAAGGAGCAGTGCAACATGACCTGAGTATCGTGATGGAACAGTTGCTGAAGATTGCATGCAGTACAGCAGTTGGTGAGAAAAGCCATTGGCATGCGACCTTCATGGCACAAGGAATTGAGTATAGGAGTCAGGATGTCTTGTTGTACACAGGGCCTTGGTGAGGCTACACTTTGAGTATTGTTTGCAGTTTTGGTCTCCTCGTCTAAGGAAGGAAATGTTTGCTATTGAGGGAGTCCAGTGAAGATTCACCAGACTGTTTCCTGGAACTGTCATATGAAGAGAGACTAGATCGACTGGGCTTGTACTGACAGTGGTCTACCTCTGCATCTATTTTCTATGCTTCTACATTTCTATCACCAAAATCTTCACCACCAGAAAAATGGAGGCAGAGATTACAATCTGAAATTTGGGTGGCATGGTGGCACAGTGGTGCCTTGTGAACTTGGACTCAACTCCAAGCTTGGGTGATTATCTGTGTGGAGTTTGCACATTCTTTCTGTGTCTGACTGGGTTTCCTCTCCAAACGTGTGCAGTTAAAAAAATATAAGTGAACTGGCCATGCCAGATTGCTCCTGAATATCCGAAGATTTATAAGTCATATGTATTAGCCATGGTTAGTGTGTGAATTACAAAGATAGGGCGGGGGAGAGGGTCTGGGTAAGATAATTCTTCCCCAGATCTAGAATACCTGATGCAAAAATGCTGCCCGTACTATCCTCCATGGAAGTTCACCTCTGTTACCTCAACAGCACGTGAACCCCATGTGAATGTGAAGACTGCGCTGGACAAAACATACATCAACATAAATAGTCTTCAGACAAAACATGCTGAAGCCTTGTTCATCGTGGCTGGGGACTTCAATCAGGCCAAGATCAAGAGTATCCTCCCAACATAAACCAACATGTCTTCTGTTCTGCCAGAGCCCCAAACGTCATAGACCGTTGCTTCTCAAATATCAAACATGCGTACTGCTATATCACCCACCCACACTTTGGAAAAACAAACCACAAGGTTCCTCTTCCTTTCAGCTTACAAGCAGAAACTGAAACAGGAGAATTTGTTAAAGAAAGTTGTGCAATGCTGGTCTGAGAAATCAGATGATCTCCTCCTGCTTCAAGTTAGTAAACTGGTCGATATTTAAAAACTCTGTGACCAGTCTGAATGAGTATGCCACTACAGTAACTGACTTCATTAGTAAGTGTGTAGAAGACTATGTACCAAAGAAGCAAATCTGTGTTTCCCCCGCCAGAAACGATGGGTATCCACTGCTTACTGAAATTCAGGTCTGAAGTGTTCAAATCAGGTGACACTGACCTTTGCAAGAAATCCGATCTGATCTATGGAAATCTACCAAAGGTGTCAAGAGACAATACCAGACAATGCTGGAATCCCAGGCTAGCCGCACAGACTCCCACTGACCATCGCAAGGTCTGCAAAGCATAATAGGTTACAAGATGAAGGCATGTGAAATTGCTGGCACTAGTGCAGCCATCCCTATGAGATCAATGCATTCTGTACTCATTTTGATCAAAAAGGTCAGCAAGAGCCTGCCCTCCACTCGGGAAGCCTCGGCTGAACCTATATTCGAGGTCACCATTGCAAACTTCAGAGCAGCCTTCTCGAAAGCAATTGGCCGGATGGGGTAACCGGACAAGCACTCAGATCCTGCTCAGACGAGTTGGCAGGGATATTTGCAGAAATCTTTAATCTGAGGTCCCTATCTATTTCAAGAAGGTGACCATTATCCAGGTATCAAAAAAAAAGTCAAGCAGCATGACTAAATGGTTGTCATTCAGTGGCTCATTATGAAATGCTTCGAAAGGTTAGTCATGGCATGAATCAATTTCAGTCCCCTGGACTGCCTGGATCCACTACAGTTGCCTGCCTATCGCTGTAACATGTCCACAGCTGATGCCATCTCCCCGGCCACACACTCAATCCTGGGACACCTAAATAACAAAGGCACCCTACATCAGAGTATTTATTGACTAAAGCTGAAGCTTCAACACCATTATTCTGACAAAACTCATCTTCAAACTTTGGAGTTCAGCTCCTCTCACTGCAATCGAATCCTAGACTTCCTAACCTACAGATCGCAGTGAGTAAGGATAGGCAACAACACCTCCTCCATGATTATCCTCAACACTAGTGCCCGACAAGGTTTTGTCCAGATCGTAGAATCCCCACAGTACAGAAAGAGGCCATTTGACCCATCGAGTCTGCACCAATCACAATCCTACCCACGTCCGACTCCCGTATCCCTATATATTTACCCATAATCCCTCTAACTGACACATCTCAGCTCACAAAGGGCAATTTTTAGCATGGCCAATCAAGCTAACCCCACATCTTTGGATTGTGGGACAAAACCGGAGCACCAGAGGAAACCCATGCAGACGTGAGGAGAATGTGCAAACTCCACGCAGACAGTGACCTAAGCTGGAAATTGAACCCAAGTCCCTGGAGCTATGAAATGGCAGTGCTAACCACTGTGCTACCATGCCATCCCAGCCTGACCCCCTTACTATTCTCCTTATACACCTATGCCTGTGTGGTCAACTCTCCTCCAGCTCAACTTTCAAGTTTGCTGATGATGCCAATTATGAGGTAGATCTCAATCAATGATGAGACAGAGTACAGGAAAGAGACAGAGAATTTGGTGAACTGGTGTGATGATAATAATCTCTCCCATCATGTCAACAAAATGAAGGAGATAGTCATTGACTTTAGGAAGCATAGTGGAGGACATGCCCCTGTCCAAATCAACAGGGATGGAGTGGAAATGGTCAAGAGTTTCAAATTTCTAGGTTTCCAGATTGCCAACAATGTGTCCTGAACTCTCAATGCTGCTGCTTATGAAAGCCCACCAATGCCTTTAATGTCTCAGAAGATTAATTAAATTTGGTATGTCCACTATGACTCTCAACAACTTTCACAAATGCACTATAAGAAGCATTCTTTCTGGTTATGTCACAGCTGGTATGATTCCTGCCCTGTTCAACACCACAAGAAACTAGAAAGGGTCATGCACAAAACCCAGTCTATCTCACAAACCAATCTCCCATCCATTGACATTGTCTACACTTCCCATTGTCTTGGCAAAGCAGCCAGCATAATCAAGGATCCCACGCATCCCACACACTTATGTCTGAGGTCATGTCCCAACTGACTCAAGAACAGCTCCTTCCCTCCAACTGTCAGACTTTTGAATGGACCGACTTTGCATTAAGTTGATCTTTCTCTTTACCTTAGTTATTACTGCAACACTACATTATGCAGTCTCTCGTTTCCTTCTCTATGTACGGTATATTTTGTTTGTGTAGCGAGCAAGAAACAGTACTTTTCTCTACATTAATACATGTGACAAACAATAAATCAAATCTAAAGTGGGATCAATAAATCATTCAACCTTTTCCTGAACCCTCCCGAATCTCCAGTAACTGTGATTTAAAATCCTGTCTTATGTTTGAGAAATTATTTTGCACAAAGTCAAACTTTCAAAGATAATTCATGCAGTCCAATCACACCAGTGTAGTATCGTTATTTAGTGTTCATCATCATAAAGCTTCTCTCTCTCCGAGAAAGTCGCAATTATCATTATGGACTAATCTCCTGTGGAGCTCATTGATTGTTTCTATCCACAGGTGCCCAAACAGTGTTGGCTCTGAAATGGGCAGAGGTTGCCATAATCCAGAACAACCTGGCATCTTCAGAGTTGCATCATCCATAAATGTTGGTGGAAGGGGGAAGATACATTGTGACTAATCCACCACCTCATAATATAGTGGGCAGGCAAAGCAGTAGGGCTAGAGGAGGTTGCAGTGATAGAGAGAGGAGGAGGCCATGAAGGGATTTGGAGTTAAGAGCAAAGTGAGAGTGGGCATATCAATAATTTGATTTTGGTAACAGCTGACTCTATCATTTGGAAATACCAATTACAAGACATTGATGCACTTCCACATATGCATAATTGAAAGATTACAGATCAATCAAAGACTTCCTTTCAGTTGCCAGGTAATTTGTGTTGGATAATTCAGACCTCATCTTGGTCATTGTATGATCCTCTTGCAATTCCTCAGAGTTGGTTTCCAGAAAAAGGTCTGAAAGAAAGGGTGTACAAGTTATTTTAGCATAGAAACATAGAAGCATGGAAACTAGAAGCAGGAGTAGGCCATTTGACCCTTCAAGCCTACTCCGCCATTCATTAAGATAATGGCTGATCATCGAATTCAGTATTCTGATCGCCTCTTTTCTCATTATTCCCTGATTCCTTTAGCCCCTAGAGCAATATCTATTTTTTATTGAAATCATACAACATTTTGGTGTCAACTACTGCTTGTGGTAGTGAATTCCACACATTCACCACACTACAGTGGCACAGTAGTTCGCACTGCTGCCTCACAGCAGCAGGGACCCAGGTTTGATTCCTAGCTTGGGTCACTGTCTGTATGGTGTTTGTTTGTTCTCCCTGTGTCTGCGTTGGGTTTCCTCTGGGTTCTCCGGTTTCCTCCCACAGTCCTAAGATGTGTGGGTTAGTTTGATAGGCCATGCTAAATTCTCCCTCAGTGCAGCTGAGCAGGTACTGGAGTGTGGCGACTAAGGGATTTTCACTGTAACTTCATGGCAGTGTGAATGTAAGCCTACTTGTGACTGATAAATGAACTTTAACTTTAGTGAAGAAATTTCTCCTCACCTCAGATCTGAAAGGTTTATCCCTTATCCTTAAATTATGATCCCTCACTATCACGAACATCCTTTCTGAATCCTCCCTGTCTAACCCTGTTAGAATTTTATACGTTTTTATGCAATTCTCTCTTGTTATTCTAAACTCCAATGAACACAATCCTAGCAGGTAACGTTTCTTACACATCTGCTTTGTCTGGTGTGCTAGTCTGAAGTTCAACAAAAAAGGACTCTTTAATATACTTAATATGCATACTAACATACATTTATTGCTGAAATGTATCCATGTATCCATATGCTGTCATTCAGTTAAATATCTAGGGAAAATAAATATCTTGCTACAGCAAACTTCTTGATGTCAAAACCAGGCCTATGGCATGTACTTAATTGGTTTCTTTCTGGTGGTATCTAGTTCCAGTATTATATCCACACAGCTTATCAAATATATGCAAACAATTTAGGAAATCCATTGCTGCTGCATCCATTATCCACATTCCACAAAATAAGCATCTGCAGAGGATGTTGCATCCTCTCTTTTTGTCTGGTGGTGTATCATAGGGGGTTCACTTCAGTTTCCATTCTTATCGAAGGTGCACTCAAGCAGAAACTCCAGGCTAACTATGCAAAAGGCCCCCGTGATAAGTTAAGCAGATGCACTTCTTAAATTGGAAAGTAAAATATGTTTTTCGCCTCTTCTATCTACTTCAGTCACTTCCGAGATCCTGGAAACAACAGTCAAAGTCTATTTATCAGTGTCACAAGTAGGTTTATCTTAACACTCTAGTGAGGATACTGTGAAAATCCCCTAGATGCCACATTAGTATTTGTTCAGGAACACTGAGGGAAAATTCAGTACAGCCAATGCACCTAACCACACCTTTTGGACTGTGAGCGGAAACTGGAGCACCTGGAGGAAACCCACGCTGACACAAAGAGAACATATAGACTCGGCATAGAAGGTGACCCCAACTGGGAATCAAACCTTGGTTCCTTGCATTCTGGGGCAGCAGTGCTAACAACTGTGCCACTGGGCAGCCCAGTCAGAACAATATGGCCTTTGTACGCTAATCCCAATAACAGCGAACACTCACTGCTTTTGAGAGTTACAGGACATTGGAAATTTTGGTCAACTGATTTACACTGGAAGCTCAAATTTCCAGTTTGTTAAAAGTGGCATATTTGTCCTTTGATGAAAGATATAGAACAGGATCTTGAGCCTGTAATCGCTGTACATAGGAATGCCGGCAGGAGCTCAAGATCCGGCAAAATTCCAGAAATGATGAATCGCACGGCGTCTCTTGCAGTGGTGTGATAACACCATCACATTCATGCCCACAATGGGTGTGAAGCTTATGTACATTCTATTACATTAGCATATTATAAAAGAGCCTCCCCCACATGCTATTGATCCCGGTTGTAATTTCAAACCATGCAGACATGAGGTCTGCAAAATTTACAATAGGTTCATCCAGATGGGAACATGCTGTGGGCAACCCCTGCCCTCTTCGCAGGCATAAACCTGAGTATAGCTGCTGAGAGAGAGGGATATGCCCAGGCATTGCCAGATTGCCATGTTGATTGTTAGCTCCGACTGTAGGCGGGATGGGGTGTAGAGAATGTTGTCTCCTATCACACGAGGAGCATGGTAGCACAGTGTTCAGTACAGCTGCTGCACATCTCCAGGGTTCTGGGGTCAATTCCCAGCCTGGGTCACTGACTGTGTGGAGTTTGCGCATTCTCCTCATGTCTGCATGGGTTTCCTCTGGATGCTCCAATTTCCTGTCACAGTCCATAGATGTGCGGGTTAGGTTGATTGGCCAAGCTGAATTGACCATAGATGCATAGGTTAGAGGATTATGTGGGTGAAATATGTACGGATATGACGAGTAGGTCCTGTGTGGGATTGTGATTGGTGCAGACTTGATGGGCCGAATGGCCTCTTTCTGTACTGTAGGGTTTCTATGATTTCTATCAGAGAGGTGTGGGCATCAATGTCATCTATGATTGGAAATAGTGGGTGTGACTGCTGGCTCCAATCATGAAGCAGTGATGTGGGGGAGCCTCTGAGCCCTCCATGCTGGGGTTGTGATGGTTGGGAAGTGGGGGGGTGGAGATTACTTTTTGCTTTGGCTGAGCTCCCCCCCCCACTTCATGATGGTATGAAACATGTCTTCCAAGTATTTTGTGATCAAGTGTAGCAAGACTTGGAGAGAAACATGCCATTTTTTCTTGCCAAAACCAAAAATCTGCTATTGTTTGCTCAGGTTTCACCCCAAACCTCCTGATTCTGATACCATTCTTGTAAATCTTTCTCAACTTCTCTAGTGGCTCAAGTTATTTTGGCAATCAAAATTTTTGCAAAGCACTTTAAGTATGATCTGACCATGATTTTACGAGTTTAACGTAAGTTAGTCATTCAGTGCCTCTGATTTTATTACATCAGAAATGGTACCTTTATTGATCTGAATACTTGTGCCTCTAGATCCATTGCTGCTCTGCCTCTTTTGTATTTTCATTTTACAAGTATAGTGTAACATTCTTATTTTTCTGATCAAAATGTAAAACCTCACAGTGATGTTGAAATTAATTTGCCCATTATATGCCTATTTGAAGTTTATTAATGTCTTCTTGTAAACGTCATCCCAATAGATGCAGCAGTTAAGTCCAAACTGAGCAAGAGAATTAGGGGCAACAGCAACCTGAGAACACCAAAATGTGAGTTTACACAAAACCTGTTTTCTCAGTACACACCTTTATAGCATTGAGACCTGGATAATGCATACACAGCAGGAGAAAAGTCTGTACAGCTTCCATCTTCACTGTAACAGGAGAATCCTTGGTATTCCTTCACAGGCCAAGGCCCTCAAATCCTGAAGCACATTAATGCCATCAACACGCATCCATTGCTAAGTTAGTGACATCCATACTGACTTAGCCATTATAATCAAACCGGAGCAGCACAGTGGCATAATTGTTAGTACTGCTGCCTCACAGCACCAGTAATCTGGGTTCAATTCCCGGCTTGGGTGACTGTCTGTGTGGAGTTTGTACATTCTCCCTGTGTTTGTGTGAGTTTCCTTTGGGTGCTCCAGGTTCCTCCCATAGTCCAAAAATGTGTGGCTATGGTTGATTGACCATGTTAAATCGCTCTTTAGTGTCATAAACTCTTTAGTAGGGTAGATATATGGGGTTACATGGATAGGGCATGAGTGGGATTGTTGTTGATGCAGCATCGATGGGCTGAATGGCCTTCATCTGCTCTGTAAGTGTTCTGTGATTCTATGGATGGCAGCTGCTGCATAGTGAATACGTATGGTCATAGGATTATAACACACTGGATATCAATGCCTCTGCTTCAAGGACACTTGCAAGTGAAATATGCACCATTGGCACTGATTAGCATGCACCATTGGCACTGATAACTGGAGACATGGAGCTGCCTGGGTAAAGGGCCCAGCAAACAAAGAGTCCAGCGTATTCTGTACCCTCTCAGCCTACCGACTTCATCTGCAACAAATACGACAGTGACTGCCATGTCAGAGTGGGACTCCAGTTACACCAAGTGAGGACAAACGCAGAGTTGAAATCAAAAGTGCAGACCGCCATATTATGAGATGGAAGGCTACATCCTCTACTTTGTTGCAATCCTCCACAGTAATGATTTTGGTTTCCCAACTTGATGCTGTCCAAAAATAATTAAATTGTTCATGACAGATCCTTCACTGCTTCTTATCTCCTACTACTCTGAATAGCTATCCCTTACTCCTACTTCTCTACTTTCTGCCTTTCATTCTTCATAATTGACTGGTGGGACAAGGTGAGGTACATTCCCCCACTACTACAGGCTGGTAACCTTTCTGTTCAGTTCCAAAGACCTATAAAGTTTATGCTGCAACAGTTAGGATAAGCCCAGCTGAACATGTAGTATGGAGATTATTAATTTTTTTACTGGTAAAATGCACAATTTTAACCTATTAATCTTAGTTAGTAGTACCCCTATGGATAATCAATGTAAGCTTCGGTCAATGCCAACCTATGTCTTTTTCTTTGTGGTTAGGTAAACATCAGACAAACAGAAACTCAAGAGGGTTCCTTGGTAACTTTAGGCATGGTTTTGTTTTCTGTTCATTCCGACCAAAAAGATAATTGTCATTGGCTCCTTTATGGTAAATTAATGCACACTTGTTCTCATAGCTGTAAGAATGAGGCAAGTAATTGATTCTTTATGTACCTATAAAGATTGTAGCATAAAAATGTAATATATGGACATGTTAAAGTCTGATGTGAGATGATGTGTCACTGCCATCAGTCACCCATGTATTAGGCTCTCAAGCAAGAGAGGTCACAATATCATGCTTAAGAGCAGCATGCATATTCTGCAACCTGTTTGGATGTAGCACACATAAATAATACTTAAACTAATACCAGAGTATGACTGCAGTCTGTTTAGTAACTAAGAACATTGCCTTGATTCTGCAGGTAAGGAAGAAAATCCCAAAACAGAAAGATCATTTTATCCTTTAGAAGGCATTTTTGATTTGATTTGACATATTATTGTCAGGTGTACCGGGATACAGTGAAAAGTATTTTTTTCTGCTACACAGACGAAGCATTTCATGGAGTACATAGGGGAAAAGAAAAGGATAGGGTACAGAATATAGTGTTATAGACATAGTTAGGATGTAAAGAAAAATCAGCTTAATATAGGGTTGGTCCATTCAAAAGTCTGATGGCAACAGAGGAGAAGCTGTTTTTGGGTCAGTTAATATGTGATCTCAGCCTTTTGTATCTTTTTTCTGATGGAAGAAGGAAGTGTCCAGCTCACAAACAGTCTGCTCTGGATCCTCAGTGCTGATGCTATAGTTAAGAAAGCATACCCCAGCATCTCTACTTTCTCAGGAGACTGGGGAAATTTGGCATGTCTGCTATGGTCTTTACCAACTTTTGCAGATGCACTATAGACAGCTTACTTTCTAGATGTATTACAGTTTGGTATGACTCCTGTTCTGCCCAGGATCACAAGAAACTACAAAAGGCTGTGAACAAAGCATCATGCAAACAGGATCCTCATCCATTGGCTTTGTCTGAACTTCACATTGCCTTGGAAAAGCAGCTAGGATAATGAAGAGCCTCACGTACCCATTATCCTGATCTGGTGTAATGAGCAATGTACCATCATCTAAAAACAGTGCAAGACCTTTCACATATGAAGGAATGGCCAAAACAGTTGGTTCTGAAGAGCTTTTGTAAAATGGGAAAGGAGTTGGTGAAAGTTAATGTATGCAAAATATGTGTATCGTGCAACATTTGCAAAGAGTTAAAACAAGGCTGCCGTGAGTCTGCTTTCAAAGGCAATCAGCCCCAGTTGTATTATTTGAAGGGCAATGAATACAAATGGATTTAGAAGCACTGGGTTTAGAGGAAATTGCTTCTGGACAAACTAATACCTGGTCAGTCAAATGCTCATTAACTTTACTTAATGCATTCAATGACATTCGAAGTACGCGGGTCAATAAACAATTTTGGTTTAAGCAAATCCAGAATCCAAAAGGGAGCGAGCTGTGTAATTATAGATTGAATGTGATAGTGAATTTGGCAAATCAAAACAAGCAACTGAAATTCTGCTGTTTACGTCTCACACCTGTCATATGTCGGACCAGTTACTTGTAATGAGTTTTGTTGGCACTTAATAATATCACACTCTTTTTCCAAAATTCGAATGGGATATAACCTTTCCTTTCCTGACTGGTGTTAGTGTCACACCAGCTATGAGTTGCTATATAGTTTCAGGCTTCTTTTTCTGTGCATCCCAAGGTGACAAGATCACATTGAGGGATGGAATGATGCCCATTTCAAAGGTACAAAATTTGCTTTTACATGTGTTAGCATCATAAACACTCATAAGGCAAATAAACCTGCAAATTCTTGAAATTGGAAACAAACGCATGAAATTGAAGCTTGAAGGATAAAAGGTCAACCATGCCTCCTCTCTCCAACAGATGTCAAATGTTTTCCAAACATTTGTAGCAAAGATAAATGCCTGTTACAGCTCCTTCGACTTGATGCTCCACAGCCTCACAGGAACACTCTTTATTTACCATTACTTTCATCAGTCACACTGTGATCTCTCTAAGAAAGCGGGACTGCCAGGAACTATTAGAATCATAGAATCCCTACAGTGCAGAAAGAGGCCATTCAGCTCATTGAATCTGGACAAGCCCAGGATCTACGCAGGCCCACAATCCCACATATTTACCCCACTAATCCCTCTAACCTACACATCCCGGGCACAATGAGACAACTTAGCATGGCCAATCCGTACATCTTTGAACTGTGGGTGGAAACTGAAGCACTCGGAGGAACCAATGCAGACACGGAAGAACATGCAAACTCCGTATGGACAGTGACCGAGGAAATCGAACGCAGGTCCCTGGCGCTGTGAGGCAGGGATTTGGGTTCATTAGTGTGTTGTGTTTTAGGTCCATGCCCATTAGGAACTGAGTTGAGAATATTTTTAGTTTATTTGTTTAATCACAAGTAGACTTACATTAACATTGCATTGAAGTTACTATGGAAATCCTTTCATCATCACTCTCCAGTGCCTGTTCGTATGCACTAAGGAAGAATTTAACATGACCAATGCACCTAACCAGTCTTTTGGATTGTAGGAGGAAACCACAGCACCTGGAGGAAACTCATGCAGACATGGGGAAAACATGCAAACCCCACACAGATAATGACCCAAGCCAGTGAATTGAACTGGGGTCTCAGGTACTGTGAGGTTGCAGCACTAATCACTGTGCCACTGTGCTGCCTACTCAAAAAGATATCCCGAAGGCCAAAGAGACTTAAATCCCATCATTGTGAGCTGGGTTTGAGCCCCAGTTCTGGAAGTGAAAGACCATCATATAACCCATTGTACCTTTCAGGTCCCCTTCCCAGTGTGTTCTGTCTCATGGTTATCACCTTCGTCCTGTCCATTTTCTGGAAATTAATCAAATTATGAGCCTCTAGAGTAGTTTATCTGCAATAGTTAAAAAAAAATTGAGAAAATAAGTTGTGTTGTTTTCATCAGAATGTTGGACTCATAAGTATACTTGCTGGAAATGCATTTTAAATCATTCTAATTGAGGAATAAGACAAATTACCTGTCCAGAGTTTATAGACAAATTGACGATGCTCTTTGTAAATTTCACTGCTTTGTGCGCTGATCACACTGTCTTGAAATTACTCCAAAATTTTCAAGGTTAGAATATATCTCAGTAAAAGAAGCAATGAGTCTGAATCACACACGCACAAATAGATCAGGTTCATTGAAACATAAGAGTCTTTAGTTAGGTGTTTGCCCAAAAACTTGAACTTTCAAGGTAAATTTGAGATCCTGGAATTAGAAAATGGTTACAGTTACTTCATTTTGCTGATTGATTACAATTTTTTTCCCCTAACATCAGGTTGGAAGTGGAGCTGGTTTACATACTGTGACCCATTTTTATATTAAACACAAACAGGATGAACCACATTTAGCACAGAAGCAGTAAAATTATTTTCCCCAGAGATTTTATGCCTACTGCGCCTACCCAACTTCAGAGCCTACTTGCATAAAAGTTAACACAATTCATCTGTAAAGTAACAGCAGTACTGATATAATGAAATAATAGCATGGATTTCTGCTTAACTTGGTACAAGGATTGATGCAAATTGTAGCACTCATTATTCTCTGAGTGATGCTTCAGTTAAATTCACTGTCAATCCAATAGCAACTCAGTCAAATACTTCAAACTGCACCTTAATTTGTTCCGAAACTCTGTTTGGGACAATTCGAGCTCTCCACAACGAAGGAAATGTGAGCTCAGTTTGATGCATAGCACAGAGGAGTTTTGACAATATATCACAAACAAAATGATTGCCAGCTGCATTTTACAATCTTACCTCAGGCACGTACAAGGGCAATGTCAGGCATAAAGTGATAGTGTTTATCTTCTGAATTAATTTTAAATTGTTTTCACAATGTTTGCGAAAATGAAATCCCAGACAAAATTTCTTTTGCAATGAATAGTGATTTGCAAGCATTTTGAGAAAATAAAATATATCGTATATGGAGTGACAAATTGTTTGCCAGCTTTTCTTGGTCTGTTTCTTTTTCTAAATTTGAATCTATTTTAGCAATTCCTAATGACAAAGGTGTCCTGTGGTGCCTTTTTTTTATAAGCAAGCCAGGGAGCAAGCTAGTGCACATCAAGGAAACTTGCAATTTCAGTTGAATATGGGCAGGGGCATAGGCATTATAATGAATGCTTAACTGTTTTCGAAAAAATTTCTGCAAAGCATTGCAAATAAATAGTAGAATTCCAACAGTGCAAAACAAGCACATTTGACCAATTGATTCTGCACGGACCACAATCCCACGCAGACCCTATTCCCATAATCCCGTATATTTACACTCCTAATCCTCCTGAAACTATGGTCAATTTAGCATGGCCAATCAACCTAATCTGCATATCTTTGGATCAGGAAATACTGGAGGAAATGAAGCCAGGAAATACTGATCTGGCATTAAAAAAATGAAGCTAACTCATTTATGTCATAGTTTCTTGTAAATTCTGTTACAGAAATATGAATTAACAAATAAATATGTAATTCATATTGTTATAATCCAAGTTAGAAACTCCAAGGTGTTTTATGAAGTCAGTTTAGATTGTAAGTGTTTTATTTTGAATTTTTGCACAGCGAAGCATGATTTGTTTCACTCCACTTATGATTCAAAAGGTTTACTATGGAGCTTTTATTAACCAAAGTTTATTTAAGAATACAGTTAACGTTTAGTAAGACAGTTAGCAACAAGTTTTACCAATTATAAACCCAAACAAAATCTTGAAATTATAAGTGCCTTGACATCTCAATGCACTGTTCCAACCAAACAAACATTCTTACCAACATGACCCTGTCCTAGGTTCAGCATAAAAATAAGTACACTCTTGTGATGTTGGATCTTATAGCTTTGCAGCACCTGCCATGAATTATCCCTTTGGATAGAGAGTTAAAACTCTGACCACTGCCTCAAGCTTTTAGCCAACAGAACACTGACAGCAAATTTTTCACTCCAGAGAATCAAGACAGATTGCTTCCCACTCACCATAACTTAGGATGAGAGGGGAGAGTTATAATTCAGATGTTAGAGGGAGATTTCTCATACAGAGGGACCCTGGAATGCCCTGCCAAGTAGGGTGGTGGAGGCAGGCACGCTAGAATTGTTTAAGGCTCACTTAGATAGGCACATCAGCAGACTAGAGATGGAGGGGTACAAAAGACTGTTCTAAATAAGCATCAAGAGCCTCAGGACATTCAATAGATTCCTATGGGCCGTCCAACATACTGTATGGCTCACCTGTCTTTTGAGCTTCTGGGGATTTTCTGTGAATGCCTGTATAAGCTGTGTATGTTTATTGGTGTCTTTTTTTTTACATCCATAGGTGATTCGGTCCGCCTTATTGGCCAACAGGGCATACACGCGGTAGGTCATGTGAGGGCTGTTCTTGGATGTTGCTTCAAGAGTTGCCTAGTGCTTCACATCATCAGTGTACGCTTAAAATGGATCAGCTGACAGGCAACACGACAGCTCAGTGACTATCACTACTTGCTGTGTAGATACATGGATTTGGGTCGGATCTCCGACTTGGGTCGGCATCTGTGGGAGTTTGCGCATTCACCCCATGCTTGTGTGGGTTTTCTCCGGGTGCTCCGGTTTCCTCTCGCACCTCAAAAATGTGCTTTTAGGCTGATTGGTGTTAACAAATTGTCCCTAAATTAGACCTCCCTCAATCTGGCACACATATAATTCTCTAAATTTCCACAGCTTTATTGTGGAGTCCAAGAGGCATAGGCAAAAGTCATAAGTAGAAGAAGGATTGGAATGAGGCGTTCATTGAATATTAAAATAGTGGTTTGTTGGGCCAAAGAGTCTGTTTCCTATGCTGTTTGTTGTTGTTTTTTTGGCCTTTGTTCACATCAGCCAGCAGAATTTCCAATACCAGCAAGAGATACACAAACATTTTTTTTCAGCCTCAATTCCAAGTAGATCATAACTAGACTTAAACTGACTATTGGACTTTCCCTGTGAAGGAATGACCTAACCCTGTCAATGAGTAACAAACAAGTCAATTCAAAAGGGTTATGAACTACATTGGGCCAAATTAAAAATAAATAAAATGCCCATTAAATCATTTCAGCAACAATGAAGGGGCATTTACTCAAACAGCTCAACACCACAATGAAAAGCAAAAGGGTAGCTTATATCTGCAGAGAACATGCTTAAGATATCTTTTCTTGAAGGCACAGTAGCGTCACAGTATAGAAAAGAAATCTGGAAATTCTGGCCCAATAACATCTTGACTGCATTTTCCACCATTTGAAGACAATAAAAAGTGACTTAGGTTTCTAATTTAAACAAGCTATGCTAGTATGAATGAGGGATGGAGATCTCTTAACACAATCATTTTTACATTAATTGCATACACTGTGGTAAATGGTTGTCCATGTAAGTATCATGTTGTGGTTGGATGGTTATGATCCTGTTTTATCTTTATTAGCAAAACTGAACTGGAGACGCATTGAAAAATATTTGGCAGTTATGTTCTGCACAAATTACATTTTAAGATAGACCATTGAATGATGATCATAACTGAATGCATTAACCATTGGAATTATAGCTAGTATCTATCATTTACTTAACAAAGGAAGGGGGCAAAAAACAGATGTAGGCACAAGGGGCCCGATTTTACCATTTTGATTCGAAGTATTCAATCTGGGTGCAATTCAGTTCTGACTTGGAAATCTGCTCTTAGACATCTCCATATGCATACAACCTGAAAGAAAAATGGCAAGTCTGAATTAGACTATGGGTGAAGCTTATGGTCCCTGAAACACTGCTGGTCTATTCGGAGCTTTGAATTGTGAGTGTGCAGTGAAAAAAGATTTGAAGATCGTGCCCCTGTCTCATCGCTCCTGGGTTGCAAAAAGCAGATGAAGCAGCCTGGGAGTGAAAAGCAGGAATGATGACCCACTCCCCCCAGACATTGTCCCACTCCTACAACATAATTGTCCCCGATCGTGATTCTTTGGCCCCCTTCTCCCCCACTTATCTCTCACAAATGGCAGCAGCTCCCTCCCCCACCCTGCTGCCCCCTCACTCCCCCTGCCGCCTCCACTAGAGATCCATTGGCCTCCCCTACCATCAGAGAATGATCTGGCCTCCCTCTGGCTCTCCCCTACCCTCCCACCTATAACTAGAAAATGATCGGGTTTCCCTCTCCCACACCAGAGAATGGTCTGGCCTCCATCTCCCCACCAGAGAATGATTGGGCCTCCCTCCTCTTCCCACAACTCACCAGAGAACAGCCTGGCCCACCCCCGCCCACCCACCTCCAGTCAGAGGGCATTTGAAAACTCTGAACTTACCTCTTCAGAAGCTAGAGCACCTGAAATAGACCTTCGCCGAGCATGTCTGTTTCTTGCTATTCTGGACGCACGAATACAATGGCAAAGGTGGGAATGCTGATAAAGTTAGACGGACAGTCTACTAATTCAATTTAAATGAATGCAAATGCATTTAAATCACCGTTGTGCCCGTTTCAGATGTCATTCGCCCATTTTTGGGCCTTGGTAAAGTGGGCATCTGTGCGGATGCAGGCATGGATCATGTTAATGGCCTCACTCCCGACTTTATCAAGTTTTCGCGCCCAAAAATGGGCATGACACAACGGTAAAATTGGGCCCAAAGAAAGGCAGTTAGAATTTATCATAGCTACTGTCTATAAATTATAACTATCTAAAATAGTTCCAGAGTTATGCTATGGTGTTTAGGGCCATTGGTCCCTTTGTACGATAACAACTTTTCACCAGCCATGCTGTAGCTACTGGCAAAATATTGTGTGTCCAACAGACAAAGAGCCCCACAAGACAAACAGGGCAGCTGAGTTTATTTGAGTTTAACAGGGAAAATTGTTTTTTTTTGCTTTCACTAAATCTAGTGTGGAATGCTTATTCTGTGATGGTTTTTATTTTGGGATTGTAGTCAAAAGGAAGTTGTGATGGTCCATAACAGAGGATTGTGAAACAATGAGAATTCAGGGTTTTATCCAAGGGTCCCCCAATCAAATGAAACGTTCATGTGACAATTTATCCAAAATGTGTATGTGTCACCCGCCTCCTTACTTCTTCCTCCTTTTTCTGCTTCTCCTCCGCGTCTTTCATCTCCTCCTGTTCCTTCTCTTCCTCATTTTGAAATCTTGGTTCCAAGGACTGTATCCTATTGATGTATTGCAGAGGATGCAACACACGACCACCTCTCATTGCACCTACTCTGGGAAGTACTGATCGGCTCCTCTAGAATAATCAAGTCAGTAAAACCAATATTTCAGCACAATAACCTTCCAATAGCCCAATGATCTTTTGCCTTGCAACACTGCTCTCACTGTTTGAAGATGGGTACATATGTTTAAGTTGATGAGCTAGCAGCACCATCTTTAGTCCTTCTCATCCAATAGTCACTCTTTGGTTTGACGTAGCAGCTCAAGTATTTATAGAACGGTGAATTGGTGCAGAATGAATGCATCATTACTGCTGCCAGTATCGTGTGCATTCACTTGTATGATGTGCTGAAACATGTTTGACATTATTGAGCAAGTGGCAAACTTTCCAGTTTTGGTACGTCTCAGCATTGAGATGCGATGCACACAAGCATAGAAATAGGAGCAGGAGCAGATCGTTCGGATCTTTGAGCTGGCACCACCATTCGATATGATTATAGTTGATCCTGTATCCCAATGCCATACTCCCTTGCTGACCCCATTCCCTTTTACATTTTTACAGCTTACATAGCAACACAGTGGTTAGCACTGCTGCCTCACAGTGCCAGAGACCTGCGCTCAGCTCCCTGCGTGAGTCACTGTCTGTGTGGAATTTGCACATTCTCCCCGTGTCTGGGTGGATTTCCTCTGGGTGCTCTGGTTTCCTCTCACAGTCCGAAAGAGGTGCATTGGCCATGCTAAATTCTCCCTCAGTGTAGCCGAACAAGTGCTGGAGTGTGGTGACTGGTGGATCATTGCTGTGTTACTTGTGACTAATAAATTAACTTTAACTTTAAATCTATCTATTTCTTTCTTAAATATATTCAGTGGCTTAGCCTCCACGGCCTTCTGTGAGTGAGAATTCCACAGGTTCATAAACCCCTGAATGAAAAAGTTTTTCCTCATCCTGGCCTTAAATTGCCTATCCTGTAACCTGAGACTGTGACCCCTTGCTCTAGAGCCCCCAGCTCAAAAAAAAGCAACATTCCTGCATCCAGTCTGTCCAGCCCTGTCATAATCTTATATGGTTCAATTAGATCCCCTCTCAGACTTCCAACTTGCAGTGAATGCAGGCCCAGTCAACCCACACAACCATCCTGACATCCCAGAAATCAGGTCGGTGAATGTTCACTGCACTTCCTCTATGGCAAGTACATCCTTTCTTTGGTAAATAGAATAAAACTGCACACAATACTCCAGATGTGGTCTCACCAAGACCCAATACAGCCGTAGTAAGGTATTCTTGCTCCTGTACTCAAATTCACTTGCAGTGAAAGCCAACACACCATTTGCCTTCCTAAATTCTTGCTGTAGCTGCATATTTGCTTCCAGTGGCCGATGCACCAAGTTTCTTAGTATGTCAACATTTTCTGACCTGTCACCATTTCAATAATCTTCTGCTATTCTGTTTTTGAACCTAGAGTTGATAACTTTGCATTCATTCATGTTATACTATATCTGCCATGTGTTTCCCCACTTACACAATATTACACAGCAACAGAAACAGAAAATGCTGGAACTTCTCCAAAGATGTGCAGGTTAGATTAGTTGACCTTGCTAAATGGCCCCTCCAATGCCCTCAGCACCCCTCCCCCTCTGCCCATCCCCCTCAGCCCCTCTTCCCTCAGCTCCCCACTCCCCTCGAACTCCCATTCAGCACCCCCCCCCCCCCCCCCCCCCCCCCCCCTTTCAGGCCAAGGCTGCACTGCCCCTGGCATTTTGGCACTGACACCTTGGCCTCGTGTCTTGAGCTTCCAGGGGATCAAGTAAATAGGTCCAGTGGTTATTTGTACTCTGCCACTTGTAGGCTACAGAGGGATTGTCTCTCAAGGGTCCTGGGAGATTGGCTGGATTTGGGTTGGAGGTAAGGAGTTGTTCTTGAAGCTGTCCCTTAGGATGGGGATCCCATGGCTATCTAGCCATGTCTAGCCCCAGCAGACGTGAAGATCACTCCTTATATGGTGATTTCAGACAGTTCTGTGATCATCATCCTCATTACCGCCTGTCAGTTGTGAAAACTTTTTAGTGGCCTGGTCACTTTAAACCCGATGACCCCCTGGACAGCTGGCAGGATTTTAAATCATTGCAACACTCCATTCTGCAGCAGCGACTTCTGTTTCTTTCTGTCAGAAGCTGAAAGTGTGAGCAGATCCCTATGAAGTCCTCTGATAGAGAGAAGATGTCAATTTCACTGGGTAGGGTAGGGGAGGTGTTTGCTAGGAACATTGCCTCTGGCTAGGTAAGGATGCTTTTTACGAGCCCTTTTCCCCTCTCCTCATCCACATCTCCATGTTTTCATTACTTTCTCCATATCCCTGCCATGCAGCCTCTGTGCAGTATATCGGACCGGGATAGAGGGGTTGAATAAAACCACAGCTGACTTTTGAAAATGTTTTAATGCTCATGAAAAAAAAATTCTGCTGACTTTTAACTTACTACTATGCAATTAACTTTCCACATGGGTGAAACCAATTAATGTTTAACTATGCCCTTTAGCAGGTAAAGACAAATTTATCATTTTGCAGAGTAAAATATTAATTTTGCATTAGTTGTTTCAATTGTAAATATTAAAATAGATTCCCACAGTGTGTGCCAAAAGATTTTACCAGCAGTGATTTATGGGGTTTGCTTTTTCCTATTCATTCGTGGGATGTCGGTGTCGCTGTTAGCCTAACATTTATTGAACATCCCTAATTACCTTTGAGAAGGTGATGATGAGCTGTTTTATTGAACTGTTATAGTCCATGTGCATAGATACACCCACAGTGCAGTTAGAGAAGGAGTTCCACGATTCTGACCCAGTGACAGGGAAGGAACGGCATTATATTTCCAATAAGAAGTCTCACAACATCAACTTAAAATCCAAAGATTTATTTGGTAACATAAGCTTTTGGAGCACTGCTCCTTCATCAGGTGAGTGTAGAGTTGGAGTCACAAAAAGAGCATATATATATAGACACAGACTCAATTGCAAGGTAATGGTTGGAATGAGAGTCTTAACAGGTAAACAAGTCTCTATAGATACAGACAGCGCAAGTGGGGAGAGGAATAGTCACAGGTTAAAAGGTATGAATTGTCTCAAGCCAGGACAGTTAGTAGAATTTTGCAAGCCCAGGCCAAATGGTGGGGGTGACATATAGTGTGACATGAACCCAAGACCCTGGTTGAGGCCATCCTCATGCATGCAGAACTTGACTATAGGTTTCTGTTCATCGATTCTACATTGTCTTGAAAAGCACCTTGGAGAACACTTACTGGAAGGTCAGAGGCTGAATGCCCTTGACTGCTGAAGTGTTCCCCAACAGGAAGGGAACACTCCTGCTTGGTAATTATCAAGTGGTGTCTGTTCATCTGCTGTCACAGCATCTGCATTGTCTTACCATTGTACCATGCCTCGGGACATCCTTTCCTGCAACGTATCAGTAGATAATATTGGCCAAGTCATATGTGTTTTCCTGCAGCGTATCAGGTAGACAATGTTAGCCTAGTCTCAAGAGATATATTTCCAACTCTGGATGGTGAGCGGTTTAGAGGAGAACCTCCCCAGTGTGGTGTTCCCAGTTATCTGCTGCTCTTGATCTTCTCGATGACATTGGCCCTGGATTTGGAAAATGCTGTCTAAGGAACCTTTATGAGCTCCTGCAATGCATCTTATAGATGGTATACATGGCTGCCAGTGTGCATCAGTGGTGAAGGGAGTGAATATTTGTCAATGGGGTATTAATTAGGTAGATTGCTTTGTCCTAGATGGTCTCAAGCTTCTTGAGTGAAGGCCAGAATTAGATGAGTGCAGTAAGCTGAGAGGCTTGTGATGCTGGAAGAAGTTGCAGAGATTAGGTAAATTGAGATGAGCAGTGGGTTTGAAAACAAGGATGAGAATTTCAAAGTCAAGGCATTGTTTGACTGGGACTTAATATAGACCGGTATAGATAGGGTTGATAGCAAAAGGAACTGGGTGGAAGTTCGGACATGGGCAGAGTTTTGTATGATTTTAAGTTTACAGAATGTACAATATGGAGGGCTGACTAAGAGCACATTAAAAAGGTCAAGTCTCGAGGTAACCAAAGCATAAATAAGGGTTTCAACAGCGCAGGGAGGCTTTGTGAATAGTAGGTAGAATCCCCTGCCTCTGATTCAGAAGCTCTGGGTTCAAGTTCCATCCCAGAAGGCACATTCATAATGTTTAAAATTTATTTATTAGTGTCACAAATAGGCTTACATTAACTCTGCAGTGAAGTTACTGTGAAAATCCCCTAGTCATTATACTGTGGCACCTGCTCGGGTACACTGAGGGAGAATTTAGCATGGCCAATGCACCTAAACACAACATCTTTCAGACTTTGGGAGAAAACCAGAGTATGAAAAGAAACACACACACAACAAATGCCGCACAGGCAATGACCAAAGCCGGGAATCAAACCTGGCTCCTTGGCACTTTGAGGCAGCAATCCTAACCATAGAGCCACTGTGCCATCCTAATGTGGTCAAACAGATTGAGTACCAACTTGCAAAATCCTTCCACCATGCCAATGGCTAGCAGCAAGAATGGGAGTTACTCTTGGTCAGTGAAGTTTAATGTGGAATGGTGTTCCTCTATCTATAAGCCCCAGGTGAGAGACTGAAGACCTGTTCTTGAACTTATTAACTATGGAAACAGACAGAAATCTATCTTAGTGCATTATAGGTGCAGAAAGGAAATTTAAAAACAGCAAAGAAGCTGAGGCCAGCCTCTAATTCTGCCACAGTTAAATTTATATCATCTATTTCTGAATGTTCTATGCATCTCAATATTTTATATATTGTATGGATTAGCATGGGTCAGCTGGCTTCTTCATTTGCTTTTGCTTACATGTAATATTAAAATAATGTTTTATATGCAGTGTTGCCTGTGAGCTGTGTCTATTAAGAAATGATTGCAATTTAAACCGCTGCGCTGTAAATTTGAAATTTGCCTAATAAAATTTATAGAATATGCTCAACATTTAATCAAGGGTGGTAAGGGTATGGAATGCCCTGCCTGCTCCAGTCGTAGATGCGCCAAGTTTGGGGGCGTTTAAGAGGTCCGTGGATAGGTTTATGGATGAAAAGGGAATGGTTTAGGTTGGAGGGTCGTTGCTTTTTAGAACATAGAACATAGAACATTACAGCGCAGAACAGGCCCTTCGGCCTTCGATGTTGCGCCGAACAATTATGAAAAAAAAAGGAATGCCCCTCCAAACTAAACCATTCCCTTCTCTTCCATAAACTTATCAACTAACCTCTTAAATGCCACCAAACTTGGCGCATCTACAACTGCCGCAGGCAGGGTATTCCACTCCCTAACCACCCTCTGGGTAAAGAACCTACCTCTGATATCCGTCCTATAACTATCACCCCTTAATTTAAAGCTGTGTCCCCTCGTGCTAGCTTTCTCCATCCTAGGAAAACGGCTATCACTGTCCACCCTATCCAAACCTCTAATCATCTTATATGCTTCAATAAGATCCCCCCTTAGCCGCCTCCTTTCTAACGAAAAACAACCTCAAATCCTTCAACCTCTCTTCATAGGACCTGCCCTCCATACCAGGCAACATCCTGGTAAACCTCCACTGTACCCTCTCCAATGCCTCCACATCTTTCTTATAATGTGGGGACCAGAACTGCACACAATACTCCAAGTGCGGCCGCACTAGAGTTTTGTACAGTTGCAACATGACGTTGCGGCTCCGAAATTCAATCCCCCTACCAATAAAAGCTAAGACTCGGTATGCCTTCTTAACAACCTTATCGACTTGATTGCCAACTTTCAGGGATCTATGCACATATACAACAAGATCCCTCTGTTCTTCAACACTATTAAGAGTCCTACCATTAGCCCTATACTCTACACATTTGTTATTCCTGCCAAAGTGAATTACCTCACACTTTTCCACATTAAAACTCCATTTGCCACCTCTCGGCCCAGCTCTGCAACTTGTCCAAGTCTCTCTGCAAACTAGAACACCCCTCTTCACTATCTACCACTCCACTGACTTTGGTGTCATCTGCAAATTTACTAATCCATCCTTCAATACCCTCATCCAGATCATTTATACAAATTACAAACAGCAGGGGCCCCAAAACAGACCCCTGAGGTACACCACTTGTCACCGAACTCCAAGATGAATATCTCCAATCAACCACCACCCTCTGTCTTCTACCTGCTAGCCAATTCCTAATCCAATTAGCTAAATCACCCTCTATCCCATACATCTGCATTTTCTGCAGAAGCCTTCCATGGGCCACCTTATCGAACGCCTTACTAAAGTAAGACGACCAATTTTCTCAATTGGTTGGCGCAACATCGAGGGCCGAAGGGTCTGTTCTGCGCTGTAATGTTCTATGTTCTATAAAATTCTCCATGAATCCGCACTTGGAGTATTGTGTGCAGTTCTGGTCGCCACATTATAAGAAAGATGTGGAGGCATTGGAGAGGGTACAGAGGAGGTTTACTAGGATGTTGCCTGGTATGGAGGGCAGGTCCTATGAAGAGAGGTTGAAGGATTTGAGGTTGTTTTCGTAAGAAAGGAGGCGGCTAAGAGGGGATCTTATTGAAGCATATAAGATGATTAGAGGTTTAGATAGGGTGGACAGTGATAGCCTTTTTCCTAGGATGGAGAAAGCTAGCACGAGGGGACACAGCTTTAAATTAAGGGGTATGAGTTATAGGACGGATATCAGAGGTAGGTTCTTTACTCAAAGAGTGATTAGGGAGTGGAATGCCCTGCCTGCAGCTGTTGTAGATGCGCCAAGTTTGGTGGCGTTTAAGAGGTTAGTTGATAAGTATATGGATGAGAAGGGAATGGTTTAGTTAGGAGGGGCATTGCTTTTTATTTTGGTCGGCACAACATCGAAGGCCGAAGGGCCTGTTCTGTGCTGTAATGTTCTATGTTCTATGTTCTATGTTCTATGAATCAGATTCCATTTTGATCTGTACTATAATGCAACTATTGCCAGCATTGGCAAATATTCATCTGATTCACTTGCGTACCTGTATATCTTCAGGCTTACAAGGGCTGGCACAGTGGTTAGCACTGCTGCCTCACAGCATCGGGGACTTGGGTTCAATTCTGGCCTTGGGTGACCATCTACGTGGAGTCTGCACATTCTCCCTATATGGGTTTCCTCCAGGTGCTCTGGTTTCCTTCAATAACCCAAAAATGTGCAGGTTAGACTGATTAGCTACGCTAAAATGCCTCTTAGTGTCTCAAGATGTGTGGGTTAGTAGAGTAAATACGTAGGGTTACAGGGGTAGGAGTGGGTGGGATTGCTGTTGGTGCAGGCTCGATGAGCCAAATGGCCTCCCTCTGTACTGTAGGGTTTCTATGATAACTCTATGATCTTCCTTTAACATTTGGTTATCTGAAAATCAATTTGTCAGGAATAAAGGGCTGTTTCTTTTTTCCATGAGGCTTTGTTTGAAAAATGGTTTTGAAATAGATTGAAAGGTTGGCAAGGAAACTGTGAGACATCCATAGTTAGCTGACAGCCAGCAGTTCATAGTGGGCAGAATTTTACCGGCATGTCAACCCGAAGTTCGTATGATCCCGCCCCGAGACTAATGGAGAATGGCGTTCTCCAAGCATCATCTACTCCTGGAATCAAGGCGGACATGCTGATATAATTCCAGCCAGTGCGTCTTGGGTCTTTGAAGTCACACCTTTGAAGAGTAGGCAGCAAATTTGAGATTAAAATGTTAATACCATCTTTAGGACAGTAGAATAGACGTAGCGAAGCAACACATCACCACACAGACATGATTGTATTCAAGAATTGCAAAATAAGGCTCACATTCTTTGTGGTCAGAATGCTCAGTAATGATGATCTCTTGTAACTACAGTCATTCCTTTCTGTTTGATATGGATAGAATACAACAGCACAAAAATAGAGAATGTCAAAGTGCTGAATGGAGACCCATTGTGAAAACCAGACTTTTAACTCAATTTCTAAGTTCTGGAAATGGCACTAAAGTTTATGTCATTATGTTCTGATTATTTTGCACAGCAGTCAAAACCAACCAAATTGTACATCTCAATTGTGTAGCTTTTCTATCAGTTATCAATCGATATAATAACAAAAACATCATACAAAAAATAAGCTAAAGGTCTGCACAGTTCCTTAAAAATAAAGTGCAAATGCTTCTTTTTAAATATTCTGATAAATTAGTATTTTTCATAGAATCCCTACATTACAGAAGAAGGCCTTTCGGCCCATTGAATCTGCATCAACTCTTTGTCAGGGCATCTTATCCAGGCCCCATACCTGACTTCTTGAGAAGGTGAGAGGGCATGGGATCCAAGGGGCTTTGGCCTTGTGGATCCAGAACTGGCTTACATGCAGAAGGCAGAGAGTGGTTGTGGATGGGTCTTTTTCTGCATGGACGTCAGTCACCAGTGGAGTGCCCTAGGGATCTGTTCTGGACCCTTGATGTTTGTCATTTTCATAAATGACCTGGATGAGGAAGTGGAGGGATGGGTTAGTAAGTTCTCCAATGATACGAAGGTTGGTGGTGTTGTGGATAGTCTGGAGGGATGTCTCAAGTTGCAGCGAGATACAGATAGGATGCAAAACTGGGTGGAGAAGTGACAAATGGACTTCAACGCGGATAAATGTGTGGTGGTCCATTTTGGCAGGACCAATGGGATGAAGCAGTATAATATCAAGGGTAGAAATCTTGGCAATGTTGAGGAGCAGAAAGATCGTGGGGTCCGGGTCCATAGGACTCTTAAATCAGCCCCGCAAGTTGAGGATGTGGTCAGGAAGGCATATGGTGTACTGGCCTTCATTAATCAAGGGATTAAGTTTAGGAGTCGGCAGGTAATGCTGCAACTTTATAAGACCCTTGTCAGACCACACTTGGAGTACTGCGTGCAATTCTGGTCACCTCACTATAGGAAGGATGTGGAAGCTATTGAGAGGGTGCAGAGGAGATTTACAAGGATGTTGCCTGGATTGGGAAGCATACCTTATGAAGATAGCTTAAGGGAACTAGGTCTCTTCTCCCTGGAGAGACAAGGGTTGAGAGGTGACCTGATAGAGGTTTATAAGATGTTGAGATGAATAGATAGGGTGGATTCTCGAAGGCTATTTCCCAGGACTGAAATTGTCACTACAAGAGGACACAGATTTAAGGTGCTGGGGGGCAAGTACAGAGGAGATGTTAGAGGTAAGTTTTCCGCTCAGACGGTGATGAGTGAATGGAATCGGCTGCCATCAGTGGTGGTAGAGGCGAACTCGCTGGGATCTTTTAAGAGACTTCTGGATGAGTACATGGGATTTAGTGGGATTTGGAGTTGCAGATAGTTCTATGGCCTGGTAGGTACTGATATGATCGGCACAACTTGTGGACCGAAGGGCCAGTTTGTGCTGTAGTGTTCTATTTGGACCGACTAGAACCCCATGTATTTAACCTGCTAATCCACCTGATCTTACTCATCATTGAACACAAAGTGGTAATTTAGCGCAGCCAATCAACTTAACCTGTACATCTTTGGAGAAAACCAGACCATCTGGAAGAAACTGAAGTAGACCTCATTTGGAATATTATGTGCAGTTCTGGTCGCCTCACTGTAGGAACGATGTGAAAGCTATTGAGAGGGTGCAGAGGAGATTTACAAGGATGTTGCCTGGATTGGGAGGCATGCCTTATGAAGATAGGTTGAGAGAACTGGGTCTCTTCTCCCCGAGAGACAAAGGTTGAGAGGCGACCTGATAGAGGTTTATAAACTGTTGAGAGGAATAGTTAGGGTGGATTCTTGGAGGCTATTTCCCAGAGATGAAACAGTTGCTACGAGAGGACACAGGTTTAAGGTGCTGGGCAGCAAGTACAGAGGAGATGTTAGAGGTAAGTTTTTCACTCAGAGGGTGGTGAGTGAATGGAATCGGCTGCCGTCAGTGGTGGTAGAGGTGAACTCGCTGGGGTCTTTTAAAAGACTTCTGGATGAGTACATGGGATTAAATGGAATTTGGAGTTACAGATAGTTCAATGGTCTTGTAGGTATGGGTATGATCGGCGCAACTTGTGGGCCAAAGGGCTTGTTTGTGCTGTAGTATTCTAGGTTCTATGTTCTATATTCTAGACACAGGGAGAATGTGCACACTCAACACAGACAGTGACCCAAGCCAGGAATCGAACCCGGATCTCTGGCACGATGGGGCAACAGCGCTAATCACTGTGCCACTGTGCAAAAGTTTTTGCAAAAGTAATAGAAAATCAACTCCTCAATTAAAAAAAATGCAAAGATTTCAGTTAACTTTAACACAGTGGATAATAATAGAGCAATTATATTTATCAAGCAGGCAAACATATTTGTGATGTTTTGAGGTCCAGTTACTATGTGGGCTTACGTGGCAAGCATTCCAATCCATCCACTGGTGTTCTTTGAGGGAAGAATAAGGTCTTGGTTCACAAGAATGATCCCAGGAATGAAGGGTTTGTCATATGAGGAGCAATTGAGGAGTCTGGGTCCATACTCAATGGAGGTTAGAAGGAGGAGAAAGGATCTGATTGAAATTTACAGAATACTGAGAGGCCTAGGTAGAATGGATATGCAGAGGATGTTTCCACTAATGAGAGAGATTAGAACTCAAGGGCACAATCTTAGTGTGAAGGCAAGCTCTTTAGAACTGAGATGAGGAGTAATTTCTTCAGCCAGAGGATGGTGAATCTGTGAAACTCATTCCTATAGAGGGCTATGGAAGCCAGATCATTGAGTGTCTTTAAGACGGAGATAGATAGGCTCTTGATCAATATAGAGGTCAAGTGTTATGGGGAGGAAGCAGGAGAATGAGGATGGAAATCATATCAGCCATGATTAAATGGTGAAGCAGACTCAATAGGCTGAGTGGTCGAATTCTGCTCCTATATCTTAATGTCTTATGGAATGTTGGCCAGGACACAATTAATACATCACTATTCCTCAACTACCTCCAACAGAACCCAAGCACACAGCAAAAACTTGGTTCCACGTCCCATTAAAAGAAAAATGCTTCTGATAGCATTCCCTTGGTAGTATTTTGGTGTGCTTACTGGGCTGATCTTTGATGTGTTCCCTCCACACTCATTTTGCAAATGGCACCTTACATGCTTAAGGTATATTGTCGGGCTTGAACTCCAAAACTTCTAATCCTCAGGCAAAACTATCACCAACTGAGCCAAGTTGGAGTTGCTATTATGCATATTACATTAAGTCAGAAAAATGATTAGTGCATTTTAAAATGGAACAAGACATTAACTTCATGATCCCATTTGAAGGATAACTGCAGTTTATTAGAAGCTGTTATAAGAAACTGCAGATATTGTATTTATGGAGATCAGACCTATTCTTTGGATCAGAGAAAGGAGTATTATGTTTAACCTTTTTCTCTTCCAGTGCTTGCTGTAAAACCCCCAGCAGCGTAGTTTTTATATGAAACGCACCTCAATTGAAAACCTTTAACTTTGTTTATGCAAAGTCATGATAGAATTAAAAAGTCAATTGACACAGTCTCTTCACTAATGTTACCACTGAGTGAGGAGTTTCAGCGTCTTAAGCTCTTGAGCCACAACAAGTTTCTAAATTGATGATAAATCTAAGATAGCAAAGTATTGCATTCTGTAAACTAGCCGTGAAGGAGCAGTTGTTTCTCTCACTACTGGATCAAGATCTGTGGGAGGCCACAAACCTGCTAAAAGGAAAATGATTAATTAATTTAATCGTGAATGGGTTCACTTCCCCTAAGATCATTAAATCTGTATAGCAGTGGGCACACATTTATGTTTAAGTTTATTTATTAGTATCGCAAGTAAGCTTACATTAACATTGCAAAAAAGTTACTCTGAAAATCCCCCAGCCGGCACGCTCCGGTGTCTGCTCGTTTACACTGAGGGAGAATTTAGCATACCTAACCAGCATGTCTTTCAGGAAACTGGAGCACCCTGAGTAAACCCACAAAGATGCGGAGAGAATGTGCAGATTCCACAAAGAGAGTGACCCAAGCCAGTAAACAAACCCGGTCTCTTGCACTGAGGTAGCAGTGCTAACCACTGTGCCAATATCGAAATTGGGGAGAAGCTAGATACTCTGAAGATGTGTGGGTAAGGAGTTAGGGGAATTAGGAGGGTAAATATGTGGGATTACTGGGTTGGGTTGGAGAAAAGGTTTTTGTTAGTTCAGGTTTGATGGGCCAAATGGCTTCCTTCTGTACTGCAAGATTTCTATTCTATTCTGGATAGTTTTAATTTAGGCTAGTTAGCACTTTTTCCATTTAGTTTGGCAAGTCTAAAAATGTACAAATATCTTGGCAGAGAAATCAATCTTCTGGGTCAAATGTGTGTCATGCCTCTGGTTGAAGGTAATTATTCTGTTAACATTTATCCTTGTCACTTTCAAATCACTGATCTAAGCGTGAAACCACCATCTCAGTTGAATAGCAATGTTATCCACCAATCTGAATTCTCTTGTGGTTGGATAGACATGCGAGTGAATCTTCTGATAGCCAATTTAACATGCATCAAAATGTCCCACTAGTCCAGTGTGTCGTGTATTCATGTTCCCCAGTGGTCTATGGAACCCCTAATTCCCCACATGTTAGCTGTTCTGTCTCAGAAAGCAGACTCAGATATCAATCGTGACACTGTGTTTTCCTCTATTGGAGGGGAAGTGAAAAGTCTGTAATAAGCAAACACTTGTCTCTGGTTATGGAATAACAATCAGAGAACTGAACTTGCAATTAGTTGCAGAGAAAAGTAGCAGATAGGAGTTGGATTCAGTTTGAGATGTAATTATAAACAGAAATAATGTGGAGTTGTTTGAACATTAACTGTGACTGAAGAAATGCAAATACAAAATATAGACAGCCAAAATGAAAGATTAGAATTTTATCCCTTAGATATCATAGAATTATAGAATCATACAGTGCAGAAGAGGCCATTTGGCCCATCAAGTCTGCACCTACAAGTGAGAAACACCTGACCTCATATGTGATCTTATCTGTCAGCACTTGACCATAGTTTTGAATGATATGGCGTACTAAGTCTACATCCAGGCATTTTTTAAAGACTCACTTCTGCCAACCTCCCAGGCAGCACATTCCAGACTGTCATCACCCATTAGGTAAAAATGTTTTTCCTCAAATCCCCCCAAACCTTCTGTCCCTAACTTTGAATGTATACCTCCTCGTGGCTGACCCTTCAATGAAGGAAAACAGCTGATCCTTATCTACTATGTCCATGCCCTTCATAATCATGTACACCTAGATCAGGTTGGCTCTCAGTCACCTCTGTGCCAATGAAAACAAGCCAACCTCTCTTCATAACTTAAATGCTCCAACCCAGACAACATCCTGGTGAATCTCCTCTGCACCCTCTCCAGTGCAATCACATCCTTCCAATAATGTGGCAAACAGATCTGCACATAGTACTCGAACTGTGACCTCACCAAATTCTAAATGAATAAACATGGCAGAAACAGTTAACAGTATATTGATAAACTTTAAACTTTAGCTAGGGATTTCCTTGGAGTTGCTGAAATTGCACTCAAGGTGGCATATTGCACTTATACTGTCATTGATAAGATCACTTCAAAAGCTTTGTGAAGCATGTTGTAAGGTTGAGTGTTGTCCCATGATGAGCTCTAGAAACTTGTATGGTTGAAAAACTATATTCATGTATACAGGATACAATCCTGTCTAAGCTGCTGCCTTCTGGCTGACATCCACCAGACTCAAATCTCTGCATGAATATTCCTAAATATTCCTAAATACTGTTTCCCGAGTCCAACATTCACTCTTACATTCTCCAACATCCTAATGATAAACGTCCCCCACTCCAAATTTTGCCTAAATGTAATCATGATAATATTTTCATGCAGGTTGAGTCGTAGAGTCTTAGACTTTTGCAGTATGGAAACAGGTCCTTTGGCCCAACTTGTCCATGCTGCCTCTTTCTTTAGACCCTGAAGCTAGTCCCAATTGCCTGCATTTGGCCCATATCCCTCTTTACCCATCCATGAGAGCAACTGTTTGACTCTGAGGTTTGGACTTCACTTTCCATCTTGTGTTCAGCTTTGATATTGCTTTCCATGTTGTGGAGTCTCCTTGTCCTTTTGTTACTTTACAAGCTCGGCATTTGGGTTGATTCTGCACCGCTTCTTAATTTCAGCACGCATAATGGATCAGTTTTGCTGGCAAACTTTTGACCGCCTGACAATATGGATGGTTATTCCAAAATCACGTCTTCCATAGATTGGAGTATACACAAAAAAGTATCGTTGGCCATTTTCACTTTTATTGGATGGAAAAACTCACCTGGTTTGGAAGTTGTTGTGTAAGGAGAAGCAGATTTAATTTTCAAAGAGGGGCCATATAGACTTTAAGGGCCTGATTTTACCATTTTCATTCTAAGTGCTGAATCTGGGCACAATTCAGATCTGATTTGGAAATCTGCTTTCAGGTACCACCCATACGTGCTTAAACTTGAAAAAAATTGAATCCGAATTGTGCTATGGGTGGGGCTTAGCATATCCAAAACAATCGGAGCTCCGAACTATGCATGAGCATTTAGAAAAACATCGCTTCCGGGCTGCAAAAAGCAGATAAAGGGGCCTAAGTATCTTGGTCCACAGATATCTCCCCCTCCGCTATAACGTAACTTTCCTCCTTATCCACCGTCACCTCCACATTACCCAGACAGATTGCGACCCTCTGCCCCCTTATTTCCCATAGATCACCCACAGACTGGCAGCAGACCCCCCCCCTCTGCCCCGTCCCAAGAATGATCAGGCCTCCCCCACATCCCCCACCAGAAAATTATCAGGTCACCCCATTCCCCTCCCCCAAAGAGAATGATCGGGCCTCTCACACACCCCTCACTCACCTCCCTGCGCCCCCCCCCCCCCACCCCCCAGAGAAAGTTCGGGCTGCACCCCTATCAGATTAAAATCTGGTCTTCCTCCCCCTCTCCTCCCCCCCGCCTCCCAACAGAGATACATCTGATCCGCCTCTCCTCCCAACCAGAAAATGATCGGGCCTCCCTTCTCCCACAGCAACCCCCTTCTCCCCCCACCAGACAATTATCTGCTCCCCCCACCACCACTGATCTGAGTCAGAGAGCTGTTGGAAGCTTTGAACTTACCTCCAGCAGCTGGAGCACCTGAAATAGACCTTTGCCGAGCATGTCTGTTTCGAGTCAAATCTGGACTCGCGAATACAATGGTAAAGAGGGAAATGTTGATAAAGTTGGACGAGCAGATGTAGCAGTGTATCCATCCATTCAGCCCTCTGTTTTCTTGTTCGAACCTGATGTTCACACATACCTTAAAAATCTCCTTCTCCAGAATGCCAATTTTGTGCCTGTTTGGCCCTTTGAGCTGTCTTAATTGGTTTGCCTGTGGTGATTTACCATCCATGACTGTTTTCAACACAGGGGAGTTCAGCTTAAAGTTCTTTTTTAAATGATTTGTGGTAATTATTTTTCTTTCCTTTCCAAACTAGTTGGGATTTGGTGGGATCCCATTGTGGCGATAGAGCTATTTTCACCTTCACTGATTCTGCAGAAAATCTTTTGAACAAAATCTTGCTGCAAACTTTTGATCTGATTTGCTTTATTATGTATTAACATACAGTGAAAAGTATTGTTTCTTGCATGCTACTTAGATGAAGCATACCTTTCATAAAGAAGGAAAGGAGAGAGTGCAGAACATTAGTCATAGCTAGGGTATAGAGGAAGGTCAACTTAATGCAAGGTAAGTCTATTCAAAAGCGTGACAGTAGCAGCAAAGAAGCAGTTCATGAGTCAGTTGGTACATGACTTCAGACCTTTGTATGTTTTCCCAAGGAAGAAGGTAGAAGAGAGAATGTCAAGGGTGATTGGGATTCTCAATTATGCAGGCTGCGTTGCGGAGGCAGTAGGAAGTGTTGACAGAATCAGTGCACAGTAGGTTGGTTTACATGATGGATTAGGCTCGATGGGCCAACTGATTTCCTGATCTTGGAGGATTGAACTGAAGCATTCTTTTGTTTTTGAGTTTGCTTCAAAAATAATAACATTTTTTTGTTCACACATGGGTGCCATGTGCCATGTATCATGGGGTTGACTTTGCATCCAGGTTTCAGCGTTCTCCAAATCGAGCTCATTAAAACGGTCAGTCTGCTAATGCTCCATAGGGCAACATGGTGGCACAGTGATTAGCACTGCTGCCCTTATTGCTCCAGGAACCTGGTTCAATTCCAACTTTGAGTGAATGTCTATGTGGAGTTTATACATTCTCCTGTGTCTATGCAAGCATTCTTTGTGTGCTTGGTTTCCTCTCATGGCCCAAAGCTGGAAAGGTTAGGAGGACTGGTCATGTTAAATTGTTCCTTGGTGTCCCAAGATGTGTAGGTTAAATGGATTAGCAGGATAAATACGTGGGGTCACAAGAATAGAGTCTGGGTATTGTAGTCTTCTAGAGAGAGTTGGTCAGACTTGATGGGCTGAATGGCCTCTTTCCGCACAGCAGGGATTGTATGATTGTGGCACCAAATTTAAAAGCTATTTTAAACCATTTTGGATTTTGCTCACTCTTTTAGAACATAGAACATAGAACCAAGATCCCTCTGTTCATCAACACTATTGAGAGTCCTACCATTAGCCCTATACTCTACACATTTGTTATTCCTGCCAAAGTGAATTACCTCACACTTTTTCACATTAAACTCCATTTGCCACCTCTCGGCCCAGCTCTGCAACTTGTCCAAGTCTCTCTGCAAACTATAACACCCCTCTTCACTATTTACCACTCCACCGACTTTAGTGTCATCTGCAAATTTACTAATCCATCCCTCAGTACCCTCATCCAGATCATTTATAAAAATTACAAACAGCAGGGGCCCCAAAACAGATCCCTGAGGTACTCTACTAGTAACCGAACTCCACAATGAATATCTTCCATCAACCACTACTCTCTGTCTTCTATCTGCTATGATGTAAATTCTATCTGCTAGCCAATTCCTAATCCAATTAGCTAAATCACCCTCTATCCCATACATCTGCATTTTCTGCAGAAGCCTTCCATGGGCCACCTTATCGAATGCCTTACTAAAGTCCATATATACCACATCAACTGCCTTACCCCCCTCCACCTCTTTGGTCACTTTTTCAAAAAACTCAATAAGGTTAGTAAGGCACGACCTACCCTTCACAAAACCATGCTGACTATCCCCAATCAATTCATTTCTCTCTAAATAACTATAAATTCTATCCCTAATAATTCTCTCCAATACTTTGCCCACAATAGAAGTAAGACTCACCAGCCTATAATTCCCCGGAAAGTCTCTCTTCCCCTTCTTGAACAATGGGACCACATTTGCTATCCTCCAGTCTTCCGGCACTATACACGTAACCAACGACGACCTGAAGGTCAGAGCCAGAGGCTTTGCAATTGCCTCTCTCACCTCCCAGAGAATCCTAGGGTAAATCCCGTCCGGCCCAGGGGACTTATCTAACTTCAAACCCTCAAAAATATATAGCACATCCTTCTTATCTACTTCAATACTTTCCAGTTTGCAACCCTGTATCCCAGTGTTCTCCAAAACTACATTTACATCTCCCTCCGTGAATACCGAAGAGAAATATTTGTTCAGTGCCTCTCCAATCTCTTCAGGCTCCACGCACAACTTCCCACTGCTGTCTCTGACTGGCCCTAATCTTGCCCTAACCAATCTTCTATTCTTAACATATCTAAAGAAAGCTTTAGGATTCTCCTTGATCCTATCAGCCAAAGTCTTCTCGTGTCCCCTTTTAGCCCTTTTGCAGTCTGACTAGGAGCCTAATCTTGATTGGGTTTCACAACAAACTTCTAGATGCTGGAATCTTTTAGACTGCAGAGTTGGGTTTTTTTTTTGCGCACCTGTGATGGAGTTCCTTCCAGTTGTTAGTTGGAGGTCTTCAAGGCAGGGGAATTTCCCTCAACTCAGACTATAACTTCTTTAACAATATTTGGGATTTTGTAGTTTTTAGGATGGCTGTACGTTACTGCATGAAGAGGTTTAGAAAATGTATTGTGGCAAATACATGTTTATTAATTAAACACAACCATATGCATCTTGTTATGATAATGGAGAAAATGGGTTCTACCAAACAGAATCAGGCAAAGGAAGAGGGAAAATAGTCTGAGTCATCTGAAAACAGTGCTGAAAGACAGCAGCAATTTTTTTCTCTCTCGTTCTCTCTCTGAAATTAAGAGTGTCTTCACCAAAGTACACATCTTGAACAAGTCAACTCTACGATTCTACAGGAAACCAACAATATATGCTTCAAAGGCAAGCAAGGAACCAATCATATATTCTTTTGAAAGTATCCTGAGTCTTTTTTTGATCAAATAGGTCTTCTTTAAACAATTCTACATGTCTGTGGTTAACTGGTAAAGTTGCAGGTAGATCCCACTCAGTCACAGTCTCCTGTCATCATGACAACTAGGATTGATGACAATTTTGCAAGTTCCATACTTTGGGAATTGGTGAATGAAGCACCCTAATGGAAATAGAGAATAAAACAGCTTTTATTTGGTCTAAATGCATGATAAAAATGTACGTTTCTGTCTCACTGAAGACTTGGAATGTTGGCTTTTACTGAAGAAGAAATAAAGTAATTATTTGATTTATTTAATTTTATTTTATTTAACACAATTAGGCACTGTAGTACACACATAAGATCTTTCATTAAGGCTCTTTTGTAGCGAGGACCGTATTTAATACAGAACATAAAACTATCAGACAGTGATGTCAATTTACTTAATGCATTCTGATCAATGGCAGTAAATTAGTAACACTTCAGATTATCTGTTGTTATTTATTGTTAGTATATTGCATGAGAATTAAAAGTAGAGCACACAGGCACTCTGATGGGACCTTGTTTCCTTTTACTAGTGCTCAGTTTCAGTTATTTCATTGTACAGCAACTGTGTAAAGGCCTACAATCACTTTACAGGAGTTACAGGTTTAATTATGCCCCATTGTTAGAAGGTTATTTTGTGGATTCATGTCATATTTTTTAGCGTATTCTCTTTAGTTACTGACTGGCACAATCATTATAGATTGTGAAGACCTATTCTACTTTAATTTTTCACACCTAACAATAATGATTCATAAACAAGAGACATTCTGTTAAACTGTCCTTTTTACAAATCAGCACTCAAGCACATATGAGTAAATGAAATGTCTTCTCCCACCATTGGCAAACAGGCTTTCAGTTGCCAAGGTGCCACACAGGAATTCTCTCCCCCTCCCCCCGGCCCCGACATGTAAGTTCCTCTGTGTTCTGATCTCCTTACTTCTTTAACGTCTTCTGAAAATTTCTCTCCTCTGAAAAGGGGAACTCAGTTCAGTATCGATTATCTTCATTGTGCCTCTATGAAATGCCTCAATACATTCTCCCATGTTGAAAGCACTTTCTAAATGCAACATCTTATTGGTATTTTTGCTGATTGATGAGGAAAGCAGCTTGATCACTGCATCTGGTACAAGGTTTGCAGTGTAATTATGAGCATATATTTACTTCACGGTATTCATCTGCTCACTTTCTCTTGAAGTAAAATGCATTTTGGCCTCCAATAATACACCTTGGAGCGACAATATTGTAATTATGCAGTACCAAAGGATTTAAAACCTTCAGAAAATACACCACTGTCAAAATGTTCTACTTAACATCTTATTTTCCAACAGTTGCACCAGTTCATGCACAAAATGTGAATTGTGTGGAAATAATGTGGGTGGAAACATCTGTCTCACCCAATAATGCAGCCAAACTAAAAACGAAAAGGGAAGATCGGCCTTCAAAGGTAAGGAACACTTCATTTAAATTTCATTTGCAAAATTATAGATATTACAAGTGACCATTGCTTAACTGATGACTTAAATTATACTTTCAGCCTATATAAGCCGAGGCATTTACATCTGCAGAACACACTTTTAGAAAAGGGAAGTTTCTGGCACTCCCATTGCAAGTATATTAAATAGCATATCAATAAAACTAATCTAACTGTCCCTGCATGTTTAACTCCACCTTGCCTTATTTGGCACAATAAGGGCAATTTTATGAGTTTATACCTTCAGATTTTCTGGTCAGCAATATTTGTTAGAAATAGAGGCAATTGAGGCCAACATTCCCTAAGGGATTTTCCATCCATTATAATCTTAGAGGAGCCATTGTTCACCATGTACACTCTTGTGGGTGAAAGATCAGACCCCAGGATGGAAATTGGGACCGCTGGAAAGAATTCCTATCTTCAATTTTTAAACCTCTTCAAAGCCAAATTATTTTCAAGACTAGAATACCTCTCACCATTATGAACAGAATTTTGGGGAAAGAAAACAATCTGTTTGGTGGGAAATAGTCCCAGAGGACAAATGTGAGGTGATGCATATTTGAAGATCAGTTATGAATTAAACAGTAAATGGCAGAACCCTGAGGAGCGTTGACATACAGTGAGGTCCGGGCTTACAATCCCATGGATCCCTGAAAGTGGCTGCATAGATAGATAAAGTGGTTAAGAAAGCACATGGCTTGCTTGCCTTCATTGGCCAAGGCATTGAGTATAAAAATTGATAAGTTATATTACAGCTGTGCAGAAGGCTATGGAATCCATAGAATCCTACAGTACAGAAGGAGGCTATTCGGCTCATCGAGTCTGCATTGACTAATATCACACCCAGGCCCTATACCCCACAAACCCCCCCCCCCCCATGCATTTATTCTAGCTGGTTCCCCAGTACTAAAGGATAATTTAGCATGGCCAATCCACCTAACCCGCACATCTTTGGACTGTGGGAGAAAACTGGAGCACCTGGAAGAAAACCCATAAAGTATAGTGCTTTAGTTCGTTCTGGTTTCTGCACTACCAGAAGGACATTGATTCTTTGGAGAGGGTGCAAAGAAGATTTACCAAGATGTTGCCTGGGGTTTTAGGTATAAGAAGAGGTTGGATAAATTCAGATTATTTTCACTGGAAAAACAGAAGCTATGGGGACGACCTAATAGAAGTCTACAAGATTATGAGAGGCATAGATAGGGTGGATAGTCAAAGACTTGTTTCCAAGGTGGACTGGTCGACTAGAAGAGGGCACAGGTTTAAGTTGAGACATGGCAAGTTTAGGGGAGATGTGCAGGGAAGGTTTTTCACACAGAGTGGTGAGTGCCTGGAATGCACTGCCAGTGAAGATGGTGGGAACAGCCACATCAGCAACGTTTAAGGTGTACCTTATAGACTCATGAACAGAAGGAGAACAAAGGAATAGAAACTGCATTTTAGCACAGGCTTGGTTCTTCTTTGTAATCTTGACTTTGTGTCACTGTGTAAAATGCACAGTTGTGAATAGTGATTGAATAGTGGTATGCTTTACATTTCTACTGATTTTTATTTTCAATTAATGGCCAGAGCTCTCTGATCTCATTTGCCCTGACACGGCTACCAGTGAGGACAGAAATTTGGCGCTTAGCGGGACAGGAGAATCCCAGCCGTGGACAAGGCTGGAGGATCCCACCAATGTTTTGCATCCATTGAAGTTTGTAGCTGCTTCAGTCATGAACTGCCTGGAGATGTTCAGCAAATATACTGAAAAACCTTTTGGTTTCATTCAAATTAGATGCCAATAATGGCAACGTAGTGGTACGGTGGTTAGCACTGCTACCTCATAGTACCAAAGACCTACATTCGATTCCCAACTTGGGTCACTGCTTTTGGGAATCTTCATGTTCTCCCTGTAGCTGTGTGGGTCATAGTCTGAAAGAAATGCTGGTTAGGTGCATTGATCATACTCCATACTCCCCCAGTATATCCAAGCAGGCGGATGGTCTTCGGGCCTAACTATTTGCTGATGTTAAACAAATTTAGGCTAGTTTGTTTTCAGATTTTTAAAATTATTTCCTGTTCAGAAGTTAAAGACATCTGATGATATGATTTATTTTGTTGACAGCCTTCATGCAGTTTTGGAGTCAATCAAGGGAAGATTTTCATCTTCACCACCTGACAAACATCTGTTCGAGTGAAACTTCCCGGTTAAAAAATGACAAACAGGGAGAAACCTGAAGAGGGTACCAGATGATTCATCCCAAAGGATTATCACCCGGTTTATCACGTCGACAAATGATATTTTACACTAGCAGGAAAGCTGCTGCATTCCCTGTAGTGCAGCTGATGACTTTTGACAGGAGTGACTCTGGTTTTACCTGTATATCATTGCCGCAGAGGGATCAGTCGATGAGCGGAGAACAGGCAGAATTCTCTGTAAAAGCCCATTATTATTCCACAGTTAACATTTTTAAAATGCGTCAAAATCGTCGCCAGTTGTGTTTAATATTTATGTGCTTAAGAGAAAGCAATATATCCATCTAAAGGTTTCATTCACTTGACAAAATGATGCTCCGTAATTGGGTCGTGGGCTTCAGGCTTTTATAAAGCAATTTGTCAGATGAGGATAAAGTAGCTTCACGTGACTAGGAAGTGAATGATATTTATTAAGGGGCGTACCAATAGCTGCATCAAATCAAAATGCTCCATGCATTGTTCACAAGAGTTACAAAATGTGTCATTTAAGCGCAATAATGTAGACTATGAGATTAATATAATAAGAAAATGCTGAGACTCTGAGCATGTATAAAAAGCCAAAAGGAAGATTTACACTTCTACAGCACTTCTCATAACCACTGAATATCTTAAATGACAGCCAAACTGACTTTTTGAAGGGCTACAACATCAGGTTAAAGTCCCGACAGGTTTATTTGGCATCACAAGCTTTCAGTGCATAGCTCCTTCATCGGGTGAGTGGGTACCATGCTGCGCATTTCTTAAGTATGATTAAATGAAAAATCCTGCTGATCATTTATCGTCATGTACAGAACATGTGATATTCTGTCCCTCAGCTACACATAAATGCTATAGTATTTATTGGTTGAGTGCTCAATTCCAGACCTGAGTCGGCATTCATTTGGACAGACCAGAGAGAGTAAGATCGACAGATAGATGGATGATAGATATTTAATTATTTAACAATACCAGAATTGCAGAACTCCATTATTGGACAGCAGCATCCATTAATGGGAACATGGGTCAGAATGTCAAGCACAGAATTCAGCATGTGCTTGATGTGCTATTCCAAATTTTCTGAAAAATTGGAAATATCATGACACAGGGGTACATAGGAAGCAAAGTATCCAATATGATGTGTGCAGTACATGTGAATATTCCACACTGGCCTTGTATTGCCCAGCATATTGTTAAAAAGAAGCTTCTAGGGCCTGTGTTTGAAATAACAGTTAGATCTTATTACGAACAAGAGGCCCATCACTTGTTGGAACACACTCTTCTAAAGTTACCAAAGGACAGATGTATTCAGGAAGCAATGGTCTATTCACTGTCTAACCAATGCCCTGAAAGGATGCCGCAAAATGTATGCATTTCTCAAACATCATCTCCTTCCCATTTGCTTCCATCCACACACACTCTTACTCACTTCCCATCCCTATCAAGGTCTAGCTGATCGCCACTGCCTGTGATACAGTAGCCTAAAATCCAAATCGATTCAAGCTGACTGGAGATACCCAGCATATGCCTTTGATTTGCCTGTCAGATTTAAATGAGGTCTGAGGTCTAACATTGTCTCTGTTTTGGCTTACCAATTCCAGACTGTGCCAATCAGTTAAATACAAAGGCACAATGAAACATCAAGGGCATTGAGTCTCTTTGGTACAAGGTACACAATCTTTTTTGTTTGAATGCTGTTTCTATCTGTCGTCCGATGATATCATATGATTTGTTCTGGCCTTTATTTTCTACAATGCTGCTTCCAGTGTCCCCCTTGAATCATATGCTTTGCATATATTGTTAAAAAGGGGGCAATTTCCATGTGCACATGTGAGACTGCACCGACAATATTGTTTACTAGGCTATCCTGCATTGGCCATTGTGCAATAGTGTACACATTACATGTAGGATTGCCCCAGTGATGTGGCTTTATACTTACATCTGCTTTGTAGTTGTTCATTCACACTGTAGCCTTTGGGTTAGTCCAGGAGGTCTTTTGCAATGCTTCTATGAAGGTACACAAGAACCAAAAGCAGGAGTAGGCCACCAGGCCCTTCCAGCCTGTCCCACCATTCAATATGATCATGACTGACTTATGCCCCAACTCCTTTTCTGTGCCATTTCCCCATAGGCCTCTAATCCTCGATCTCTCAAATATTTATCCACCCTCACTTTGAATACCTCTAATGATCCCACTCCTCTATTCTTTGGGGCAGAAAATTCCAGAGATTCACAACCTTCTGCAAGAGAAAATTTCTACACATCTTAATTTCAAATGACTGAGGCTCTGTCTTGTAGCTAGGTCTCTTATTTGATACTCTCCCACTAATGAAAGCATCTCATCATCTACCCTGTCAAGACCCTTAGGGCTTTCTCCGTTCGAATAAGGTCATCCCTCAATCTTCTAAACTCCAAGGAATAAAAACCCAGACTATTTAGTCTCTCTTGATTGGACAATTCTCTCATCCTAGGAAATAGTCTGGTAAATCTCCTTTCAACTTCCTCCAATGTTACTATGTTTTGTTTTGGTAAGAGGACCAAAACTGTACACAGTATTCCAAGTGCAGCCTCAACAACACCTTGTACAACTGCACCAAAATCCTTCCTATACGGTACATACCTATACGGCAGCACGGTAGCACAGTGGTTAGCACTGCTGCTTCACAGCTGTGGGGCCCTGGGTTCGATCCTCGGCTCAGTTCACTGTCTGTGTGGAGTTTGCACATTCTCCGTTTCCTCCGGGTGCTCTGGTTTCCTCCCACAGTCCAAAGATGTGCGGGTTAAGTTGATTGGCCATGCTAAGAAATTGTCCCTTAGTGTCCAGGGATGTGGAGGTTAGAGGGATTAGTGGCTATAATATGTAGGGATCTGGGGGTAGGGCCTGGGTGGGATTCTCGTCGGTGCAGACTCGATGGGCCAAAGGCCCTCTTTCTGCACTATACTGTTCTATGATTCTATGAGATTTAAATTCCAACTCCTTTCCAATAAAAGCTAAAATGCCACTTGCCTTTTTAACTATTTGTTGGACCAGTCTGCCAGCTTTTTTTGTGATTCATGCACTACAACACCTAGATCCTTCTGTATTTCACTCATCTGCAGTCTCTCTCCATTTAGGTCATAATCTGCATTTTGATTTCTGCTACCAAAGTGCATCACATCACACTTCTTCACATTAAACTCTATTTGCCAGGTTTTTGTCACCCAATCTATTTATATCCCTTTGCAGAATCGCAATATCCTCATCACAACTTGCCCTTCCGACTATCTTCATATCATCGGCAAATTTGAAAATCTTACATTCTGTCCCTTCCACCGTATCGTTAAATAAATAGTGAACAACTGTGGGCCAAGAGCTGATCCTTACGTTACTCCATTAGTTACATCTTTCTGCTTGAAAAAGATTCATTTATTCCAACTCTCTGTTTTCTCAGTGACAGCCAGTTTTTAATTCATGCTAACACGCTTCCTCCAATTCCATGGTCTTGGGATAGATGCTATCACAAGTTCGATTACCATATTGGTCAGCTCTGCTTCCATAAAGGAGGGATGACAACTTCCCTCCGCATCCACTTATGAATTGATTTATGGTCTCCTTTGGTTGTTATCTAGAAGTCATGAACTCTAAACAGTTCATTCAGGTGGCTGAGCTTCACTCATAGGTGATCTTTAAATGATGAACATATTTTGTTTGGATTTTTTTGAGGTGATCATCTGACAGACAGTTCAATCTGTGGAGGCCTTCATTGCTTGTGGTAATTTTAAATTTAATGGCTTATTTATCCAGCAAGTTAATATTCAAATCCAGAAAACAATTCCCAACATTGTCTGAACAGAATTAATTCCTATGAGGAGTATGCTGCCTTCCAATTGAATGTTGGAATTTAGTAGCCATCCTGTAGCTTTTTACTATATTAGCAATAATATCTACAAAATAAATGTTCGGGCTCTCACAGTCCTTTAGGACTTGATTTTTAGTGGCTCTTTTACCTTGCAGTTCATTGGCTGCCTGCAGCTTATTGATAGACTGTAATAATGATGCTGGTGCTGTCTTTCTGGGCTTTGGAGACGTGAAAATGTTATCCAGGCCTGAAGGCATGAGGCACAAGCTTTTAACAGCATTCTATCAAGCGGCGGAAGCTGTAATTAGATGGATTTGCCTTTCTTGACCCAATCACAAGTGTATAATCACCCTCCCCTACCCTCTCCTGAAGAAATAGCTTAGAGCAGGAATGGATTATCCTGTCTGTGGATCTCTGCCCAGTTTGCTATCCCACCCACCCCACCCCCTCCACCTTCCCATCTTCCCACCTCCGAATCAGCTATCTTGACAGAAGGAAAGCTCTGACAGCACAAGATTTCCCTATGATGTCATCAGCACCTGATACTTGCTGGCAGTAACAAGGTACAATATCACAGAATGAATGAATGTGCTGTATGTAGGATTTCTACAGAAGAGTAGAATCACTTATATATTTCAACACTATGAGAGCTTTGTAATTGTTTCACTTCCACACCAACACTTTTGTTCAATGTGAAGGTGCTGAGGCCTGTACCCTCTTCAATGGAATCTTCAAAAATTATTGGCCAGTAGCTCGGCTGCCACCATGTTGCATTCTTCTGTTTATCACAAATGTACTAACTATACAATGATGATTAGTAAAATAATAATACATATACATTGATAATTGGGCAGCAATGTCAGTACCTCTGACCTCTGGGATTTCTGCTCTGTTCTGCACACAGAGTGCATGAGATTGTACAATACATTCTGCCTCTTGCTATTTAGTGATGGACATAGTTTAAGATATGTTTATTAAAGGTAGATCAAGACAAGACAACTCATTGTCCTGGAATATTCAAAAGAAAAACACCATTTACATAAAATCCAACTCAAAAATATAATTATACATAACATATACTACAATTTGAAACAAGAACTGGGCTTTGCTTCCATCACAGTCATCAGACACCCAAAAATTGGGACAGCAACGCAACTAGGATTAAAAAAACAGAACAAATATCTAGATTACGTTTACTAGTTTTTATTAATTTATAAGATGGCATCACTGGCTAGGTAAATATTTATGGTCCATCCAGAAGTATCCTTGAGAAAGTGGTGGTGAGCTGCCTTCTTGAAGTATAGCAGCTTATGTGCTGTAGGTACACCCATAGTGCAGTTAGGAAGACAGTTCCAGTATTTTTGACAGTGAAAGAGCAGTGATGTAACAGCTCCATTCTTTCAGACATTGTAGTAGAAAGATAATTGAACAATGATGGAGTACTTGGATATGATAAAATTCTTCCAATTGCAGAAATCTGCAGATTACTTCATATAGCTTTTATATTCATTCATGTGAGCTCTGCCTGAAGGCAGGTCTTTGGCTCATTGTCTGCTGACGCTTCATCCTCAGCTGTTTTCTTGACAATTTTTATGTGATGGTTTGCCACTGCCTCCCACTCTCAGCTGTAGAGAGAGGAAGCAGGTCCCAAGTCCACCTCCGCCAGTACAGGAATTGAAACCATTTTGATTGCCATCGAGCCAGCTGAGCCTACTGGCCATGCAGTTTGCACACACATTACTTGTTTGTACTTCTCAATCAAAACCACTGGAGAGGGAGAGTAGGACATTATTCTTCAGTTCAACTGGTCAAATTCACAGTGAACAAAGACATTGAAGTTGAAGATTTCTCTCTTTAATGGCTTAAATGTTCTATGTTGCTGAACCCAGTTTAGAAAAAGATAACATAGGTCAGAATTTTAACATTTGGAGGAACTGCAAATTGCCAATATGCATGGCAGGAATTCCATCTGAATTTTCTGAGCGGCAGACAATGAAGTGGCTGCCAATGGGCTTCTGTCCTATTAAAGCCCCATCCTGCCTCCCAAGAGTTGCCCTGTGAAAGGTGGCAGCTTTTCGCCCTCAGCAGCGTCACTGGAAGTGATGGTCTTAGAATCATAGAATCCCAACAATGCAAAATGAAGCCATTTGGCCCACTGATTCTGCACTGACCGCAATCCCGCCCAACCCCTATCACCATGACCTCATGTATTTCACCTGCTGGTTCGCCTGGCAATTTAACATGGCCAATCCACCCGACCCCTCACATCTTCAGACACTGCAAAGGCAGGCGGGAGATCGGAGGTCCATAGACATGAGATTCAGAGAAATTTCAAAGGGCTGAGAGCTGGAGAGCAAAATACCAATGGCACCGTAAACCTCCCCCTAATTGGGCCTTTAATCATGGAAATGGGCTTCCCACCTCTTTGGAACAGACAGCTTTTCTGCAAGGACTGACTCCCTGCAATTAAACTGGCCTGCTGAGGGTTGGTAAAAATCATCCGTTGGAGGGCAGTTGAGAGTAACCACTTGCTCTGGAATCACATGTAGACCAGACCAGGCAAGGATGGCAAATTTCCGTCCCTAAAGGGTATTAACGAACCAGATGGCTTTTTCTGACAATGGTTTCATGGTCATCAGTAGAGTCACAGAGGGTCATAGAGGTTTACAGCATGAAAACAGGCTCTTCTGGCCCACTTGCCCATGTTGCCCTACCACAAAGATAGTCCCAATTGCCCACATTTGGCCCATGTATCTTAACCATGTAATTGTCTAATATTTTTTAAAAGACAAAATCAGACTTGCCTCTCCTATTGCCTCTGGCAACTCATTCTAGACACTTACCACCTTCTGAGTAGATTCTTAATTCCAGATAGTTTGATTCAATTTAAATTCCACCATCTGCCATTGTGGGAATCAAACCCGGGTCCCCAGTACATTAGCTGAGTTTCTGAATTAATAATCGAGCGATAATATCACTAAACAATCACCTCTCTTCTGTAAAGAGATTTTCTCTGGATTTATTTGTGAGCTTCTTACATTTTATGATTCCAAGTCCAGGACACCAGACAAAGAGAAACTTCAAATTGAGGTTTCAACCTCATTTTTCCAGCGGAGCAGGCAGAGAGGGGAATGATTTTGAAGTGGAGAGCTGGAAGGTAAACTGAGTTTTTGATTTTAACGTACTTTTTCGGAGCTTTTTATTCAGAGCAGCAGAAAACCAGAAGTCGGCCTTGGGGACATCTGGGTAGTTTTGTTTTACCCAATAAAATTGAATGGTGAGGAAACCTGGACGCTACACATGCAATGTCTTGCACCCTACCCCCTCCTCTAATCTAAAAAAAACTCAATGTGAGAACAGGTAAGCTTTTGTTTTTCTTTTTCTAACTCTTCTTATCTTGTTGGGAGTTTGGGTGGAAAGGGTGGCAGGTAGGGAAGTTCAATGCTCCTCTTGCAGGATGTGGGAGGTAAAGGACACCATTAGTGACCCTGCTGATTTCAGTTGTGACAGGTGCACCCATCTCCAGCTCCTCACAGACCGCCTTAGGGAATCGGAGCTGGAACTGGATGAACATCGGATCATTCGGGAGGCAGAGGGGGTGATAAAAAATAGTTATCGGGAAGTGATAACACCTAAAAATGAAGTTAGCTGAGTGACAGTTAGGAGAGGGGAAGGAAGGAAGCAGTCAGTGCATGGATCCCCTGTGGTTGTTCCTTTCCAAAATAAGTATTCTACTTTGGATACTGTGAGGGGAGGGGGATGGAATGACTTTCTAGAGGTAAGCCACAGTGGCCAGGTCTCTGGTGCGGAGTCGTGCTCTCTGGCTCAGAAGGGAAAGGGGAAGAATAGAAGAGCAAAAGGAAAGGGGGACTCAGTACTTAGAGGCACAGTCAGGTCAGTGGGTGCGAACAAGACTTCAGGGTGGTCGTCTGCCTCCCTGGTACCAGGGTCCTGGATGTCTCAGTGCGGGAAGAAAGTGTCATAAATGGGGAGGGAATCCACATTGGTACAAATGACATGGGCAGAAAGAGCAAGGAGGTCCTGCAAGAGTAGTTTAGGAAGTTAGGTAGAAGGCTAAAAAACAGGACTCCTCAGGTGGTATAGAGGGTGGACAATTTGGAAGGATCGTGTAATGAGACAGCATGGATAGAGCTCAGTAAAAAAAATGGCGCAGTCACTATGCTGGGGGTATACTACAGGCTCCCAACAGCCCACGGGAAGTTGTAAAACAGATATGTAAGGAGATTCTGGACAGGTGTAGAAAAACTAGGGTTCTTGTAATGGGAGACTTTAATTTCCCTCATTTAGGCTGGAAATTCCTTAGGGCTGGGAGCCCGACTGGGGGGAATTTGTAAAATGTATCCAGGAATGTTCTTTGGAACAGTATGCTGATAGCCCAACTACACAGGAGGATATACTGGACCTGGTATTGGGGAAATGAGCCCAGTAAAGTCAAAGTTTCAACGGGGGAACATGTGGTAAACAGTGACTACAATTCTGTAAACTTCTTGATAGTCATGGAAAAGGATGAGGGTTGTCCTATGGATAAAGTGCTAAATTGGGGGAAGGCTAACTACAGCCAGATTAGGCAGGATTTAGTGGCTGTTGATTGGGAGAGGCTGTTCAAGGGTAAATCCACATCTGGTATGTGGGAGTTTTTTAAGGGGCAGTTGATAGGAGTGCAGGAGAGGCATGTGCCTGTAAAAAGGACAGGAAAGGTAGGATTTGAAAGCCATGAATAATCAGAGAAATTGTGGGTCTAATCAAAAAGAGAAAAGAGGCATATTTAAGATCCAAGCAGCTAAAAACAGATAAAGCACTGGAGGAATACAGAGAAAGTAGAAAAGAACTCGAACAGGCAGTTAGAAGAGCAAAAAGGGGTCACAAAATGTCCTTGGCAGACAGGATTAAGGAGAATCCCAAGGTATTTTATACATATGTTAGGAACAAGAGCGTTGTCAGAGAAAGAGTCAGTCTCTTCAAGAACAAAGGAGGGGAATTATGCTTAGAACCCAAGGAAGTAGGCAAGATTGTAAATTAATACTTTGCATCAGTATTCACAAAGGAGAGGGACATGTTGATTGGTGGTGTCTCAGAGGCATGTGTGGACCCATTAGAACACATTGCAATCACAAGGAGGAAGTGTTGGGTGTTTTAGGAAGCATTAAGGTGGACAAATCCCAGGCCAGATGGCATCTGTCCTAGATTACTGAGAGAGACAAGAGTTGAAATTGCTGGGCCTCTAACAGAAATCTTTGTTTCTTCATTGGGCACAAGTGAGATCCCAGATGATTGAAGGATAGCAAATGTGACCCCGTTATTTAAGAAGGATTGCAAGGATAACCTGGGTAATTATAGGCCAGTGAGCTTGATGTCAGTGGTAGGGAAACCGTTGGAGAAGATTCTTAGAGATAGGATCTTATATACATTTAGAACTGAATAGTCTCATTAGCGATAGATGGCATGGTTTTGAATGAGGAACGTCATGCCTCATAAATTTGGTTAAGTTTTTTGAGGAGGTGGCAGAAATGATTAATGAGGGAAGAACTGTGGATATCGTCCACATGCATTTGACAAGGTCACTCATGGCTGGCTGGTGCAAAAGGTTAAACCTCACGGGATCAAAGGTGAACTAGCTAGATGGATACAGAACTGGCTTGGGCCATAGAAGATAGAATAACAATGGAGGGGTCTTTTTCTGATTGGAGGCCTGTGACTAGTGATGTTCCACGGGGCTCTGTAACGGGACTTCTGCTATCTGTGATGTACGTAAATGATTTGGAAGAAGATGTAGCTGGTCTGATTAGTAAGTTTGCAGATGATGCAGAGATTGCTGGAGTTGCAAGTGATGAACATTGTCAAAGAATACAGGAGGATATAGATAGGCTGAAAAATTTGGCAGAGGGAGGGTAGGTGGAATTTAATTCAGATAAATGCTAAGTGATGCATTTTGGTAGATCTAATGCAAGAGAGCTAAAAGGCAGAAGGGTCAGGAGTATAGACACACAGAGGGATCTGGGTGTGCAAGTCCACAGATGCTTAAAAGTGAAACACAGATGGAAAAGGTGGTGAAGAAGGCATATGACATGCTTACTTTTATTGAACAGGGCATAGAGTATAGAAGTTAGAAAATGAAAATGTTGTAGTTCAATTCTGGTCACCACATTACCAGAAGGACATGGAGTCTTTAGAGAGAATGCAGAAAAGGTTTATCAGGATCTTACCTTACCAGGGGGCAAGATTCTTTATAGATATGTGGGGGACATATTCTATACAGAGGATGGTGGAGGCCTTGAATGCACTACCAAGCAAGGTGGTTGAGGCAGACATGCTAGCATCATTTAAGATTTATTTGGATAACCAGATCAACCTGATCACACTGGAAATAGAGAGATACAAACAGATGGTCGAGTTACGAACACATAATCAGTGCAGACTTGGAGGGCTGAAGGCCCTGTTCCTGTGCTTGTATTGTTCTTTGTTCTTTGTTTCTTTGAAAACCCAAAGCACTCATCTTCACTGCCGACAATTTACACATTGGTTCACCCATTATTGTAATTTTTTTTAGCTGAATTCAGTACAATAGAAAACTAACAGTATTCTACAGACCTAATGTGCATGACTGTCTCAATTAGGATACACAAACCATTTTGCTTCCAGCTTTTAAAAAAAAACAATTATCTCAGATCTCCAGCAAACTTCTGAGGAAATTGACGGGTCTGCAACAGTCAAGAAAATCCTGACTCAGTTGTCACTGTCTAATCAGTGACACTGAAGATAAATTCAATCTGACAACGTACATGATTTAAAACTCCCTAAGGAAGCTGCCAACCTTCCCATCAAACATGCTGACTTGGAAGATCAATCTTAAAGAAAATATTCCCATTGTTATAACCCCAGAGGAATTTGTTCAGACAATGTCAAAAATATATTCAAAGCTTAACATTTTAATGTTCAGATGAAAGTTTTCATCTGAACGAAACTCTACTCTTGAAGTTTTTTCAGTTTCACATGCTGTGTTGACCAATAACAACTTGCTTGAACTGTTGCGTCATCTGAGGTTGAAGTTACTTGAATCTTCTTAAATGATCTGAAAAGTTATCACTATTCAACCCATCAGCTGAAAACAGACTCCCAACTCTTCACTGATTCCTCATCCCCAGCTGTTTTGCTGTGTTTCATGCTAGTTAAAATTCATTCCAATTCTCAGGTTGTCGACCTTTCTTTAAAACTGCTGACAAGTAGGGATTAAAAAGCTTTATGCATCTACAGATGTAGTGGGTGTTGAGCAGAGATAATGAGCTACTAGGCAGAGGGCAGGGGGAGGAGAAAAAATAGAGAATCTGTGACTGGATGATATGGACAACATAGTGGCACAGCACTTGCCACTGCTGCCTCACAATGCCAGGGACCCGAGTTCAATGCCTGGCTTGGATCCCTGTCTATGGGGAGTCTCCTCGTGTCTGCACGGGTATCTTCTGGATACTTTGGTTTTGTCCCACTGTCTAAAGATGTGTGGGTCAGGTTGATTGTTCATGCTAAATTGTCTCTTAGTGTCAGGAGGATCAGCAGTATACATACGTGGGACTTCTGGAATGTGGCTGGGTTGCGTGGTGGTCAGTGCAGACTCGATGAGCTGAATGGCCTCCTTCTGTACTGTAGGGATTCAATATTATGTGGAGATGCTGGCGTTGGACTGATGTAAAGACAGTAAGAAGTCTCACAACATCAGGTTAAAGTCCAACAGTTATTTGGTAGCAAAGTTATTTGGTAGCAAGAGCCACTAACTTTTGGAGCACTGCTCCTTCTTCAGGTAAGTGGGAGTTCTGTTCACAAACAGGGCATATGAAGACACAAACTCAATTTACGAAATAATGATTGTTTTAAAAATTGAGTTTGTGTCTTTATATGTCCTATTTATGAACAGAACTCCCACTGACCTGACAAAAAAGCAGTACTCTGAAAGCATGTGGATTTTGCTACCAAATAAATCTGTTGGACTTTAACCTGGTGTTGTGAGACTTCTTACTGGGATTCTATGTGTCTAGGCATCAAAGAAAATATGATGGTGCAAAGTAAAAGGAGGAGATAAAGGGCCAAATAAAGAAGAAAAAAAGTAGCTACAGGAGGTATAATGGCTGCAGATGAAGGACAAGCAGCAACAAATCAGCCTCCCATCCATTGACTTTGTCTACACTTCACATTGCCTTGCAAAGAAGCCAGCACAATTAGGACCCTATGCACCCTGGGCATTCTCTTCCTTCTTCTGTGGGGAAAAAGACACAAAAGTCTGAGGTCACATTACAACTGACTCAAGGACAGCTTCTTCCCTGCTACTGTCAGGCTTTTGAATGGACTTACCTTGCATTAAGTTGATCTTTCTTTAGACCTAGCTATGGCTGTAACACTACATTCCGCACTCTCTCATTACCTTCTCTATGAACGGAAGTTTTATCTATATAGCACGCAAGGAACAATACTTTTTATTATTGTCACTGTGTATTAATAATGTGACAATAATAAATCAAATCAAATCCAATCTAATCAAATCAAACCTATTATTTGAATAAATTGGAGCTGTGATTATGATTTGAAAATGTTCAGACCATACGCTCCGAGAGGTAAAACTTGTCTTGGAAGTATCACAAAGCAAATGATTGCAAATCAGCATTTAGTTTCACATTCGACCTGTGTGTCCGTTCAAAAACAATTTAGGAGTTTTTACACTGTATTATCTAATTATATCACTCAATATATTATTCACATTTCCTGGATGTCATATATTTATTTGGTCATTATTTCAACTTTATGATCTTGGTAAGGGGATTTGATTTAATTTGATTTGGTTTGATTTATTATTGTCACAAGTATACAGTGAAAAGTATTGATTCACTATACAGACAAAGCATGCTATTCATAGAAAAGCGAAAAAGACAATGAGAATGTAGTGCAACAGTCATAATCAGGGTGCAGAGAAAGATAAACTTAGTGAAAGAGGTCCATTCAAAGGTCTGATGGCAGCAGAGAAGAAACTATTCTTGAGTCAAAGGTTTATGGGGAAAAGGTGGAAGAATGGGGTTGAGAAGCTTATCAGCAATGATTAAATGGTGCAGCAGACTTGATGGACCAGATGACCGAATGCTTCTAGATACTATGGTCTTCACCAACAGCCCCCAGTTCTGAACAGAGTATTGGCATTTTGTTCCCCACCATTTTAAAGTGAAACTCTTTTTATTCTCATCTTCCAATATCTCCTGGACTTTGCCCCATCCTATTTCTGCAAGTCTATTGAGGTCATTCAGTCCATTGACTCTGCACTGACCACAATCCCACCCAGGCCAAAACCCTATGTGTTTACCCTAGCTAGTCAATACAATAACTGTGGGACATTCCTCATGCTGCCTCTGATTGTCATCACGGCAATAATAGCAGCATGCTTCCCCACGACAATTCAGTACAATGTCTCAAACCACTTTACATGTGGAAATAGACAGAAAACAAATGCTAAATCATGGAAGAAGAAATTAGGATTAGCAAATAGAGATGGTAGTTGAAACAATGGACATCGAGCATTTAAAAAAAATGTGAAGCAATGGTTGTGCTTGGGAAATTTTATATGGAAAATCCATTGGGGCTTATATTTTAGAAGGGCTGCTGCTTGCTGAATTGAAAGTGGCCTTGAGAAACAAATAAACCACCATGAGACCCCGAATGGATGGAGAGTTACAGCAGATTTTAATATCATTGTAACAAGAGGGGTGAGATTCACTATCCTCCCAGCCATGTGTTTCCTGCCAGTGGGAGAAGGCAGGATTCTCTGATCCCACTGCTGTCAATGGGAATTCTCATTGATGTCACTCCACTCTAGTGGGAGTGCACTGCTGGCAGGACTGGAAATTCCACCAGCGTGAACAGCTGGAGAATTCCAGCCAGGGACTCTCAGGAAGAGTCACCTCTGCAGAGAAAGGCAGTTCTCATGTTCTTATAGTTTGACTTTTACACCCTATCCCGTTGAAATATTGCTTCCCAGAGATAATGCACAATGATTAGTGATCATTCGCTGTTACATATTCAATGCCGACGATACAAAGGTCGGTGGTGTTGTGGATGGTCTGGAGGGATGTCAAAAGTTGCAGCGGGACATAGACAGGATGCAAGACTGGACGGAGAAGTGGCAGATGGACTTCAACGCAGATAAATGTGTAGTGGTCCATTTTGGCAGGAATAATGGGATGAAGGAGTACAATATAAGGGGTAGGAGTATTAGCTGTGTTGTAGAGCAGAAGGATCTCGGGGTCCGGGTCCATAGGACTCTTAAATCGGCCTCGCAAGTGGAGGAAGTGGTCAAGAAGGCGTACGGTGTACTGGCCTTCACTAATCGAGGAATAGAGTTTAGGAGTCAGGAGGTAATGATGCAGCTCTATAAGACTCTTGTCAGACCCCAGTTGGAGTATTGTGCGCAGTTCTGGTCACCTCATTACAGGAAGGATGTAGAGGTATTGAGAGAGTTCAGAGGAGATTTACAAGGATGCTGCCTGGATTGGGAGGCAGGCCTTATGAAGATAGGTTGAGGGAGCTGGGACTCTTCTCACTGGAGAGATGTAGGTTGAGAGGTGACCTGATAGAGGTTTATAAAATGTTGAGAGGGATAGATAGAGTGGACTCTCAGAGACTATTTCCCCGAGCTGAAATGGTCACTACGAGAGGACACAGATTTAAGGTGCAGGGAAGCAAATACAGAGGGGATGTTAGGGGTAAGTTTTTCACTCAGATGGTGGTGAGTAACTGGAATCGGCTGCCATCGGATGTTGTTGAGGCAAACTCGCTGAGGTCTTTTAAAAGACTTCTGGATGAGTATATGGAAAAGAATATGATAGGGGGTTATAGATAGGTCTGTGGATTGGTAGATGTGATCAGCGCAACTCGTGGGCCGAAGGACCTGTTTGTGCTGTACTGTTCTATGTTCTATGTTCTATTTACCTGGGATGGGAGAGTGTGGGGTGCGGGGGGTAGGGTGCGGTGGCAGGTGAGGGGCGGCTGAATTGATCTTGCATTGCTTATTGGGAGTTTTCAACTCACCTTTCATACTGATAATTTTCATCTATGATGTAGAGCTTGCATGGTCATCGGGTACTTCCTGGACAATGCAATCAGTGGCTTACCCAGCAGATCAACTGCATATCAAATGAATAGCTGAGAAGTTGAGTTAGATTGAATTGTGGCACTTGGGGATAGATGACATCCCACTGTTGACATCAGCCAAAATCAACTTTAGACAATCAATGGAATTATGTGTTAGTGGCAGGTTCCTCAACTGGCGTTGTTCACAGCTTACTGTTCTCAACAATAGAACTCCTGTATCCTGGGAAAGCCAGCCTACCTGAGCATGTTGTTGGACTTCTCTTTGCTGTTCGGTTGCCACAAATATATCTCTGATGCCATGTGAAAGATCGCAATTGTCATCCATTTAATGTGAATCCTACCTCTACTTGGCTGATGTTGCAGGGATCTTTGGCGCCAGCTGGCAAGGAACTAGGATATCGAAGGCCATTTTCACAGTCGGTGCCCCTGACAAGGTCCTCCAGGAGGTAGAACATCTCCTGTTCTGCTAAGATGAGATGGCTAATTGCTTCTTCACAGAATCATTTGTTGGTACACGTAAAATTCTTTGACAGTGTCTCAAATGACATCTGTTCTCTGTTACATGCTCTGTGGGAAGGAGATAGGTTCAGTGTCCGACCATGGTGCCTTAACACAGAGCATCTGCTCCCCCTATCTCTCCTCCAGGTTGCTAACAATTCAGAAGAACAAGGGATTGCCCAGGGTGTAGGCCCTTACATCCTTCCAGACACACCGGAATTGTTTTTGGCCTGGAAAATAATTCCCTTCTGACACTAATGTCCATTTGGTAATAAGATCCTTCAGTTGCAAGCAATAAGAGAACTAACTTCACAAAGTAACTAAAAAAGAAATGTTTAATAAGGAAACTTCATTGCACCACCACTTGGGGCCATACCCTGGGACACGGAAGATCTCTACAATTCCCATCTGCTTTCTATTTATACAGGGTCAGCTGACCACCAAAGCATTTTGCCATTTGGTTACATTATGAAGATAACAGTACTCTGGAGAGCAAAAATGAGAGATTTCGAAAAGGCAATCAGAACAACTTCCAATTGCTTGGGACCAGGCTGCACAGTTGTAAAGATCTCGAGATGACCTCCCAGGCTGAGAGGTAGTATTCACCATAAATCACATCATGGTCAGCACTGACTCTGATGGAGGACAGAGCAGGCACACTAGACTCCTTTCAACTTGAATCTTGAGGGACACATAAAAGGTGAGTTCACATAGAACATAGAACATAGAACATTACAGCACAGAACAGGCCCTTCGGCCTTCGATGTTGTGCCGACCAATATAAAAAGCAATGCCCCTCCAAAATAAACCATTCCCTTCTCTTCCATATACTTATCAACTAACCTCTTAAACGCCACCAAACTTGGTGCATCTACAACTGCTGCAGGCAGGGCATTCCACTCCCGAACCACCCTTTGGTAAAGAACCTACCTCTGATATCCGTCCTATAACTATCACCCCTTAATTTAAAGCTGTGTCCCCTCGTGCTAGCTTTCTCCATCCTAGGAACAAGGCTATCACTGTCCACCCTATCTAAACCTCTAATCATCTTACATGTTCCGATCAGGTACCCTCTTAGCCTCCTCCTTTCTAACGAAAACAACCTCAAATCCCTCAGCCTCTCCTCATAAGACCTGCCCTCCATACCAGGCAACATCCTGGTAAACCTCCTCTGTACCCTCTCCAATGCCTCCACATTCTTTCTTATAATGCGGGGACCAGAACTGCCCACAATACTCCAAGTGCGGCCGCACTAGAATTTTGTACAGTTGCAACATGACGTTGCGGCTCCGAAATTCAATCCCCCTACCAATAAAAGCTCAGACTCCATATGCCTTCTTAACAACCTTCTCGACTTGACTGCCTACTTTCAGGGATCTATGCACATACACACCAAGATCCCTATGTTCATCTAGACTACTAAGAATCCTACCATTAGCCCTATACTCTACACATTTATTATTTCTGCCATAGTGCATTACCTCACACTTTTCCACATTAAACTCCATTTGCCACCTCGCGGCCCAGCTCTGCAACTTGTCCAAGTCACTCTGTAAACTATAACACCCCTCTTCACTATCTACCACTCCACCAACTTTAGTGTCATCTGCAAATTACTGATCCATCCCTCAATACCCTCATCCAGATCATTTATAAAAATTACAAACAGCAGGGGCCCCAAAACAGACCCCTGAGGTACACCACTTGTCACCGAACTCCAAGATGAATATCTCCCATCAACCACCCCCCTCTGTCTTCTATCTGCTAGCCAATTCCTAACCCAATTAGCTAAATCACCCTCTATCCCATACATCTGCATTTTCTGCAGAAGTCTTCCATGGGCTACCTTATCAAACGCCTTACTAAAGTCCATATATACCACATCACATGGCATTATTCATGGGCCAATCAGGAAAAATAAGAGATTGACCCTGGGTTGCAAATTGGCAGAACTGGCCTGGTGCAAATGAAGTCTTGTACTTAACATCACCATTATTTAAAAAAAACATGCTGGATTGACACATATATTGCCCATTAAACCTGGTGCAGAGAGTCAAGCTTCATATTTAGCGGCATAAGTAGCTATTAACTAACTTAATAATTGTTAATTTAATGCCAATTATTCTTGCCAGCCCAAAAAGAGAAGCATTTTAAGTTGCCAAGTCTCATTCCCACATATAACACATATTGCTTAAGAGATTGAAAGCAAATTCAATTGTTAATACTTTTTTTAACTTTTTTTCTAGGATTACACAGTCATGGGATGGTTGTAGTACAGAACAAGATAATCTACCATGGCGCTGCTGGATATGTGGAAAACCAACTCAGCAAATCCCAGTCTCCTGTCATTTCCCCAATATCTTGCAATCCTTTTCTTTCAGATAATTGTCCATTTCCCCTTTGAAAATCAAAATTGAATCTGTTTCCCCAGCACACTGTCAGGCAGCGCACTGCAGATCCAAGCAGTTTCTTGGATAAACATGCTTTTCCCGACACCACCTTTGGCATTTTTATCATTCAGTTTAAATCAGTGTCCTCTGTGTTTGAGCCTCTTGTTTGCAGTTCAGTAAAGGAGACATGAGTTCTGCTTCTTCATAAACTACCTTTATTTCTTTGAGCCAACTCCACATACAATTCTCTACCAACACCTAGTGCTGCCTATAACCCCTTTGCATATCAGTGACTTCTATTGAATAAATTACATCAAATTAGATCTTAATTGGAAGGTCTGTTAACTTATTCCTAACACACTGGTCCCCAATCCTTTAGCTAATACTTTGAATCCCTGCAGTGCAAAAAGAGGCCATTTGGCCCACAGAATTAGCACTGACTTTCTGACATGCATCTCACCCATTCCCTATCCCCAGATATTTACCCCGGTAATTAACCTAACCTATACAGAATAGAATAAGGAGAATTTAGCAAGGTCAATTAACCTAACTGGCACATGTTTGGACTGTGGCAGGAAACTGGAGCACTCAGAAGAAACCCACACAGACATAGGGAGAATATGCAATACCCACACAAATAGTAACTCAAGAGTGGAATTGCACCTTGATCCCTAACATTATGAGGCAGCAATGCTAATCATTGTGCCACTATATCACCCACGGGAACATGTGTTCCCTGCTGCTATGCCTGGAACTCTCATGATTTTGTACCCCTTTATCAAATCTTTTCTCCGAAAGAAGGGTAACACAGTGGTACAGTCAATTGATATTCAATTAAATTAATTTAATTCTTCTTCATTATTGGTACGTGTGCATTCGACATGGGTACACTCCAAACAAAATATCACAAAAGAGTGCAATGACATGGGACGCAAACTTGCTATCTTACCTAAATACATCAAAGATAGGAGCAGGAGGAGGCCATTCAGCCCTTCAAGCTTGCTCTGCCTTTCATCACGATCATGGCCAACCTTTCAACTTAATAGCCTAATCCTGCCTTCTCCCCATAATCTTTGACCTTCTCACATGATTTTAAACACTTTTGCGTCAAGTGTGTACCTGAACTTTATCCATAAAATTCTGGCCTATATTCTGTTTATAAAGTCCAGGATCCGATCTGGCTTTTAAATATTTTTTCAACCTCAAGAACAGCTTCTTCCCTGCTGCCATCAGACTTTTGAATGGACGTACATCGTATTAAGATGATTATTCTCTACACCTTAGCTATTATTGTAGCACTGCATTCTGCACTCTCTCCTTTCCATATGAACAGTATGCTTTGTCGATATAGTGCACAAGGAACAGTACTTTTCACTGCATGCTAACACATGTGACAACAATAAATCAAATCAAATCAAAACCTGCCCTGTGAGCTACAAAGATATATGTAAATATACATCCAGCTCCCTCTGTTCCTGTATTCATTTTAGAATGATATTCATCATTTGAAATTTTCTTTTCTTCTTATTGCTTTGATAAGAAATCCAAAGTTAGATTTAAGTGGATTTATATTTGTATGGGTGAAAAGCTGGTAGTAAGGTATCATGAAGTTATAGAGTCATAGAGGTTTACAGCATGGAAACATTCCTTCGGCCCAACTTATCCATTCCACCCTTTTTTTTAAAATCCCTAAGCTAGTCCCAGTTTGGCCCAATAGAGTCATAGAGATTTATTGTTTTAGGTAAGTTTAATTTATCTGCTGCGAAGGGAGCTGTCAATAGATTTCATGTTGGACATAATGTTTGGTTATTTACCGGTTAACTTCAGTTCCTGCCGAAATCCAAAGTGATCTGTCTCAGCAATAAATTTAGAAATCACAGAGTAAGGGCGGAGCTGGAACTTTCTATTCTCATAAGTGTAGCAGAAAGTGTGGCTGAATTTGTTTTTGAGGGTTAGGAGGGACCTGGGAGAAAGGCCGCTCCTTTAATTCTACTTAAGGTTGACAAAGGGAGTCATCTATAAGAAAGCCAACTCAACAAACTCAGAGAACAGTGACAGAAAATCGTCTTCAAAATACTGAAGCTAAATGAATAGAGAATAAAATATACTTCATAAGACCATAAGACATAGGAGTAGAATTAGGCCACTCAGCCCATCAAATCTGCTCTACCATTCAACCATGGCTGATAGGCAGCTCCAGAAGGAGTCAAGGAGAGGGAAACAAGAGCTCTGAGTTAAAGAAGCCATTCTATGTAACTAGATTTATAGTTGGGAGGAGACATTCAAAGACAACTGAAAGTTTTAAAGCTTTTAACTGTGAAAACCCAGGCAAGAAACTCTAAGATGTTTTGTGAAGATAAACTAGATCTTAAGTTTTTACCTTTGAATTTGGCATGGTTGAACTTCAGGTATCACTTCAGGTATGTTTCAAGTGACCTCCTAGGAACCTTTTGTCAAGCAGATAAAAAGAACACAGTTTAAGAACACAGTTAAAATAGAACTAAAAAAGCATAACCTTTACCAATTTCAAGAAACAACTATGATACAGTATAAACCTTAATAGATAGCTATCTATGGTGTTCCATGTCAAACAACATCTCTTGGCACAAAAAGCAAGTGTACTCACATGATGCTGGATTTTGATGTTTTTTAACACCTGCTGTGAATTGGTCCCTTGAATGTTGAATTAAAACTCTGAGGCTTCCAATCTTGAAACTTTCAGCACTCCTCTGGCGAGAGAAAGAGAGAAACACACTGCCTTCTTCCACCAAAACCTAACAGCAACTAAACTATAAAAACGGTCCCCAGCCAGCACCTGACCTTTTAATCATGCATCACCTAGAAATTCCAAGAGGATCAGCCAACCTACAATTATGACCATGGATAATTTCAATAGAATGTCGTTCCCCCCCCTCCAAAAAAAAACCTCTAAAAGAAATAGCATTGATCTGATCTCAACATTATAGTTCTTGTACCTCAAGTACAACCTGAGAGTGGGAAGGACTTCTTTTTCAATCCACCTTGAAGAATGAAAATGTTGAGTGTGTTAACTGTGAAATTTCAAATGAGACCTACATACAAGAACTTCCCACCATGTACAGATATGTAAGATACTAATTTTTGTCATCAGTGTGATTTCCAATTGGAACTGTAGTATATTGTGCGACATGGGATTGAGCAATGTGAAGCATGAACAAAAGAAAAGGTTGGATTATACCAGATTAAAAATAAAACATGAGGTCCATTATATTGCTTCAATAACAATTAGAGAACACTGGCTATAGGCATTATAGTGACAAAATAAAATGCCCTGTAAGTTGCAAAGAAACATGATTAAAATACATTTCTCAAAGACACAGTATTATCACATATAAAAAAAACTTGAAAATTAAAGCAATCAAGTGAGAAGAAACAATAAGCCAATTGAAAGAGAGAAAACTAAGAGGAGTTGGTTCAAAATTCTAGCGGGAATTACTGCAAAAGGTAAAGTAAAAACTCATCAATGAAAATTATATGGAAATTTTGAGGAAGAATCCACAACCCAATAAATCTGTGTGATAATGAGACCATTGTAGCTTTATGTGTACTTTGTCATCGATGTTAATCTGAAAACCTGTGCGGATTTATTAACGTAATTAGAGAGCAAAAGAGTATTGTTTTGTAATCTGTTTCTTTCGTGTTTGATAAATATTTTCTTTCTTGGTAAAAACTAATTAGCGGTTTTCTGACTCTGTTTCCTCCACATTTGATAAAAATAAATAAATGTTGTGGCCTTTGAGCCAGTGTTCCATTTTGGGATCTTGCCATCCAATAATAATACCAACTGGGATAAAAACATTTCATACTTATCATCATGAGATTTCTTCTGCCATGTGTCAGTCCATGATACTTTCAGATTTTATGCCATCCACAAAGTTTGAGATCGTGCCAAATGGATCTGAGGCCCAAAGAGGAATTTTCTCCTCCTGCCCGAAAGGAAATGTTAGCAGACAGGACAGGATCTTGTAAAGGTCCGTTGACCTTGGGCGGGATTTTCCAGTCTTGGGACGAGCACAGCCAGGAAACCCCACCCCCTGTCTCCTGCAGCTCCTCCTCCTGTTGCTGTTACTCAGCTCTGCGCACTGTGTACCTGGGACCCTGTTTCCATCTTCCCACCAATGTCAGTTTAGCACAAACAAATCACTCATAAAGGCATTTCTCCCAACCATGCTGAGGTGCAACTCATCCAATTTGTACAAATCCCATCTACTACAAAACTGATCCCAAAGTCCCAGAAATCTAAAATCCTCCCTCCTGCACTACCACTCCAGTCACGCGTTCATCTTCTCTATTTTCCTATTTCTACAGTAACTCTTGCAAGGCATTGGGAGCGATCTGGAGATGACTATCTTTGAGCTCCTGCCTGCTGGTTTCTTTCCAGTATCCCTCAAATCTTCATGCAAAACCTCATCCCTCTTTTCACTGTGCTGTGGACACCAACATCGGCCATGATCGTTCGCTGTTCAACTTCTCACCACAGAATGCTTTGCAATAACCTTCTTCCCCTGGTTCTCAGTTTCACTCTCAATCTTTACATTGCATTGTTTAAAATTTAAAGTTTATTTATTAGCTCACAAGTAAGCTTATATTATCACTGCAATGAAGTTTCTGTAAAAATCTCCTTCTCACCATACTCTGGCATCTGTTTAGCTACATTGAAGGAGAATTTAGCATGGCCAAAGCATTGAACATGTCTTTGGGATAATGGGAGGAAACCAGAGCACCTGGAGGAAACTCACATAGACAAAGGGAGAATGTGCAGACTCCGCACAAACAGTGAGCCAAGCCAGGAATTGAACCCGGGTCCCTGACAATGAGAGAACAGTGCTGATCACTGGCTAGCACTGGAAGAGATAGACTGTCGAATCTGTCATAAACACTGACTGATAGCTCACTGCTAATAGCTCAGGCAATTTACAAGGCAAAGAATTTTCGAGCTGAGGGGTGAAATAAAAACTGGGAGCAAACTGTGGAGCAATGCAACCAATCACTCCTTTTTATCTCCTAGAAATGTTATATATTAACAATGTCACTAATATGGGGGCTAGATAGGATAGAGGTAGAGAGTTTCTTTCCACTTAGAAAGGAAACCAGAACTAAAGGGCACAGCCTCAAAATAAAGGGGGGGAGGTCAGTTTAGAATAGGGTTGAGGAGGAACTTCTTCTCATAGAGGGTGGTGAATTTTTGGAATTCTCTGCCCATTGAAGGCTACTTCATTGAATATGTTTAAGTCACGGGTAGATAGATTTCTGATAGATAGGGAATTAAGGGTTATGGGAAGCAGGCGTGTAAGTGGAACTGATCCACTTCAGATCAGCCATGATCTTATTGAACGGCGGGGCAGACTCGAAGGGCTAGATGGTCTACTCCTGCTCCTATTTTTTATGTTCTTATGTTCTTATATCATTATTATGAGGCAGGTTTGCAACAAATTCAGGTCCATTGATATCAATAAATCTTTAAACCATAATTGAATGAGCCTTCATGTGCACTATTTTACCAATTGAAAATTGGCTGAATGATTGAAATATTTGACATACACATTTTTCACATCAATTTGCTCTCTTTTTTTTCCCAAATAACATAGACCACCCTCCATACCTATACCACTCACTCATATTCACCCGGCGAAGCTCCAGTGAAATAGATGGCATTGGCCAAAACTTTTCAACTGCTCATGCCAATGGGATCTTTCAGTCCTGCCAATGATGCACCTCTGCTGCAGGATTCACAGCAGCGAGGACTGCATTCAACAGGAAACCCCACTGATAAAATCGGGCAATGGACAATGGTGGACCACCTCCCACTATCATGAAACACACAGCAGGTTGTGCAGGGGAAGTGATAACCTGATGGTATTATTAATCCAGAACTCAGCCAATGTACTCGGGACAGGAGTTCGAATCCCACCACGGCAAATAGTGGAATTTGAATTCAATAAAAATATCTGGAATAAAGAATCTACTGAAGATCATGAAACCATTGACAGAAAAACCCATTTTTAGTTCACTAATGCCCTTTAGGGAAGGAAATCTGCTGTCTTTACCTGGCCTGGCCTACATGTGACGCCAGAGACATAGCAATGTGGTTGACTCTCAACTGCCCTTGGACAAAGAGGGATGGGCAATAAATGCTGGTCAACCAGTGCCGCCCATATCTGATGAATGAATAATACAAATCACTCCCATTATCTTCTGTATCTGGCACGCATCATTCATGCCTTTCCATCACTACATATATCAGAAAAAATCTTATTATCCTTTCCCCTATATATGCATTAAATGGTCTATTCTTCTGTCATGCATCTATAATCCAAAGCAATGATTATTATTCAGCCTCTAGGCCACAGACAACCCACAAGGGGCCTCACTTCAGCCCGCCCAAGTATTTCTTCAATGTTATTTCAGCTTTTGGGAAAATCCCTTATCAAATATTAATGAAAATTGCTGCTTCAATGGTGCAATCTTCACACAAAAATGTAGCTATTAGGTAGTTAATTAATCATTTTCAATGTAATTAATCTATTTAAATATGTTAAATAAGACTGTCTTGCTTCCCATTTATTCACACAACAAGGAGCATTTTACCACTATATTCTGGATACAAACAATATTTTCCACCCAGTTTTATGGGTCATGCAACTGCAGGTTTCATACAAACAACATAATTTCCAGTACAAATAAATAACTGTTTGAAGTGAATTTAAAACTTACACAAATTAACCTTTAAAGTTTGTGAAGAAGCAAGAATGAAAATTTAGTAGAACAGATTTGAAGAAGCACAAGGGGAGGCAATGACCTAGTTTTATTATCACTAGACTATTAATTCAGAAACTCAGCGGATGTTCTGGGAACCCAGGTTCAAATCCCACCATGGTAAATGGTTGAATTTGAATTCAATAAAACATATCTGGAATTATGGATCTATTAATGACCGTGAAACCATTGTGGTTACCAAAAACACCTATCTAGTTCGCTAATGTCTTTTGGGGAAGGAAATCTACCATCCTTATCTGGTCTGGCCTACATGTGGCTCCAGAGTCACTGCCCTCTGAAATGGCCCAGCAAGTCATTCAGATGTATCAGTCAAGGCCAAATAGGGATGGGTCATAAATGCTGGCCATGTCCCATGAATGAGTAAAAAAAACATATTTGAGATGGATACACCTTGTACCAATCTCACTTAATCAAAGTCACACCAAGAAATAAGAAGTTAACAGATGAAATTTGATAAGGCCTGTCTAGTAGCACATAACTCATAAGAAACAACTCCCCTGTGCATTATCAGGGCAACACACAAACATTATGTTGTCTCCTCAGCTTCATGAGAACAGCCTGCCAAATGCCTGACAACAGACCAGGGGCCCAGGTTCATTCTAGACTAGTCAGAGTTAAAATCGGATTGCCCTGATTAAAATGAGCCTGCATGTCTCACAGTGGATGTATATTCAGGACGCAGCACATGTTGAACAAGTTCCTGTAAATAATTCCCATAAGGAAAGAAGAGGAGCAGTGGAGTAGCAGTTTGAATGACACAGGGTGCTAGGAGCAGCATGCTGTTACAGTGATTAGTACTGATATCTCACAACACTGTCTGTACGGATTCTGCATGTTCTCCCCCTGTCACATGAGTTTCATCCCTGTGATTTGTCAAAGAATTGATGCAGACTCGATGGGCCTCCTTCTGTACTGTAGAGATTTTGTGAATTCAGAGCAAGAGAGCTTCAGGGATCTCCAAAGCAGTAATGGAGATTGGAGTGGTTGACATGAAGAGGAGAGGGAGAGAGGGACCCCGATATATATACAAACAAAGTGAACAGGGAGCAAATAGGCTGAGGTGTGCCTTAGCCTGAGGGCTTGGTTGTACTTTTAGTAAAATGTTCAATAATCTGACTTGGGCTATCGAGGTCAATGAATGCATCTTCAAATGCCACCTCTTATCTACTGAACAATTCACCTCACACACTCCTCAACACATACCTTCACCACTCATCTGCCTGCAATTTTTAGCAATCAGGATTCGTGTTTAACATTCAAATTGTCCAACTCAGCCGTACACATTTACCACACCATGCCTCACACCCACACTGCAGCTTTCACAGACAACAAGCTATTCAACTATGACAGGCTCAACTCCCCAATACATTGCAACACGTGCACTGACACTCTTCCCTCTCTCTTGCAGAGCAAGGTAGCAGACAAAAGATAGAAGTGCAAAAAACAAATGCAAAAAAGGACAGGCACTGCTGTAGGCCTTCAATCACCCTCTCCCCACCCCCACCAGAGGAAACAATAGATGCTCCAAATTGTTGTCATGACTGTCATTGAGCCATTGTAACAGGTTGTGCTGAAACTCTCCAAGATGGTTCCTGCTTCCAGTACCTTCTCAAATCCCACTTCATCCTCACTCCACCATCTGACGTGAAGCTGCAGGTAGTATGAGCTTACACTGTTTGCTCACCAGCCACCCACCTTCCCTCACCCCAACCCTACCCCTCCACGTCTGCATCCAGATATCCAAGAACTGAGACCTGAGAAGGAAAGGTGAGAAAAAGGACAAATATTTCATAAAGAATCACTGTCACTTGATCTGGAAATCACAGCCACTACTTCAGATATTCGCACCGTGCTGAGATCAGTAAAGAGGTGAATTCGGCAGGTAATGGGTGACCGGACTCGAGTGGACAAGGGAAAAGGCTAGTAGATATTTCAGCTCTCCTGGGTCTGGGGTTGCACTTGAGTACAGCTACAGGGGATTCAATAATGTTCAGAAAAAGACTGATAGGCATGTAAACAATAATGCTTTGACAGATCTGCCAGAGGGCCTGTTGTCACTGTCAGGAAACATGAAGGATTTCAGCTCTAACCTGACACAGAGATTTGTACGCAGGTTGGAGCTCACCTTCTCCAACAGGGTCTGATTTTAATCATTCATGGGACTTGAGCATCACTGGCTAACCAGTATTAATTGCCCATCCTAGTTGCTTGAGGGAGTTGTGAGTCCACCACATTGCTGTGGCTCTGGAGTCACATGTAGGTCACACCGAGTAAGGACGGCAGATTTACTTCTCTAAAGATATTAGTGAACCAGATGGATTTTTCTGACACTCAACATGGCTTCAGGGTCAACAGTAGAATCTTAATTCCAGATATTTTTTATTGAATTCAAATTCCATCAGCTGCTGTGCAGGATTTGAACCTGGGACACAGAATATTAGCGAAGTTTCTGGATTAACAGTCCAGTGATAATACCACAAGGCCATCACCTTCCCCAATGGCCAATGGCTAACATTTTAGCTTTCATTGTAAGGCACTCAAAGTGCTGTTGTAGAACTGAGGTCATGAGAGCTATGGTCTTTGCCATGCAGGTCCAGCATGGGCCATACTGGTTCAGACTTGCTGCTATCCCGGCTGCTCAAAGGGGAATGCAGTGTCTGCCAGCAATCAGTGCTCCAGAAGATTAATGTGATCACTGAGCCGCCACCTCAGTGAGTGGCAGAGGCACTATGGTGCACAAAACTGCTTCTTCTCTCAGGATGACAACATTCATCCTCCCACCACTGCCACCTGGCAGCCAGCCACTCCAGGTACCCTGATGGTACAGTCTGAATCCTGGCTGTAAAGGCCCAGAGCTGTACAGAGACATCCTGCATATTCATCTGCAGTCTCTCCCAGTGAAAATCAATAACCTTCCACTAGTTACGCTACAGCTACTAGGTAACACAAGACCAGGCAAAGCCAGTTTCAGGCACCAAGGGAAATCACAAGAATGATTAGTTGAATATTGTGTATATTATTGAAAGCGTTATTGGACAAAGTTGTTGTAGAGTAGTTGCGATGTTGTTTGTTTCACAGTTTTGGCAAAGAGAATTCCATTGCTTTTAGTCCATGATGCGTCCCACTGTTGTCACCAAATTATGTTCTGTTTTGTGATTGAGGATATAGCTTTGGGTACTATGAAGTAGTCTTGTATAAGTTACAAGGAAGTTGTGAGAGGTCGCAATTGCAGAACCCTACAGATCGGCACATCAACCTACAGATTAGGTTGATGTGCCAATCAACGTAATCTGCACACCTTTAGAGTTTGGGAGGAAACCAGAGAACTGGGAGCAAATTCCATACAGACAGTGAGTGACCTGTGGCCAGAATTGAATTCAGGTCTCTGGCACTATGGGGCAGAAGTGCAAACCATTGAGCTACTGTGTTTCTCAATGCAATACTCGGGCTTTACACATTTCTACTCATCTCCACACTGGCCTTGTCTCCAGATCATGTGTCTTCTTAAATTACCTTGTGGTTGGTACTATATCCAGTCTTACTTTTACCCTTCAGGGACCAATTCCTTTTACCATACCTCACCCCCAAGTCTTAATCCCTTGACATTAGTTTATTTGTGGTTTGTTTCAAGTCTTGCAATACCAAAAGTCTCGTGAACTAACTTTAATGTTACAACTATAACAGCTATAGGCTAATCAGTCTCCTGATGGACTCAATGCTAAGGAATGGCTAATGAGATAATAGATGCATTAGAGTTCATTTCCCAAAATTTGTTAGATTCTGAAAAGCGTACATCAGGTGCAGAGTAGCAGATAAGACCTCCCTACTCAAGAAAGGAGGAAGGCATAAAAGAGGAAATTATGAACCACTTAGCTTGACATCTGTCATGGGAAAGGTGTTAAGAATCAATCATTACAGAGGTTATAGCTAGCTAAATAGACAAACTCATACTGTCATAGAAGTTTACAGCATGGAAACAGGTTATTTGGCCCAAATTGTTCATGTCACACAATTCTTACTCCTAACCTATTCCCAATTGCCCCTTTTGGACCATATCCCTCTCTACTTATCTCACCCATGTAACTAACTAAATCATTTTTAAAAGACAAAATTGTACCCCCTCTACTATTATCCTTGGCAGCTCGTTCTAGACACTCATCACCCTCGGCATGGAATAATTGCCCCTCAGGATCTTTTCGTATTCTCTCCTCTCACCTTAAACCTTTGCTGTTTAGTTTTAGACTCCCCTACCTTCAGGAAAAGATATTGACTATCTCACTGATTTGTGCCCCTCATTATTTTATAGACCTCTATAAAATCACCCCTCAGGCTCCTATGCTCCAGGGAAAAGAGTCCTAGCCTATCCAGTCTCTCCTTATAACTCAATCCATCAAGTCTCAGTAGCAACCTAGCAAATCCTTTCTGCACACTTCTGCACTAATAATACCCTTTTTATAATAGGGTGACAAAAACTACACGCAGTATTCCAAGTGTAGTCTTACCAATAAAAACAAATTATTATAGATGCTGGAATGTGAAGCCAAAAGAGAAAATGTTGGAAAATGTCAGCAGGTCTGGGTCATCTAGACTTGAAATATCAACTCTTTTCTCTCCTTACAGAGCCTGCTGAGATTTTCCAACATTTTCTTTTTGGGTGGCCTCACCAACGTCTTGTACAACTTCAATAAGATATCCCAACTCCCATGTTCTGATTAATGAAACTAGTATGCTGAATACCTCCATCACTCTGTTCACCTGTTGCTCCACTTTCAATGAGAAATGAACCTATACCCCTAGATCTCTTTATTCTGTTGCTGTCCCCAATGCCCTACCATTAATTGAGCGAAGTCTGTCCTGGTTCAATCTACCAAAATGCATCGCCTCACATTTATCTAAACTAAATCCATTGCCATTCATCAGTCCACTGGCACAATTGATCAAGAATGCATTGCAATCCTAGGTAAGCTTCTTGACTGTCCACTATGCCACCAATCTTGGTGTCATCTATAAATTAACTAAGCAGACCTCCTAACTAGAGCAGTTAATTACCAAACTCAAGGTGATTGGGAACAATTAGTGTGGTTGTATGAAAGACAAATTACGTTTAATCAATTTAGTAGAGTTCGTTGAAGGAATAACATGGTGTGGATAGAGGAGAATCTGTAGATGTACTATATTTGGATTTACAGAAAGCATTTGATAAGGTGCAACATCAAAGCTTATGGCAAAAGTTAAAAGTGCATAGAGTACAGGTAACATATTAGCCTGGATTGAGATTGGCTGGCTGGCAGAAAACAGAGAGCATGGATCAATGGGTCTTTGTCTGATTTTCAGGATGTGGTGAGTGGAATCGCATAGGGGTCTGTGCTGGGGCCTCAACATTTTACAATTTGTATTAATAATTTTGGTGAGGGAAGCAAAAGCATGATAGCTGAAGTTGCAGAAGATACAAAGATAGGAAAATATACTATGAAGAAGACACAGAGTGGGATTCTTTGTGACATAAGGCTAGAAATTCCCGCCTGAGTTCAACAGAACTTCAAATGGTCCACTAATCTTTCTGTCTCAGCTGCTATGACTCCTACCGGAGTTGAGACAGGAGAATTTCAGCCGCAGTTTGCATGGGGTTGAGGGAGTGGGCAAAACTCTAGCTGATGGACTATAATTTGGGACATTGTGAGGTTATTCATTTTGGCAGGAAGAATTAAAAAAAGAACAGTATTATTTAAACGGAGGATGACTGCAAAATGTGAAGGTGCAGAGGGATTTAAGCATCTTCTTACATGAGTCACAAAAAGTTAGAATGTAGGTGCAGCATGTAATCAAGAAGGCTAATAAAATGCTGCACTTTATTATGAGATGGATTGAATGTTAACACAGGGATGTTATGATTCAGTTGCACAGGGCATTGGTGATACTGCACCTCATATAGTGTATGCAGATTTAATAAATAAAATAAAAAAGTTTATTTATTAGTCACAAGAAAGGTAACAGTGAAGTTACTGTGAAATGCCCCTATGTGCCACACTGCGGCACCTGTTCGACTCACCGCGCTTAACTAGCTGTGGGAGGAAATCCATGCAGATAGGGTGGATGTGCAAACTCCACACAGACAGTCACCCAAGCCAAGACTCAAACTCAAGTCTCCAGTGCTGAGAGGTAGTTGCGCTAACTGCAGTGTCACTGTGTTACTCATTTTTGGTCTTCTTATTAAAGGAAGAATGTAAATGTGTTGAAGGCACGTAAACATGTGTTTACATGTTTGTATTCAATTCTCCAATATTTAATTATAAACATTAATGACATTAACACTAATTGTCCTCTTTATACTGGACCTAGGTCATGTGCCTTTTTAAAGCCCCATGTGAGTGGTACTGTACCCACCATCATGTTAATGCTTTAGAAACCAGATCCTTCCACTATGCTCCAAGGCAAAAAGAGGGGAATTGTGGAGCAAAGTTCATTTGATGATGTTTTTATGAAACCGGTGTCTAATGACCATTCACACAGACCGTCCTCCCAGAACAATTATGTCCTGAATGCCTCCTTCTTTCCTCCTCCACCCTCCCTTCTTCATTCACCTCTTCCATCTTCTCCATCTCCTTTCCCACTTCCTGAGGCATTTCTTAAAACCTTTGTGGCAAGGCGAAGCCTCATGATTATCACATTGTGGAGGATGCAGCAGACCACCAAAAATTTGGAGAGTGGTATGTAATTGAGACTTGACATGTCATTGAGATCTACAATGCCCAGCATGCCAGGAGTCTCCTGAGTGCATGGACTGGGAGTGGGACTATGCATGTACTGTATGGAGTTCTCGGGGCACCTGTGTGAAGAGAAAGAAAAGAGTTCACAATCTCCAATGGCCAGGAGCAAAACACCATTATGATAAGAGTTTCAGATTGAGGGTGAGGGAACATAGCAAGATACCATTTATGAAGAAAGGCAAGCAGAGAAAGAGGTCACTAATAGAATCATAGGATCTATACAGTGTAGAAGGAGGAAATTCAGATCATTGAGCCTGCACCAACAGCAATCCCACCCAGGTCCCAACCACATAACCCCATGTATTGTAACTGGTTTTATATGTCTGACCTTGCAAATTAAATGTTATTTTTATTTCTTCAAAGCCCAATGAAATCTTGTGGCTCTTGGCAAGTGTCAAGAATTTCAAACTTTGTCTGATTTAAGTAAAAGAACATTGGCCCCAAATCAATCTTATCAACAAAACCTGAGGGTTTGGATTAGGATCATACAGATATCCTCCAGTGAATAATGATGTGGAGTTGTCGGTGTTGGACTGGGATAAACACAGTAAGTAGCCTCAAAACACAAAGTCCAGCAGTGCTACCAAATAAATCTGTTGGATTTTAATGTGATGTTTTATGAGATTACTTCCAGTGAATAATGGATCAAGATAAAGTCATTGTAGCTGTTGGACAGAGTAATGGGCATTCATTAATGCGATGTTCTGTATGTGAGCACATACTAAGGGTATGTTAGGAAAGTAGAACCATTGCATTTTCTGTCCATCTCCTCACTAAGCTATTGCACCCACAGAGTCATGTGCAGTCGATGGCTGCCTTCACCATTTGAAACCTTGGTACCTTAATAAAACACTCATACTCTCTCCACTTGCTCCTCTCTGCCTACAAAGAAGGTTAGGAACTCTCTTTTCCCTGTGCATTGAACCTCCTGATATATCAATGCACAGTGAAGTGTGAGACATTGACAATCTTGCCATCTCCAGGCTGTAAGCATTATATAATGTAGAAGTTGAGGTGCACTGTGACATTGAGAGCTGGCAGTGCCATAGTCATTCTGCTCTGTGCTGCAGGCACAGTTCAAAGATCACTTCCGTAATGAACTGTAATCATCCCTTTTCTGACTTGGTTTCAGAACATAGGAACTGTAGATGTTTCAGCTACTTTTCTGGGCAATAATCTCTGAAGGTTTCTGGTGCTTATGTTATTCTATTGAGAACCATTCTCCAACTCCCTTTACACACATCTTCCTGTCTGGTCGAGTCGAGTAAGGTACAGTCGAGTAAGGGAACCTTGGTGTACGAAAAAAGTTGATTCGCTGGTTAAAAGGAAAAAGGAGGCTTATGTCAGGATGAGACTTGAAGGCTCAGTTAGTGCAATGGATAGCTATAGATTAGCCAGGAGGGAGCTAAAGAGTGAATTGAGGAGAGCTAAGAGAGGACACGAGAAGACGTTGGCTGATAGGATTAAGGAGAATCCTAAAGCTTTCTTTAGATATGTTAAGAATAGAAGATTGGTTAGGACAAGATTAGGGCCAGTCATAGACAGCAGTGGAAGTTGTGCGTGGAGCCTGAAGAGATTGGAGAGGCACTGAATAAATATTTCTCTTCGGTATTCACGCAGGGTGATGTAAATGTAGTTGTGGAAAACACTGGGATACAGGGTTGCAAACTGGAAAGTATTGAAGTAAATAGGGAGGATGTGCTAGATATTCTTGAGGGTTTGAAGTTAGATAAGTCCCCTGGGCCGGACGGGATTTACCCTAGGATTCTCTGGGAGGCAAGAGAGGCGATTGCAGGGCCTCTGGCTCTGATCTTCAGGTCGTCGTTGGTTACGGGTATAGTGCCGGAAGACTGGAGGATAGCGATTGTGGTCCCATTGTTCAAGAAGGGGAATAGAGACTTTCCGGGGAATTATAGGCTGGTGAGTCTAACTTCTATTGTGGGCAAAGTATTGAAGAGAATTATTAGGGATAGGATTTATAGTTATTTAGAGAGAAATGAATTGATTGGGGATAGTCAGCATGGTTTTGTGAAGGGTAGGTTGTGCCTTACTAACCTCATTGAGTTTTTTTGAAAAAGTGACCAAAGAGGTGGATGGGGGTAAGGCGGTTGATGTGGTATATATGGACTTTAGTAAGGCGTTTGATAAGGTGGCCCATGGAAGACTTCTGCAGCAAATGCAGATGTATGGGATAGAGGGTGATTTAGCTAATTGGGTTAGGAATTGGCTAGCAGATAGAAGACAAAGGGTGGTGGTTGATGGGAGATATTCATCTTGGAGTTCGGTGACAAGTGGTGTACCTCAGGGGTCTGTTTTGGGGCCCCTGCTGTTTGTAATTTTTATAAATGATCTGGATGAGGGGATTGAAGGATAGATTAGTAAATTTGCAGATGACACTAAAGTCGGTGGAGTGGTAGATAGTGAAGAGGGGTGTTATAGTTTGCAGAGGGACTTGGACAAGTTGCAGAGCTGGGCCGAGAGGTGGCAAATGGATTTAATGTGGAAAAGTGTGAGGTAATGCACTATGGCAGAAATAATAAATGTGTAGAGTATAGGGCTAATGGTAGGATTCTTAGTAGTCTTGATGAACAAGAGGGATCTTGGTGTGTATGTGCATAGATCCCTGAAAGTAGGCAGTCAAGTCGAGAAGGTTGTTAAGAAGGCATATGGAGTCTTAGCTTTTATTGGTAGGGGGATTGAATTTCGGAGCCGCAACGTCATGTTGCAACTGTACAAACCTCTAGTGCGGCCGCACTTGGAGTATTGTGTGCAGTTCTGGTCCCCACATTATAAGAAAGATGTGGAGGCATTGGAGAGGGTACAGAGGAGGTTTACCAAGATGTTGCCTGGTATGGAGGGCAGGTCCTATGAAGAGAGGTTGAAGGATTTGAGGTTTTTTTCGTTAGAAAGGAGGCGGCTAAGAGGGGATCTTATTGAAGCATATAAGATGATTAGAGGTTTAGATAGGGTGGACAGTGATAGCCTTTTTCCTAGGATGGAGAAAGCTAGCATGAGGGGACACAGCTTTAAAGTAAGGGGTGATAGTTATAGGACGGATATCAGAGGTAGGTTCTTTACCCAGAGGGTGGTTAGGGAGTGGAATGCGCTGCCTGCGGCAGTTGTAGATGCGCCAAGTTTGGTGGCGTTTAAGAGGTTAGTTGATAAGTATATGGAAGCGAAGGGAATGGTTTAGTTTGGAGGGTCATTGCTTTTTATATTGGTCGGCGCAACATCGAAGGCCGAAGGGCCTGTTCTGTGCTGTAATGTTCTATGGTGCCTTTACTCCATAACCAAGAGGAACTGCATTATAGCCCTCTTAAAGTGATGTGAGGGGGATTATGGTTCATTAAGGAGCAAGCTTTCTGCTCAAATCCACGCAACTCCTTGGAAAGGGCCAGCATCACTACTTCTGATTGAAAGAAATTTTGTTTATTCCCTAGCGGCAATACACAATGTTACCAAAGCTGCAATTGCAAAGACAAGTTAAAAATGCCTCTCCTAAAAGAATCATGCTGATCCTGTTAAACAGGCAAGTGACATAGGCCAGTATTTATTGCCCATCCCTAATTACCTTTGAGAAGGTGGTGAAGTGCTGCGTTCTTGAATCATTGCATTCCCTCAGGTACAGGCACATGAATAGTGTTGTTAGGAGGGAGTTCCAGGAATTTGATCCTGTGATGGTGAAGGAACGGTGATGTTTTTCAAATTCAGGATGGTGAGTGGCCTGGTGGTGAAAGCCCAGATGATGTTGTTCCCAGGTATCTGCTGCTCTTTCCCTTCTAGATGGTAGTGGCTGTGGATTTGGGAGGTGCTGCCTGAGGCATCTTGTTCAATGTCTTGATTTTAGCAATGCATTGAACAGATGATCCATACTGTTACTGTTGTGTATCAGTGATGGAGGGAGTGAATGTTCATGGATGGGTGGCAGTCAAACATGCTGTTTTGTTCTGGATGGTGTCGAGTTTTTTGACTTGTTGAAGCTTCAGTCATCCAGGCAATTGAAAAGTATGCCATGACTTGTGTTGTAGATGGTGGATAGGTTTTGGTGAGTCAGGTGAGCGACTAGCCACAGAATTCCTTGCCTCTGGCCTACTCAGCATAGAATGAGGCCATTTGGCCCATAGAGTCTGCACCAGTTCTCTGACAGAGCATCTTATCCCGGTCCTCTCCCCCACTCTATTCCCATAACCCTATCCATTTACCATTGCTAATCCATTTAACTCAAACATCTGGACAGAACTCAGAGAGAACTCACACAGCCATGGGGAGAACATGAAAACCCCACTTGACATTCATTTAAGGATAGAATTTAACCCAGGTTCCAGATACTGTGAGGCAGCAGTGCTAACCACTGTGTCACAATCCGCACTATTTTGTAGCCATAGTTTTTATATGGTTAGTTCAGTTAAGTTTATTTGACTTGATTTATTATTGTCACGTGTATTAATATACAGTGAAAAGTATTGCTTCTTGTGTGCTATATGAGGGTGGTGAGGGCGTGGAATGCCCTGCCTGCAGCAGTTGTGGACTCGCCTACTTTGGGGGCATTCAAATGGTCGGTGGATAGGCATATGGATGATATTGGAATAGTTTAGGTTAGAGGGTCCGCTGGCCGGCGCAACATCGAAGGCCGAAGGGCCTGTACTGCGCTGTAATGTTCTATGTTCTATGTTCTATGTTCTATATAGATGAAGCATACCATATATAGAGTATATAGGGGAGAAGAAAAGGAGGTGCAGAATGTAGTGCTTTAGTCATAACTAGAGTGTAGAGAAAGGTCAGCTTAATATATGGTAGGTTCATTCATAAGTCTGAAGTCAGCAGGGAAGAAGTTGTGGTCAACAGTAAACTTCAGGCTCTTGATAGTTTGATGATGGAATTTGATGATAACAATGTCATTGAGAGTCAAGGGCAAATGGCTAGATCCTCTCTTGTTGGAGATGATCATTTTTTGGCACTTGTGTATGGCACAAATGTTGCTTGCCACTTATCAGCTCAAGCCTGAATAGTGCCCAGGCCTTGCTGGATTTGAACATGGACTGCACATATTTAACAATTCATCACTAGTCTTTTTTTTCATCTCTGTAGCCACTGTGAAGGCTCAATGGTCCTGAGTTGGTTGAGTTAGTCGATGCATCATAGCAAAAGAAATGTTATCCAATTATGAACATTTCTTATCAAACATTTCCAAATGATTTTTCCTAAGTGCTTCTGTGAAGCTCCCATCACTTAAAATTATCCTTCAGTTTATTTTCCACGTTGACTTTAATTTACTACTGGTCTGGGCTGATGGATAAGTATGACAAAATCTGACAGTCATATTTCAGGTTAAGATTAATGTGGTTTTGTAAACATGTTCATTTCAGTACAATCTGTCTGTTGTCAGCAGTCTGATCTTTTGTTCATTTCCTCAATGAATGATTTCTCCATTCCTTTTCAACTAGGTTGACATTAAAATGCTGAAGATTGCAAATGCCTTACTCACTTGTGTTTGTTTAGGAATTTCAGCCCTTGGTGTGAGACATTATTAATTCTTTAGCTTCCCTAAAATATATCAGCTGGTTAGTCAAAGGAAGCTATTTAAATCAGTGGGCCCAAGGCATCATACACTATTGACTTAAGATCTAACTGATAGCACTGTGCATCTAATTATTACAACTCTGTGGTTATATAAACTTAATGGCCCAATAAATCTGAAAACTGCATAATCAGGTTACGCCTCACTGAAGATCAGGCGAGGTGACCTCGCTTCTCTTCAATTTTTATGATCAGGCTACAAATTTGACACTGAGTCACACCTGCAATGTCCCACCATTATGTTTTCCACCCTGTTATTAACTCATTCATGTGGAGATGCTGGCATTGGACTCACTTGACAGAAAGACAGGGCTCCGAAAGCGAGTGGCTTTTGCTACCAAATAAACCTGTTGGCCTTTAACCTGATGTTGTGAGATTTCTGACTGTGTGAACTCATTGGCCATGATTAGTTACACAAAGTAAAGTCACTGTTGCTCACTATTATCAATCAAATAAATCATCCAGTCCAAACCATTGACTTGCAAATGTTACCACAACACCGGTAACATTATCCCAATCTATGAAAGGTCACGACCTGAAATGTTAACTCGTTTACTCGTAAGAGTTGCTGCTGGGCTGGCTAAGTTTTCCCACCATCCCACAGGACAGCCTGCAAGAAGGTGTGATTAGCCAAGTGTCAGGCAACCGTCAGACATTACTGTTCCTGCATGAAAGTGTTGCATGTTGCCTGGTAGTCCAGAAGTAATCTTATGGCATGACAGCTCAAGACCTGTTCCTCTAATGATCCAGACTCTGACAATGATGGTTGTGATGAACTTTCTATGGTGGGTTTGCTGGGACTCACAGATAGTGAGGTTAGCACTGCTGCCTCACAATGCCTGAGACCCAAGTTTGATTCCCGCTTTGGAGATCATAATTCCACCTCTTTCACGATAGTGATGGAAAGAGATAGGATCAGGCAGGCTAGGAAGGTGTATGTCTGCAGTAAGGGGAAATATGAAAACATTGGGCAGGTAATTGGACGTATAAACTGGAAGGAGGTGTTCTTGGGGAAGAGTACAGAAGGAAAGTGGCGGTTTTGCAAGGAATGATTGTCTGGGGCACTGCAAGACAACGTTCCGAGGAGTCAAAGAGGTTCTGGTAGGACGCGGGAACCGTGGTGCACCAAGGTAGTGGTGAGCCTAGTTAGGAAGAAAAAAAAGGCATATAAAAAGTTTAGAGAGCTAGGGGATGTTAGGGATCTAGAGGAGTATAAGGTGTGTAGAAGGCAACTTAAAAAGGAAATTAGGAGAGCCAGAAGGGGTCATGAGAAGGCCTTGGCAGGTAAGATTAAGGAGAATCCCAAGGCCTTCTACAAATATGTGAAAAGTAAAAGAATGAGAAGAGAAGGGATAGGACCTATAAAAGGTGAAGGGGGAAAAGTCTGCGTGAATCCGGAAGAAATGGCAGAGGTGCTTAACGAATACTTTGCCTCGGTATTCACGGTGGAAAGTGAACTGGGAGATTGCACTGCAGGTTTGAGGCATACGGAAAAGATTGAGTATATGGATGTTAGAAAAGAGGATGTGTTAGACCTGTTAAATTCTATCAAGATAGACAAGTCGCCGGGACCAGATGGGATGTACCCCAGGTTATTGTGGGAGGTGAGGGAAGTGGTTGCAGAGCCCCTGGGGATGATATTTGCGTCGTCCATGGAAATGGGAGAGGTTCCGGAGGATAGCAGGATTGCGGATGTGGTTCCTATCTTTAAGAAAGGGAACAGGGGTAGTCCAGGAAATTACCAACTGGTGAGTTTGACTTCAATGGTTGGTAAGCTGATGGAGAGGCTTCTGAGGGATAAGATATATGAACATTTGGAGAAGTTTGGACTGATTAGAAATAGTCAGCATGGTTTTGTCAAGGGCAGGTCATGCCTTACGAACCTAGTTGAGTTCTTCGAAAATGTGACTGAACACATTGACGAAGGAAGGGCGGTGGACGTAGTGTACATGGGCTTTAGTAAGGCGTTTGATAAGGTCCCACATGCAAGGCTTCTGGAGAAGGTGAGAGGGCATGGGATCCAAGGGCTTTGGCCTCGTGGATCCAGAACTGGCTTGCCGGCAGAAGGCAGAGAGTGGTTGTGGATGGGTCTTGTTCTGCATGGAGGTCGGTAACCATTGGAGTGCCCCAGGGATCTGTTCTGGGACCCCTGCTGTTTGTCATTTTCATAAATGACCTGGATGAGGAAGTGGAGGGATGGGTTAGCAGTTCGCCAACGATACAAAGGTCGGTGGTGTTGTGGATGGTCTGGAGGGATGCCAAAAGTTGCAGTGGGACATAGACAGGATGCAAGACTGGACGGAGAAGTGACAGATGGAATTCAACGCAGATAAATGTGTAGTGGTCCATTTTGGCAGGAATAATGGGATGAAGGAGTACAATATAAGGGTAGGAGTCTTAGCTGTGTTGTAGAGCAGAAGGATCTCGGGCTCCGGGTCCATAGGACTCTTAAATCGGCCTCGCAGGTGGAGGAAGTGGTCAAGAAGGCGTACGGTGTACTGGCCTTCATTAATCGAGGAATAGAGTTTAGGAGTCAGGAGGTAATGATGAAGCTCTATAAGACTCTTGTCAGACCCCAGTTGGAGTATTGTGCGCAGTTCTGGTCTCCTCATTATAGAAGGATGTAGAGGCTATTGAGAGAGTTCAGAGGAGATTTACAAGGATGCTGCCTGGATTGGGAGGCAGGCCTTATGAAGATAGGTTGAGGGAGCTGAGACTCTTCTCACTGGAGAGACGTAGGTTGAGAGGCGACCTGATAGAGGTTTATAAAATGTTGAGAGGAATAGATAGGGTGGACTCTCAGATACTATTTCCCCGAGCTGAAATGGTCACTACGAGAGGACACAGATTTAAGGTGCAGGGAAGCAAATACAAAGGAGATGTCAGGGTAGGTTTTTCACTCAGAGGATGGTGAGTGAATGGAACCGACTGCCATCGGAGGTTGTTGAGGCGAACTCACTGGGGTCTTTTAAGAGACTTCTGGATGAGTATATGGAAAAGAATAGGATAGGGGGTTATAGATAGGTCTGTGGATTGGTAGATGTGATCGGAGCAACTCGTGGGCCGAAGGGCCTGTTTGCGCTGTATTGTTCTATGTTCTATGTTCTATGTTTGGGTCACTGTGCATGTTCTCCCTGTATTCATGTGGATTTCTTCTGGATGTTCTGCTTTCCTCCCAGAGTCCCAGAGATGTGCTGGATAGATGCATTAGCTATGCTAAATTCTCCCTCTGTGTATCTGAACAGTCACCTCAGTGTGGCGACTAGGGGAATTTCCCAGTAATTTCATTGCAGTTAATATAAGACTACATGTGACACTAATAAATAGACTTAAATATGGTTTATGACCTGTTGGCAGTAAACTTAATTGGGGTGACACTTGTCCCTGATCACTGTGGCAAATCATTTTGTCCAGTAAAGCATGCATTTTGGATGCTTCCGAAGATACCATTTTGTGAGGTGAGAATAGAACTAACTGTCCTCCAGCACGATGCTGAATGAGGTCTTTGGCTACCACTGGATTAAAGGATGATGTCTATTCAGGGTCGTCGGCTTAATGTTGTTCATCTGAGTGAATAGGTTGATTTTCAATCCTCTGATCTTCATGCATATGAGGCAAGACACCCCAGAAGGTAATAGATCTGGAATGTAGGATTTGCATCCTTTTCGTTCCTTCTCTGCTGCTGCCCTGCCTCATTATTAACACGTTGTGACTCAAAGCATGATGCTGCTTGATGGGCAATTTGAACAATATGGTAGAAAGCTCCTCCTAACTAATAATGTCAGCACTTTGAAGGACAGCTTCAGATTGTCTTTGAAACATGTTCTTTGTCCTCACCTAAAACCTTGGCAATGTGAAAATTGAGAAAGTTGAGTGGAGAGACTCTTTTTGGCCAAACAGACACATGTCAATTCATCAAGTTGATTTTGCTGGAGTTTTACCTGAGTGTTTTCTGGTCCTTCCACTAATCCAGAGGTTGTTGGAGAGCCACTGGTGATAGAATTTCTCTTATGTTGTTGTGTGTTGCTGATACATGGTTCAGGTCCTATAGTACAGGAGTGTGGTGATGACTGCCATGTACACTTGGATTTTTGTTGACTCACAGGAATATTTGTTGACAAACAATTATTGCCCTTGTTTGTAGAAGGCAAATGACTTAGTTTGATGTGGAGACATTGAAACATCATCATTGATCACATGATCTTGATGGTCAGATTAGGGTGACATGTAAAACCACGATGACAGGGACCATCCTGCCTTCACACCCAATGAAACATAGTCTTCCTTCTCCCTTTCTATGTTGACTTCATTTCAAGTCTGGATAGGATGCCATATGTTGTCAATACTTGTCAATATTAGGGCATTTTCACAGTAACTTCATGCAGAGTCAATGTAAGACTACTTGTGACATTAATAAAAAACAAAAAACTTAATTTGCCATTATTCTGTATCTGAATAATACATCAAGAAAAGTTGCATTGCTTTTCTTTGCTTGACCCAATTGATTTCTTTTCCCCTCAGAGGGTTGTGTGACTTTCAAACTTTGCTTCAGAAAATGGTAGAGGTTGGATTGTTGTCCCAACCTTGACCAACCTGGAGCTAGGAACAATATCGCTCAAGGGATCATTGGAGCACATAGGCCTCTCTATCATGGCTAGAGGAATTAATCATTCACATCTCAGTGAAGACATTAAGGTTCAATTCACATAAGTTTTTTAGGAAGACAGAGAACAGTGAACGCAATATCAGTTTAAGAACATAAGAACATAAGAAATAGGAGCAGGAGTATGCCATCTAGCCCTTCAAACCTGCCCCCCCATTCATTAAGATCATGGCAGATCTGAGCTAATTAGTTCCACTTTCCCGCTTCCTCCCCATAATCCTTAATTCCCTTATCTATCAGAAATTTATCTACCTATGACTTAAATATATTCAGTGAGGTAGCCTCCACCGCTTCATTGGGCAGACAATTCCAGAGATTCACTACCCTTTGAGTGAAGAAGTTCCTCCTCAACTCTGTTTACATATCCACTGCCTTCAATCATGGGTGATCTGGGGAGGCACATAGCAGCTCACAAACAGCCCGAAGAGTTTAACAGCCCTCTGTAAATTCTACTCCTCTTTGGAGCACAACGGCTTGAGGAATCTCAAATGTAAACCCTTTAGTATGTTATTCACGGGAAGTTGGGCAAAATGAGAAAGTCAATTGACACAAACCAGTGGAGGTTGTTAACAAATATGTCAAAGATCTCTATGTGAATGACTTATTTTTGGTACAGAAACAGTTGTTTGGTCGACAAATTCAAAGCTGACTAATCTTCATTTGCATTCCATTCACATTGCATCATATCATATGAAATAGAAGTAGAAGTAGACCATTCAGCCCTTCAGGTCTATTCCACCATTCAATAAGATCATGGCTGATCTGTTTGTATATCTAATTCCAAATTCTCATCTAACCCCATTTGCTTACCACTGATTCCCTTGCCTAACAAGAACTGATCTATCTCTGACTTAAAAATATTCAAGATCCCATCCCGAACGTGTTCTGAAGCAGAGAGTTTGACAGTCACACAGCCTTCTGAGGAGAGAAAAAGAAGTCAGGCTGAGAAAAGCAATACAAGTTTTCCTGATGCACAATTCAGACAGCGGGTACTGACGTAGCATTGACAACATATGGAATCCTCTCTGGTATTATTTGGTATGAAACTTAGGAAATCACTGCCCACTACTCCCCCAAACAACACCTCCACCCCATTGAATAGTTCCTCCATCAAAGCCTAAATAAGGGACTAAAAGAAGTTTGAATAAAAAAAAGAACATATTTGCTGCAAGTGTGACCAAATGTTCATTATAAAACAGCTTTTGACGTGTAAAAGGGCTACCTCAGGCTAGATAAATGTTTGCCAATAACTTGATCAGAAACTCTGGCTGTGTCCGTCATGCCTCCATTGAGAGGTTTACTGTATTAGTTTTCTTTTAATTACATTTAATCAGACCAAAACTGCATTAAAAGGCTAATTATGAAACAAAATTGCCTCATTAATATGCTGTGTAATTTCTTGTTGGAAAAGGCAGCCCTGCCAGGGTACCTTAACGTACAATTCTTTAATTTAGTTTGTGGTTCCAAGTTCAGGATCACCTTCAGTGTAGGTCTTGCTAGATAATAAAATATTGATTCACTGCTTGCGCACTCTACTATTAATTGCCCATGCAGAATAATTGCAGCACAATTAATGACTGAGGAACAAATAGGCTTTAATTTTACCTTTAATCTTTTTAGCTCCAATTATCAGCATTCTTTTGTATGCATAACCTCTGCTAGCTTCTAATTTGGGAAGATTGTGTTTTCTCATCCCTCTATAGAAAATTGCAAATAAACTTAAGCGGTAACTTCTTCTGCCAGCAGCACTCCAGATCTAATCCACTTCTGTGTCTGCCCTCCCACCCACCCCCCTGCAACCACCCCCCCCCCCCCCCCCCCCCCCCCCCCCCCCCCCCCCCCCCCCCCCCCCCCCAACACAAATTTTCCATTCATGATTTTGATTATGTTTCTTTTTCTCTTGTCATCTGATCTTGAGTACCTCGGATTCTCTTGCTTTTTTTAACACAGGAAATCTTTATGGCGGTGTTCCATATTTACTTCCCTTCACTGTACTTTCTTCTGAAACTCCTAGGGCTGCTTCCATCAGTAATTTTTAGGTTGGCTTAGCGCTAGTCAGAAAATTAATGGCTTTTGCAGTAAAATTGCTCTCTGCAATTCGAGGACATGAGTGATTCATGCCTTTGTGTGAATCTCCTCGTCACCATTTTAATTGAGGTATTAACTCGCTTTTTTACTAAATGGGTTAATGTATCCATAAAAATAGCAGGTGAAGGAGCCTCAGTTGAATTTTGTAAGTCTTCGAATGCTCATATTGCAAGGCGTAATTTCATTCTGTTGATATTATCAGTCCCAAGATTTATAACGTTTATCAATTAGTGTCACAAGTAACTGCGATGAACTTACTGTGAAAATCCTCTCTTCACCATGCTCCGGCACCTGTTTGGGCACATTAAGAGACAATTTATCATGGCCAATGCATCTAACTACCACGACTTTGGACTGTGGGGGGAAGCCCATGCAGAAATGGGGAGAATGTGCAAAGTGCGGACTGACAGTTGCCATGCTAGCAATTGAAACTGTGTCCCTGGAGCTGTGAGGCAGCAGTGCTAACTGCTCTGTCACCGTGGCACGCAAATATATTCCTCCAGGTGAAGTCATCTCCCAAAGATGTACAGGTTAGGCTGATTGGTCATGCTAAATTGGTATCAGGGGAATTAACAGATAAATATGTGGGATTACAGGGATAGGGTCTAGGTGGGATTATGGTTGGTGTGGATATGATGGGCCAAATAGCCTCCTTCGGCATAGTAGGGATTCTAGAACTCTGTGATTACTGGAGACAAACTAGAAAAAAACTACATAAGAAATTAACAGACTTGTCTTGACAGGAAAGTACTTCAAATCTCTGAAACTTAGAGGGAATTATAATTAAGGACTGGATTGAATGGAAAGATAACTGTTGGGCACAGAATCAATAAATAATAGCTGTTTAGCCCAATTAGAAGAAAATGAGTAAGAAGAGTAAACAACTCTAGGCGATGTTCTCCATAAGTGACATGTAGGTGATTTCATTAAATCATGCCTTGTTTGCATCAGTAAGTTACAGTAATCCCGTACAAAGTCATGTAGAGCAGTTGCCTAACCTTCAGTACTTTGGAAAAAAAAAATTATAGGAGCATCCACAAAGTGAGACAAGGCAATATTTAATGCATTGCAAGTGATGTGTATTTAGAAGTACACACAAGTAGAACATAGAACATAGAACATTACAGCACAGAACAGGCCCTTCGGCCTTCGATGTTGCGCCGACCAATATAAAAAGCAATGACCCTCCAAACTAAACCATTCCCTTCTCTTCCATATACTTATCAACTAACCTCTTAAACGCCACCAAACTTGGCGCATCTACAACTGCTGCAAGGCAGGGCATTCCACTCCTGAACCACCCTTTGGGTAAAGAACCTGCCTCTGATATCCGTCCTATAACTATCACCCCTTAATTTAAAGCTGTGTCCCCTCGTGCCAGCTTTATCCATCCTAGGAAAAAGGCTATCACCGTCCACCCTATCTAAACCTCTAATCATCTTATATGTTTCGATAAGGTCCCTCTTAGCCGCCTCCTTTCTAACGAAAACAACCTCAAATCCCTTAGCCTCTCTTCATAAGACCTGCCCTCCATACCAGGCAACATCCTGGTAAACCTCCTCTGTACCCTCTCCAATGCCTCCACATCTTTCTTATAATGTGGGGACCAGAACTGCACATAATACTCCAAGTGCGGCCGCACTAGAGTTTTGTACAGTTGCAACATGACGTTGCGGCTCCGAAATTCAATCCCCTACCAATAAAAGCTAAGACTCCATATGCCTTCTTAACAACCTTATCGACTTGACTGCCTACTTTCAGGGATCTATGCACAAATACACCAAGATCCCTCTGTTCATCAACACTATTAAGAATCCTACCATTAGCCCTATACTCTACACATTATTATTCCTGCCAAAGTGCATTACCTCACACTTTTCCACATTAAACTCCATTTGCCACCTCTCGGCCCAGCTCTGCAACTTGTCCAAGTCTCTCTGCAAACTATAACACCCCTCTTCACTATCTACCACTCCACCGACTTTGGTGTCATCCGCAAATTTACTAATCCATCCTTCAATACCCTCATCCAGATCATTTATAAAAATTACAAACAGCAGGGGCCCCAAAACAGACCCCTGTTGTATGCATACTTTTGCTGCATTTGATAATGAGTTAACCGATCTAGTAGTATAAAATGTATTTAGATTGCAGGATTATATGACTATCCCTGGTAATCTAAAGCTGAAACATCATATTTTATACACTGATAGCCTTTTTGCTCAAAATGCTTCAGTGATTCTCCACTGATGTTACAATGATGCATTTTAGCAGTCAATCTTAAATTTTGAAGTCAACAAATGGCTACACAGCACTCAATTCAACCAGTGATAATGAAACTGCACAATGTTGTTCTTTTATGGCAATTTTAGCAATTTTCAACATACTTCAATGTTGCAGCATTTTAAATCTGAGATTGGTCATCTTTTAGCCAGCCAAATAGCTAGAGGTTGGTATGGTGGCAAAGTGGTTAGCACTACTGCCTCACAGGGACCTAGGTTCGATTTCTGGCTTGGGTCATCTACTGTGTGGAGCTTGCATGTTCTCTCCATGTCTACATGAGTTTCCGCCAGGTGAACATAGAACATAGAACATAGAACATTACAGCACAGAACAGGCCCTTCGGCCTTCGATATTGCGCCGACCAATATAAAAAGCAATGCCCCTCCAAACTAAACCATTCCTTCTCTTCCATATACTTATCAACTAACCTCTTAAACGCCACCAAACTTGGCGCATCTACAACAGCTGCAGGCAGGGCATTCCACTCCCTAATCACTCTTTGAGTAAAGAACCTACCTCTGACATCCGTCCTATAACTCATACCCCTTAATTTAAAGCTGTGTCCCCTCATGCTAGCTTTCTCCATCCTAGGAAAAGGCTATCACTGTCCACCCTATCTAAACCTCTAATCATCTTATATGCTTCAATAAGATCCCCTCTTAGCCACCTCCTTTCTAACTAAAACAACCTCAAATCCTTCAACCTCTCTTCATAGGACCTGCCCTCCATACCAGGCAACATCCTGGTAACCTCCTCTGTACCCTCTCCAATGCCTCCACATCTTTCTTATAATGTGGGGACCAGAACTGCACACAATACTCCAAGTGCGGCCGCACTAGAGTTTTGTACAGTTGCAACATGACGTTGCGTCTCCGAAATTCAATCCCTCTACCAATAAAAGCCAAGACTCCATATGCCTTCCTAACTACCTTCTCGACCTGACTGCCTACTTTCAGGGATCTATGCACATACACACCAAGATCCCTCTGTTCATCTAGACTACTAAGAATCCTACCATTTGCCCTATACTCTACACATTTAGTATTTCTGCCATAGTGCATTACCTCACACTTTTCCACATTAAACTCCATTTGCCACCTCTCGGCCCAGCTCTGCAACTTGTCCAAGTCCCTCTGCAAACTATAACTCCCCTCTTCACTATCTACCACTCCACCGACTTTAGTGTCATCTGTCATTTAGTGCAAATTTACTAATCCATCCTTCAATACCCTCATCCAGATCATTTATAAAAATTACAAACAGCAGGGGCCCCAAAACAGACCCCTGAGGTATTCCAGGGGTCTGTTTTGACCCCTGAGGTACACCAAAACAGACCCCTGAGATACACCAGGTGCTCCGTTTTCCTCCCGCAATTCGAAAGACGTGCTGGTTAAGTGCTTTGGCCATGCTAAGTTCTCCCGCAATATACCTGAACAAGCGCCGGAGTATGGCGACTAAGAGATTTTCGCAATAACTTCATTGCAGTATTAATGTAAGTTTACTGGTGATACTAATAAATAAACGGAATTTAAACAGAGCTTTCATTACAACAGTAAAAGATCAGAATCCTCTTGCCTTGGGCTTTGCCTACTGTGATTGGTGCTAGACTTGATTTAAGTACTTCTGAATAAGTGGGAGGTGACGAGGGAGGGGAGGGGCGGGTGGAGATTGACGGAGGGGTAACAACAGAAGTAACAACTTACAGTTGCAGCGCACATTTAAAATACAGTCATTAAATTCCCCAAGGTGCTTCAGCATTATTAAACAAAATTTAACACTGAATCAGAAAGGGCAATATAAGGTCAGGCGGCCAAAAGATTGTTCAAAGATTTAACTCAGTTTCTTACCCAACTCACTGCAGTGAATGGAGATGTGGCTGGCTGCCAAATTCTCTGACTTTACTGCAGCAGTAATGGAGTGTGAATGGCAGGTAAGATCGCACTCTTACATTTTATGACACATTTGAAAGAGACAAAGGCAGAGAGTCAGGGAAACCAAGGGATCGAAGTCCAGGAACTGAAGGAATGCCATTAAAGTTGGGGCAATTAAAATTGAGGATGTACCTGACGCCAGATCGAGAGGAAAATGATAATCTCAAAGGATTAGTGGCATTGGTAACCCTGCCTTCAGCTGCTGAGGTACTAAGGTGAGGAATTCCTTTCCCTATATCTCCTCGCTGTCTTTCTTTTCTTCTACACTTTCACATTAAAATCCACCCTATTGATTGAGCTTTTGGTCATTTGGCCTAATATTTCCTTATGTGGCCTATTGACTAATTTTACTTCATAATGCTCTTGTGAAGTGCCTTGGGATGTTTTGCTAAGCATATAGAGCAAAGTCTTACCAAAAAATGGCAGAGTGTTGTTTCCAGTGAGAAAACTGACATGTTTCTCTCCAGATCTTATGTCATAGAACATAGAACATAGAACATTACAGCACAGAACAGGCCCTTCGGCCTTCGATGTTGCGCCGACCAATATAAAAAGCAATAACCTTCCAAACTAAACCATTCCCTTCTCTTCCATATACTTATCAACTAACCTCTTAAACGCCACCAAACTTGGCGCATCTACAACTGCTGCAGGCAGGGCATTCCACTCCCGAACCACCCTTTGGGTAAAGAACCACCCTTTGGGTATGTCAGTCTGCATAAAAATAAAATAAGGGGTCTTGTTTCACACTATCATGCAGGATATTGGGTCTAAGCAAAATCCGACTGCATTGAGATCAGCGTGTCCTTTAAGCATGGTGCCCTGATCATAAAGGAAATAAACCTCCCTCTCAGCCACCCATGGAGGTCTGAGGGGCTTTCCTTGACTCCCCCAATTGGAGTCGACACTTCACTTCGCCCCTTGTGAATCATTGACTCCCTTTGTCCTGATCATTGGCCCCTTCTCCCAATTGTTGGACCTACTCCTCACCACAATAAGGACGGTGACCGACTCTCACCCTCCCACCCCGACTCCCCCTCAACCCTCATTGGTTATAGCCTGCATCAACTGCTCCTGTCCACTCCTGATGTACAACCACTCTTCCCCCAATAGAGGCAGCCCCTCATGCTGGTTGGCACTGCCAGGCTGGCATAGAGATAGTGCAAACATGGCAGTGTCAACCTGCGCCAAAGGACAGTAAGAAATCCCACAACACCAGTTTAAATTACAAACAAAGGACAGTGCCAGGGAGTAATGCCATGCCTCTCTCCCCCAGAGGCTGTGCTCACCTTTATGTCCCCAGGGAGACCACCACAACAAGTTCATATCTAGGTGAACCTGCTAAAAATGAAACTGATATGATGTCATTTTGATGCCCATGGAATAAGCAGTAAGAGATCCCAAAGAGATTGCTCGTTAATGACATGCTAATGTATTTTATGTGGAGATACCAGTGTTGAATTGGGGTGGACAAGATGAGAGGTCACACGACAACCGGTTACAGTCCGACAGATTTGTTTGAAATCAGAAGCTTTTTGGAATGCTGCTCCTTCATTAGGTAAAGTGGAGCGATGTGAACAGGCTGTGAATATATAGGCGGAGTGACGCTAGTCTGACACTAACAGGTAATCAAGGGTATCAAAGGGTAAGTACTACTTACATTTTCTGTGCCTACACACCTCACCTCACCTCACCTGATGAAGGAGCAGTGCTCTGAAAGCTTTGTGATGCATTTCATCATAGAACAATCATAGAATCCTACAATCCCTACAGTTCAGAAGGAGGCCATTTGGCCCATCGAGTCTGCACCAACCACAATCCCCCCCAAGCTATATCTCCATAACCCCATACATTTATCTCAGCTAGTACTTCTAACACCAATTTAGCATAGCCACACTACCTAACTTGCTTATGGGACAAAACCATGGGAGAAGACCAGAGTATCCAAAAGAAATCCACGCAGACATCAGGAGAATGTGCACATTTCACATTGATGGTGGCCTGGGTTGGGAATCGAGCCCAGGTCCCTGGCACTGTGAGACAGCATTGCTAACCACTGTATCACCATACTCCAGAAATGAGCTTTCTGCAGTCCCAAGGCATGTTTCACATCACGTTGATGACACACTGGGAAGATCGGATCTGGGAAACCCATCAGTGCGTATCGCACTTTCTGGATTTTGAGCACGCTGCCATTCCCACAGTCGGAGAGTGAGGGCTCAAAATCTCCCCAATAGACTTCAAAGAATCAAAAAATACAAGAGAAAGTAAAGAAATTGGCAGGAACAAAGAGAAAAAAAATGTAACTATTGTGCCTAACTCTGTCTCTTCAAGGTCAGAGTTTTGTTTTCAAACAGCTAACTGTGGAGTCTGTTCAATCTGAATTCTTCCCTTATCACACTGTTTCCTGGAGCCATTGCCATAATGTTTTGCGTTTGATGTAAGAATCATCCCTTTCAAAGCCCCTGTTGCAAAAATAACTCATCCACACTGCTGATGTTCAGAAAGCAAAATGATACAATTGCAGTTAATCTGAAATTAAAAACAAATAATGTTGAAAAACTGCAGATCAAGCAGCAGAGGAAAGAGAGAAAAAAAAGAATTCATTCCTCATGTGATTGATCTTTCAGCAGGGCTATCTGTACCTGACATTAAGGAATTGCTTTAAAAACACTCCACTGAATAAGGGAGAAGCTGGTGCAAAAATAGTTATCTCTTCAGTTCTATTTTATGCATTGCAAACTGGAAAGGTTCTCTGCCTTCGAGCACCACCAACACCATTGCAATCATATATCATTGTCCATGCCCTTGACATCTCCTTTAAACAGACACTGGTGACGTCAAATCCTTCAGCAACTGAGATAAGTTAAGACTTCTCTTCATATTTCTAATCCACTTGTGGCTCAACAGATGGACTAAGAGGATATGTACTTTACACAGTGTGAACCAAACTTGCTAACAAGTTGAATATTGGGTTGAATATTGAAAAAATGTGCCATCAGTAAGAATGTTGGCTTATAGTGTATAAGAGCAGGAATAAGCCATTCAGCCCTTTGCTCCACCATTCAATATGGCAGATGTGGCAGATCTGGTCATGACAATCTGGCTCAATTTCACTTTGCTGTCTGCCCCTCCGAAATCTTTGACTCCCTTGTCTGTCAAAAATTATCCAGTACAGGTTGAGCAGACATTGACGGGATTCTCTGGCCTCCCCGTGGCGTATTTCTCAGGATGGGAGGTGGTGCACCAATGGCCAGCAGTGGGACCTTCTTGTTCTGCCACTGTCAATGGGATTTCCCATTAATCCCACCCCACATCACCAAGAATCCTGTGGCAAGGGTGGGATCAGAAGGTGCTGCTGCATGAACAGCCAAAAAAATTCTGCTCGAACTAAGTAATGAGACACATTATCTTCTGACTCATCATCATCTCTGTTCCCTTTGAAACTTTAAGAACATAATTGATGCCATTACTCCAGGGTTTCCTCAGATCATCCATCAATGCTACAGTGGTAGATAGGGTCAGCCATTGTATAAGTCCTCCTGTGGTATTCTTAATACTTATTTATCATTTTCCATATCAGAGCCCATCCTTCCCGAGACATCAAGTTTCAATTCTTATAATCAGGATTCCAACCATTCCTCACTACTGCATCAACTCTTGTCAAAATCACAAATGACATCCGACTTAACTGTGACTATGGCAAACAGTGAACGAAACTCTAACACCAAGTTTCCCAGAATGGAAGTCGCTGTTGGCCTCAATTGGGATTTTACGATCTAGCCCGAGTGACACCATAAAGTACCACCCAACATCTCCTTATCCTTCTCAACCCTATGCAGCCCCTGGCATATTCTACCTTTCTCCAATATCTCTTCTCCACCATCCAGATGATTGGGAATGTATTCACTTGATTCTGCTCTTATCTATCTGTTTATAGTCCCTGAATCACTTGAAATGGCTTCTCTTCCTGCTATCATATTTTGGAGTCCTGCCTTTGGAACCCTTCAAGGATTTATCCTTGACATTTCTCTTGACTTTGTCACTGCTTTTTATTTTATTTCACTACTTGCCTGACATCCAGAACAAGTAAATATCGAGAAATGTCATTAGTTTCAGTTTCTGCAAACTATGATCCCAGATCACCAACTTCCTGCAATTGTCTAAGACTGAACCAGACTCTTCGCATCTTGGTGTCATATTTTATCAGGAGCTGAGTTTCAAATCACATTATCACTCCGTTATCAAGACCACCTATTTCCACTTCTATAACATCCCCCAACTCCACTGTGTCTTTGATCATCATTTGCTCAAACACTTATCCATGGCTTTGTTACCTTCAATTCTGATTACTCTAGTCTGACCTCCCATCTTTCACCCCTCATAACTATGAACTTAACAAAAGTTTTGTTGCCTATGTCTTAAGTCACATGAAAGGCTGAATTTTTCACTTTGAGAGAGAATGCATGTTTCAGACCATTTTTTGAGGCCACATTCCTGCCTCAAAATTCACTGTGTACCATCACCATATTTTCATCCCACAGTGTCACCAATCCCCCATAGGCAGCTCAGAAGATCCACCTCCATTCATTGAGACATCAGTCCTGTTTTGTACATGAGTGTTGGATACCCTAGCCCTCACACTGACTCCCCCTTCCATCTTTCATACTCCCTCATCCACCCTCCTGTAGTCCAGATAGTAGTGGGACTCAGTGAACTTGTCGTGGATATTGGTAGATTGTCTACTACTGGAAATGGAGACAGGAAGGTAAGGAAGGGAAGTGTTCGAGAAGGATCAGGTGAAGGTGATGGAGGGATGCACTTGTTCAGACCTCAAAAAATTCATCAACTTCACTTCCAGTTTGCACCCCTCCATCGCCTGCACACCTGGTCCATCTCAGACGCTTCCCTTCCCTTCCTTAGTGATCAGCAAGTTTGCAGATGACACAAATAGACTGGACTTGTGGATAGTGAGGAGCATTGTCAGGCGATGCAGCAAGACATAGATAGGCTGGTAGCTTGGGCGGATAGATGGCAGATGGAATTCAATCCTGATAAATGCGAGTTGATGCATTTTGGGAGAAAGAATGTAGCAGGGAGGTTAATGATAAAGGGTAGACCTATTAAGAGTATAGAAACACAGAGGGACCTGGGGGTGTAGGTGCACAAGTCTCTGAAGGTGGCAGAGCAGGTGGAGAAGGTTGTGAAGAAAGCATATAGTATATTAGCCTTTATAGGAAGGGGTATAGAGTACAAGAGCTGGCCTTTAATGTTGCAGTTGTATAAAACGTTGGTTAGACCTCATTTGGAATACTGCGTCCAGTTCTGGTCGCCTTATTACCGGAAGGACGTGGAGACTCTGGAGAGAGTGCAGAGGAGGTTTACCAGGATGCTGCCTGGTATGGAAGGTCTGAGTTACGAGGAGAGGTTAGGCAAATTGGGACTGTTTTCCTTAGAAAGATGTAGACTTAGAGGAGATCTGACAGACGTGTACCAGATTATGAGGGGTATAGATAGAGTAAACAGGGTTAAGCTTTTTCCTAGGATGGACTCAAATGGCATGAGGGGTCACGGGCTTAGGGTGAGGGGGGTAAGGTATAATTTGGATGCTGGAGGGAGTTTTTCACACAGAGGGTGGTGGGGGTATGAAATGCAGTGCCAAGTAAAGTGGTGGAGGCAGGCACTCTGGAGTTATTTAAGAAATATTTAGATGGACACATGAACAGAATGGGAATGGAGGGGTATAGAAAACTGATTTATAATAGGGATCATGAGCCTTGGGAGTCCCTGGGAAGTGCGTAAATAGATGATGATATTGATGAACTTGTTTTTATCCTACAGGTGCTTTGGTCCACCTTGTTGTCTAATGAGGTGCATACACGTGATGGGTCGTGAGAGGGCTGCTCTTGGATTTTTTTTCAAGAGTATCCTAGTGCTTCACGTCGTTAGTGTCCACTTGACCTGGACCATTTGATGGGCAACACGACAGCTCAGTGACTATCGCTGTGCTGTGCAGATACATGGATTTGGGCCTGTGTCTGTGGAGTTTGCGCATTCTCCCTGTGCTTGCGTGGGTTTTCTCCAGGTGCTCCGGTTTCCCCCCACATCCCAAAGATGTGCTGTTAGGCTAATTATCAAAACAAATTCTCCCTAAATTGTCTCAAATTTGGTTTTTAATTCATAGATCTATAAACATTGACAGGGATCATGGGTAGAGATGGAACATCAGGGTGGCGGTGCGGGCTCGTTGGGCCAAAGAGCCTGTTTCCCGTGCTGTTTATTCTTTGTTCTTTGACCTTTCTGCCTCCATTTCCGTAATAGACTACTACCAAAATCCACTACAAGCTTATTGATTCCCACAGCTATCTAGTCTATAGCTCTTTACTCCCCACATCCTGTGAGGACTCCATTCCTTTCTCTCAACTCCTTCACCTCTGTCGCGTTTGTCCTGATGATGCCATTTTCCAAAGTGCTGCTTCTAATATGTGCTCCTATTTCCTCAACTGTGGATTCCCATCTACAGTTGTCATCAGAGCCCCCAACAGCGTGCAGTACATCTTCTGCGCCACAACTCTCACCTCCTCTCCTCCATCCCTCTATGTCTCCATCTATGTCTATCCCAGAACAGGATAGAGTCCCCCTTGTTCTCACATTTCACTGCACCAGTTTCTGCATGCAAAGCATAATCTTCCACCATTTTCGCCAACTCCAGTGTGATGTCATCACCAAACATATCTTGCCTTCACTCCCTTCATCAGTAACCATTCCGCAGAAACCATTCCCTCTTGGATAACCTAGTCCACTCCTCCACTATATCCATCACCTTTCCGGTCACTCATGGCATCTTCCTCTGCAATTGCATAAGATGTAAAACCTGTCCCTTTACCTATTCTATGTTCACCATCCAAGATCCTAAATAATTATTCCAGATTAAGTGTTTCATTTGCACCTCTTCCAATTTGGTGTATTGCATTCGCTGCTCCCAATGTGGTCTCTTCCTTTTTGGAGAAACCAAGCGTAAGATTGGGTGATCACTTTGCTGAGCATCTTTGCTCTGTGTGCAGTCAGGACCCTGACCTTCTGATTGCTCGCCATTTTAACACATGATCCTGCTCCCATGCGCACATATCTGTCCTTGGCTTGCTGCAATATTCCAGGGAAGCTCAACGTAAACTAGAGGAATAGCATCTCATCTTCCGGCTAGGCACTTTATACTCTTCCAATATCAGCATCAAATTCAACAACGTCAGATGATTTGCTCTATTCCATCTCAACCTCTTTGTTTTCATTCTATTTTATTTAATTTTTTATTGTTTTCTACCTTTTATTTCTTTATTGTCTTTCTTCATTTTTCTTCCCCCCACCCACTTTTTTCCCCTAGTTTATGCCTCCTCTCTTCCTTTTTCTCCCTTGTTGCCTCTCATTTTCTTAATGTTACCTCTATCCCTTCTATCCCCCCTCTCCCTCTTCCCCCATCCCCATCCTCTGCCGTTTGGCCATTCATACCCTGTATTCTCTCTATGGACAGCTATTAGTTGGTTTTCCTGTGATGTTGACTCATTTTTCATTTCCTTCCTCTGTAGTCTAAATATCCCACACTTTCTATGCCTTTTACCTTTGACAAAGTGTCACCTGGACTCGAAATATCAACTCTGCTCTCCTTACAGATGCTGCCAGAACTGTTGAGATTTTCGAACGTTTTCTCTTTTGGCCCCCACAGAGATGCTCATAGGCAAGCTTGTTTTCAGTATGAGATCAACAGGTTGCCCACATTCAAGATCTAATGTTGTCTGCAGGCAAGTTGACCAGGATTAGAATCGAAGTATGAGACGTCCTCATTGCAGATCAGTGTCCGGAAACAAACAGGTAGGAAGGACATGAAAACAAAAGAGAGTAAACAAAAAGAACAGAAGAAGAAAAAAAAATTAGGTGACCTCAATCCAAAGCCAATCATCTATGCCAGAGACGACCAGTCATAAATTAGCCTCTATAGTCACAACAGATGATGTTCATTCCAGAAGTGTGTAAATCTGACCATACTCCATCATCCCTTGAGATGGACAGATGCCAAATTGAGATCAGGTTAGAATAAGAGAGTGCAATTAGGTCTATATTCGGTTTTTCATGCGTGCATGTAAATGCATAATGCATAGTATAAAAGATTACTGAGCTAGAGGTACACATAACCAGAAGGGAACATCATGTGATGGAGGTAATGCAAACCTGTCCGCAAAAAGGGCTGGACTGAGTACGTTGTTGCACACAAGCTGTTCATGGAAGATGAGGAAGAAAAATAGGAGGAGGGTAACAATACTGATTGAGGAATACACTACAGTGCTGGAGAACGAGGATGTCCTAGAATGGTCAAGACTCAAACCTCGGTTCAAGCTAAGAAACAATAGAGGCACCATTACAGTACTGGATGTATTCTATCAACCACCACTGGGACAGATTAAAAGGACAAATTTGGGGAAATTACAGTGAGATGCAAAAACTTTAACGTAACTTTAATGGGGTATTTTAACTATCTTAATATAGTATTTGATAATAATGGTATTGAGAACAAAAGGTAGAGTAATGTTTTGGATGTGTTCAGGAATAATCTCTCAGTCAGCATGTTTCTGGTCCAATTTGGAAGAAGGCATTACTGGGTCTCGCTCTGCGGAATTAATTTCAAGAGTGCTAATAAGGGAACATTTAGAGGGTAGTGATTATGGTATCATAAGGTTCATGTTAGTTATGAAAGAAGACAAGGAGAGATGAAGATTAAAAACGTTTAATTGGAGAACAGCCAATTTCAGTGGGAAGAGAATGGATGTGTCACGAGAATCAATGATTGGCAAGCAAAACTACAAGGGAACAATAGGCTGCTTTAAAGAAAATGTAGTTTGCACACAGCTGAGATATATTCCAATAACTGGAAAGGTAGGGCAATCAAAGTCAGAGTTCCTTGGATAACAAAAGAGCTAAAGATGCATTTGACAGATGCCAGTTTGATAACACACATTAGAACAAATTGAATATATGATTTCCCAAGAGGGAGCAAGCAAAGAAATAAGAAAAGCAAAGAGAGAGAATGAGAAAAGACGTGAAGCTGAATAAAAAGGAATGCAGAAGTTTTCTATATGCCTATAAATAGTAAAGGTACAGTTAAGAGGAGGGTTGAGGCTGATTAGGGACCAAAAGGGGATTTGTTCATGGGGCAGAGGACATTAGTACTTTGTATCTGTTTTTAATAGGGAAGAAGATGTTGCCGAAGACACAGGTGGTTGAGATATTGGATGGACTAAAATTACTGTGACGGAGAAATTGGGAATGCTGGCTGTATTTTAACTTGATAAGCCAGCTGTATGGGATCAATTTGTTTGAGAATACCGAGGGGGGATGTGAAAATGGAAGTTGTGGAAGTAAAGGTTGTAATCTTCCAATCCTGCTTTGATACAGGATGGTGTCAGAGAACTAAAGAATCACCAATATTACATGTTGTTCAAAAAAGGATGAAAGGATAAGCCCAGTAATTAGAGCTCAGCCAGTTTAATCTTGACAGTAGGAAAGCTTTTAGAAATAATAATCTGAGACAAAATTAACGATTGTTTGGACTAAATAAAGAACGTGGATTTTCTAAAAGCAAGTAGTGTTTAACTAACTTGATTGAGTTTTTATATAGGTAACAGAAAGGATTGATGACAGTGGTACAGCTGCTTGGTGCAAGTGGATTTCTAACAGCTTTAGATGAAGTATCGCTAATAGGCTCACCAGCAAAGCTGAAGCACATGGAATAAAAGAGGTAAGGGACAATAGATTTAAATTGGCTGAGTGATAGGAGACATGTTCTAGAGGTTAACAGGAGCAGAGGAGATTTACCAGGATAAAACACAGAAACTAGAAGGAAGACTACGTCATTCAGCCTTTCAAGCCTATCCTGTCATTCATTTTGATCATGGCTGATCATCAAATTCAATATACCAATATCCCCCCCCACTTCTGCATATCCCTTGAACCCTTTAGCCCCTAGAGTTATATCTAATTTCTTCTTGCATTCAGGCAACATTTTTTCCTCAACTACCTTCTGTGGTAGTGAATTTCACACATTCATCATCCTCTTGGTAAAGAAAGTTCTCCTCATCTCAGTTCTAAAATGTTTACCCCTTATCCTCAAATTATGACCCCTAGTTCTGGCCACCCCCACCATCGGGAACATTCTTACTGAATCTACCCTGTCTAACCCTGGTAGAATTTTATAACTTTATGAGATTCCCTCTCACTCTTCTAAACTCCAGTGAATATAATCTTAACTGACTTAGTCTCTCCTTTTATGACATCCCAGGAATGACCCTATTATGTGACAGCTCATTTAAAATCTTTGGAAATCCAGTTACACCAAACAGCTGTACCACTGTCATCAACCCTTTCTGTTACCTCATGTAAAAACTCAATCAAGTTAGTTAAACACTACTTGCCTTTAGAAAATCCATTTCACTGTGTTCCCTCGATAGCAACAACATTCTTCCTCAGATAAGAACACCAGAACTGCACACAATACTCCAGGCATGATCTCATCAATGCTCTATACAGTAAAACATCCCTATTTCTATACACAAATCCTTTTGCTATGAAGGTCAACATGCCAATTGCCTTCTTTACTGCTTGTCATACCTGTACACTTACTTTCAGTAACTGTTGCATTAGGACAGCAAGGTCTCGCTGAGTATCCATCTCTCTCAATTGCAAATAATAATATGCCTTTTATTGTTGCTACCAAAGTCACATTTATTTAATTTATCTTGTAGTTATCCACATTATATAGCATCTGCCACGCAGATGCCATACACTCAACCTATCCAAATCACACTGCAGCATTTCTGCATCCTCCTCACAGCTTACCCAACATTGTATCACTTGCAAATTTGGCGCTAATACATTTAATTCTCTCTTCCAAATATATAATGCAATTGGGGTCCCAGCACAGATCCCTGCGGAACCCCACTAGTTACTGGCTGCCAATCAGAAAAAGACCCTTATGCCAACTCTGCCAACCATCTGCCAACCAGCTTTCTATCCATCTTAAGACATTACCCGCAATCCTATGTGCTTTAACTTTTACATAGTAGTGTGTTATACAAGACAACTTTGAAACCCGTCTTTGTCAATGCCTAAATAAACCACATCCACTGGTTCTCATCAGTCAACTCAACTAGTTAGATTCTCAAAGAATTCCAATAGATTTGTCATGCATGATTTCCCTTTTGAAAATCCATGTTGGCTTTGTCAAATTATATCATTGCTTTGCAAATGCTGAATTATGAAATCCTTGATAATTGACTCTAACAACTTCCTCAGTACTGACATTAGGCTCACTGGTCAATTATTCCCTATTTTATCTCTAAATTTCTTATTGAATACTGGGCTTACATTAGTGAACTTCCAATCTGTAGGAAGCAGTCCAGAGTCCAAAGAATTAAAATAACTATCAATGAATTTACTATTGTCAGAGCTACTTCCTTAAATACTCTGGCATGAAGATTATCAGGACCTAAAATTTATCCACCTTCAATCCCATCAATTTCCCCAAAAACATTTCTCTACAAATGCTGATTTCCATCAGCTCCTCAATAAAGTTTGTTTTCCTCAAGGCTTCTGGCACATTATTCATGTCTTCCTCTGTGAAGACTGAAACAAAGAATGAAATTTATTTCTCAGCCATTTCTTTATTCCCCATTATGAGTTCACCTGGATATGACTCGTTGGTTACGGGTGTGGTTCCGGAGGACTGGAGGATAGCGAATGTGGTCCCATTGTTCAAGAAGGGGAAGAGAGACCTTCCAGGGAATTATAGGCCAGTGAGTCTTACTTCTGTTGTGGGCAAAGTATTGGAGAGAATTATTAGGGATAGGCTTTATAGTTATTTAGAGAGAAATGAATTGATTGGGGATAGTCAGCATGGTTTTGTGAAGGGTAGGTCGTGCCTTACTAACCTTATTGAGTTTTTTGAAAAAGCGACCAAAGAGGTGGATGGGGGTAAGGCGGTTGATGTGGTATATATTGACTTTAGTAAGGCGTTTGATAAGGTGGCCCATGGAAGACTTCTGCAGAAAATGCAGATGTATGGGATAGAAGGTGATTTAGCTAATTGGGTTAGGAATTGGCTAGCAGATAGAAGACAGGGGGTGGTGGTTGATGGGAGATATTCATCGTGGAGTTCGGTGACAAGTGGTGTGCCTCAGGGGTCTGTTTTGGGGCCCCTGCTGTTTGTAATTTTTTATAAATGATCTGGATGAGGGTATTGAGGGATGGATCAGTAAATTTGCAGATGATACTAAAGTTGGTGGTGTGGTAGATAGTGAAGAGGGGTGTTTTAGTTTACAGAGTGACTTGGACAAGTTGCAGAGCTTGGCCGAGAGGTGGCAAATGGAGTTTAATGTGGAAAAGTGTGAGGTAATGCACTTGGCAGGAATAATAAATGTGTAGAGTATAGGGCTAATGGTAGGATTCTTAATAGTGTTGATGAACAGAGGGATCTTGGTGTATTTGTGCATAGATCCCTGAAAGTAGGCAGTCAAGTCGATAAGGTTGTTAAGAAGGCACATGGAGTCTTAGCTTTTATTTGTAGGGGGATTGAATTTCGGAGCCGCAACGTCATGTTGCAACTGTACAAAACTCTAGTGCGGCCGCACTTGGAGTATTGTGTGCAGTTCTGGTCCCCACATTATAAGAAAGATGTGGAGGCATTGGCGAGGGTACGGAGGAGGTTTACCAGGATGTTGCCTGGTATGGAGGGCAGGTCTTATGAAGAGAGGCTGAGGGAGTTGAGGTTGTTTTCGTTAGAGAGGAGGCGGCTAAGAGGAGACCTTATCGAAGCATATAAGATGATTAGAGGTTTAGATAGGGTGGACAGTGATAGCCTTTTTCCTAGGATGGAGAAAGTAGCACGAGGGGACACAGCTTTAAATTAAGGGGTATGAGTTATAGGACGGATATCAGAGGTAGGTTCTTTACTCAAAGAGTGATTAGGGAGTGGAATGCCCTGCCTGCAGCTGTTGTAGATGCGCCAAGTTTGGTGGCGTTGAAGAGGTTAGTTGATAAGTATATGGAAGAGAAGGGAATGGTTTGGTTTGGAGGGTCATTGCTTTTTATATTGGTCGGCGCAACATCGAAGGCCGAAGGGCCTGTTCTGTGCTGTAATGTTCTATGTTCTATGACTGTAAAAGGCCAACACTTGTTTTTGTCAATCTTTTTCCTTTCACATACTGATAAAATTTTTATGGTCAGGTTTTATGTTCCCTGCCATCTTATTCTCATTTCTCTATTTTTCCCTTCTTAATCAATTGCTTGACCCTCCTTTGCTGAACTTTAAACTACTCTTAATCTTTAGACCTATTGCTTTTTCTTGTTAATTTGTATGCTTCTTTCTTGAATCTGATACTATCTTTAATTTTCCTTATAGGCCATGATTTGGTTACAATTGCCTTGCCACTCTTGCACCCAACAGAAATAAACAACTCCTGGACATTCTTAACATTCTTTAAATACCTGCCATTGCCTGCCCACTGTCTTTCCTTTCGCTAACATTTCCCTGTCCATCATGGTCAATATATGCTTCATACCATCATAATTACCTTTACTGAGATTCAGGAGCCTGGTCTCAGAATCAACTATATCGTTATCCACCTTGACAAAGAATTCTACCACATTATGATCACTCATTCCCAAGAATTCTCTCACAACTAGATTGCTAACTAATCTTTCCTCATTGCATAGCACCAGTCTAAGATGACCTGTTCTCTTGTTGGTTCCTCAATGTTTTGCTCCAGAAAGTCATTTTGTATACACTAAAGAAATTCCTCCTCTATTATACTGTGACTAATTTGACTTTCTCACTCCATATTTAGATTAAAGTCGTCCATAATCACAGATATTCCTTTAATACATGCTTCTCTGATTTCCTTTCTAATGCTTCCCCAACATTCCCATTACAGTCTGTATACCTACCCCATCAATGTTTTTGCCTCTTCTTGTTTCGTAACTCAATCTGTTCAGATTCCACAACATCAATGCTAATATGATTCCTCAGTATTGTATCAATATAACCTTTAATTAATAATGCAACTCTGCCACATTTTCCTGGGCTGGGTTGGAGAATTTTGGTCATGAAGAGAAATTAAATAAGCTAAGGGGCAGGAGGGTGATGGGAATATGGAACACACTAGCTGAAAGGCTGATGGGAGTATTTTGATGTGCTCTTGTGATACTGAAGCATTCAAGGCTATGGATCAAATTGAATTTGATTAGGTAGGTGGTTTATCTATGTTCGACACAGACATGATGGGCTGAAGGGCGTTTTTCTGTGCTGCAGACCTCTATAACTCTATCGGGTAATGGTGAGAGACCTGCAGTAAACAGCAGGCATAATGGGAATATAAAGGACTCAAAGACATGATAGCAGCAAAAGAGTGGTAAAGTATGGATAATTAAGGAATGGATGGAAGGGAGTCACATATTCCATTTGTAATTTCTACACCAACTGCAGCTTTTTAGATTTTGTTCCCCTGTCACACAATCATCTCCTATTCAAAAGGAGGGAAGAAAATGATAATGTGAGAAACAGCAAAGAACAGCAATAATGAATAAAAGTTAAGGAGAAGGAAGCAGAAGAGGACAGAGAGAGAGATAAAAGTGAATCAATGAAAAATAGCAATACAGAACAGTGGAGCTGAATGAAAAAAATAACAATTTCTGTCAAAGAGGCTCTGTCAAGTTGTCAGCAGTATTTTGTCAACAGCACACACTGCAGCCACATTGATGATGATAAAGTGAATAAACACTTATTCATTTATTTATTTGCCTGTAGCTGCTGCAGATGTTTTATTTTCTGAAACAAAAATCAATCAAACAGCATCCATTTCATTATCTTTGAACAGGCCTCTTTCAAGCATCTTTGCATATTCTTTCTCCCGCATTCCCAAAAAAGCCTACTTTCCTGTCACAATACAATCAGTGAGCAAGGCTTAGAGAGAGCTGCTAATTAAAATGAAAGGCAAAAAATTATTGTAGTGCTAATAGATATACATGTGCTATTTGTGCAGTTGGAGATTTTAGAACATAGAACATAGAACATTACAGCACAGAACAGGCCCTTCAGCCTTCAATGTTGCGCCGACCAATTAGGAACAAGCAGTGACCCTCTAACCTAAACCATTCCCCTTTCATCCATAAACTTATCTACTAACCTCTTAAACGCCATGAAACTTGGCGCAACTACAACTGACGCAGGCAAGGCATTCCATACCCTTAACACCCTCTGGGTAAAGAACCTACCTCTGACATCTGTCCGAAAACCACCACCTCTTAATTTAAAGCTATGTCCCCTCGTGCTAGCTTTCTCCATCCTAGGAAAAAGGCTATCACTGTCCACCCTATCTAAACCTCTAATCATCTTATATGTTTCGATTAGGTCCCCTCTTAGCTGCCTCCTTTCTAACGAAAACAACCTCAAATCCCTCAGCCTCTTTTCATAAGACCTGCCCTCCATACCAGGCAACATCCTGGTAAACCTCCTCTGTACCCTCTCCAATGCCTCCACATCTTCTTATAATGTGGGGACCAGAACTGCACACAATACTCCAAGTGTGGCCGCACTAGAGTTTTGTACAGTTGCAACATGACGTTGCGGCTCCGAAATTCAACCCCCCTACCAATAAAAGCTAAGACTCCATATGCCTTCTTAACAACCTTCTCGACTTGACTGCCTACTTTCAGGGATCTATGCACAAATACACAAAGATCCCTCTGTTCATCAACACTATTAAGAATCCTACCATTAGCCCTATACTCTACACATTTGTTATTCCTGCCAAAGTGAATTACCTCACACTTTTCCACATTAAACTCCATTTGCCACCTCTCGGCCCAGCTCTGCAACTTGTCCAATTCTCTCTGCAAACTATAACACCCCTCTTCACTATCTACCACTCCACCGACTTTAGTGTCATCTGCAAATTTCCTAATCCATCCTTCAATACCCCCATCCAGATCATTTATAAAAATTACAAACAGCAGGGGCCCCAAAACAGACCCCTGAGGTACACCACTAGTAACCGAACTCCACGATGAATATCTCCCATCAACCACCACCCTCTGTCTTCTATCTGCTCGCCAATTCCTAATCCAATTAGCTAAATCACCCTCTATCCCATACATCTGCATTTTCTGCAGAAGCCTTCCATGGGCCACCTTATCGAACGCCTTACTAAAGTCCATATATACCACATCAACTGCCTTACCCCCATCCACCTCTTTGGTCACTTTTTCAAAAAACTCAATACGGTTAGTAAGGCACGACCTACCCTTCACAAAACCATGCTGACTATCCCCAATCAATTCATTTCTCTCTAAATAACTATAAATCCTATCCCTAATAATTCTCTCCAATACTTTGCCCACAACAGAAGTAAGACTCACTGGCCTATAATTCCCTGGAAGGTCTCTCTTCCCCTTCTTGAACAGTGGGACCACATTCGCTATCCTCCAGTCCTCCGGAACCACACCCGTAACCAACAACAACCTGAAGATCAGAGCCAGAGGCTCTGCAATCGCCTCTCTTGCCTCCCAGAGAATCCTAGGGTAAATCCCGTCCGGCCCAGGGGACTTATCTAACTTCAAACCCTCAAGAATATCTAGCACATCCTCCTTATCTACTTCAATGCTTTCCAGTTTGCACCCCTGTATCCCAGTGTTCTCCACAACTACATTTACATCTCCCTGCGTGAATATCGAAGAGAAATATTTGTTCAGTGCCTCTCCAATCTCTTCAGGCTCCACGCACAACTTCCCACTGCTGTCTATGACTGGCCCTAATCTTGTCCTAACCAATCTTCTATTCTTAACATATCTAAAGAAAGCTTTAGGCTTCTCCTTAATCCTATCAGCCAAAGTCTTCTCGTGTCCTCTCTTAGCTCTCCTCAATTCACTCTTTAGCTCCCTCCTGGCTAATCTATAGCTATCCATTGCACTAACCGAGCCTTCAAGCCTCATCCTGACATAAGCCTCCTTTTTTCTTTTAACCAGCGAATTAACTTTTTTAGTACACCATGGTTCCCTTACTCGACCATTTCCTCCTTGCCTGACAGGGGCATACTTATCAAGGACTCGCAGCAGCTGCTCCTTGAATAAGCTCCACATTCCAGATGTTCCCAGTCCCTGTAGTTTCCTAGTCCAATCTATGCACCCTAATTCTCTCCTGATGGCTCATAATTACCCTTCCCCCAGCTATAACTACTGCCCCCAGCTTCATGCCTATCCCTATCCATCACTAAGGTGAACGTAACCGAATTGTGGTCACTATCACAAAATGTTCACCAACTTCCAAGCCTAACACCTGGTCTGGCTCATTGCCCAGCACCAAATCCAATGTAGCCTCACCTCTAGTTGGCCTATCTACATACTGAGTCAAAAAATCTTCCTGCACACTTTGTACAAAAACTGACCCCTCTAATGAGCTAGAGCTATAGCTATTCCAATCAATATTAGTAATGTTAAAGTCCCGAATAACAATTACCTTATTACTTTCACTCCTGTCCAGGATCGACTTTGCAATCCTTTCCTCTGCCTCTCTAGAACTTTTAGGAGGTCTATAAAAGACTCCCAACAGGGTGCCCTCTCCTCTCCTGTTTCTAACCTCAGCCCATACTACCTCAACAGACAAGTCCTCATCAAACTTCCTTTCTGTCACTGTGATACAGTCTTTGACTAATAATGCCACTCCTCCCCTCCTTCTACCTCCTTCTCTACTCTGACTGAAGCATTTGAACCCTGGAACCTGCAACAACCATTCCTGTCCCTGCTCTATCCATGTCTCTGAAATGGCCACAACATCGAAGTTCCAGGTACTGGTCCAAGCTGCAAGTTCCTTCACCTTATTGCGAATACTTCTTGCGTTAAAGTATACGCATTTCAAACCGTGCCCTACTCCACCCGTACGCTGCTGTGTTTTACAGTTCTCATCTATGATCCCCCTGTTCTCGTCCCTCTTAACATCCAAACTACTCAGGATCCCATCCCCCCTCTGAATCAGTTTAAAGCCCTCTGCATAGCCTTTGCAAATTTTCCCCCCAAGATATTGGTTCCCCTCTGGTTCAGGTGTAGACCATCTCTCTTGTAGAGGTCCCACCTATCCCAGAAAGAGTCCCAATTGTGCAGGAACCTGAACCCCTCCCTCCTGCACCATCCCCGCAGCCACGAGTTCAAACATTCCCTCTCTCTGTTCCTCTCTAAACTATCCCGTGGCACAGGCAAGAGTCCAGAGGTAACCATTCTATCTGTTTTGGCCCTAAGCTTCCACTCCAACTCCATAAATTTCTGTTTAATATCCCCTTCCCTTGTCCTACGTACATCATGAGTCCCTACATGAACTATGACTTGGGGCTGACTCCCCTCTCCCTTAAGAATCTTAAAAATCCGCTCTGAGACATCCTGGACTCCAGCCCCTGGGAGGCAACACACCAGCCCTGAATCCTGTTTATTACTATTTACTCTTCTATCTGTCCCCCTAATTATGGAGTCTCCAATTACTAGGCCCAATCTCTTATTCCCCCTACCCACCTGAGTATTCCCAGCAGGCTCACCCCCAGGGACCTGCTCCCTTTGGCTATCTCCAGTTGATTCCCCCTCAACTGTAGCCTCCAGGACAGAAAACTTATTTTGGAGAGGAACAGCCCCGGGGCATTGTCTCCCCGATTGCTTCTTACCCCTCTTCCTAATAGTTACCCAAGAATCACTTTTAGGAGTGACTCTCTCTTTGTAACTCCTGTCAATATCCGCCTCAACCTCCCGAATTATCCTGAGTTCCTCTAATTCCAGCTCCAGCTCCTTAACACGATCCTCAAGGAGCTGCAAATGGGCACACTTCTGAGGATATTACCTGAAAATATTTAGATTTATTGTGTTCTCCTGTTATATGCAGGTGAATGAATAGGAAAAAAAATAGTATTACCGACGATTAACCTTAAATACTAAATTAAACGCAATTAAGGTCAAGAATGTTATTGCTGAACCTCAATGACTGGCATTGTAATCAGGCAGGCTCTCATTTAGTCACAAGAATTAAAAGTAACTCGACAGTCATCTTAATGACAAACACTGCCCTTTGTCTGCATCCTTTTCATCTCATTACGCTGGGAAGACAGACTGGTGCCAATGAAAACCTAATGAAGATGAATTTGCTTTCGCATTCTTAATTTCTGAAGTATTTAGTCACAACAGTGCTTGGTATTCTCTCGTCTTTGCACCTTTGACACTGTCGTTCCTTTGATGGAATAAAGACAGGGAATTATCAGTTTCTCTGTGTTAATTAACAATGGAGTTATTTTAGTCACTGAAGTGCATCTGCAGCCACACACCAACACATAATTGACTGAACAGAGAGAAAGTCAAATGTGCTGCTTAGTTTCCCCGATCCTGTTTATCCAGCCAGCCTATCGCTGGACCTTTCTGTAACCCTTTCCTGCCCTTACACTGCATCAATTGCATCTTCTTCCTGCCGGATTGTGCAACCTTTCGAAGGTATTGATTTGAGTCAGAGAGCATTGTTGAACTTTGACTCATTTATTCAATATGAAACAGCTTTAGTTTAGCCATGTCGCATCAACACCACTAATACGATAATGAATTTGTGTTCGGCAATGATAGGAGTTGGTTAACATTTATTTATTGAGGAAATTAGAAAAGAAATAAATCATTCTTCCCCCTCGCATAGAATCTTCAGGAGGAATTTTATCAAAATTTGTCAGAGGCGGGTGTTTTCCCATTCTGCCTGCAACTAGTGCCGTTGGCATTCAGAAATTATATGGCTGAAACTATATAAAGATCCATTAACCTCAGGCTAAGAGTGGTGAGGAGAAGTGGAGGTGGGGACTGTACAAAGGGCCAATGACTTTGGACAGGATTTTCCGCTGTTGGGACACAGCTGGAAGTTCTTGCCCAGAGTGTCAGGCGCTGACTGAAATCTGGTGTGCAACTTCCCAGGTTCACATCAACATTTAGAGACTAGCATTTCTGGCACAAAAAATCTGGGGCTAACGTGTGTGCTGATCAGCTCTGAAAGTAAAGACTCCCCCTTCCCCACTCGAGCCTCAGACACAGAGGATCCCATGAAACACTGGGGCATTCCCCCCGTACCCCCACCACCACCATAGAAGTATGGGGAGGGTCATTTTCCTACCACTGTTGCACACTCTCCCACTACCACACAAATATTGGAGGTTTTCCTTACAGCATGGAAATAATGGGACCCCTTGCCACTCCTCCTCCAACCATGGAATTACTGGAGTAGTCTCTCCCTTGCTACCCTTCAGAGGCATTAGCTTTCCCCCACCCAACACTCATAAGGGAATCCCTCCATGCATCTCTCCAATGGGTCCATCTCTGGTAGTGTCAACCTGGCATAACACTTGCCCCAGTGGCTATATTAAACCTAGTGCACATGGTGGGTTCTCCTCGACTGATTCTTATCTTTATATAGTTGTTGTAAACCTCACCAATACCATATCACACTGCCAATATTCAGTGATTAGGAAGCTCTTTAATGATGTTAAATATATGGAAATGAAGTTCTCATTGACAATTCCTGACTCTTGTGGCAGTTTGGACCTGCATCACCATTTTCATTCACAGTGAATGAGAGGTTAGAAACAATCCCTTCAGACAAACTACATGATGATATCCCACAGAGTTACACTTTGAACCAAAATAGATTTTCAAATGTCATATTTTAACCCATTAACAGATTTTTTTTTCAAAATGACAGAAAAGAATTTAAGAGTGACATGGTGGCACAGTGGTTAGCACTGCTGCCTCATAGTGCCAGGATCCCAGGTTCAATTCCGGCCTTGGATGGTTGCGGAATTTACATTTTCTCTTCATATCTGGGTGAGTTTCCTTTGGGTACTCCGGTTTCCTCCCACCATCTAAAGATGTACAGATTGAGTGGTTGGCCAAGTTAAGTTGCTCCTTAGTGTCCCGCAATGATGTGCATGTTAAATGGATTTGCAATGTGAAACATATAGGGTTACCAAGGAGGGAGAAGGAGGTGTAGGTTTGGAAGAGAGAGCCTGGGTAATATGCTCTGTCAGAGAGTTGGTGCAGACTTGATGGGACAAATGTCCTCTTTTCCACTTTTGGGACTTTATGATTCTATCTGATATCTCATGTAATATGATAGGGGATGCTGAAACACAATTTAAGAGGAGAGAAGACTTCAGTCCTCCTATCAGTGTTTGATATTTGTTCCTGAATGACAGGTTGCATATTTTCGCTCTTAATTTGCTGTATGTGCCTAATGCAAAATTAACTTGCCAGCTTTGCTATTGAAATGTTAAATATTATGGATTTAAAAAAAAAAATCCTTCACAGGTTGTGAATTAATAGATGGTACTCACTGCTTCCACTTCCATTTGTGATGGAGGGAATAAATATTCGTGGATCGGGTGCCAATCAAGTAGGCTGCTTTGTCCTCGATTGTGTTGAACTTCTTGAGTGTTGTTGGAGCTGTACTAATCCGGGTAAATGTCCAATATTCCATCATACTCATGACTTGTGCCTCGCGGATGATGGAAGGCTTTGGGGAGTCAATGGATGACTTCCTCACTGCAGAATTCCCAGCCTCTAACCTACTCTTGTGCTTGTAATATTTATCTGACTATTCCAGTTCAGTTTCTGGGCAATAGTAACCTCCCGGATATTGATAGTAGGGGATTCAGTGTTGGTAATGTCATTGAATGTCAAGGATAGGTGATTTGCTTTTCTCTTGTTGGAGATGGGCATGGTGTGGTACTTGTGTAGCGTGAGTGTTAGGGATTCTATGATTCTATTCTATGAAGAACACCAGTGCACCAATAAATCAGCCCAAGCCCGAATGCTATCCAGGTCTTGTTGCATATGGGCATGCACTGCTTCAGAATCTGAGGAGTCATGACTAGTGCTAAACATTGTGCAGTCATCAATGAACATTCCCATTTCTGACTTTATGAAGAGGGAATACCTTTCATAAAACAGCTGAAGATGGTTAGCCTAGGACAGTACCTTGAGGAACTCCTGCAGTGATATACAGTGACACTGAGATTATTGATTATTGATCCCCAATAAGCACAACCTTTGTTGTTGACAGTGAATGAAGTGTAACAGCCTCATATACATCCACATCTCCATCACTGATCTGTCAGAAATTTGCTAATCTTTGCTGGTAAATCACAAGATTGGCTAAAGTGAGTAATACAGAAATCAATGGGCGGCACAGTGGCACAGTGGTTAGCATTGCTGCTTTACAGCTCCACAGACCTAGGTTCAACTTTGGCTTTGGATGACAGTCTATGTGGAGTCTGCACTTCTGCCTTAGTTTCCTCTAGATGCCTTGATTCTTCCCACAGTCCAAAGATATGTCAGTTAGGTGGACTGGCCATGCTAAATTGCCCCTTAGTGTCCTAAGATGTGTAGGTTAGATTAGTCATAGTAAATTGGTGGGATTTCAGAGATAGGGCCAGAGAGAGGCCCTAGGAAGGTACTCTGTCAGAGAGTGGGTGCAGACTCAATGGGCTGAATGGCTGCTTCTGCACTGTAGAGATTTTATGATTCTACAACACTGGTGCACCAAAAAATATGGGTTAAGCCAGAGGGAATACTATCCAGTTGGTCTTTGCTGCACTTGACCTGTGACTTTTTGATGCTAAAAATGGGGGGTTAGAATTTCCTCAGGATTCCTCTACCTCCCACCATAACTTCAATGGAAGCAACACTGGAAAATGGTGCAAAGTTGATGAGAGATTGGGTGAAACTCCATTGAAATTATAGATAGGAATACATCAAGTGGAAAGTCTTAAGTTCATCAATGCTGAGGGGTTGCCAAAGAAAGCAGAATGACTAAAATAACCTCAGGGTATTATGAAAATGACATGAGGTAAAATCGTCAGAATGTTTAATCATCTTGTTAGATTAAACAAAATTAGCTTTTGGTGGTTAACCTGAATAACTCAGTGGAGAGCTATTGAGTGCATCATCAACCTGCTTACCAGTGTCTGAGGAGTCATGACTGATGTTAAACATTGTGCAGTCATCAATGAGCATTCCCATTATAGTACAATGAGGTAAATTAGTTCATCAGATAATTTCTATGTTATATGTTCCATTCTTTCTTTCCATATCCGCCAGTTGCCTTCTGCCATTCAATTATTTTCCAAGATCCCTGCTGGAGAGCAGTAACAATGAGGATTCATGTGCAGAAATTCTCTGATCAAGCATGGGTCCATCTAGATGTAGATAATAAGCACGCATTGCACTGACACCTCACATTTTTCCAAGGATATTTCCATATTATGGACAAGCTACTGACATTGCAAACAGCTAGCGTTGGGAGTTCACCAATTATTGTCTTAAAAAGTGTATGAACATGTAGGATTTAAAGCCTTCCGACAGTTTAAAGAAATAAGCAGTATATTTTTCAAATCTGTGAGTCAAGTGTTTAACTCAAAAAGTTTGACTGGAAGGAGGGTGGTGCCCAACTCACTCCTCAACATAGGAATAAAAATTCTGCTATGGTAAGTGAGTCAAAAGAAGGCTGCATTCCACTGAAGCTCTTGTACAGCTCCTGCTCTGATCTAAGGAACTACAAAGGGTTGTGATTGTAGCTCAGTCTATCACACAAACCAGCCTCCCATCCATTGATTCTGTCTACATAATCCACTGCCTTGGAAAAGCAGCCAGCATAATTAAGCACTCAACAAACTTCAGAGATATTTTCTTACGTCTTCTTCTGTCAGGGCAACGATGCACAAGTCTGAAAGTATGTACCAAACAATTCAAAGCAAAATAAAGTTTATTTATTAGTCACAAGTAAGACTTACATTAACACTGCAATGAAGCTACTGTGAAACTCCCTAATCGCCATAGTCCAGCGCTTGTTCATGTCAAAGCACCTAACCAGCATGTCTTTCAAAATGTGGGAGGAAACCAGGCAGACACAGGGAGATTGTGCAAACTCTACACATAGAATAACCCAAGCCGGAAATCGAACCCAGGACCCTGGTGCTGTGAAACAGCAGTGCTAACCATTGTGCTGTCCCATGAAGAAGACCAGCTTCTTACCTGCTGCCATCAGACTTTTGAATGGACCTACCATATATTAAGCTGATCTTTCGTTCCATCCTAGCTATGATTGTAACACTGCATCCTGCATCTTCTCCTTTCCTTCTACCCTCTGTACTCTATGAACAGTATGTTTTTTCTGTATAACGCGCGAGAAACAATATTTTTCTCTGTAATCCAATACATGGGACAATAATAAATCAAATTGAAGTGCTAGCATAGCTCCCTTAAAAGAATGGAAATAAGGTGTCTCCAGTGTGCATGCTACATCCACCATAAGACACGTCAAAAGGCTTTGCCTAATGGAGCTTGCCAGGTTACTGAAGCAAGGATAATGAAAGAACAAAGAACAATACAGCATGGGAAATAGGCCTTTTGGCCCAATGAGCCGGCGCTGCCATTTTAACATTGTAAGTGCCCTCCTTTACCTATGACATTTGTCTACATCTACTGGGGAAGATTGAGGAAGAACTAATTTAGGGACAATTTGTTACACCAATCAGCCTAAGAGTACATTTTTGGGGTGTGGGAGGAAACTGGAACACCCCGAGAAAACTCATGCAATCACGGGGAGAATGTGCAAACTCCCGCAGACACCAGCCCAAATCTGTGTATTTGCACAGCAAACAGTGATAGGCACTGAGCTGTCATGTTGCCATCAGATGGTCCAGTTTAAGCGTACATTAACGACGTGAAATACTAAACAACATCAGGAACAGCCCTCACACGACCCATCGCGTGCACGCCCCTTGTTGGTCAATAAGACAGACTGAATCATCTGTGAAGTAAAAGAAAAAACATAAATAACCATGCAAAACTTACACAGACATTTACGGATCTCCAGAAGCGCAGAAATAAAGCAAGTGAGCTGTGACATATGGTGGAAGGCCCATAGGAATCAATTGATTCCCAGGGGCGTCCCAGGGCTCTTGACCTTTATTTAAAAAAGTCTCCTGTATCCCCCCATCTCTAGGCCGCTCATGTTCCTGTTAAAATAAGCCTTAAATAACCCTAGCATGCCTGCCTCCACCACTTTACTTGGCAGTGCATTTCAAGACCCCACCACTCTCTGTATGAAAAGCCTCCCTCTAACATCTGAATTATACCTCACTCCCCCTCACCTTAAGCCCATGGCCTCTCGTAATTTTTGTACCCAACCTGGGAAAAAGCTTTCCGCTGTTCACTCTATCTATACCCTTCATAATCTTATACACCTCTATTAGATCTCTCCTCATTCTCCGCCATTCTAAGGAGAACAGCCCCAATTTGCCTAATCTCTCCTCATAGCTCAGTTCTTCCATACCAAGCAGCATCCTGGTAAACCTCCTCTGCATTCTCTCCAGGGTCTCCACATTCTTCCGGTAGTAAGGCGACCAGAACTGGATGCAGTACTCCAAATGCAGGTGAACCAACGTTTTATACAACTGCAATATTACATGCCAGCTTTTATACTCTATACTCCTTCCTATAAAGGCAAGCATACCATAGGCCTTCTTTGTCACCATCTCCACCTGTACTTCCACGTTCAAGGACTTGTGTACTCGCACCCCCAGGTCCCTCTGTGTTTCTATACTCTTAATAGGCCCTACCTTTTATCGTGTAACTCCCCCTTACATTATTCCTTCCAAAATGCATCACCTCGCATTTATCTGGATTAAACTCCATCTGCCATTTCTCTACCCAATATACCAGCCTACCTATATCCTGCTGTATTGCCTGACACTGCTCCTCACTGTCAGCAATCCATTCTTACTTTCCTGTAATGCAGCACATTGCAATCAGACTGGCCTACCCTTCACACATTCCAAGAGTCAGCTCATTTTAATGTTGAGAGCAAGCTCCTAATTATAGCAATTGTACAATGATTATGATATTTGGCTGACAATCCAGAGGTCAGCAATTCATATCCAGCCTTGGTAAATTAGAAAAATTAAATTCTGAAACCATGGGCAGAATCCTGAGACCTCTTCCACTGGTAGGGTTTTCCAGGCCCATCAGAGTCAATGGACTTTTGAATGGCTTGCTGCACTTTCCAACTTTCCAGGCCATGTCCTCCCTGCCCCCTGCAATGGTGTTGTAAAGCTCCATCCATAGGCATTGCTTCATCAAATTAATATACTTTCAGTTACCTGTTTCACATGTATCTGGGAATGTGATTGACTTTACATTGCTAAATCCAGGCAGAAATGATCTTAAAGGATAAAAGATAAAGGTAATTGACCCTGACAGCCACTGGCAACACTATGCTGTTGGTTTCTTTGATGCACACAGTAATCTTTTCATTGTGTCCCTCGCAAACAATCCTCCAGTAATATTCCTCTGATAGAGATGTCGGAAACTGTTTCATTAAAGTGTTGCTGACAACTGACTGGCGGAAGCTGATTTGTCCACTGTTCCCATTCCTTTTCCAGAAATCAGACATAAAATGAGTTTCCCAAGGGTAATCCCAACATGATGCACTACAGCAATTGCTCCAAAGGATCATAAAAAGTTGTCACAGCAGCAAGTGAAGTAAACACAATTGAAAAAAAGGAAATGAAATGTTGCGGTGGCCTGGAAAACTTTCAAAGAATCAACTTTTGGAATCTTGAAAGGAATTTCATAATCATTTTGTACAGATGGATAAATCATTCGGTACAATATGCAATCTGTACTTGCTGCCCAGCACCTTAACCATGTGTCTTCTCGTAGCGACCATTTCAGGAAATAGCGACCATTGGAGGAAATAGCCTCCAAGAATTCACCCTATCTATTCCTCTCAACATTTTATAGACGTCTAAAAGTTTGCCTCCCAACCATTGTCTCTCCAGGGAGAAGAAACCTAGCTCCCGCAACCTATCTTCATAAGGCATGTCTCCCAATCCAGGCATCATCCTTGTAAATCCCCTCTGCCCCCTCTCAATAGCTTCCACATCCTTCCTGTAGTGAGGCAACCAGAACTGCGCAAAGTCCTCTAAGTGGAGCACTGAAGTGTTGCTGAATACTGAAGTCTTTCATGTGAATGTTTTCAATGTCCAATTATTCTGCAGAGTAGAGATCGATTATGACTGTTCTGTGCTCAATTTTTCAATTGGTAACCAATCACCCCCTCCACTCCCAGAATTTGGTGTTACCAATGGATAGAACATTGAACATAGAACACTCCAGCACAAACAGGCCCTTTGGCCCACAAGTTGCACCGATCATATCCATACCTACTAGGCCATAGAACTATCTGTAATTCCCAATCCCATTTAATCCCATGTAGTCATCTAGAAGTCTTTTAAAAAACCCCAGCGAGTTCACCTCTGCCACCACCGATGGCAGCTGATTCCATTCATTCACCACCCTGTGAGTAAAAAACTTATCCCTAACATCTCAAAGAACAAAGAACAAAGAACAAAACAGCACGGGAAACAGGCCCTTCGGCCCAATGAGCCTGCGCCGCCATCTCGATGTTCCCACTTCTACCCATGATCCCTGTCATCTCTGTCTATGTTTATAGATCTATGCATTATAACCAAATTTGAGACAATTTAGGGAGAATTTGTTCTGCCAATCAGCCTAAGAGCACATCTTTGGGATGTGGGAGGAAACTGGAGACCTGGAGAAAACCCATGTAAGCATGGGGAAAATGCGCAAACTCCCACAGACACAGGCCCAAATCCATGTATCTGCACAGCACAGCGATAGTCACTGAGCTGTCATGTCGCCCATCAAATGGTCCAGGTCAAGTGTACACTAACGACGTGAAGCACTAGGATACTCTCAAAAAAAATCCAAGAGCAGCCCTCTCACGACCCATCGTGTGTATGCCCCTTGTTAGACAAGGCAGACCAAAATACCTGTAGGATAAAACAAATACATCAATATCAAGGACAATTTACACAGTTCCCAGGGAACTCTCAAGGCTCATGATCCCTATTTTAAATCAGTTTTCTATACCCTTCCATTCCCATTCTGTTCATGTGCCAATCTAAGTATTTCTTAAATAACTCCACAGCGCCTGCTTCCACCATTTTACTTGGCAGTGGGTTCCATGCCCCCATCACCCTCTGTGTGAAAAAACTCCTTCTAGCATCCAAATTATACCTTACCCCCTCATCCAAAGCCCGTGATCCCTCGTGCTATTCGAGTCCATCCTAGGAAAAAGCTTAACCCTGTTTACTCTACCTATACCCTTCAAAATCTTGTACACCTCCATTAGATCTCCTCTAAGTCTACGTCTTTCTAAGGAAAACAGCCCCAATTTGCCTAACCTCTCCTTGTAACTCAGACATTCCATTTCAGGCAGCATCCTGGTAAACCTTCTCTGCACTCTCTCCAGAGTCTCCACGTCCTTCTGGTAGTAAGGCGACCAGAACTGGACGCAGTATTCCAAATAAGATCTAACCAATATTTTATACAACTGCAACATTAAAGGCCAGCTCTTGTACTCTATACCCCTTCCTATAAAGGCTAACATACTATATGCTTTCTTCACAACCTTCTCCACTTGCTCTGCCACCTTCAGAGACTTGTGCACCTGCACCCCCAGGTCCCTCTGCGTTTCTATACTCTTAATAGGTCTACCCTTTATCATATATCTTCCCTCTACAATCTTTCTCCCGAAAAAGTCAGGTTCCCACCCCCCTCCACCCTTGGACTCTGGGTTCACCACCTTACTCTGCCTCCCTTCCATTATTGCCTCGTTTTCCCTGACTAAAAATGCATCTTCCAATCCCCGCTCTAGTTGTTTGACCCGAGCCCTCAGACGCTGCAGCTCCAAACATTTGACGCATATGTGGACTTTCGGGAGACACTTTGCCTCCAGGAACTCCCACATGTGACACCATACACAGGTGAGGAGTCTTCCTGTAATCCCTGCCATTGTCCTGAACACCTTTGGAGGTGTGAACGCAATTGGAAAACCAGCAGCACCTTGCCTAAGCCTGCTCTCGTCTAAGCCCAGCAAGCCAAAGCCCTCAAATCTCTCATTCTGTTCCCTGCTCACTCCACTGCCCGCTCCTGACACTGCCCGCTGTCTACTGCCGCTTTCTTTTTATACTCCCAGTTCCCTTCCCAGCTAGCCCCATGCCTAACTATGGCAGCAAAAGGCATTCAAAAATAGAGAAAAAAAGCAAACTGAAAATTTTTCATACGCAGCCACCAGCACTTCCAAACACTCTATTCCAGAAAACAATGAAACACTTGTACTTTCTGCCCAGCAAATGAAACCTGTGTCCTCTCGTAGCGACCATTTAAGCCCTGTGAAATAACCTCCGAGAATCCATCCTATCTATTCCTCTTAACATCTTATAAACCTCTATCAGTTGCCTCTTGACCTTCAACTCTCCAGGGAGAAGATACCTAGCTCCCTCAACCTATCTTCATAATGCATACCTCCTAATCCAGGCAACATCCTTGTAAATCTCCTCTGCACCTTCTCAACAGCTTCCACATCCTTCCTGTAGTGAGGTGACCAGAATTGTGCACAGTACTCCAAGTGAGGTCTGACAACGGTCTCATAAAGTTGCAGCATTTTCTCCCGATTCCTAAACTCAATCCCTCGATTAATGAAAGCCAGTACACTGTACACATTCTTGACCACATCCTCCACCTGCGAGGCCGATTTAAAAGTCCTATGGACCCAGACCCCAAAATCTTTCTGCTCCTCACTACACTTGATATTGTACTCCTTCATTCCATTGGTCCTGCCAAAATGGACCACTACATATTTATCTGCGTTGAAGGATGACTGATAAGTAGTGATTGATTAGGGTGGCACAGTGGCATAGCAAGTAGCACCAGGGACCCAGATTTGATTCCCAGCTTAGTTCACTGTGTGGAGTTTGCACGTGGGTTTCCTCCGGATGCTCTGGTTTTCTCCCACAGCCTAAAGATGTGCGGGTTACGTGGATTAGCCATACAGAATTGCCCCTTCATGGCCCAAGATGTGCAGGTTAAGGGGATTAACAGGGTAAGTATGCAGGTTACAGAAATAGAGCATGGGTCAGATGTTCTATCAGAGAGTCAGCACATTCTTGATGGGCTGAATGCTCTCAATCTGCACTATAGGATCTATGAGTAGAGCAAGTCTACATCCTTTAAAGTTTTGCAAAATAAGAGATTGTCATATTGAAGCAAACATAATTCTGGGGCGAGGGATGGGAGGGGAGGGTGGTGGGGGTGCGGTGGGGGAGGGGGGTGGTGTGGGGGGGGTTGGTGTTGATGGAGTACATTCTGAGATGTTGTTTCATCACGCAGGAGTGTCTGAACTAAAAAGTATAGTCTCAGGACAAGGGGTCAATCATTTAAGCCTCAAGTGAGAAAATGTTCTTCAGTTGGAGGATTCTGAATCTCTAAATCCTCTTACCTTAGAAAGCTAAGGATGCTCTTTTGTTGAATACATTCATGAGATCAATAGATTTTGGAAATCAGGGAATATGGTGGGAAGGTAATGTTGAAGTGAAAAATTGACCAAGACCTTATTGAAAGGCAGAGCAGATTCAATAAGCAATGTGGCCATACTCCAACCTCTTGTGTTCTTACAGTAAGCATCTTCTGCTGATTTTGCCATAAGCTTTTGTGAACCCGAAATGTGTTCTTCCTTTACTTCAAAATTACTAACTTTCAAGATGCAGTTATGTAGGAAATCATTTTCAACTCATTTCACACAACTGACAGATTTAATTCCAGAACTTTATAACTATTATCTTTGCGACAGCGACATTTACAAATTTTTATGAAAATATCACACTTATGACAGATTTAATCCTTTTCTTTCATCAATTGTTTCCCACTGCGTGGAACAGACATCTTTGATGACAGTTTTGAAAATAGTTGCCAACAGTTTCAGAGCCTTTTACCTCCTGTGTTTCTCTCATCCAGGTCATTTCTGTTGATTCTCTTCCGACCAGTTTAAACTGTGGGTTCTGGTGCCATGATTGAGACAACTGCCTGGTTGGAATTACTGAGCCAAAGCGTGCGAGTTAGCTGGTTGAACATTAGTAGATGCAATCATTAACCTAGGGGTGCTGCAGCAATCCAGCCCTTTCAGTTATGCATGTTAATTCAGCTCCCTCACGCAGTCAGACTCAAACATGCCTTGTTTAAGCTGAGAAAACAACATTGATCACCATTTGTTTCATCTCTTCAATTTATTGAAAGGGTTACAAAAGAGATCTCCTCTTTAAAGAAACGCTTTATGAGAAGGCGAATGCAGGCAAAGCATTGGGCTTTTACCAGAGGGCACACTTCCAAGTCGTTTGATTCCATCAGTATTGAGCTGCAGAGTTCAGAGATATTAAATAAATAGCATGTTAGTGCCCCCTGCAGTATCTGAAAAGCTCCTCGAGCTGCTTGACTTCCTTTAATTTGCCGAGTGGATTTACATCGCTGCTGTATCCCATAAAAATTCTCTGCAGAGAGACTTCCGCTCCAGCCATTAATTTATCTCAATAATATTTCAGTGATACATACTGATCTGTCTTCTTCACACTTTCATTTTAAGAAAGGTACAAGACCATTTTTGCACATGGTGATTCATATGGAATTTCGAGGTCAGGAATGTATCGAGACTATCCTCACAGAAAAAAGATACATAATTTGCTATTGTAATGGAGTGAGGAAATCTTCTTGCATTTCATTGCTGGAAGTATCAGGTGCTTAGTGTTCAGTCAGGACTGCATATGGGCAAATTCATATATCATGCACTGTAAAAGCTTTTACATTCAACATTTCCCATCAAACAAAGCCTCTCTCAGTCATTGCACCCACTTTTTAACATGGCAGCCTGAAATCACCTAATCACCATTTATCTATCTTGTGTTTTCATTGACCTATATCAATCTTACTGATGCTTTGTACTTACGGGATCTGGCTTTTACTGAGTCTCTCAATGATAAATGAAGAGGTTAACCATGTTTTATTTTTGGATATAGATGTAGAGAGGGGCTTGGATGTCCCTATATCCTTTGAAGCTACCTGGCTGTCTATTTAACGGAGGAAGTCGCAGGCATATTTGGTTTATGGTGTCTGGCCCCTGCCATTCTGGCCACAACTGCTCACACCTCTGATATCAGCCTTGGCTCTGTGGCTTCAATCCCTACTCAAAGAACTGAGCACAGTATCTAGGTGGACACTCCAGTGCAGAATGCTACATTAGTGGGAACACTGCCTTTCGGGTGGGTTGTGAAAGATCCCACAATACTATTTTGAAAAACAAAGATGCAGAATTCTCCGTGGTGTCCTGGCCAAGCTCTTTATCAATGAGAATGAAAAAAGATTATTTGGTTATTACTACAGCCTCTCCTTTTCTTCTCCCCTATGCAGTCTATGAACAACATGCTTTGTCTGTATAATGTGCAAGAAACAATATTTTTCACTATATTCCAACACATGTGAAAATAATAATCAAATCAAAATTATCTCATTGCTATTTGATGGGAACAAACTGGAATTCTCGTTTCCTAAGCTGCAACAGTAACTGCACTGCAAAAAAATGTTTTGCTGGTGCTTTCCGAAATTCCAAAATAGTGAATGGTACCATGTAAATGTAATCTTTCCTCACTTGGAGAAGATCACTTAGTAAGCAGCTGGAAATTCAGAAGCTCTACTATGTTTACAGTCAAGTCAATGTGGAAGGTCAGGCATTTGGTGTACTTTTTGTAAGGCCTTTATAAGGCCAATTTGTGAGGCCTAATGAACCATTAATGCTTCTCCTGCCATCACCAAAATAATTTAACCAGCTCTAAATTATTTACTGTCAACTGGTTAAGTTGCTTGAAGCCACGTGCTGAGGGGCAGATCACGTGCAGTGTAAATATTTTGACCATTCGTACTTCAAAATTTCTTCAGTCCTATTGGCATCAAAGAATTTTGAATGCTCAGACAAAGTGACTATAACCCAAAGATCAGAGAGAATGGAATTTACTGCTCAGCTGTTGTGTGTCCATTCTACTGCCTCGGGCCTAAAGGTCTTGGTTGATTTGAAATCAAAGCCTAAAGTTCATTGCTGGACTCCCGGACAGGCTGAGTATATTGAGCAAGTGTGGTCCTGTCCACATATCCCTAAATTTGATATGCCAACTGCTGGCACATATTGATCATGCCCCTCCCACTCCAACACCATGCCCACATATTTCCATTCTCTATCAGAGTCTTTGAATTTTAGGTCTAACTCCTGAATCCTTTTGCTGCATTCTAAGGAGGTCCTGGTGAATGTCCTTACTCAACATCCCAATGAAAGGATTTTAAAATCATAGAATCAAAAAATCTTCACAGAGAATAAGGAGGTCATTTAGCCTATTGAGCCTACACCAATAATAATCCCACCCAGGGCAAGAGCTGTGTCAGATTCACTGATACTAATGACAAGCAAATAAAAGAATTTGATGTATCATTGGAAATAAACTGCAACATATGATGTTCAATGCAATGCTTTACAGGCAGCCACCTGGTTATCCTGCTGGGTCCTGGGATGCTAGCCTCTCCTACTTATGGAAACAACTTCTCCACATCCACTCTACTAGGTTTTTCAGTATTCTGCATGTTTCAATGAGATCCCCTCTTATCCTTCTATACTTCATCAAGTACAGACCCCCAGAATCCTCAAACAATCCTCATAAGTCAAGCTTCTCATTCCCAGGATCATTCTCGTGAACCTCTTCAGGGCCCTCTCCAATACCAGTACATTCTTACTGAGATACAGGACAAAAAGTTGCTCGTAATATTCTAAATGTGGTCTCATCAAAGCCTTATAAATCCTTAGTAGTACATCCCTGCTTGTGTACTCTAGTCCTCTCAAAATGAATAGCATTGCATTTATTTTCCTAACTACCAAGTCAACCTGTAAATCAACGTTAAGAGAATCCTGAACTAAGACTCCAAAGTCCCTTTGTGCTTCTTATTACTAAATTCTCTCCCATTCAGAAAAGAGTCTACTCCTCTATTCTTCCTACCAAAGTACATAACGTCACACTTCCCAACATTGTATTCCATCTGCCATTTCTTTGCCCTCTCTCCTAACTTGTCCAAGTCCTGCAGCCACCCCACCTCTTCAGTACTACATGTTCATTAGCAATTTTCCAGACCTCTGGGATCCTCACTGACTCTAGTGATTCTTGAAAGATGCCTCCACTATCTCTTCAGATATGGTCCATCTGGTCCAGGTGATGTATAAACCTTCAGACCTTTCAGCTTCCCTAGGACCTTTTACTTTGTAATAGCCACCATGCTCACCTCTGTCCACTGACTCTTAAACTTTTGATAGGTTACTTGTGTCTTCACTATGAAAACTGATGCAAAGTATCTATTCTGCTCCTCTGCCAATTCTTTGTTCCCCATTACTACTTCTCTACCGTCATTTTCCAGCGGTCCAACGTCCATTTTTGTTTGTTTCTTACTCTTTATATATCTAAAAATAATGCTTGCTATCTCCATTTATATTCATGGCTAACTTGCCCTTATATTTCAGTTTCTCTCCCTTTATTTGTTTTTTAGTTATCCTTTGTTGGTCTTTAAAGTCTTCCCAATCCCCTGGCTTCCAATTAATCTTAACTGTATTGGGTGCTCTTTCTTTTGTCTTTAACTTCCCTCATTAGCCATGATTGGCACATGCTTCCCTTAGTATGTTTCTACACTGGGATGAAATTTTGCTGTGTCTTCCTGGTCACTCCTAGAAACTTTTGCCATTGCAGTTCCACTATCTTTCCTGCTAGCCTCCTATCTGTATCAACTCCAGTTAGTTCTTCCTTAATGCTTCTGTCGTTTCCTTTACTTAACCAAAATACTATTACATCTGATTTGATTTATTATTGTCAAATGTATTAATATACAGTGAAAACTATCATTTCTTGTGCACTATATAGGCAAAGCATGTCAGACTTAGAGAAGGAAACAGGGAGTGCAAAATATGGTGTTACAGTCATAGCTAGGATGTAGAGAAAGATCAAATTAATATGAGGTAGGTCCATTCAAATGTCTGATGGCAGCATGGAAGAAGCTATTCTTGAGTCAGGTGTATGTGTCCTCAGACTTTTATATATTTTTCCCAACAGAAGAAGTGGAAGAGAATATGTCCAGAGTCTTTGATTATGCTGGCTGCTTTTCCAAGGCAAAGAGAAGTATCGACAGAGTCAGTCAGTGGATGGGAGACTGCATGTAGTTTTTTGCGGTCGTGGACAGAGCAGGAGCCATACCAAGATGCGATACAACCAAAAGGAATGCTTTCTACAGTGTGTCTATAAAAGCTGATGAGAGTTGTAGCAGACATGTAAATTCTGAATTGAATCATGAAATCTGAGAAAGTAAAGGCATTGTTGGGCTTTCTTAACTATAGTCTCAGCATGGGGAGACCAGAAAGGTTGTTGGTGATCTGGGCACCTAGAAACACGAAGCTGTTGACCATTTCCACTTTGTCCCCATTGATGTAAACAGAGGCATGTCCTCCATTACGCTTCTTGAAGTTGGTGACTATCTCCTTTGTTGACATTGAAGGAGAGCTTATTGTCATCACACAGTAAAAAGAGGGACTTACCAGCCAGTCGATCTCTGCGTTGCTAATGAAGGCACATATGTCTGGTATCTTAGATAAATCCTGCAACTATATAGGTAGCAAACATTTCTCATGAAAAACAGTATCTGCCCACTATATAAATGGCATCAAATGATCGCAATACAAGTTATCAGTTCTTCTATTGTCTGAAATGAATTGCCTTGTTAAGCTTTAAAACTGCTAATGAACATGGTGCCAGCCATTGAGCTGATGATAGGTTTCATTGTGGCCCCACATGTAACAGAGGAACACATTTATACAGACTTGATAAGGGAGCTTAAGGAGAAGGAACCCTTGGGAGGCAGTGACAATACTATGATTGAATTCTATCAGAGTGAATTCTCTCTGCAGTTTGAGAGGGAATTCCCTGGCTGCTCTCGCGTCGCTCTCGAGATCAATGAGACAAAGATCGGATTCCAGCCCCTATCTTTCCTGTACTTCACCTCATCATTGTTTAAGATCCGACCCACTCTGATGGTGTCATCAGCAAACTGGAAACTGAGTTGGAGGGGAATTTGGCCATGGAGTTATAGGTGTATAAGAAGTGTAGTAGAAGACTAGGGCACAGCTTTATGGAGCATTGGTATTGAGGATGATCATGGAGGTGTTATCACCTATCCTTACTGATTGCAGATTATGGATTAGAAAGTCTGGTATCTGGTTGCAGACTGAGGTGCAGTCAATAAATAAATATCTGACATAAGTGTCTTATTCCAGCTTCTCCCTCTCAAACTGCAGGATGAATTCTATCATAGTATTGTCACTGCCTTCCAAGGGTTCCTTTCCCTTAAGCTCCTTTGTCAAGTCTGTATAAATGTGTTTGTTCCTTTATTATACAAGGGGCTGCAATAAAACCTATCATCAGCTCAATGGCTGGCACCATGTTCATTGGCAGTTTTAAGGTTTAACAAGGCATTCCTTTCCCATTTCAGATGATAGAAGAACTGATAACTTGTATTGTGATTATAGTAGATTTGGTGCCATTTGTGTAGTGGGCAGATACTGTTTTCCATGAGAAATGTTTGCTACCTGTATAGTTGCTGGGTTTATCTAAGATGCCAAACATAAATGACTTATGCGTGCCTCCATTAGCAATGCAGAGATCAACTGGCTGGTAATTCCCTCTTTTACTAAGCTGGAGTGGCACACTGGCATAGTGGTTAGCACTATTGCCTCACAGTGCCAAAGACCTGGGTTCGATTCCTGGCTTGGGCCACTGTCTGTGTGAAGTCTGCACGTTCTCCTTGTGTCTGCGTGGGTTTCCTCCTGATGCTCCAGTCTCCTCCTACAATCCAAAAGACATGCTGGTGACGTGCATTGGTCATGTTAAATTCTCACTCAGGTGCCAGAGTGTGGCGACTAGGGGATTTTCATTGTAACTTCATTGCAGTGTTTATGTAAGCTTACTTGCGACACTAATAAAATAAATAGTCAAAGCAAAACACAACACTTGTCTGGTTTGCAAAATCGTTGCTCAGGGGTTGATACCCAGACATTAAACAGTCTTACAAGATGAAAGCTGTGCAAAACATTCATCTGTTCCTCTGCTGATACTAATGACAAGCAAATAGAAGTATTTGATGTACCATTGGAAATGAACTGCAGCATGTGATGTTTAATGCAGTGCTTTACAGGCAGCCAATGTTGACAGCTGAAAAGGAGTGATTGACTGATTGGCACATATTCTAAGAGCACATTGGAAAATTACTCTTTTTATATTGCTTATATCTGTCTGATCTGTTTTGTAGTTCAAACATTGTTCAGCGGCATTCAATGCTGGAAATGTGAATTCAAAACAGAAAATGCTGGAAAAGCCTAGCTAGTCTGGCAGCATCAGCAGAGAGAAAAAATAATTCTGCTGAAAATGTACGAATTCATTGAGTGGTATCTGACAGTCCCTGAAAACATTTTTTGAGGCAATTGTTTAGTGAGCCATTCTCTAGTTCTCCACTGTGCCTTCACAATCTTCTCAGAGAGAGCCAATTAAGAGGTTAATTCCACCAGCCTCATCCAAATAAGAACTATAAGGAAGGAGTGGTATCAACCAGAACACTGTTCCTATTTCCCTCCTGGTCCCATCACTAAACTAACCTCTACAGGTCTCACCAGATTACACTTCTAAACTCTGTTTCACTCTCTGTGGGTGCTGCCAGTGAGTTGAGTATTTGCAACATTTTCTGCCCTGATTTCAGATATATTCATTGTCTGACAGTTTGGGGAGCTCTTTATCTGCAGGCTCCTTTGGACTTGTTTTGGACTCTTAAGTCGCTTGAGTATGAAAAGCAAGGTTAATGTTCTAATGCCATAGAGGGGGAGTGCTGCACTATTGAAGATGCTGTTTTTCAGATAACACATAGACTTGAATGTTTCAGTTGGCCAGCCCGAAAGTGACTGCGTTATCCATTCATATCCGCCATCACAAGTCAAACCTGAATTCATGTTGGCTGGCCAATTAATAAGTAGCTAAGTTAAATGCATGCAGACAATGATTCAGCAATAAAGTCTTTGGGTGGGATTCTACAGCCTCATTCGCTCTGAAACTGTAAAACGCTGCCCAACGTCAATGGACCTTTCCATTGTCCGCCCCCTGCCCACTCCAATTCCTGTGGCAGGCAGGGCAGTAAAAATCAGGCTACAGAGTTTTACAGCAGAGTAAGAGGCCTTTCGGCCCATCATGCCAGCACGGATCATCAAACATCTAGCTATTCTAATCCCATTTTCTAACTCTTCTTCTGGAGCTTTGGATAATATAGTGTATCAGGTGCTCATCTAAATATTTCTTAAATGTTGTGAGAGTTCCTTGTCTCTACTACCTTTCAGGCAGCGAGTTCTTCTGGGTCGGAGATTATCTCTTCAAATCTCCTCTAAATCACTTGCCCATTACTTTAAACCTTTACCCTTTGGTTATTGATCCCTCTATAAAGGGGAAAAATTCCTTCCTGTTTATTCTGCCTATGCCCCTCATGATTTTGTACACCTCAATCAGCACCCCCCCTCAGCTTTCTCCGCCCTAAGGAAAACAACCTTAACCTAGCCAACTTTTCATCAGAGCTGAAATCGCAGCCCAGGTAATATTTTTACTGTCCAGCAGAATGCACCAGGAGTTCTGGCAGGGATCTTTGAGCATTTGCATGCCATAGTCACTGTCTTGGAGGATGCCATGCAGTTAGCACTGTGTTGACCGCAAGCACTGAGAACACAGTTGCATTTATTGAAAGGGCTAATGACTCTCGCTGAGGGCCAGCTTCAGAAACAGAATCAAGAGTTCCTGAGGTTGTGCTATACTTGCACGCAGGCCATTGTAAAGGATAAATGCGTGAGGTTACAGGGATAGAGCCTGGGGTGAAATTGTTGTTAGTGTGGACTCAATGAGCGAACCTTCTGCATTGTAGGGATTCTATGATCTATGGTCAGGTCACTGCCAGCATGAGAGAAGGATGAGGCATCTAATCATTCTGTTAGCCCCTATCTATTGATAATGAGCAGGGAGGTCCAACCAATCTGGATCAGCTGCAGGTCGCATCTGCAGGCACCTTTCATATTGTTCCAGCTGAAGGCGAAACAGTTCCTCCACCCCAATGGCAGCCACGCCACATTTGATTGAGACCACAGAGTTATAGAGTTTTAAAGCATGGAATCAGGCCTTTCTGCCCACTTGTCCATCCCACCCCTTTTTTTAAACCCCTAAGCTAGACCCAATTGCCTGCTTTTGGCCCATATCCCTTATAACCATCTTACCCATGTAACTGTCTGAAGGAAAAATGGTATCACTATCACTACTTCTGGCAGCTTGTTCCAGACACTCACCACCGTCTATATAAACAAATTGTCCCTCTGGACACTTCTGTACCTCTTCCCTCTCACTTTAAACCTATGCCCTCTAGTTTTAGACTCCCCTATCTTTGGGAAAAGATATTGACTAGCTGATTTATGCCCCTCATTATTTTACAGAACTCTATAAGTTCACTTCTCAGCCTTCTACACTCCAGAGAAAAAGTTCCAGTTTATCCAGACTCTCCTTATAATTCAAAATACTAAGTCCTGGTAGCATCCTAGTAAATCTTTTCTGCACTCTCTCTAGTTTAATAAAATCCTTTTTGTAATAGGGTAACCAGAACTGTACTCAGTATTCCAAGTGTGACCTTACCAATGTCTTGTACATCTTTACCAAGATGTCCCAACTCAGGTATTCAATGTTCTGATCAATGAAACCAAGCATGCTGAATACCTTCTTCACCACTCTGTCCACCAGTGGCTCCACTTTCACGGAGCTATGAACATGTATCCCTCAACCTCTTTGTTCTATAACTCTCCCCAGTGCCCTTCCGTTAACTGACTAAGTCCTGCCCTAGTTCAAACTACTAAAATGCATCATCTTGCATTTATCTAAATTAAACTCTATCTGCCATTCATCAGCCCACTTGCCCAATTGATCAAGATCCCATTGTAATCCTAATACCTTTCTTCACTGACTACAATGCCACCAATCTTGGTGTCATCTATGAACTTGCTAACCATGCCTCCTATATTCTCAACCAAATCATTAATATAAATGACAAGTAACAGTGTACCCAGCACCAATCCTGAGACACACCGCTGATCACAGACCTCTGGTTTAAAAAACACTCTCCATAACCATCCTCTCTCTTCTATCATCAAGACAATGTCTCCTTGTGTGTAACGCCTGAATGTGCATCATGTGTTTCAAAGACAATGGATATGGAAGTAGGGACTGAACAAGGAGAAGGGCTGCAAACTTATTTCAGAGGTCGTGACTTGATGTCAGAGTGACAGACAGTCTCACCAGCAGTGATATGTAAGATGGCATCACCCTCATGCTCACTTTCAAGCCAAGAAACAGGTGCCCAGCTGATAAAATGCAGAATAAATGTCTCCCGTAAGGTTGCTAATCTCAACATCCATCTTCTTATCCTGAGGTTCCTTCCCGTCCACTTGAGACAACCACAGCCTCACAGTCTCCATCTTCCAATGGGTCTGCCTGTGATAGAACCAGATTGTGTAGTGCTTAGTGCACAGTACAAGAGAGAGGACAGGGCAACTTGACCTCACTTCAGGTATGCATTCGTTTAAGGAATCAGGTAGGGGCATCAATCATCCCAAGGGAGGAGGATCTGTACACCCCTAGGTCTTCTTTATCACCCCTGACTGGCATGGTGGCACAGTGATTAGCATTGCTGTATCACAGTGCTTGAGACCCGAGCTTGATTCCCGAGTCTGCATATTCTCCCTGTGTCTGCGTTGCTTCCTTTGGATTCCCCAGTTTCCTTTCACAGCCTGAAAGACTGTGCTGATCAGGTATGTTAGCACACCAAATTCCCCTCAATATACCCAAACAGTGACTGAGTGTGGCAACTTGGATATTTTCACAGTAATTTCATTGCAATGTTAATGTAAGCCTACTTGGGACACTAATAAACAAATTTGAACTTATCTACGCAGGGATCTTTTTATTTTATTCATTCATGGGATTTGATGCTGCTGGGTAGGCCAGCATTTATTGCCACTCTTAATTGCCCTTGAAAAGGTGGTGGTGAGCTGCCTTCTTGAACTGCTGCAGTAAATGTGGTGAAGTTACACCCACAGTGTTGTTAGGGAGGGAGTTCCAAGATTTTCAGTGACAGTGAAGAAGCAGCAATATATTTCCAAGTTAGAACATTGAGTGACTTGGAGGGGAACCACGAGTTGGTGGTATTCCCAGGATATCTACTATTTTTATCATTTTTGTTGGTAGCAGTATTATGTTTGGAAGGTGCACACTGCTCCACTCTGTGTTAGTTAGAAACATAGAAACATATAAAAACTACAGCACAATACAGGCCGAACATATCCCCACCTTAGAGATTACTACGTTTGCCTATAACCCTCTACTTACTAAGTTCCATGTACTTATCTAAAAGTCTCATAAAATATCCTATTGAATCCATCTCCACCACTATTGCTGGCAGCCCATTCCACTCATTCACCACTCTCTGAGTGAAAAACTTATCCCTGACATCTCCTCTGTACCTACTCCCCAGCACCTTAAACCTGTGTCTTCTTGTGATAACATTTCAGCCCTGGGAAAAAGCCTCTGACTATCGACTCAATCAATACCTTTCAACATCTTGTACACCTCTATCAGGCCACCCCTCATCCTTTGTCTCTCCAAGGAGAAAAGGCCGAGTTCCTTCAACCTATCCTCATAAGGCATGCTCCCCAATCCAGGCAACATCCTCGTAAATCTCCTCTGCACCCTTTCTATGACTTCCACATCCTTCTTATAATGAGGTGACCAGAACTGGGCACAGTATTTTAAGTGGCGTCTGACCAGGCTCCTATATAGCTGTAACATTGTCTTCCAACTCCTAAACTTAAATCCTCAATTGATGAAGGCCAGTACACTGTACATCTTCTTAACCACAGCTTCAACCTGCGCAGCTGCTGTGAGAGTCCTATGAACTTGGACCCCAAGATCCTTCTAATCTTCCACACTGCCAAGAGTCCTACTATTAGTATTATATTCTGCCGTCCTATCTGACCTGCCAAAATGAACCACTTCACACTTTGCTGGGTTGAAGTCCATCTGCCACTTCTCTGCCCAGTCTTGCATTGTTGTACAGGGAGTGAATGTTTCCAGAAGAGGTAGCACTCAAACTGTTGTGTGCACCTTCTGACTCCATTTTATTCTAACCCCTTCAGCCTCACCATCTGTCACTGTAGAGTGAACATCTGGCCCACATCAAGGAAGTTATGGATGTCCTAGTCTTGGCTCTCCAGAGGCTGAGCAGCAAAATCATCAAAGGCAACAGGGCAAACTAATCAGCAGGATGAGTCCATCACTGGTTCAGTCTCAGGCAAAGGCTCTGAAGAAGGTTCAACCCTAATGCAAAGTCTCTAAAGAAGGTTCAGATCCAAATCAAAGTCTCTGAAGATGGTTCAATCTCAGGAAAAGATCCTGTTCTGGACTGGTGTGTTTTCCAACTGGCATAGCAGTAGGAATCAGGACTGGGGGTGGGTTGTAAATACTAGTCGGGCTTTCATTTTCATCCTATCAGCAGGTTGTGAATTGGCTTCACGCCAGTCCCCAATGGGAGTCACATTTTGCCAAGGCAGGCTATATCAGAAGATCCCACTGTTATTTCACTCCAGTGTGAAGCTGAGTTTTTGACCTCCCACCGTATTCTCTCCACCCAACCCCACCAACAAGTGGAAGGGAGATTTCCACACAATGACTGTGCAGTCAAAGGGGGCATTATAGTTCCTTCTGGCTCAGAAGGCAAGAACAATTCTTAACCTTAAATTGCTTTGGCAATCAAGGGGCCACTGAGGAATCCTGTGGAGCAAGCCAAACAAACTCCCTGCTCATTCAGAACTCATTATAAAAAAGATTCCTTCATCAAGCAGAAGCTCCCTTATCAACATATCCAAAGAGCCTGATTTCATAAATGTTCAAGAGCCTCAGGAAGTTAGGACTGAAATTTGTGAGATTGGCTGCTGCCAATCCCACTCTTAACATGGTATGCTTTGTTCTCATTTTAATTCCAAAACAAGCACAACGCACACGGATGTCTGCAAATAAAGAATGTTTATTCTTACTTCCAAATTGGATTCAAATCCAGGGGTGGGATTCTGGCAGGCCCTGGCAGACGATAGTTGTTGAGTATTTTAAGTAAATTCATTTTACAGGGTATGGGTGCCATGGACCAGCATTTATTGTCCATTCCTAATTGCCCTGAAATTCAGAGGCTAGTTGAGAGTCTACTGCACTGCTGAGGATCTGGAGTCACATGTAGGCCAGACCAGGTAAGGACGGGCAGATTTCCTTTCTTAAAGGAACAGCAGTGAAGCAGGTAGGTTTTTTTAACGACAATCGACAATGGTTCATTATTTGATTTCTAATTCCACATTTTTAACTGTGCCCAAATTTCACCATCTGCCATGGTAAGATTTGAACTCAGGTCTTCAAATCTTCTTAGAATCATAGCTCGGAAGGAGGCCCTTTGACCCATCGAGTCTGCACTGACAAAAATTCTACCTAGGCCCTATCCTTCTCACCCCACATAATCCATCTGGCACTCAGGGGCAATCCCATTCAGACCTGCTCCCCATAACTCCAAGTATTTATCTCCCTAATCCCCCTAATCCCCCTAACCTACAAATCTTGTGGCATTCAGGGGAAATTTAGCGTGGCCAATCCACTTGGACTGTGGGAGGAAGCTGGAGCACCCGAAAGAAACCCATGCAGACACAGGGAGAACATGCAAACTCCACACAGCCTGTTACCCGAGGCCAGGTTCCTAGCGCTGTGAGGCAGAAGTGCCAACCACTGTGCCATTGTGCCGTCCCATCTTGCCCTGGATCTTTGGATTACTAGTCCAGTGACAATGTCACAGTGCCATTACTTCCCTATATACTCGCTGTCTCTTCAAGGCCAATCAGTTTTGAAATTCCAGCACTATTTTGAACAATGGAGACATTTTCAGAGCAGAGACACTTTCGTTAGAAAATCAATGGCAAAAAAAAATATTTTGCTGATAAGTACAACATTCTGGTTTAATTAGATTTTACAGTAAAGTGAAACAGCAATTCTGGAATGATGACATCTGAAGTGATATTGCACTGAGACAGCTGCTTTCATATCTTTATCACATCTTCTTTAAACCTCGGGAAATATCCATAAGGGATGTGATCTTATAGAAAAAAATAAAAAGAGAGACAGGCACATCTAAATACACTCAGATTGAATTGTCTGCATGATAGAATTGTATTAAGTCTCCAGAGGAATGTATCAGATCGGGTCAAGAAAGCAATATCAGATAATTTAATGTGACAACTTCCACAGTTTATCGGATTTGAGTGTTGCAAACTGCAACAGTCTGCGATCTGTCAATTTGTTTTATTCTTTACAGCACTTCCCCTTTTCCCACAACAACCCTCCAGGCTGAAAACATTTTAAAAAGGCTTTTAATTACGTTTCGTAATTTATCTCTGCCACGCAATTAAAGACAGGGGTTTGTACAATTCTCCTGGGGCGTCAATCAGTATTCCATTTCAGATGAGGGGGTGAAACTCAACAAGAAAATTCTCGAGGTATTTGTCGCAAGTTCCCTTGTGCTTGCTTGCCTGCTTGCTATTGTTTTTTTTCTGCCGCTCTTAAGCACGTTGTCACTATTTTTTTCATTTACATCAACCAATTCAGCATTCAATCATATACATAACATGGAGTTTTTGAGATTATCATGTAACATTTGAGAAATACTTCCAGAGTGCCTTTTCTTAAAATAAAACAATTGGTTAAAAATCTATTAACTTTTCAACATTATAGGGGCTTAATTTTTTCCTGAAACATGCTAGTTAAGATATTTGTATTAAAAGGGTAGATTCCTGACATTAGAGAAATCAAACTCCAATCTTATGATAGCATTGATCCAAAATGGTAGTCATTGAAGGCCAGATGTAAATCAGCTCTGGAAGTTACTGTCCCATTTATCCAACTGAACACTGTATTGTCATAATAGGCACTAATAAGAACCTGTGTGAGTGTACGAATATGTCAATGTAATGTATTATATAGACTGTGATTTACCATAGAATCATAGAATCTCTACCATGCAGAAAGAGTCCATTCAACCCATTTAGTCTGCACTGACTCTCTGAAAAAGCATCTTAGCTAGGCCTACTCCCCCAAACTATCCCTGTAAACTTGTGCATTTGGCGAAGTTAATCCACCAAACCTACACATCTTTTGACACTAAACAACAATTCAGCATGACCTAAGATGCACATCTTTAGACTGTGGGAGGAAACTGGAGTACCCGTAGGAAGCTCACGCAGACACGGGGAGAATGTGCAAACTCCACATAGTCACGCAAGGCTGGAATTGAGCTCGGGTTCCTGGAACTGTGAGGCAGCAGTGATAACCACAGTACACCGTGTTGCTCGATAGCAATTGAGCTATTTTCTTTGAGAAAATTAGCAGCAGTTTGGGAACAGGCAAATTTTTGGAGCAGCTTTTTCCATGGCTCTTCAACTGAACCACAAAGTTAGGGTTTGAACTTCAGGTTTCCCAATGTATTGGAGATGGCGGTCAGATCTTGTCTGTGCCTGGCTGTTGAAGCTTCAGATTTTAAAGAAACTCTGTTGGGAGACAAAATGTACCCATTTTTCAACCAGTGAATAAGAGAAAGCAATTCTAGTGATGGAGTTGTAGAGGGGAAAGTTTCTTGAAGCATCTTTGAAGACTGTGCTGCAAGTTCTCAGGACTTAGATGATTTTTTTTTCTATTAGTGAGTTGGAAATTGAAGTGGGGGAGAAGGTGTTGATGGTGGAGGTGAGGCCAGGGTTTGGGAGGGTGATGATGTGGTGGGGGCTTGTGGGGGGAGAGATAGAGAGACATCTACCTCAGAGATGAAGCAGTATGACTAGACTGAGAAGGTGAGCAGCCAAAAGTTGTCCTTGCAGCACTGCAATATGTTCAATGATCAAATCAAGACAAGAAAGGTGAGTGGTATATCACACTAAAGCCCCAGTCCTCTGATTCCCTTAACATTCTCCTGCACTGTGCTCCTCAGATCAAACTTACAGCTTCATCCCTCTCACAAGGCACCACCTCCTCACATTGCCAACTGGTCACACTCCACAAACTTTAATCTTAGTGCTATCTCATACCCATCCTTCAAGTCACTCTCCACATTATCAGTTTTCCATCCACTCAATGCATTCCATTTCTCACGCTCTCTTTCCCTTCAGGAGAAGAGGTTGCAAGAACAGGCAGAGAGTCGAGAGTAGTCCTCCAGCTACATACATAGTAACAGAGGAGAAGAAGGGGGCAATCACAGAAATAAAACAGGCTTGGGAATGTTTGGCCATTCAAGATGAAGAAATGGTGGTCTCCCATTCAGTGGATGAAAGAATTAAGTATGCCACATGGCATAAAGTATGCACTGTTGTTTAATTGATGTCTGCAGCAACTGAAATATGCTGATATATAGACCGGAATATTACCATCCCACCGCCCTCGGGGATTGGAGTAGGTGAGGGTAGAATACGGAAAGGTCTATTGATCTTAGACAGAATTTTATGGTTTTGGAATAACACAGCCATATGATCCCAGCCATAGACTCTGAAGTCTTTCATCTCATCTTACTTCCAGATCGGATTCAAATCCAGGGATGGGACTCTGGCAGGCCCTGGCAGGTGATAATTGTTGGGTATTTTAAGTAAGTTCACTTTCAAGATATGGACGTCATAGTCATTTATTGCCCATCCCTAACTACCCTCCAATTCACAGGGCAGCTGAGAGTTAACCACATTGCTGTGGCCCTGAGTAACACGTAGGCCAGAATAGTGGATTGCTTTCCCTAAAGGACATTAGTGAACCAGATGGATTTTTCTGATGGCTTCGTGAAGGGGAGGTCATGTCTGACAAATCTGTTACAGTTTTCTGATGACATAACAAGGAAGTTAGATAAAGGAAAACCATTTATTTCTCCTTTTGAGAAATCATATTTATCCTATGATTTATTTAGGTTTCCAGAAGGCCTTTGACAAGGTGCCACATAGACGACTGTTAAATAAGAGCCTATGGTGTTAATGATAAGATCTTAGCATGGATAGAGGGATGGCTGACTGGCAGGAGGCAGAGAGTGTGGATCAAGGGATCTTTTTCAAGATGGCAGCCAGCCTTGGGGGTCGGTGCTGGGATCACAACATTTCGCAACATATATTAACAATTTGGAAGAAGGAACTGAAGGTTCCGTTGTAACTTAGCAGATATTACAAGGATATACTGAGGGATTGATCATATTAAGGAAGCAGGGAGGCTGCAGAAGGTCTTGGACAGGTTAGGAGAATGGGCAAAGAAATGGCAAATGGAATACAATGTGAAAAAGTGTGAGGTTATGCACTTTGGAAGAAGGAATGGAGGCATAGATTATTTTCTAAATCGGGAAATGCTTACAAAATCAGAAACACAAAGGGACTTGGGAGTCCCAGTCCAAGATTCTCTTAAGGTTAACATGCAAGTTCAGTCAGCAGTTAGGAAAGCAAATGCAATGTTAGCATTCATGTCGAGAGGGTTAAAACACAAGACCAAGCAAGTATAAGGCTCTGGTCAGATGCCATTTGGAATATTGTAAGCAGTTTTGGCCCCATCTGTAAGGAAGGATGTGTTTGCCTTGGAAAGGATCCAGAGGTAGTTCACAAGAATGATCCCTGGAGTGAAAAGCTTGCCGTATGAGGAACGGTTGAGGAATCCGGGTCTGTTTAGAAGTATAAGCAGGGATCTTACTGAACTTTACAGGATACTGTGAGGCCTAGATGGTGTGGATGGAGAGAGGATGTAGGAAAAACTAGAACCAGAGGGCACAACCTCAGGCTGAAAGGATGACCTTTAAAACAGAGATAAGGAGGTATTTCTTCAGCCAGAAGGCTGTGGCGGCCAGGTCAATGAATGTCTTTAAGACAGAAATAGATAGGTTCCTGATTAATGAGAGGATCAGGGGTTATGAGGAAAAGGCAGGGGAGTGAGGATGAGAAAAATATCAGCCATGATTGAATGGCAGAGCAAACTTGATGGGCTGAATGGCCTAGTTCTGCTCCAATGTCTTATGAACAGTAATTCCAGATGTTTTTTGTTATTGAATTCAAATTCTACCCTCTGCCTGATTCAAACCTGGGTCCTTCGAACATTAGCTGCGTTTCTGGATTAAAAGTCCAGCAATGATATCACAAGGCCTTTGTGTCTCCATTTGTATTTTCCATCTCAGTCAGGCCTCTAAAGCAGGAAGCAGACCTGTCACACCATGGAACCTGCATCAGAAGTGATCAGGAGCAGGTGCTGGTGACAGGCACAGCTGCGTAGAGTCCCCTTCGGAGGACACAGGACCTTTCAAGCTCCAGGTTCTGCTCAGCATGGTGCAGGTGTAGAGTCTCAGGGGTCATCAGCGGATTCTGAAGCAGCAGAAAATAGGTGCCATTATGTTGGCATGGAAAAAGTGGCCTCATCAGGCACAGTGGGTAACCAAATGCACTCTGGCCTTTGACCACCTTCTCGAGGGTAAATTGAGAATTGACAACAAATGGCAACTTTGCCAATGACACTCATGTCCAGTCTGCCAGCCTAGATGGGATAAAGGGAGGCTTCACTCCATCAAAATTACACTCAAGTGAAACAAACTGCTTTCTAGCTTTTACCGTTGAAAAGTGGGGGTGGGCTATGAGAGAGCGGTTGGAATAAAAGAACATGGAAGTGAGAACTCTTTTCAAATGCTTCCCCTCCTGTCTCCTTCTTTCAGTTCCTCACAAGCTGTCCTGATGGCTGGGATTGGCACTGCACATCAACCAGTGGCAAAACCCTCATAGACTCCAAAACTCAGAGGATGCCAATCATCAGATTGCACACAGCAAACAGCGCAGCTCTGCTGTCGACATTTGGATAGCATCATGTGAAAGTACTAGGAAAGAGAGAAGAGGAACTTATATTTCCGCAAGGGAAATAACTTGCGCGTGTGGACGTTTTATTAAATTGCCACTTTTATTGTCAATGTTTATAGACCATCAACTTTATTAAAAAATTCCATTGTCTGTCACCCTAATGCCTGTAGCTCATCCAATCTCCTTCAAAAGTAGAAAATGAGTGCTGGCTTTCACTGTGGGGGGTGGGGGGATAGATTAGTCATTATGGAACTGCTTTGTACTGGGGTCTAGGATGGGCAGAATTGGTTCAAAATTGAGTACCAAGTGACTATGATGCTTCAGAATAGCTTAAGCTTTGCTGATTTTTGCTTATCCATTCCAGGGATATGGGTTTAGCTGACAAGGCCAGCATTCATCGTCCATCCCCAATTGCCCTTGAGCAGATGGCTGTTAGCTGTCTTCTTGAACTGCTACAGTCCCTGAGATTAGGTACAGTGTGGTTTAAAGTTTATTTATTTACTTAAGTTACTGTGATATTTCCTAAGTCGTCACACTCTGATGCCTGTTGGGGTCAATTCACCTAACCAGCATGTCTTTCAGACTGTGAAAGAAAACTGGAGCATCCAAAGGAAACCCACACAAACACGAGAAGAATGCGCAGACTCCGTGCAGACAGTGACTCAAGCCAAGAATTGAACCTGGGTCCCTGGTGCTGTGAGGCAGCAGTGCTAACCACTGTGCAACAGTGCCACTCATGGGTTAGGAAGAGAGTTCCAGGATTTTGATCCAGTGGCAGAAAAGGAATAGCAATATATTTCCAAATCAGGATGGTGAGTGGCTTGGCGATGGTATTCTCAGGTATCTGCTCCTTGTCCATCTAGATGATTGTGGTTGTGGGTTTGTAAAATGCTACCTAAGGAATTTTGGTGAGAACCTGCAGTGCATTTCAGTGCACACTGCTGACACTGTGCAACAGTGGTGAAGGGAGACAATGTTTGTGCTAATCAAGCAGGTTGCTTTGTCCCTGGATGATTCTTGACTGTTGTTGGAATTGCACTCATCCAGGCAAGTGAATCCTGACTTGTTCATTGTAGATTGTGGAAAGCTTTGGGGAGTCAGGAGCTGAGTTACTTTCCACAGGATTCCAAGGTCTGACTTGCTCTTGTAACCCACTGGTTAGCCCAGTTTAGTATCTGGTCAATGGTAACCCCCCCCCAAATGTTAGTGGTGAGAGATTCAATAACGGTAATGCCATTGAATGTTAAGGGATGTTGGTTGGATTGTCCCTTGTTGGAGATGGTTATTGCCACACGCTTGTGACGCATGAATGTTACTTTCCACTTACCATTCCAAGCCTGGATATTGTTCAGATTTTGTTGCATTTCGATATGTTTCAGTATCTAGATTTTATAAATGGCACAAATTTGTCCTTTGAATCTCTGCTTGTGGCTATAGATACCTTGACCACATCAAGCTCCTCCTTCTCCAACTCCTTCTTCTTTTCTTCATCCTCATCATTTTTCTCATCCTACATTTCCATTAATCCCTGCTGAATGATACTGTACATGACTATCGCCAGGACACCCTTTCTAGTGCATATCCAGAAGTATCAAGGCATGGAACCATTTTCAGCTTCCTGCTTGCTAAGTAACCACTTTTATGTTTATATGCCTTTCCTGTGGTGAGGCTCATCATAGTTGTCACCAGGCAGGCTTATAAAGGTAGATATTGCCTCTAAGGAGTCAAACATTGACATAGCTTAGCGATGCAAATATCTAGTGCAGAAAGGAGGCTTGTCAGATAACTTTAGGTGGGTTGCATACCAACTGAACGTTAATGCTGTGAAACCAGAAGAGAAAATGCTGGAAAATCTCAGCAAGTTTGGCAGCATTTTTTCAAAGAATCATCCGGACCTGAAGCTCCTTTCTCATTTCTTTTCCTCTCTTCACAGATGCTGCTAGACTTGCTAAGATTTTCCAACATTTTCTTGTTTTGGTTTCAGATTCCAGCATCTGCAGTAATTTGCTTTTATCAATGGAGTGAAACCCCTTTTGATTGATACATACTTCTGACTGATCTGAGGGCACCATGATCACCACCATTGTGCAATCAATAACTCACTGTTGCAGTGGAAATCCTCATACTGACTGGCCTCAGCAATCGCAGAATGGATTCAGTGGCAGCCCCAGCAAGCGTGATATCCATCACCTGGGTTGACGAACTTGCTAACCGTTTCTGGAGATGTCACCACCAGGTCACTGGAAGGAGCTGAAAGTGAAGAAATTCAGGGTTGTGACACCTTAACCTCCAAAAGCAATGCATGATCAGCCAGTCCACCTGCAAGGAGGACTTCTTCCGGGTCCGCAACCGTCTGACACAGGAGCCTGAATCTCCTGAGTTCCTAATTCTTGGTCATGTTCAAAAAGCTGACCTATGTCAGAAAGCTCTACCAATAAAAGCTATGTCTGTGTGCCTGGTGTGACGGGTTTCAACTCCAGGAACTGGAGCTCTCTGCTCATCCCCTCTGTCCTATGGTGTACTGGGAGATGAGAGCTCTTTCTACCTTTAGTGCTGCTTCTGCTGTTAATGCTGTTGCTCTTCTTTCTTCTTGTCAGGATTCCAAAGTAAACTGCATAAGCAGTCGCCTCCTCTTCCATGAAGCCTGCTAGCTGGGAAGTGTAGATCAAAGGCACAAATACAGAAGTATTTAACCTCCAAATTATTGTCTGTCACCTTCAAAACAACAAAATCACTCCGTCAAACAAAGTCCCGAGAAGAAAAATCTTTCACTGAGGCAGACATGAGCTGATATAATTCAATATCTGAGGATAAGGGGTAAATCATTTTAGAACTGAGGTGAGAAGCAACTTCTTCATCCAGAGAGAGGTGAACGTGTGGAATTCATTATCACAGAAAACGGTTGAGGCCAAAACATTGTGTGACTTCAAGAAGAAATTAGATATAGCTATTAGGATCAAAGGGATCAAAGGATATGGGGGGAAGGCCGAATCACGATATTGAATTTGAAGGTCAGCCATGATCAGAATGAATGAAAGGCCCAAACTGCCTACTCCTGCTTCTCGTATCTATGTTTTGAATATTTAAAGGTTTTCCAGCTTGTTAATTGTATAACCCTGGTAATTCCCAGGAACAGAGCCACAACAGAGCTCATGAACATGTTCACAAGAACTGGCATGTGGAGGACATCCTAGGGGACTGGAGGCGAGGAACAATCATCAAGCTGCCGAAAAAAGAAACCTCAGCAAATGCAACTGGGGAGGAGCATAACATTCAGTAAGGTCTTCACAATGTTACTCAGCAGATTGAAAGCAGAAGTAGGTTATAGTCTTTTTGATGCATAGCAGCTCCCTGGGGGGTGTGGGGGTTGGGGGAGGGCAGATCATTTTGTAAGTGGGTCTTTGTGCTCAAGAACATCAAGGAACAGAGCCCAGTGTCTCATTAATTTTCATTACAGCCACTCATTATCAACTTCACTGATTTCAAAAAGGCTTTTGACATCCATTCAGTCCATCAGCACTCACTCTGTTACATTGCAAGACAGCTTGGCATCCTGGAGATGTATATTAACACAGTCAAAACCTTATGGTGCTTGTGGTTCCAGTTACTGTGTCAGGGTTGATTTAATTTGATTTGCTTTGATTTATTATTGCCACATATATTAACATGCAGTGAAAAGTATTGTTTCTTGCACGCTATACAGACAGAACATATTATTCATAGAGAAAGAAATGAGACAGTGCAGAATGAAATGTTACAGTCATAGCTCGGATGTAGAGAAAGATCAAGATAAGTCCATTCAAAAGTCTGATAGCAGCAGGGAAGAAGCTGCTCTTGAGTTGGTTGGTACATGACCTAAGACTTTTTGTATCTTGTCGTTAATGCAAGAAGGTAGAAGAGATAATGGCTGGAGTGTGTGGGGTCCTTAATTCTGCTGGCTGTTTTGCCGAGGCAGTGGGAAGTGTAGACAGAGTCAATGGATGGGAGGTTGGTTTGCGTGATGGATTGGGCTTCATTCACAACCTTTTGTAGTTTCCTGTGGTCTTGGGCAGAGCAGGAGCCATACCAAACTGTGATTCAACCAGAAAGAATGTTTTCTATGGTGCAACTGTAAAGGTCAGCGAAAGGCGTAGCTGACATATCAAATTTTCTTAGTCTTTTGAGAAAGTAGACACATTGATGGGCTTTCTTAACTATAGTGTTAGCATGGAGGGACCAGGAGAGATTGTGGGTGACTCTGACACTCAAAAATCTGAAGCTTTTAACCATTTCTACTTCATCCCCATTGAAATGGACAGGGACATGATCTCCATTAAGTTCCATGGAGTCAATGACAATCTCCTTTGTTTTGTTGACATTGAGGAAGAGATTATTGTCATCACACCAGTTCACCAGTTTCTCTATCTCATTCCTGTACTCTGTCTTGTCATTGTTTGAGATCTGACAAACTTGAAAATCGAGTTGAAGGGGAATTTGGCCGCATAGTCATAGGTATATAAGGAGTATGGTAGGGAGCTGAGAACATGGCCTTATGAGGCACGAGTGTTGAGGATTACCATAGAGGAGATATTGTTACCTATCCCTACTGATTGTGGTTTATGGGTTAGGAAGTTTAGGATCCAGACACAGTGGGAGCAGCTGAGGCCAAAGCCATGGAGATGACTTTGGAGATGAGTTTTGTGGGAATAATGGTATTGAAGGCTGAGCTGTAGTCAATATATAAGAGTCAAACAAAGGCGTTTTTGTGCATCTAGATATTCCAGGGTTGAGTGCAGGATCAGGGAAATGGTTGAGACAGTACGTGAATTGTAATGGATCCAGGCAATCTGGGAGGCTGGAATTGATTCATGCCAAAACAAGCCTTTCAAAGCACTTTATCATGATGGATGTTAGAGCCATGTAGTGATAGTCATTAAGGCATGATGCTCAGTTTTCCTTTGGTGCTATAATGATGGTTCATCTTCTTGAAGCATATAGAAAGCTCAGATTGTTGTAAACAGGCACAGGCATCACAGTCTCCTTCAATTTCATGACATGATCATGACACAGCTGGATACTGTCCCCATTCCTTTTCTTCTCGGTTATTGGTTTAATTATGAAGAAAGCAATGGTGGGTGCAGAATTTGGTATCCTTTGGCAACATGATCGATTAAAAGACTTGAAATTTCGCCGATGACTTGCTACTGAAGAATCACGTGCACATCTAGGTATGGCCTTGAGAGTTGCGGTGCCAAGTTTTGTTCACACATCTGCTGTGAGAAGACCAAAACAATGATGATTGGATGGCAACAAGTGCCATCCATCACCATCTGAACATTTGGAACGTTGATCATTTGCACTACTTAGGAAGCCATGTGTACAGGAAAAGTGATGTTGAGATTGATGTTCACACAAGAATTAGCAAAGCAGCATCACTTTTCCAAAGGACCCATATCGGCTGGTAGCCATCACCATCAACAAGCTGTGAAACTGCTACACTATGTAGCTAAAATTATACCAACTGAAATCTATGCCAGTGGAACATGGAAGAGAACAGCAAAGGTGTCAGACAAGTTAAATATCTTTTGCTAGTGTTGCCCTCTTAAAATTCTGCGTATCATATGAAGAGACAGTATCACTAAAGAATAAGTGCTATAGAACACTGGTCAGAGACACCTGCAGGACATTGTGAGGGAGAGGAAATCAGTTGGCAGGACATGTACTCCCAAGAGAATGGCACCAGGATAGACACCAACAAATAGAGAAGTAAGCAGAGCCAACAAAAGAAAACCTGGCAAAGTAGATTTGAGGAGGATTTCCAGTCCAGGATAACCTGGGGCTGGAGTGAAGAAAATGGATTACGGCTGGTGGCTGAGCCTTGCTGCCTATTGTCCCACATGGGGTCAGGGGAACAAAGTCTATGTAAATGAAATCATTCCTGACTCATCTTTTTGCCTTGTCCACTCTGCTGTGTTCCAGGAAGCCCAGGAAACTTTGCAGTGGACAGTGAAGTCAGAATCCATGGTTAATGACGCAGTCAATTGACTTTTAGTTTATATTAAGCAGAACAATCTGACTCATGGGGGTCCTGTGTGTTCACAAACATGCTACAGCTCAAGATGTAAGCTGATAGAGCCTCACATGCTGGCATTTCTTGAAGTTTTAACTCCTGAATGCATCAACAATGACCAACCCTGACATATAAAATTCACCCCAAAGAATGTTAAACTTTACAGAATATGAAAAGGTCAAGCAGCTTGTCCTGAGGGTATTTTGAAAGACCAATCCATTTAGCATCTTTGTCTCTACATTTTACTTTGCCAAATCTTTCACCACGTCCATTTTCTAAAATTATTTATGGATCCAGTTTGCACCATTATTTCTGATAGGGGATTCCATTTCCTGACATTTGTATGTGTGGATGTAAGTCTTTCTCTTTATTGTTTTGTTAATTAAACATCTGAAATCATGTACTAACCAACTCAAGAACAGCTTCTTCCTTGCTGCCATCAGATTTTTGAATGGAACTACCTCATATTAAACTGATCTTTTTCTAAACCCTAGCCATGACTGTAACTCTATGTTCTGCATCCATTCCTTCCTCCTCTCCTTCTCCTCTATGTGATCTATGAATGGTATCTTTCATCTATACAGCGTGCAAGAAACATTAATTTTCATTGTATTCCAATACATGTGATGATAATAAATCAAATCAAATATTGACAACGTTAACAGTGTTTTCTTACATTTATATAATTCCTTGAAGGTTATGAAATGCCCCAAGCCAAATCCCAGGAGGGAACAAACTACGTATGACACTGTGCTATTTAGAATCATAGAATTCCTACAGTAAAGAAGGAGGTCATTCAGCCTTTTAAGTCTGCACAGACAGCAATCACACCTAGCGCCTGTCTCTTTAACCCTATATATTGAACCTTCTAATCCCCATATGCGCCCATTTTCATTCTAAGTGCTGGAGTGACTTGAAACTGGGAGTGTTTCAGATCAGACCTTCAGACCTGTCCTCAGTTGCACCCACACAGCCTCTGCCTGAAAAAATATCGGCAATTCTGAATCACGCTGCATAAGCTGCGGACGGAGCTTAACACGTCTGAAACCCTGCAGCTCTGATTGGAGCCTCCAACTGCGCATGCAAAATAAAAGATAATGCCTCCGTCAGGCCCCCACAGACATTGATCCACCGCCATAACATTAATGACCAATTTATTCTCCCACCCCCTTGCTATTGTGGCCCCTTGCTCCCCCCACAATCACATGCAGAGTGGCAATGGATCTTCCCCTTCCCCCTCACTGAACAGACTTAGAATACCAGCGGACACCCCCTATCCCCACCCTACACTCTCAACTGATCTGAGCGGAACCATTTGATCCACCAACCAACCAACCCCTCCACCCCCCCAGCCACTAAAATGAGTGGAACCATCAAGTTGCGCAGAAACGGGAACAACTTGATGATAAAATTGGGCCCTAAGAGGCTATTTATCATGGCCAATGCACTTAATCTTTGAACTATGGGTGGAAGCCAGAGCAACTGGAGGAAACCCACATACGGGGAGAATGGACAAGTTCCACACAGACAGTGGCCCAAACCAGGAATGAAACCTGGGTCCCTGGCACTGTGAGGCAGCATTGCGCCACCATGCCACCCCCTACCTATTCAAGGGGGTATTTGGTCAGATAACCAAATTCTAGATCAAAGAGTTTGGATTTAAGAAGAGACTTGAAGCAGGAAGAGACAGTCAAGAGACTGAGAAGTGCAGGAAGATTATTTCTGACTTGGGAAATGAGGAAACCAAAGCCACAGCCATCAATGGTGGATCCATTAAAATCAGGAGTGCAGAAGATGTTGAGTCAAAATGTTTCACTAATAACTCACTTCATTATATAACAGATCCAATTCTGAGTAGGGCTATAATTCACTACCACTTAATTTGCACTTTTATAATGTACCTGATTTTCAACTGAAGTTGAATACTCAGCACTGTTCAATTGGATCATGGCTGATCTGTACCTCATTCTCATTTACTCAATATCTTTAACCTAAAAGAAGGCTATCGATCTTTGTTTTGCACCTTTCAATTGAACCAGCATCCATAGCTTTTTGGAGGCATCTTTAAGATTTCCAATTGCATAAAAAAAGATTGTAATGGCACTCCAAAATGGCCCAACTCTTCCCTTATGATTGTCACCCCCTTGTTCTGGATTGCTCCACAGAGGAAATAATTTCCCTGTATCTACTCTTCCAGATCTCTTGCATTATTTAATGCACCTTGGTTAAATCACTGTCCAACCTTCAAAATACAAAAGATAAATCAAGTTAATGCAATATGTCTTCATAATTAATAATTCATAATTTCATAACTTCAAGCTCTGGTACCATTCTGGTGAGGAGGTCTTGTGGATCAATGGGTAGTATCACTGCCGCTAGCCAGAAGCTCCAAGTTTAAGTTCTATCCCAGAACTTGATGACCAAAGAAGGTGTGCTTATAGCATGGTCAAACACGGAGGAAGGATAAGCTTGCCCCAAGACTGGAAGATCCCACCTGAGGTTAATGGACCATTGTATGATCCTGTCCCACCTGCTATGATTCCTGTGATAGAAGAGACAGGAAAATTCCACTTGTAGTGTGTGTTAACTTGCAAATCCTTCCAACAAGTCAATGGCTGGTGATAAGAGTGAGAGTAAGAGTTGGAGTAAGAATAAGTGAGAGTAAGAGCAAGAGTTGGGGTGGCACAATTGTTAGCGCTGCTGTCTCTCAGCACTAGGGACCAGGCTCAATTCCGGCCTTAGGTCACAGCCTGTGTGGAATTTACACATGCAAATTCCTGCTTTTGCATGGGTTTCCTCCAATTGCACACATTCCAAAAATATGCAGGTTACATTGATTGGCCATGCTAAATTGCTTCTTATTATCAGGGGAAATGGCAGGATAAATGCATGGGGTAACAGACATAGAGCCTGTGTAGGATTATTGTCAGAACTGGCTCAATGGGCTGAATGGCCTCCTTCTTCACTGTTGGGATTCTATGAGAGCTATGCTTGATGTCTAGTGATGCCCCTCAAGGTATAAACCTCTGGTGACAGTATAACTAAATGCCCCAGGAATTACCAGCTATGGAAATAGAGAAAAGTCTGCCTTAGTGCACCACTGGATGTGGGAAGAGAATTGGAATTGGACCATTCTGGTGAACGTGAGCTGCACTTTCTCCAAGGCCAATCTTCTCTGTGGTTTGTTCAAAACTTAAGGCATTACTCCAGATGAAATTGGGCAAAAGCTGAAAACACTGAACACAAATTCCACTCTCATGTAACTCAAACCTCTTGAAATAAAGACAAACATCACCTATGATCTTTTTTATCAAGGAACAATGTAGGAGTAATGCCTTTTCTTTTTGTTAAAAGAATTTAATCCATGGTTCGTTTGAAGGCTTCCTGTTCTGCTCCACAGACATAAGCATTAAATCTGGGATGGCACACTCGTGCAGCACTGCCAAGTTTGTAATGTTCCTTTTTCTGCTCAAGTTGTTATCAGATTAATTAAATGGGGAACTCTGAGGTCAAAATCAATGTAGCACACTGTTGAATTTCAAAGGGAGCTCAGCTTTAGAATGCATAACAAAGCTATAAATAAATGAATCAACCTATGATTTGAGTTTTGTTTGGGACTGAAGATCTGATGGTCTTGGACGAGAGGGGCCAGAAGTTGAAGTAAATGCGATATCAAATTATAACTAAGATAATCACAAAATACTGCTGGAATCTGAAACAAAAACAGAAAAATGCTAGAAAATCTCAGCAAGTCTGACAGTATCTCTGCAGAGAGAATAGAGTAAATATTTTGAGTCATAGAAATCATAGAATCCTACAGTGCCTTTGGCCCATCGAGTCTGCACCAACCACAGTCCCACCCAGGTCCTACCCCCATATCCCTATATTTTTACCCTCTAATCCCTCTAACCTACACATCTCAGGACACTAAGGAGCAATTTTAGCATGGCCAATCAACTTAACCCGCACATCTTTGCACTGTGGGAGGAAACTGGAGCACCTGGAGGAAACCCTCGCAGACACGAGGAGAATGTGCAAATTCTACTCACAGAGTCTAGATGACCCTTTGTCAGAACTGACAAAGAGCTGTTGGCTCTGATGAAGGGCCATCCTGACTTGAAACGTTGGCTCTACCCTCTGCAACATGTCTTCATAATTAAATCTTTCAAGCTCTGTACTGATATGATGACAAGATCTTGTACCACAACGGGTAGTGTCCCTGCAATCTGAGTCAGAAGCTTCGGGTTTGAGTCCCATCCCAAGACTTGATGGTTAGATACTATCAGGTCTGCTGAGATTTTCCAGCATTTTCTGTTTTTTTTAATCGAATTATAACTCATGCCTTTGGATTTTATGCCTTGTCATTAATCCCACATTAAATTCTGTGGAATTTTTTTCAGAAGTATGACTGTTGCATAATCTGGCTTCATGTGGATTTTGTGACATAGTATTCGTAGGCTGATTAATCAATAACAACTTGCATATATATATAGCATCTTCAGCATAGCAGAAAGCCCCCCATGGAACTTCACAGGATAATCGGCAGACAGATTTTGAAACCAAGTCACAAAAAAGAGATATGTTAGAGGTGAGGAGTGGAAGCTGGGATTTTGCTGGCTTGGAATGCTTAAGCCTCAATCCGCATACTTGGCTGAGAGTTCAGACTTCCATTAGGCTGCTGAAACTGAAGCAAAATGTTGTAGATGCTGGAAATCTGAAATAAAAACAGTAAATATTAGAGAACCCCAGAAATCTGGCAGTACCTGGAGTGAGAGAAACAGAGTTAATATTTCAAGTCCAATATGGCTCTCTTATGGAACTATTGAAGCAGCTATGTCCCAGGCAATATGGCACTTACTCAATAGCTCTGGCTCTCCGATCTCTTCTGTCAACTGCACAATGTTTATCTACACAGGATAAAGAAGTTTTAACAGATTCTGTTACTGATACATTAATTGTTCCAGATGATTTGCCATTTTTTATTGGCCTGTAGCAAAAGCATTATTTTTAGGAAGGTTTAAAATTATGAAAGCATGACTATATTTTTAAAGCATTTTTAACACATCCAAATGTCACAAAATATTAATTGGTTCTATAGAGTAATGAATGGGCATGGAAACACCATCATTTGGCATGCAGATATATGGGACCATAGGGGAATGGTGAGGGGCATAGTTTGATATGAAGTGCATGAGGAAATATTGGAGACTTGGGTAAGAGCTTTCAAACATGCCTTTTTAAAGGTTCCCTTATCCAAATTATATTTCATGATAGATCTGTGGTGCCATGAACCACAAGTCCTATAAACGAAGACCTAAGTCCATGACTAGGAATGTCCTAAACATCTGCATCTTTCTATTCTTCTTAAGACCAAACTTGTTGCTCACCCTTTTGGCCACCTGTTCTAATGGGCTGGATTATCAAGGAGGTATGGGAGATGCCATGCCAGAGTAAAAATGATTGTTGGGACCCTATTTTGGGATATGAAGAGTTTCCGATTTTTAACATGCTGTGTGGGCTGATTCAGGTCACACTACTCCCTACACTTCCAATCCATCAGTAAACCAGTCTCCCATCCATTGACTCTGTCTACACTTTCCGCTGCCTTAGGAAAACAGCCAGTATAATCAAGGACCATTTGACTCCGGATATACTCTCTTCCACCTTCTTCCATCAGGAAAAGGATACAAATACCTGAGATCACGTACCACCCAACTCAAGAACAGCCTCTTTCATGCTACCAACAGACTGTTGAATGTGCATGACAATTGCTACAATAGAATTATTTAGTTTTTTTTATTTGATTTATTTAGTATGTATTAATATACAGTGAAAAGTATTGTTTCTTGCATGCTATACAGACAAAACGTATCATTCATACAGAAGGAAAGGGGAGAGTGCAGAATGTAGAGTTACAGTCATAGCTAGGGTGCAGAGGAAGATCAACTTAGTGCAAGGTAGCTCCATTTAAAAGTTTGATGGCAGCAGGAAAGAAGCTGTTCTCGAATTGTTTGGTCTGTGACTTCAGACATTTGTATCTTTTTCCCAGTGGAAGAAGATGAAAGAGAGACTATCTGGATTGCACAGGGTCCTTGAATATGCTGGCTGCTTTTCTGAGGAAAGTGTAGGCAGAGTCAATGGATGGGAGGCTGGTTTACTGATGGACTGGGAGTGTAGAATCATAGAATCATAGAACCCTACAGTGCAGAAAGAAGTCCTTCAGCCCATCAAATCTGCACTGAACGCAATCCCACCCAGGCCCTACCCCCCATATCCCTATATATTATACCCACTAAACCCTCTACCCTATGCATCCCTAGATACTAAGCGGCAATTTCTTAGCATGGCCAATCAACCTAACCCGCATGTCTGTAGGGTGTAGGTGTGACCCGAACCAGCCCATACCTTTAAGTAACACTGATAAAGATCAAAAACTCTTGAAATTCCAAAATAGGGTCCCAGCAATCATTTTTTATCCCTGCATGGCATCTTCCTTATCTCCTTGATAATCCAGGCCATTAGAACAAGTGACCAAATGGGTGAGCAACAAGGTCAGTTTTAAGAAGAAGAGAAAGATGCAGATGTTTAGGAAATTCCTAGTCTTAGGACTTATGATGATTGAAGGCAGAATTGTCAATGTTTGAATGAAAGATATTGATGATGAGCTGGAAGTCAGAGTTAGAGAGCTGTAAAATATCTCAGAGGATTGTCAGGGTAGAGGAGATTACAAAAGTTACAAATGGAGGGATTTGAAATAATGTTGAAAATCTTAAAATAACAACTTTACTGGACCAGGAACCAATTTATGTCAGCAAATGTAGCAGTGAAAGGTGGTGATGATTGGCGCAGTTAGGATATGGACAGTAGAAAGTCACTCTGAAATTCTTTCCTAGCCCAGGAGATTGGCACCACTACAGTGCACACATTCACACCAGATATGTAAAGGACGTATGCCCTTTTTCTGTTTTGCCAGTGGGTCATGGGAAGATCAGACAGATGAGTGGATATCACAATCCAAAGCACTTCGTAGATTTTTGTCTCACACATAATGGATTTGGCTGGAGTAGGGTACCTCAGGATTTCCCTGTTGGGTAACCTTGTATTTGCATATTTAGGTTTTTATGGTGTTTGCCCAGAGTGTTATTGAAATTAATGCTGATACAGCACAATGAAGACAAGAGAAAATCTAGGGCCTTAGGAACAGTGGAACCAGCTGTGCACATCCTTCACTAATGAGATTTAAATATTGGAATAAACAGAGCAAGGACTGACAATTCACTATCTGAGGAAATTTGACTCAACAACTAGAAACATTCACGTTCTCGATAGGATAGGCAACTTGGCAGTCAGTCATAATTTAACAAAGCATTGTTGAAAGGGTACTTATACTATTAATAACTGGACTTAACTTTCTGTGGTGACTTTAATAGCCTATTAATATGTAAATTCAGTGACCTCATGAAACCCACGGGGAGTTTGGGGGACACAAGATGCTGTTTTTGTGAAGCTAATGACTGAGTGCTATAAATCATCCAGCAATTTGAGGCCATTTGCAATTCACAGTTAATTTCTTCCTTACCACAAGCTTTGGCTGTTTGGCACATTAATAACAGCCTGTGCTGTTTAGACGCTGTTAATTTCTCAGCAAAGTCTGGGCCATTTGTGAATCAACATTGTCATTTAATTTCACGAGGGTGTTTTATCAGAAGAGACCTTTGGTACATTTCCAAAGTGGCACTATTTGTGAAAACACTTCCCAATTTCTTTAATAAAACATCATAAAAGGTATACGTCACTATTTTTTTCTCTAATTGGATTATTTAAAGTATGCCACAATGAACAATATATTCAGAGAATCATTTTGCAGACATGTTAACATTGAATATACAACAAGGTCAGGAAATTTAATTAACTCACCTTAGGGCAAACTTATGATTTTATCTATTTCAGTTGGGAAAAGAGTTGTTCTTATGGAACTGATGTTGCCTTGGTGTTTTTAATGCTCTCTAATATGAAAAGTTAGTGACTTTTATGTCACAAGGTACAAGATGGTATTTACGTAAAACTAGTGACAGAATCATTGCTGTAAATGGAAACATGTTTAACTTTCTCTGTAAGACAGAAATATCACAGAAACTGGAAGTAGGAGTAGGCCACCCAGCCTTTCTAGGTTGCTCTGCCATTCACTTTGATCATGGCAGATCATCAAATTAAGTACCCTAATTCCAACTTCCTCTTTGATTATTTCACTCCAAGAGTTTTATTTAATTTCTTCTTGAAATCACACAACATTTTGGCTTCAGTTACTTTCTATGGTAGTGAATTCCACATACTCACCACTCTTTGAGTGAAGAAGTTTCTCTTCACCTCAATCCTAAAAGATTTACCCTTTATCCTCATGACCACGAGTGCTGGACTCCCCCACCATTAGGATCATTCTTTCTGAATCTACCCCATGTAACCTGCTAGAATTTAGCTCTTTGGATTTGATCTTGATACCTTCATTGTAAAGAGCTAAGTGGATGGTCACTTGGTCAGGATCCAGCAATGATTTTCTCAGAGAAAGGGCTGTCACACAAACAACTAGTTTACTGCATTCTCCAACAAATCAATGGTTTATGATCAATAGCTGAGTCAGTGAGGCGGGTGTAATTTTCTACATAACATAACACAGGGAGAGTCTGAGATCAACAAGAATGAATATCATACGGACAAATTATAATCTAGGCTGCTTGTGATGCGAAAATGACCATTGTCCCAGCCGTGACTCAGTTGGCAGCACCTGTGCCCTGAATCATAAGATTAAGTCTCCAAACCCACACCAGAGTCTGGAACACAAAGTTTAGGCTAACAGCTCAGTGGTGCATTGAGGGTGTATGACGGTGTTGCAAATACTCTGAGCTTGCCCTATCATTTCTCTATGATGGTTGAGATAAAAGAAATATTCATCTTTGAGGTGGGCAGCAGGAGTTGGGAAAATTCTAACATCGGCCCACCTGCCTAGGGAGAAAGTGCCCACAATGACAGAGTTTTTATTCACGAGGACTGTAATGAGGCCAGTTAACCTGGAGAAAAAAAAAATGCAAAGGCAGTCACAGGGTCTGCTGGGTAGCTTAGTGGCTATTTAAATATAATATGGAGATGCCGGCATTGGACTGGGATAAACACAGTAAGAAGTCTCATAACACCAGGTTAAAGTCTAACAAGATTATTTGGTAGAAAAAGCCACCAGCTTTTGGAGCAGTGCTCCTTCATTAGATAAGTGGGAGTACTGTTCAGAAACAGGGCATATAAAGACACAAACTCAATTTACAAAATAATGATTGGAATGCAATCAATTCTTAAAGGTATAGACAATGTGAATAGAGAGAGGGTTAAGCACAGGTTAAAGAGATGTGTTGTCTCCAGCCGGGACTATTAGTGAAATTTTGCAAGCCCAGGCAAGTCGTGGGGGTTACTGATAGCGTGACATGAACCCAAGATCCCGGTTGAGGCTGTCCTGATGTGTGCGGAACTTGGCTATCAGTCTCTGCTCAGGAAATCTGTGCTTTCATGGGTCATGAAGGCTTTGGAGATCACCCACTTGAAGATCAGAGGCTGAATGCCCGTGATTGCTGAAGTGTATGCCAACAGGAAGGGAGCAGTCTTGCTTGGTGATTGCCGAGCGATGTTCATTCATCCGCTGTCGTAGTGTCTGCATGGTCTCCTCAATGTACCATGCTTCGGGACATCCTTTCTTGCAACGTATTAGGTAGACAAATCAAGTCGCAAGAGTATGTACTGTGTACCTGGTGGATGGTATTCTCACGTGTGATGATGTCATCCATGTCGATGATCCAGCATGTCTTGCACAGGTTGCTGTGGCAGAGTTGTGTGGTGTTGTGGTCACTGTTCTCCTAAAGGTTGGGTAGTTTGCTGCAGACAATGATCTGTTTGGGATTGTGTGGGTGTTTGAAGGCAAGAAGTGGGGTGTGGGGATGGTCTTGGCAAGATGCTCACTTTTATCAATGGCATATTGAAGGCTCCGGAGGAGATATCATAGCTTCTCCACTCCGGGAATTACTGGACGACAAAGGGTACATAGTTGACCATGTCCTGTGTTTGTCTCTGGAGGGCATTAATGCGGTTTTTCGCTGTGGCGCGTCAGAACTGTTGATTGATGAGTCAAGTGACATATCCTGTTCTCACATTGTCTGTACCTTTAAGACTTGATTACCTGTAAACACTTGCATTCCAATCATCATTTTGTAAATTGAGTTTGTGTCTGTATATGCCCTGTTTGTGAACAGAGTTCCCACTTACCTAACGAAGGAGCAGCGCTTCGAAAGCTAGTGGCTTTTGCTATCAAATAAACTTGTTGGACTTTAACCTGGTGCTTTGAGACTTTTTAGGCTATTTAAACAGCTAGCCTTTGCTGTGGGACTTTGTCCACATTATATAGAAAAAAGGGGCCTTCCAGTCTTTTATCCCTCACACTCCTTCATCCCTCAGAAGCTTTCCATGCCCTATCTATCTCCACCATCTCATGTCTTCCACCTAACTCTCTTCACTACCTCCATGTTTTGCCATGCCCCTTCAACCCCCAAAAATCTCCTGGGCTCATTATACGCACCATACCAAACATTGGCATTTTTATCTAATTCACTCAATCACTGTTTAAAACCAATGAAGGTTATAGGGACCAGAGGATGTGTGCAACAAAAGGTTAAAAAAAATCCCAAATTGAAAACTTTCTTAATATCTGTATTTTTAGTTCAGTCTAATAAAGTACCTTAGAAATCCATTAGAGTACTGAAACATTTGATCCCCTTAATCAGCTTTCTCAGTACTCCTATGGGAGAATAAATAAAAACAAAATACAGAATATAGTAGGTGAATGGATATGAAAATATCATGGCCTGCCTTGTGGACATGAGACCTTATTGAAAGTGGATAGGAAAGCATCTACTTTGGCATGAGGGACCATAGGGATTTTGGGCAGCATATTGTGGCAGGAGGGGCCATAGATATTGGAATTGTCTACATCCCCTGAATCAATTAAAAAAAAACTATTGTGGCCCCCATTTGATTTTCACAGAAGGACAGAATCTTAACAATACATTTGGCCCTTCGAACCTGCACTGGCTCTCTGACAGAGCATTGTGGACTACCTTGCCTTTATCCCTGTAATCTTGGTCATTCTTTGCAGATAGCAAAGAATACCTATTGAATACCTCAATCAAACATTCCTGCACATTTGGTGGTTCCAAATTCCACCATCTTCTGAGTGGAAGTGATTTTCCTCAAATCTCTTCAAGTCCTTTTGCCCATTATTTTGAATCCATTCCCACCAGCTCTTGATGTGGGGGCAACTTTCTCCAATTCCAACATGCCCAGAGATTTCAGTGACAACATTGTAGGGTGTGCTCATCATAGCTGTCATCCCAACTGAACCAGGAAATTTTAATGGATCAGCTACGTGAAGCACCAGTGAGTATGATCACCAGGAATGTGATTCCTTCAATTGGGGTGGCTCGGTGGCACAGTGGCTAGCACTGCTGCTTCACAACACCAGGGACGTGGGTTCAGTTCTGGCTTTGGGTCACTGTCTGGGTGGAGTTTGCACATTTTCCCCATGCTTGTGTGGGTTTCCTCCAGGTGCTCTGGTTTCCTTCCACAGTCTATAGATGTGTGGGTTAGATGGATTGGCCTTGCTAAATTAATACATGTGCCAGAATAACTATGTGCTATTATGGGAATGGGTCCTGGGTAAGATTGTTGTCAGTGCAGAGTCAAAGGGCTGAATGGCCTCCTTCTGCACTGTAGGGATTCTATGATTAATACAAAATTTGCTAGATTAGTATTAAAGAGCGTGGCCTCACTTCTCAATAAAACTGGCTGATTCTCCACTATTCCCCAATAAATCCCCACATTCAGTTTTGCCATCCAACTGGCTGGAAGACACAAATCTCCAAAGAAATTCTTTGCATAGATTATTAAAAGAGGTTGAATAAAAGAAAGTGACTATTAGGTGTCACTGATGAAGTGCATTATGAAGGGAGTATTGTGCTGTGGAAATGCCACTGTTGGATGGCACATAAAGAAATTCAATGTCTGTTTGTCACTCACATGGTTATTAAACACCACATGGAAGTATTCACAGAAAAGCAAAGAGATCCCTTGTTCCCTAGAGAAACTAGAACATAGAACATAGAACATTACAACGCAGTACAGGCCCATCGGCCCTCAATGTTGCGCCGGCCAGTGGGCCCTCTAACCTAAACTATTCCAATATCATCCATATGCCTATCCACCGAACATTTGAATGCCCCCAAAGTAGGCGAGTCCACAACTGCTGCAGGCAGGGCATTCCACGCCCTCACCACCCTCTGTGTAAAGAACCTGCCTCTGACATCCGTCCTATAACTACCACCTCTTAATTTAAAGTTATGTCCCCTCGTGTTGGTCATCATCATCCGAGGAAAAAGGCTCTCACTATCCACCCTATCCAGTCCCTTGATCATCTTATACGCCTCAATTAGGTCACCGCGTAACCTTCTTCTCTCTAATGAAAATAACCTCAGGTCCCTCAGCCTTTCCTCATAAGGCCTTCCCACCATACCAGGCAACATCCTGGTAAACCTCCTCTGCACCCTTTCCAATGCTTCCACATCTTTCTTATAATGCGGCGACCAGAACTGTACGCAATACTCCAAGTGCGGCCGCACCAGAGTTTTGTACAGTTGTAACATAACCTCACGGCTCCTAAATTCAATCCCTCTACCAATAAAAGCTAACACACCGTACGCCTTCTTAACAACTTTATCAACCTGGGTGCCAACTTTCAAAGAGCTATGTACTTGTACCCCAAGATCCCTCTGCTCGACAACACTATTAAGGGTCCTTCCATTAGCCCTATATTTCATATACCTGTTATTCCTACCAAAGTGAATCACCTCACACTTATCCGTATTGAATTCCATTTGCCACCTCACGGCCCAGCTCTGCAACCTATCTATGTCCCTCTGCAAACTGTAACATCCATCCTCACTGTCTACAACTCCCCCCACTTTGGTATCGTCAGCAAATTTACTAATCCAACCCTCTACACCCTCATCTACGTCATTTATAAAAATGACAAACAGCAGAGGCCCTAAAACAGATCCTTGAGGTACACCACTTGTAACTGCACTCCAGGTTGAATATTTCCCATCAACCACCACCCTCTGTCTTCTATCAGCTAGCCAATTCCTAATCCAAACTGCTTTATTCTTAGCCAAAACCGCTAATACTTCTGAAATATCCTTTGATTCAATTGTGTGTGGAATCATGGCTGCAAAGGGATGCTGCATTTACCTACCTGAATAAAACATCTGACAGCACTTCAAAATTATTTCAGCTGTGAAAGGCCTTTCAACATCTTGAAGACTCAAATGGTGTTACATAAATGGTAAATTCTTCATTTAGTGAGGGAAGTCATATTACACCAACAAACAGCGAGGTGAAAAGGATCAAAACGTTCCTCAATAGTTACCCTCAGTTGTAGCTTTGACGCTGAGGCTTTAGCAGTGCCGTTGTGCAGGGTGACGAGTTACAGGTTAATACTGAACATCCAAGGTTGCTGACAAGCTTATAAGCGAAAGCAAAACTGAAAGATTGATTTCAGTGCACCATGAGAGAGACAAATCAAAAGCCTGGAAGCTGATAACAAGTTAGAGCAAAGCTGGAAGATCACTGAATACAACTTGAAGTAACACATATTCCGGATGAACTGAATGTGACATTATTTCATGAATCCGGGAAAAGTAAAGACTGGAAGAAATGAATTGCATACATCAGGTTGGCACAGCCTATCCATGACTGACTACTAAAGGCGGAATATACTCACTCAAATGAATGCTGCTGGGCTCAGAAGGACATTGTTTGGATGCACTGCCCACTCATGTTCTCATAACCAACATTTATATTTTAATATTGATTTGGCAATAAACACATTTCTAGGCTTTCAGTTGACAGTGGTTAAGCTAAAATGCAAAGGTAAATCACTCTCTAAAAGTGATCAAGGCTTGTGTTATATTCTGTGCCAATGATAAGTCTCCAAATGGCATGCTGCCCCAATTTCCCATATGTTCTCCTGATGGCTAATCTTCCCACTGGGAAGGACAAATTCAAAACTCCTCTGCACAATCTCAAATTCATGTGAAATGGTCTTTAATTTTTTTTATTGATGTCCCAAGTAGGTTCGCATGAACAATGAAATGAAGTTACTGTGAAAATACCCGAATCGCCATACTCCGGTTCCTGTTTGGGTACATGAAGGGAAAATTTAGCATGGCCAATGCACCTAATCAGCACATCTTTCAGACTGTGGGAGGAAACTGGAGCACCCAAAGGAAACCCATGCGGACACGGGGAGAACCTGCAGACTCTGCACAGACAGTGACCAAAGCTGGGAATCGAACCCAGATCCTTGGCACAATGAGGCAGCCATGCTAACGACTGTGCCACTATGTTGCTTTGTCAGAAAGTGCTCCAACTCACAGTTTTAATGCATTCAAAACGCTCCTTAGCTGCACTGGAAATTATGCATAACTTTCTAAACTTTATCTTAACTGTTTCCAATTGAAAGTCTGGAAATGTGTATCTTGCTTTCCCTACGGAAGAGTCACTTAGCCTCATAACCATCCAGAATAATTATCCGGCACATGACTTTTGGCTCAATAGTGTATTAATTAAGCAGCTCTAGTAAGGTAAATGATTCATCATAATGTGAATAAAATATTTACAGGCACGTCTACAATTATCAATGAGAATAGTCATTACTAAGCACTTTAGGGCCAGGCACACTTTATTTGTTGCCAAACTCATCAACAAGTCCAGTCTCAGAGGGACCAGATATTCCCTGTTGCTACATTTCCATCACTAGCAATTTTTGTTCTCAATAGCACAGATGGAGACAACAAATCAAGTGCAAAATTGAGACAACTCTGTACTGTAAATTCATGTATTGCTGCAATCCAGGATCAGGATTCTAATGAGACCTTCAAAAGCTTACATGTAGAGATTCAAAGAGTAAAGAAAGAAAAATTACAGCACAGGAACAGGCCCTTCAGCCCTCCAAGCCTGCATCCACCATGCAACCTGTCTGAACACAAATCACCTTCTCTTCTAGGGACCACATCCCTCTATTCCCATCCTAACCATGTATTTGTCCAGATGCCCCATAAATGTCACAATCGTACCTGCTTCTGGTAACTTCCCCAGCAATGAGTTCCAGGCACCCACCACACTCATTCATTCTGGTAGGACAAACTTAAATGCGGATTACAGGGTGAACGGCAGGGTTTTGAGGAATGTGGAGGAACTGAAAGATCTTGGGGCTCATATCCACAGATCTTTGAAGGTTACCACTCAAGTGGACAGAGCCATGAAGAAGGTTTGTAATGTGTAAGCATGTATTAACAGGAGATTTGAGTCTAAGAATCATGAGCTGCAACTATACAGGACATTGGTGAGTCCACTTTTGGAATATTGTGTGCAGTTCTTGTCACATCACTATAAGAAGGATGTGGAATCATTGGAGAGGGTGCAGAGGAGATTTACTAGGATTCTGCCTGTTTTGGAGGGTAGGCCTTATGAGGAAAGGTTAAGGGACCTGGGGCTTTTCTCTTTAGAGCAAAGAAGGATGAGAGGCGACTTAATAGAAGTATATAAGATGATGAAGAGGATAGATAGACTGGACGTTCAGAGATTATTTCCTTTGGTGGATGTAGCTGTTACTAAAGGGCATAACTATCAGGTTCATGGTGGGAGATATAGGAGGGATGTCCAAGGTAGATTCTTTATTCAGAGAGTGGTTGGATTATGGAATGCACTACCTGCTGTGATTGCGGAGTCAGACACTTTAGGAACTTTCAAGCATTTATTGGATAGGCATATGGAGAACACTAGAACGATAGGGAGTGCGATAGCTTGATCTTGGGTTCAGACATAGCTCGGCACAACATTAAGGGCCGAAGGGCCTGTACTGTGTTGTACTGTTCTATGTTCTATGTTCTATGCAAAAACTTGCTTTGTACATTTCTTTGAAAACTTTGTCCCTTGTAGCTTAAACATATGCCTCCTTGTAATTGACTCTTCCACACTGGGATAAGTCTTCTGACTATCCACTTTGTCCATACCTCTTATAATCTTGTAGACTTCTATCGGGTCTCCCCTCAACTTCCGTCTTTCCAGTGAGAGCAAATTAAGTTTCTTCAAACTCTCCTCTTGGCAAATGCCCTCCATACCAGGCAATATCCTAGTAAATCTTTCCTGTATCTGCTCCAAAGCTACCACATTTCTGTGGTAGAGTAGTCACCAGAATTGAACACAATATTCCAAATACAGCCTAATCAAGGTTCTATAAAGCTGCAACATGACTTGCCAATTTTTAAACTCAATGTCTTGGCCGATGAAGGCAAGCATGTTGCGTGCTTTCTTAACTACCTTCTCCACCTGTGTTACTACTTTCAGTCACATGTGTACCTGTACCCCAGATTCCCAATGTTCTTAAGGGTTCTGCCATTCATTGTATATTTCCAATCTGTATTAGATCTTCCAAAATGTATTACCTCATATTCATTGGAATTCTGGAAATGGAAGACAATTTCTGTGTTTACTGACATTAACAATGATTTCCTATTAACTTAGTTAGAAAAATACACCATTATCAAGCAACAATATTTTGGAGAACTTGAAGACTGGTTGAATAACGCTTGCAAGACGATAGATAACTTTATGATTGACTTTGTTAATGAACTCAGTTAGCAGAGTTTGTAACTGAAGTTGCCAGATTAACAACCATGAAGATATCTTCAGGATAGCACATTAAAAATGCTGATCTTTAATTTGCTCTATAGAAATCACAGATAATATTCATGCTAAGAGGCTAGAGAAAATGACTTTTAAATTAAGGAACTGGAAGTGGTGGATAATTATAAGACAAACAGTGGTTGCAGATTTATCGGCTTTACCAACATTATCAGGATTAGATATTCATGAACAGCAACTTGCATTGAAATGCCTTTAATGTAGTAAAATGTCCCAAGTTCCTTCTCAGTGATGTTACAATTGGTAGCCTTCCATCTATGAGAGATGGTACTAATGCAGCCCAGGAATTTCCATGAAGTTAGATGAGATTATTCCCCATAATTGTTTTGATGGCTGAAGATATCAATTCTAGAAAGGCAGAGTCTGGCATAAGTGCCAGTGCATGTAGTGGATTAGGAGTTTGCACATTCCCCCCAAGTTTGTATGGGTTTCCTCCTGGTGCTTCAATTTAAAATTTATTTATTGATATCACAAGTCAGCTTACATTAACACTGCAATGAAGTTACTGTGAAAATCCACTCGTTGCCAAATTCTGGTACCTGTTCAAGTACATGGAGGAAGATCTTTAAAGTTTATTTATTATTAATCACAAGTAAGGCTTACATTAACACTGCAATGAACTTACTGTGAAATTCCACAAGTCACCACAGTCTGCTGCCTGCTTGGGTCAATGCACCTAACCAGCATGTCTTTCAGAATGTGGGAAGAAACTGGAACACCCAGATGAAACCTACACACACACACACAGAGAACATGCAAACTCCACACAGACAGTGACCCCAGTCGGAAATCAAACCTCGTTCCCTGGCATTGTGAAATAACAGTGTTAACCCCTTGTGTTACTGTATGGCCCATAGTAGAACTTAATTTGGCCAATGCACCTGACCAGCATGACTTTTGGACATGGTTTTCTCCAACAATCCTAAAATGTACAGGTTAAGTTGATTGGCCATGGTAAATTGTCCATTAGCGTGATGGGGATTAGCAGATTAAATAGGTGAGGCTTGGGTAGGATTGTCAGTGCAGGCTAGATGGGCTGAATAGTCTCTATACTTTGGGGAAGATAATTGGAAAGAGTTCAGAGTTGAAATTGTATTTTGAAACATTGCTAAGAATCATAGAATCCCATCGTGCAGAAGAGGGCATTCAGCCCATCAAACATGTACCATCTCCCCGCCACCTAGGCCCTCTCTCTCAGCCGATCACATTGCCACACATGGCTAACCTACACATCTTTGAACATCAGTGGCCAATTTAGCATGGTCATTCCACCACACCTGAACATTTTTGGAGTATGGGAGGAAACTGGAGCATCTGGAAGAAACCAACATAGACATGGGGAGAGTGTTTAGGCTCAACATAATCAGTCATCTAAATCCAGAGTTGGACCAAGCTCTTTGGAACTATGAGTGAGCAGTGCTGACCACTGTGCCACTCTGCCACCCAAAGAAGGCCAAACAAGTTCATTTGACATATTTTTCTCTGAAGCCTGGACAGAATTGTTAGCCCAATTAATGGATTATTGCACAGTGCAGTTGAAATCCGCAGTAAATAAGTTTATCCATTGGTAGGAATCATATCAGTAAACATTTTTGGTTGATATTACTAACTATGTACTTCAGGCCTTCAGTCGTGTTCATGTGTTTGGAAATTGTCTGCATTGGCTGACATAAGTCAAGGTAGAAAACCCTGATAATAATGGTAGAGTCATTCACTGGCTTTCATTTCTAGAAATCCAATTTAAACACCAGTTTGCATGGATTCGTTTTGAAGGACAGAAAGTCATGAGAAGCACATTTGCAATTTCCCGATATTTTTACTGGCAGGCGAGAAGAGCAAACTTTGAACATGGATCTTAATGTGTTTCATAAATTATGTTATACAGAAAATTCATGTAACAATATTTATTAAATCTCCAAATGTATATACCAAAACAATGAACAAGTTATTAAATTTTTCCGAAGATTTCATCACTGGGGTGGCATGGTGGCACAGTGGTTAACACTGCTGCCTTACAGCTCCAGGGACCTGTAATCTATTCCTGGCTTGGGTCACTGTCTGTGTAGAGTTTGCATGTTCTCCCTCTTTTTCTGCGTGGGTTTCTTCTGGGTGCTCTGGTTTCTTCCCAAAACCCAAAGATACGCAGATTAATTTGACTGGCCATACTAAATTGCCCCTTAATGTTACAGGATGCATATGTTAGAGTGATTAGTGGAGTAAATATGTGAGGTTACATAGATAGACCTGGTGGGATTATTATCTCTGCAAACTTGAATGGCCAATTGGCCTCCTTCTGCCGAGATTGTATGAACATAACCATAGAACTCATGCCCAAAACCGCAAGTAACTAAAAAAGATCATGAATGAAGCTCAGATCATCACTCAAACAATCCTCCCATCCATTGACATGGTCTGCACTTCCCTTTGCTTTGGAAAAGCAGCCAGCATAATTAAAGACACTATGCATCCCAGACATTCTTTCTTCCATCTTCTTTCATAGGAAAGTGATACAAAAATCTGAGGTCACATACCAACCAACTCAAGAACAGCTTCTTCCCTGCTGCCATTAGACTTTTGACCTTTGAAGAGCTTGCACTAAGTTGATCTTTCTCTACAACTCAGCTATGACTGTAACATTATATTCTAGACCCTCTTTTTTCCCTTTTCTATGAACAGTATGCTTTGTCTCTGTATCACGCTCAAGAAACAGTACTTTTATATTATTACATGACAATAATAAATCAAACCAAATCAAATCAAAATTGTACCTAGGTTCACCCATGCCCACTAAATGCCTACAGTTTCTTACCCTTCCTCATCTTCATGCCACACTCCAGTGTTCCCAAGGATCCACAGCTGAGATTGAGGTGGCCTGCTGACTTCTATGCCCCGTTGCCTGAGATGAGCTAGGAACACATCCACTGGAGGACAGGGACATGTTTAAGGAGGCTCAATATTCCATGAGGCTTCCTGCTGCTGGCACCACAAGGATTTGCAAGATCATTCTCACCATTACCGGCACTTTGATAAACATATGGTAAGATTCTGCCCATTGTGTGTCTGATTTGATTTTGATTTGATTTATCATTGTCACATATTTTAGCATACAGTGAATAGTATTGTTTCTTGCACACTACACAGACAAAGCATACCGTTCATAGAGAAGGAAAGGAGAGAGTGCAGAATGTAAATTTACAGTCATAGCTAAGATGTAAAAAAAGATCAACTTTGTGTGAGGTAGGTCCATCCAAAAGTCTAATAGTAGCAAAGAAGAAGCTGTTCTTGAGTCAGTTGGTACCTGACCTCAGATATTGTATCTTTTTCCTGATGGAAGAAGATGGAAGGGATTATGTCTGGGGTGCTTGGGGTCCTTGATTATGCTGGCTGCTTTTCTGAGGTAATGGGAAGTGTAGACAGAGTCAATGGATGGGAGGCTGTTTTGCATGATGGACTGGGCTTCATTCACAAACGACCCTTTGTAGCTTCTTGCGGCCTTGGACAAGAGTCCATGCCCAGGAGAGAACCTCCTGCTCCTGACAACTAAGACTTTTTGCTCCCTCCCCTCCATGTACCACCCATCTACACTGGTTTAACAATTTTGCATGTTGAAATGTAGTTTGCAGACATTAAGCATTTTGATATGAAGTCCAAGCAAGTGACAACCAAAACAGAACAAGATACAGGAAATCTCACTTTGGTTTAATTTCAATACCTCCTTTTAAGAATGAAAGCATATTGTCCTTAAGTGACACTTTAAGATGTTAACCTTTTAAGTCATTTGGAGGAAGTTGGCATGAAGCTTTAAACTGGCCCTCACAGTAGAATTTACTAATAAGCTCTTTTCCATGCTTTCTCCAGATGGGATGCGGAAGAACTGATTCTGACTATACATATCTGGGCTGCAGCCAGTAAAACTGTGAATAATTAAAAAAACATTTGTAGCTTTCACAATCCATGAGATGACATCAATGTGATGGGTATGGATAGATTATTGTTATCTGAAGATTTTGCAACATTCCACAGAATGATTCATGTGCTGTTAAAGTACGTCATTCATTACCTCCAGCTTCATATTGCAGAAGAATGTTTAGAACATAGAACATAGAATATTACAGCGCAGTGCAGGCCCTTCGGCCCTCGATGTTGTGCCGGCCAGTGGACCCTCTAACCTAAACTATTCCAATATCATCCATATACCTATCCACCGAACATTTGAATGCCCCCAAAATAGGCGAGTCCACAACTGCTGCAGGCAGAGCATTCCACGTCCTCACCACCCTCTGTGTGAAGAACCTGCCTCTGACATCCGTCCTATAACTACCACCTCTTAATTTAAACTTATGTCCCCTCGTGTTGGTCATCATCATTCGAGGAAAAAGGCTCTCACTATCCACCCTATCCAGTCCCTTGATCATCTTATACGCCTCAATTAGGTCACCGCGTAACCTTCTTCTCTCTAATGAAAATAACCTCAGGTCCCTCAGCCTTTCCTCATAAGGCCTTCCCACCATACCAGGCAACATCCTGGTAAACCTCCTCTGCACCCTTTCCAATGCTTCCACGTCTTTCTTATAATGCGGCGACCAGAACTGTACGCAATACTCCAAGTGCGGCCGCACCAGAGTTTTGTACAGTTGTAACATAACCTCACGGCTCCTAAATTCAATCCCTCTACCAATAAAAGCTAACACACCGTACGCCTTCTTAACAACTTTATCAACCTGGGTGCCAACTTTCAAAGAGCTATGTACTTGTACCCCAAGATCCCTCTGCTCGACAACACTATTAAGGGTCCTTCCATTAGCCCTATATTTCATATGCCTGTTATTCCTACCAAAGTGAATCACCTCACACTTATCCGTATTGAATTCCATTTGCCACCTCACGGCCCAGCTCTGCAACCTATCTATGTCCCTCTGCAAACTGTAACATCCATCCTCGCTGTCTACAACTCCCCCAACTTTGGTATCGTCAGCAAATTTACTAATCCAACCCTCTACACCCTCATCTGGGTCATTTATAAAAATGACAAACAGCAGTGGCCCTAAAACAGATCCTTGAGGTACACCACTTGTAATTGTACTCCAGGTTGAATATTTCCCATCAACAACCACCCTCTGTCTTCTATCAGCTAGCCAATTCCTAATCCAAACTGCTAAATCACCTTCAATCCCATGCATCTGCACTTTCTGCAGTAGCCTACCATGGGGAACCTTATCAAACACTTTGCTAAAATCCATATACACTACATCAACTGCCTTACCCTTATCTACCTCTTTGGTCACCTCCTCAAAAAACTCAATAAGGTTTGTGAGGCACGACCTACCCTTCACAAAACCGTGCTGACTATCCCTAATCAATTTATTTCTCTCTAGATGCTTATAAATCCTATCCCTTATAATTCTTTCCAAGACCTTGCCCACAACAGAAGTCAGGCTCACCGGTCTATAATTTCCAGGATGGTCCCTACTCCCCTTTTTGAACAAAGGGACAACATTTGCCATCCTCCAGTCTTCCGGCACTATACCTGTAGCTAACGACGACATGAAGATCAAAGCCAAAGGCTCTGCAATCTCCTCTCTAGCCTCCCAGAGAATCCTGGGGTAAATCCCATCTGGCCCAGGGGACTTTCATACCCTCAAGATTCGCTAACACCTCCTCCTTATGAACCTCAATCCTGCCCAGTCTACAACCTAGTATCGCAGTATTCTCCCCAACAACATTGTCTTTCTCCTGCGTGAATACTGACGAAAAATACTCATTCAGTGTCTCTCCTATCTCCTCAGGCTCCACGCACAACTTCCCACTGCTATCTCTGACTGGCCCTAATCTTGCCCTAACCAATCTTTTATTATTTATATACCTGTAAAAAGCTTTAGGATTCTCCTTAATCCTATCCGCCAAAGTCTTCTCGTGTCCTCTTCTAGCTCTCCTCAACTCCCTCTTTAGCTCCTTCCTGGCTGATTTATAGCTCTCCATTGCCCTAACTGAGCCTTCACGTCTCATCATTATATAAGCCTCCTTCTTCCTCTTCACCAGAGATTCAACTTCCCTAGTACACCATGGTTCCCTCACTCGACCACTTCCTCCCTGCCTGGCAGGTACATATTCATTAAGGACATGCAGAAGCTGTTCCTTAAATATGCTCCACATTTCAGATGTCCCCAGCCCCTGCAATTTCCTGCTCCACCCTATGCATCCTAAATCTCTCCTAATAGCCTCATAATTACAAAGTTTAAGTGCTTCTGAGCTCAACGTAACTTAAAACCAATTCTCTTCATCCTGAGACCTTATTTACAGAAATATCAAACAGTCACAAATGCAACAGAAGCAAAATGTTGCGAATGCTCGGAATCATACTCCATACATGCAAACTCCACACATGCATACTCGGCATATGCATACTCCACACAGTCACTTGAGACTGGGATTGAATATAAGTCCCTGGCACAATAAGGCAGCAGTGCTAACCACTGTGCCACCATGCCACCCAAATAAAAAATAAATAAAAACAGAAAATTCAAGAAATCAATCTCTAGGCAACAATGTGTGCAAGGAAAAATAGAGGGCTGAATTACGTTGTCTGAATTCAAGAAGAAATTAGATATAGCTCTGAGGTTAAAGGGATCGAGGGCTATATGGGAAGATGGGATCAGCATATTGAATCGGCCATGATCAAGAATAGTGGTACAGGCTTGAAGGACTGAATGGCTTCTACTTTTGATATTTCTATGTTTCTAAAAAATGGTAAAGTGTTAGGCGTTGACTGAGAACTTACCAAGAGAAATAGACAGGTTTTCTCTCTGGATCTCCTGAGACTTCGGGTGGAATTTTACAGGCATGGCTGTCCAAGTTTCATACAGTCCTGTCCAAGGCCAAGGGAAAATGCTGCTTTACGAGCCTCGACCACCCCAGCAATCGGGACAGGCGTGCTAGTAAAATTCCTGCCTTTGTCAAAAGAAAACATAGGGACCGTATTTTGCACCATTATTTCTGCAGTGCAGAGGCCCAGAGATGATGGGAAGACAGGCTCTGACAGGGATTGTGGCACCCTTTTTAAAAAGTGCCCCTCTTAAATTGAATTTAAAGACATTTTCCTCCATCATTGCTGATATCAGAAAATCAAATCCTCTCTCCCTCCCAAAGTAAGCATTCTTTCTCCTCACCACCTCCTCCCCTCCACTGTTGCTGTAGGCCTCTGCCCTCACATCTCCACATAATTGGAAATCCAATTAGTGTTCCCAAAAACCTCCATCCCCTGGCGCTGCCTATAACACCATGCTATTCCTTGCTCCAAACCTACGTCTAGCCCTGCTCCCTGTCCCATTCCTGGTAATGCCAATGGCAATGCAGATGGTCAACAGGACAGGAATGTGAGGGAAGGTGGAGGTCTCACTGTTACCCAGTGTAACCTGCACACATCATGTGAGGTGAGCTTGCACAGAGTGAATTGGTTTCTAGCTGGCTTGCACAGAGCGAGTCGGTTCCATCTGGGAACTGACTGGGGTGTGGGGATAATAACCTATGCTCTCATAAAATGCAATTCAAATGCAAAGTGAATTCAAAGTGAATGATTTTTCACCACTCAAGGAACAAAGGAAATTACAGCGCAGGAACAGATCCTTCAGCCCTCCAAGTCTGCATAGGCCATGCTGCCCAGCTGAACTAAAATCCTGTACTCTTCCAAGGACCATATCCCTCTATTCCCATCTTATTCATGTATTTGTACAGACGCCCCTTAAACTCACTATTGTATCTGCTTCCAAGACCTCCCCTGGCAGCGTCTTGTAAGCACTCATCAGCCTCTATGTAAAAAACTTGCCTCGTACATTTCCTTTAAACCTTGCCTCTCACACCTTAAACCTACGCCCCCTGATAATTAACTCTTCCACCGTGAGAAAAAGCTTCTGACTATCTATTCTGTCCATGCCTCTCATAATCTTGTAGATTTCTATCAGGTCGCCCTTCAACCTCCATCACTCCGGTTAGAACAAAACCAAGTTTTTCCAACCTTTCCTCATAGCTAATGCTCTGTGTACCAGACAACATCCTGGTATATCTTTTCTGTACCCTCTCCAAAGCCTCCACATCCTTCTGGTAGTGCAGCGATGAGAATTGAATATTACATTCCAAGTGTAGCCTAATCAAGGTTCTGTAAAGCTGCAACATGACTTGCTAATTTTTAAACTCAATGCCCTCGCTGATGAAGGCAAGCATATTGTATGTTTTCTTGACCATCTTGATCACCTTCCCCACCTTCATTGCCACTTCCAGGGACTTGTGTATTTGTACACCCAGATCCCTTTGCCTATCAATACTCTTAAGGGTTCTGCCATTTCCTATATATTTCCTTTCTGTATTAGACTTTCCAAAATGCATTACTTCAAATTTGTCTGGATTAAAATCCATCTGCCATCTTTCCACCTAAGTCTCCAACTGATCTATGTCCTGCTTTGATTCTCCTCATTGCTATCTGCAAATCCACCAACCTTTGTGTCATCCACTTTTTTAACAGAAATATCCACTTTAGATAAATAGCTCTGTTATCAAATAAAAGGCAGAGCAATCTAATCTATCTTGTTCATTATTGGTATGATGTCATCTGGGATAGTGATAGATGCAATTGAAAGAAGTATGTTGGGACAATTTCTGCTACGATGACTACCTTATTACTGCAATATCTATTAGATAAAACAAAACGTCAATGTAGCAATACAATTTTAATAAGCCTGTGCATAATATTGCAGAAATTAATTTGTTGCAAACAATTTCCATCATAACAATCAGGAACACCCATTAAAAATTAGACTTGCCATTTGCTCCATATGATATGGATTTAATTACGTTCAACAAAGTATTTTTTTTATTCATTCGTAGGACATGCACATCACTGGCTAGCCAGCATTTATTGCCCATCCCTAGTTGCCCGAGGGCAGTTGAGAGTCAATCACATTGCTTTGGCTCTAGAGTCACATGTAGGTCAGACCAGTTAAGGATGGCAGATTTCCTTCCCGAAAGGACCTCAGTGAACTAGATGGGCTTTTCCAACATCAACAATGATTCCATGGTCATCAATAGATTCTTAATTCTACATTTTTTTTATGGAATTCAAGGTCCATCAACTGCTGGGATAGGATATGAACCTGGGTCCCCAGAACATTAGCTAAGTTTCTGGATTAACAGTTTCACAAAAAGTTCCGCTTGGCCATCACTCTGCATATTGAATTAGTTTGGTTATTTAGATACAAAAAAAAGTTGCAAACTTACACTTTTAGCCAAATTTAAAATCAATTTGGAACCTGACCTTTATTCCTCATTCTTATCAATGTCATTCCTGCTACTTTTCTTTGAAAATCTACCACCATGAATTTGACTTTCAAGTGTCGTAGAAAGAGGTGTTCAGATGTTCTAGCATTGGAAATGTGAATGATTAAATTTGTTCAGAATTTCAGATAAAATAATCCGATTGGGATAATTCAGAAATGATGTAATTCACATCAGTTGGGATTTTGAATGGTATTTACCAAACGATTCCTGCAGCAAGAGAAGGTGATTTCCAATTTACATATGCAGCATGGGCAGGGCTTACAGTCCTTATGCAATGCTGATAGGTGAGGTACAAACCAGGTCAAAGTTCACCACACACTGCTCCTCACTGAAGTAGAGGTCTGGAACCTTTGGTTTGGACATGCTTGTGGGGCAAAGCCTCCTATGAGTTGCCCTTCTTCTTGTAGTTACAGATATTTCTCCTTCTCCTTTTCCCTCCCTCATCCAGCCACTAGTGCAATCATCAGAACCATAGTCTACACTCTGTTTTGATGTAGGATGCTGGCGTTGGACTGGAGTAAACACAGTAAGAAGCCTGACAACACCAGGTTTAAGTCCAACCGATTTATTTGATATAAACTCACAAGCTTTCGAGATTATCCTCTTCACCTGACGAAGGGGCCAGCCTCGAAAGCTTGTGTGTTTACTATCAAATAAATCAGTTGGATTTAAACCTGGTGTTGTCAGACTTCTTACTGTGTTTACACTCTGTTTAGCCAGAGTCCACATGCCTAACTTCCATGTGGAGTCAGCTACAAATGTATTTGAAGACTTCATTCTCAAAGCACTGAGATGAGCTGAGTTCAAGCAGCAAATGCACAACTCTAGGTATCAAAATGAGAAAACCAGTGTTTGAATGTAGCTAAGGATCCTTTCAATGCAGGGAACAATGTAACCCCAACAGTGTTACCATGATGTGTTAGAGAATATATGCAATGTAGATTAAAAATGGCATTTCTTTCAACCAGCTGTGGGATAAGGACCAGATTCCAAATTAATTTTAAATTTGGCTAAAAATGTGAGTTTGCAACTTTTTTTTAATATAAATAACCAAACGAATTCAATATGCAGAACGATGGCCAAATAGATTTATCGTGAGACTATTAATCCAGAAACTCAGCTAATGTTCTGGGGACCCAGGTTCCAATCCCACCACAACAGGTGTTGGAATTTGAATTCAATAAAAAAAATCTGGAATGTTGCTGGTTGGCCAGCATTTATTGCCCATCCCTAGTTGCTCCTGCGAAGGTGGTGGTGAGCCACATTCTTGAATCGCAGCAGTCCGTGTTGTGTGGGTTGACCCACAATGCCGTTAGGGAAGAAATTCCAAGACATTGACCCAGCTTCGTGATAGGCACCATAATCTAAATACATTCACTCACTACTCACCAGTTTCAGGCAAGCACAGACACAGCATGAATTGAGGCCTACCTCAAAGAATGCTAGACCCTCCTCCATTTAGTCGTTGACAGCACAATGGACAGACCCAGCTGTGACCTCTCTGCCTACTCCATCCCCCCATCCTCCCAGCGTCCCTACCGTCTCCCACCCTCATCCCACTACTCCACAACCGAGGCTGGGGGATGAAGTTAAGAAATATCAAAAACCAAAGTGCATATTGCTGTGAAATATTCAAAATATTCAAAGAGCTGTCATTAGTGGTGTTGGAGGAGAATTCAGAAGGCAAGCAGGTGGGTGAGGTACGTGCCAGTAATTGATTGTGAAAAAATGTTTTGAATTTCAGGTTAGTTTTCATACAGAAGGATTAAACAGTTCAGACCATTCTTAGTTCATCTTTTACTGTTTTATTTTCCTTCTGGATATCATATCCCTCCAATTGGAGAGATAATGACAAACCATGTACAACTGAATCTGTTCAACTTCGAAACTGAATTAAAACATATACGGTAGAGACACTTCATCATGTGCATTCTCGTAGAATGCCCTTCTGTGCAGAAGAGGCCATTCAGCCCATCAAGCCTGCACTGAGCTTCCGACAGCTCATCCTAACCAGGCCCTTTCCTTGCCCTATTTCCATAGCTCCACACTTTACCCTTGGCCAATCCACCTAAACTACATGTCTTGGGGCACTAAGGAGCAATTCAGCACGGCCAGTCCACCAAACTGGCACATCCTTGGAGTGTGGAAGGAAACCGGAGCACGCGGAGGGAACCCACATACGCATGGGGAGAATGTGCAAACTCCACCCAGACAGTGAACCGAGGTTGCAATTGAATATGGATCCCTGGACCTGTGAGGCAGTAGTGCTAATCACTGTGCCCACCATGCCCCCATTTTTGCAAATGAAGAAATACATCTTTGATTATATTAAAATGCATTGTGTAAGGAATGTGTTCAGAATGTGTGCTTTTATATGAACATCCTACTCAGAGCTGCTGTGATTATTCTATATTAGAGATAGTTGTTGATATTCATTATTCCATGTCAGAGTCAGTGAAGTAAAATCACTATAATTTGAATTGTATTATTCACTGGCAATATTAACTCCTTTTCTCTTCATGAGAGATTGATGGTTTGAAACATGGATTAACATATAAGGGATGAAATCACCCACAGCAGCAATAGACAGATTCTGGAACCTTTCCATCTGCATGAAACCAGTGAATGGTTTGCACCAATTGTTTGATCATAAGCTCTAACTGAAAAGAAGAAAAACTTCTTTGCTGCTTCTGGAATTACTGGATAAGGGTAGAATCAGACGAAGGTTCATCACCAGCAAGTCTGGTGCCCTCATGGAACATAGTAGCATAAAACACTAGTTCCGTCTCACCACTTTTACATTGAATGGAGCATTAGAAAAATCTGTGTAAATTATTAAAACAGCCCTTGCAGAAGCGGACGCGACAGGTAAGGATCACAGAGAAATGAGAAAAGAAAGAACTTGCATTCATCTTATCAAACCAAAACGCAGATACTGAAATCTGAAACAAAGTAAGAAAATGCTAGAAAAACTCTCCTAGATCTCACCAATCACTGATCTTCTACCTGCTCCATATGCTCCACTCCCTCTTATACACAATATAATCAATCACATTTCTCGCGACTTTTAACTCTGAAGAAGAGTCACAATATTAACTCCGATTTCTCTCTCCAAGATGTTGTCAGACCCATTGAGATTTTCTGGCATCTTCTCTTTTTGCCTTCTGTTCACATTGTTCCTTTTGTGACCTTAGCATGTCTATAATTCTCTCACAGCCGATAAAGTGTAAACATTGTTGAAATCTATGGATGCAGGAGGCCAATTTGAGCACAGCAGGATCTTACAAGAAACTATGATCAGGTATTTTTTGCTTTAGCGACATTGGCCCCAGAGTAGATTTTGTAAAGCTCAGCAGGGAGAAAACGCTTCTTTGAATAGTGTAATGAAACCTTTAACTTCCACCTGAGAGGTCAGTTTAAGGTGTCTTTTGAAAGCAAAACATGGGCAGTATGGTGGCCCTGTGATTAGCACTGCTGCCTTGGATGTAATGTGAAGTTTACACATTCTTCTCATGTCTGCATGGGTTACCTCTAGGTGCTCCAGTTTCCTCCCACAATCCAAAGATGTGCATGTTAGGTTGATTGGCCATGCTAAATTGACCTAGTGTCAGGGAGAATAGCAGAGTAAATGCATAGGATTACAGGGATAGGGTCTGGGTGGGATTTTTGTCAATGCAAGCGTGATTTATCAAATGGCCTTCTTCTGCACTGTAGGGATTTTATGATTCTGTGACATCTGACACTAACATTGCTTCAAAGCTACGTTAAAAGTGTCAGAATGAAATTTGTTCTCAAGGCACTTGAACTCACAAACTTCCTGAATCATAGAATAAAATTCCTACAGTGCATAAGGAGGCCATTAGGCCCATCAAGCCCACACAGACAACAATCCCATCCAGGCCCCTACCCTGCATATTCACCTTGCTAGACTCTCTGATGCCAAGGATTAATTTAGCATGGTCAACCAACCTAACCCTGTACAGCTTTGGATCGTGGGAGAAAACCGGAGCACCTGGAGAAAACCCATGCAGACATGGGAGAGAATGTGCAAACTCAACACAGGCAGTGACCTGAGGCCAGAATTGAACCCGTGCTTTTGGCGCTGTGAGGCAACAGAATTCAGAGCGCCAAAGTACTGTGCCATCGTGCCGCCTAGAGGTAAATATATCACCAAATTGAGCACAAAAGTGAACTAATACAGAAATATAATAATAATACTAAATACTAGCTCTAAAATATTATTTAATACATTTTAGAGACATATTACACACAATAACAGGATATTCTGATTACCATCCACATGCCCAGCTCTGAACTGTATTATTTCCCCCACATCTGCTCTCAATTCTCTAATCCTTTTCATTCTCCATTTGTGTTTAACTTTAACTTCCACGTCAGACATGGCGATGAGTTTTGAGGAGTTTTGATTTCAGGCTCAGATTTGTAGAACAGCCTCATAGATATAAATAGGTCAATCATTGAAAGTATTTTTTGTTTCATTAAATCAGGAAATGGAAATGAAAATGTTTCATTGTTGAAGCCATTCAGCCATTGGGCCCTCAATGGCCACTGGAGAAAGCCAGAATAGATTTAATTTCTTTAATAGATTCTCTAGTTTTTATGTTGGCATGACGTGGGACTTTTGAAACACTCCACTGTCTAAAATTTACCTCTGTGTTCAAGCTGTTACATTACTGGTTTAAATTGCTCCAATTTCAGGCACCAGCTTAATAAAAGTACTCCACTTCTTGGTCCAAAACCATATAGCTCCATTATTTAATTTACTTGTAGCACTTTAGGCACAACTCTATCTTTATTTGCTTCATCAATGACGTCTTTCCATCATATGTCAGAAGTGGGAATGTTCACTGATGACTGCATAATGTTCAATACAACTCATGAGTCCCCTGATACTGAAGCAGTCCATGTCCAAATGCAACACGACTTGTACAATATCCAGGCTTTGGTAGACAAATGGCAAGTAGTGGCAGGCAATAACCATCACCCCTGAACATTCAATGGCATTGCCATCACTGAATCTCCCACTGCCAACAACCTGGGAGTTAAATTGACCAGAAACTGAACTGGCCCATCCTTATAAATACAATGGCTGCAACAGCAGATCAGTGGCTTGGAATCCTGCAGTAAGTAATTCATCTCCTGACTCCCCAAAGTCTGTCCACTATCTACAAGGCACAAGCAGGAGTGTGATGGAATATTCTCTCATTGCTTGGAGTGCGCATCATCAACAATATTCAGGAAGCTTGGTATCATCCAGGACAAAGCAGCTGGCTTGAATAGAACCCTTGCCACAAATATTCAGTTCCTCCACCACTGACTTGCAGTAGTGGGTGTACCATCTACAGAATGCACTTTAGGAACTCACCAAGGTTCCTTAAGTAGCATTTTCCAAATGTGTTCACCACCATCTAGAAGGACAAGGGCAGCAGACACCTGGGAACACCACTATCTGGAAATTCCCCTCCAAGGCATTAGTCATTCAGAATTGGAAATATATTGTTGTCCCTTCACTATTGTTTGGTCAAAGTGCCGGAATTCCCTTCCTAACAGTACGGTGCATGCACCTACAACACAAGCACTGCAGCAATTCAAGAAGGCAGCATCACTATCTCAAGAGCATCTAGGCATAAGCAATAAAGGCTACCCTAACTAGCGAAATCCATATCTCTGGAATGAATAAAAAGGTGCAAAGTTATTCTTTATAAGGCCAGTGACATCTCTAGCAAAGAGGGCAACTAATGCTCCCGATTTGGCTTCCCCCAACCTTGGGTTAAAGTTAACAAAACAACCTGACCTTGAAATGTATTAATAAACTCACAAGCTTTCAAGGTTACCCTCTTTGTTAGGTGAATGAAGTATTCTGGTCTCAGACAGCATATATAACAGTTTACAGATTACTGATTAGAATGTGAATCTTTTACATCTAACCTGCTATTCAAGTCTTAAAGTAGCCAACAATGTGAGTGGAAGGAGCACTGAGCACAGGTTAAAGAGGTGTGTATTGTCTCCAGACAGTACAGTAAGTGAAGTTTTGCAAACCCAGGCAAGTCATGGGGATTACAGATAATGTGACATGAACCCAAGATCCCTGTTGAGACTGTCTGCACACATGAGGACAGACTCAACAGGGATCTTGGGTTCATGTCACAGTATCTGTAACTCCCATGGCTTGCATGGGTTTGCAAAACCTCACTTATTGTACTGTCTGGAGACAATACACATTTCTTTAACCTGTGCTCAGTGCTCCTTCCACTCACATTGTTAACCACTATAACACTTGAATAGCAGGTTAGGTGTAAAGATTCACATTCTTATCAGTAATCTGTAAACTGTTTGTGCTGTTAAATGTGCTGTCTGAGACCAGAACACTTCATTCACCTGACGAAGAGGGTAACCTCGAAAGCTTGTTCAGTTTACTAACAAATAAATTGGTTGGACTTAAACCGGGTGTTGTCAGACTTCTTACTGTGTTTATCCCAGTCCAACGTCATCTCTACATCTTGAAATATGTAACATTACCATCATCAACATATGTAAGATATCCACAGAGTCATGTATCATAGAATCATAGAATTGCCACAATGCAGAAGGAGGCCATTCAGCCTATCGAGTCTGCACCAGCTCTCGTATTTATATATGTTTATGCAAATAACAAGTAAAGAAAATGCACAACAAAAGTGTAAACCAATGTAGAGCCTTGGGGCGAGGGGACATACTTTCAGTTAATGCAGATTTGACTTAATCTATTAGAATTTTGACTCCTGAGATAATGTACCAAGATGATAAATTGAAGAACCAAACACTTCAATCTGCGCACTTGATTTACTTGTTGTATTCAGTTTGATTTCCATAGCATTTTCAAGGGATTTTTCCTATAACTCTGAAAAAGATTGAAATACAAAGCTATTTAATTAGTTTTTGAAAGGAAAGCCATATGTTAATAAACAGAGAGAATGCATGCCAAGAATTCCTGAAGAATATTATGGCATAAATTAATGCAGAGTTCACAATCCCTACTTAATCTTGTTGAGAATACAATTCCACTTGTCAAAGTACACATCTAAATTGCTCAACTGCAGATTTTACTGTAGGTATTGATTTTGATAAAATAACAATAGCGGGTTTTATCTTTAATTACTTACACTGACTATAAAAGTTAAAAGTTGCTGCTCAGTAACAGTGGAATTTAATAACCTCAGATTAGCATTTCTTATTACAAACCTATTTGAAGTCATTAGCACTCAAGAGTTTGCTAATTGAAACAACATCGGCAGACATTCTGATATGATCTACAGCAAGGGACCCTAATCTATCAGAAAACATGTTGAAGAATTGTGGGTGCAGCTCATAATTTCCTGGAAAATCAAATGTCTAGTAATGTTTACTGCCCAGAATCACAGAACTTTTAGGGTGTAGAAGGAGGCAATTCTGCCCATCATGTCTGCATCAGATCTCCAAATGAGCATTATGACTTAGTGCCATTCTTTTGATTTTTCCCTGCACCCCTGCACATCGTTTCTGTTCAAATCATCTAATGCCCTTTTGAATGCCTCAATGGGACCTGCCTCCACCAGGCAGTGCATTCTAGACCTCAACCACTGGCTGTAAGAATTTTTTTTAAATCATATTTGATTCTTTTGGAAAGTACTTTAACTCTGTGCCCTCTTCATCTCAATCAGTTAATCTGTGTGAACAGCTCCTCCATCTGTACTTTGTCCAGCCCCTCCCATGATTTTAAACACCTATGTCCTCTTAGTGTATTGCTGTCCAAAGAGAACAGTCCAAACCTCTCCAGTCTATCCCATAACTGAAGTTTCTCATCCCTGGAACCATTCATGTAAACCTCTTGTGCATTCTGTCCAGTGAATTCACAGTGTAAGGCCCAGAATTACAAATTGCAGAAATACATATTCTTGCAACTTGAATATCGTGGTCCTGTCACAATACAAATCCCAATGAAAGGGCACTTACAACCAGGTGAGGAGGATTCAACTGCATGCCCTCTATTCAACCTCCTCCGTTGCATGTGGCAAAGGGTTGCTTCAGTTTCAAAGTCTATAGCTTTTTTGAAATCAGTTTGTATTCAACTATTTAAGCTTTGAGCAATAAAGAACCAACAAAACATGGATTCCTTGAATCAATGAAAGAGCAAATTTATTAATTACTACATGTGAGAAAATGAAAATAAAATGTGATATTTTATCTCATGCAGTCATTCGGACATGCATCGGAAATAAGGGACATGACAGTCCAGTGAAAAATGGTAAAATAACAAATGGTTCAGTGTCCTCTGATATCCCTTGAAGTGTAGTTTTTAAACACTGCTGCTAATTTGTGTTAACTGCTTTCTTGAATATGGTCAGGTGCAGATGTTGTAATTATGAGATTGATTCAATTTCTGGCTTCTCAAAACAGCCAACACTCTTATTCAAAAAAGGAATGAGAGAGAGAGAGAGAGCTGCCTTCAGCCTATTTCCCTCTGCTGGAGGCTTATCTGACATCACCTGTGTCACTTGCAATCCCAAGTGGTTGGGCAGCCTTACTTGAAATACTTCACCCATTATACATTTACAAGATGTTTAACTGTATCAGTCATTGGCTCTTTATCCAGCACTTTACATTTTTAGCGTCTCTTTACTTGGAGAGTTCTGAGTTTCAATGGGAGTCTGGATAATACAAAGTGATCCTCTCTGCACACTCCCCTGATGGTGATTTGTTTGTTTCTCACCTTCACTTTGGAGTGTGATCTTGCATTGTTTTAAGCAGTTTTCTCTTTCTTCACTTAAATTTCAAAATTTCCAGTCGTTTGAAAGTTGAAAAGTCATATTTTGAACGAGTATAGACATGTGACTTCAGTCACAGTAATGTACAAGAATTGGATGTTTCCACATGAATAGAAGAGAATCGTATCAAGATAAAAATGAGAGAAAAGTCACGGAGGTCAGAAAGAAAAGGAAAAGAATTTGTCATTTATTTAGTGAGTTGTGTCATCAAAATGCCCAAGTTCTTCAATGAATTGCTTTGATGCGCAAACTCTCCTGTTATATAACTCTTGCTCTGTAATAAATGACCAGTGAATCTATTGGCTGAGGCATAAATGCTGACCATGACATCAGAAGAATTCTTCTGCTCTTCATCAAATGTTGCCATAAAGTCTCTTATTCAAAGAACTGAGCATCCAGCTTGTGGATTCATTTAGGCCTCACCCTTCCCTCTATTGGCAGGAATCAGATAGTGCATCATTTTTGGTACCAAGTGTCGTAAGATTTCATTTGTTGCTGAATGGAAAAAATGGATCTAAAACTTTCTCGTTTTCATGCTTATTTGGCACTTAGACTTTTGTTTTTTGGTAAAATCATCCCACAAGTCTCTAACAAAGGTGCAAACCCCTGTACTACACCGAAGTTTGGATTACATGCTTACATTTAGAGTCAGGTATGAACTTTACAATTTTCTGACTTACAGGTAAGATTGTTACAGGTAAGATTTTTACAAATGCAACCAAAATCAGAGTTAAGTTTTCAATGTACTATGGAAGTTACAATCTGGAAAAAGATCTCTTATTTCAATCTGTCATGTTTACCTCTCCATATCTACAAATTTCCCGAATCACAGTTACCTACCCTGTTGCCATATGCCTTTATCCCATTTTCCTTCATTCGCCTATCCAACCCAATCATGAATGTTGACACAAGGGTATGATTTTTTGTTTTCATTATTTGGACAATAATCTGGGGAAATGCCAGATTATTTCATCCGTATTAAATCAATGGAATAAAAATTTGATGGATTGCGTCAAGGTGGGTTATCTAATCTGCAAGTTCAAAATTTAGACAGCAAGGCCATCTGTCTTTATCTGTCCCCCTTATCTCTGCCTCATCCACAAGGTACAAGATTGAATGCCATAGTCATAACTATAGCCTCGGAACTCTGTGTTTAGTCAGCACTCTCTGAATTAAGATGTTTCTCCTGCTAATCCTGCAAAAAGATTTACCAGGATGTTGGTGTGGAGGGCATTAGCTATGAGGTGAGATTGAGTAGACTAGGATTGTTTTCTCTGGAAAGACAGAGATTGAGGGGTGACATAAAGTTTATAAAATGATGAGGGGCATAGATAGCTTTTTCCCAGGTCAGAAATGACAAACAAGGGGTCATAAGTTCAAGGTAAGGGGCAGCAAGGTTCAATACAAATATGCAGGGGACATTTTTTACACAGAGGGTGGTGGGGGCCTGGAATGCACGACCAAGCAAGGTGGTTGAGGCACTCTAGGATCATTTAGGGCTTATCTAGATAGCTACATGAACAGACTGGGAACACAGGGATACAAACGAATGGTCTAGTTAGGAACACATCATCAGTACAGGTTTGGAGGGCCGAAGGGCCTGTTCCTGTGCTGTATTATTCATTGTTCTTTGTACTCCACTGGAAGGTGAAGGATATCTCAGTCCAGAGGATAGAAAGAATGATACAATTCTTGTGTGGTCCAGCTCATAACAAACATAAGAACAAAAATCTTACTTCAGAAATCTGACAAAACACGTTTCAGTATTAAAGAAAATTGTGCAGCAAGCGCAAATAGAGAAATCATAACGGCAATTTGAAGCAGAGCATGGGAATGAAGCAAAGACAAAAAAAATCAAGGATCATCAAATCATTGGAAAATTAAGAGAAGTACAGATTGAAAGTTGCACTAAAAATTGAAAATCGGTGGCCTGAAAATGATTAAAGAGAGTAAGGGAGATAAATTGGTTGCAATGTATCATTGTTTGAAGGCAGCATTGTGATTTTTCATGCATGTATTAAGTGTGAGGACCAGTCCCATCTTTAGCTAATTAATTTACCAGCAGTAACAATATCCAGATGTCGCAGAGTGATTTATAATAAGGAGAGGAATGGGTACTGAGCATTGAGAAAACATTTTGATATATGAAGAGGCCAGCAGGAAGAAACTAATTGGTGATCAAAGGGAAGATTTTGAGGTCTTAGTCATAGAAGTTTACAGCATGGAAACAGGCCCTTTGGCTCAATTTATCCATGTGTTTTCAGAAACCTATAGAGGAACATGCCAAGGTGAAGGGAGGGAGGAGGATCAGGACATTGAATGTGATGATCAGCAATGAACAAAATAACTGGCAGAACAGGCTCAAAGGTTTAAATGGTCTACACATGCTTCCAGTTTGTATGCTTCTATGTTTCTAAGACATTCCCTCGACAATACTTTTAAAGTGGAATATGATTGTAAGATACTTCTGTGCATCATGCATCTGCTTTGAGCACTAAGGAATTGCACCAAGGTAGATCTAACTGCTACATGGCATCACAAAATCCTGAAATATGTCTTGGTCAATCAGCTCTGTAGATCCAACGCTGAAAATTGGCAAATGAACAACCAATAACAATGAAACAGAAGGAGTCAGGGATGGGGGCAAAGAATGGGGAACATGCCCACTCTTTTTCCCAGCACTTCTTTGCACAAGAGAAATTGAAAGGTACGTTGGCAAAAGGGTTGGGGTGGGAACAGCATGTGACATTCTCTATATTGCAAATTAAAGTTTAGTCTGCAAGAAATATCACCAGCAGTGATACCATGGAAGGCAATTTATAAATGCTTGGTAAAAAAAGGAAGCAAATAAGCAGTACACAGAAATGTTGTTTCAGTAGCTCAGGCAGTTGATGTTATTTCCTAATGAAAATGGCTGTAGTCTAGTCATATCCCACATAAGAAATAAATTTTCAACCTTGGATCTGCAGAGCTGATTGACCAAGACATATTTCAGGATTTTGTGATGCCATATAGCAGTTAGATCTACCTTGGTGCAATTCCTTAGTGCTCAAAGCAGATGCATGATGCACAGAAGTATCTTACAATCTTATTCCACTTTAAAAGTATTGCCGAGGGAATGTCTTAGAAACATAGAAGCATACAAACTGGAAGCATGTGTAGACCATTTAAATCTTTGAGCCTGCTCTTCCAGTCATTTTGTTCATTGCTGATCATCACATTCAATGTCCTGATCCTCCTTCCTCTCATATCCCTAGGTTCCTGTGGTCCCAAGAGCTACATCTAATTTCTTCTCAAAATTACACAACATTTTGACCTCAATTACATTCTGTGTTAGTGAATCCCAGACATTCACCACTCTCTGAATGAAGAAATTTCTCTTCATCTCATTTCCAAAACATTTACCCCTAATCCTCAAACTATGACCCCTAATTCTGGACTCCCCTGTCATTAGGGACATTTCTTTCTGAATCTAAGTTGTCTAACCCTGTTAGAATTTTATAAATTTCTATGAAATCCCCTCTCACTCTTCTAAACTCCAGTAAATGTAATCCTAATCAACTTAGTCTCTCCTCATATGATAGACATGCCATCCCAAGAATCAGTCTGGTAAACCTTCGCTGTACTCCCTCTATAGCAAGAATATCCATCTTTAGATAAGGAACCAAAACTGCACACAATACTCCAAGTGCGGGCTCATCAATGGCCTGTACAATTGCAGTAAAATATGAAGACAGATCACAAAATATTTGTTCAAGTTCACTTCCATTTCTTTGTTCCCAATTATTAATTCCCAAGTCTCAACCCACGATGGACCAAAGTTTATCTGCCAATGGAAGGTTAGTGCGCATGAGCGGATGAGCATCTTCCAGGATATCATTTGACCAACAATGATTAACTGAGACCTGTCAGTTAAAATCTGTCTGACTTAACATAAGAGCATAAGAACATAAGAAGTAGGAGCAGAAGTGGGCCATCTGGCCCCTCGAGTCTGCTCCACTATTCAAGAAGATCATAGCTAATCTTTTTGTAGACTCAGCTCCACTTACTCACCCGTTAATATAACCCTTAATTCCTTTACTTTTCAAAAATTTATTTATCCTTGCCCAAAAAACATTCAATGAGATAACTGCAACTGCTATACTGGCAAGGAATTCTACAGATTCACAATCCTTTGAGTGAAAAAGTCCCTCCTCAACTTAAAATGAATTCACCAGTTCTCATTGGGAATTAAAATCAACAAAGATGAAACAGTTTCCATAGATTCATTAGATGCTAATGCATGTTTCTGAATAAAAGATCATTTTTATTCTGTCTACAACAGAGCCAGCATGAAGCCTTCACGTCAAGAAAATTAAGTTACAGATTGCAAAGTTATTTTCACTCATGAACAAATTTCTGTCCCTAGCTTAGAGGAAAATGTATTGTCATTTTTTGTGAACAATTGACATTAAAGCCGATTAATATCATTGCAAAGAAGCAAAATTGTGCCTGATAGTGATTTCCATTCCAGGAGGGACAGTTGTTATGCAATAGAAAGCTTGCCTTGCGGTATTTATGACTGATAAATTGTAATGTTTGATAAACCGACGGGTGGTGTTGAGATCGAATAAGTCTGACGAAAATAGATACGGGTCTAAGACAACAAAATAAAATCAAAGAAACAGATTCTAAATTATTTAAGCCACATGTCAGCAAAAGATGATTACAGAAATGCTGTTGGGAATAGTTTAGATATAGGCCCAACTTAATGCATCGGAATCTGAAAAGATAAAGAGGGAGGCTGCTTACTTATAACAATAGTTCACATAAGGCAGCCATTGAGAGTGCCTTAAACTTACCACAATTGGAAAGATGCAAATTTTGATACCTGTTATGAACAGTCAGAGCAGGCCTCAGGCCTATGATTTGTATGCAGATTGAGAAAACCACACACTACTTGCTTTTCCCATTTTATTTTTCTGCTTTCACTCATGCCATTAAGGAACGTTCTTTTGATTCCTTTGCTCCCAGGGTAATTCTAACACTAACAAAGCCACATTCAGTTACCCACAAACAAGCTACTTCACAGCAGTGATCTTGCTCATTCCAAATTTCCACTTTTCTCTCACTTTCATTTGGTTAATCATTGTGACTCTTCCCTTCCGGGACTTCATGTCTCCAATTCTGGAGCTAGGCTATCAATTGCATTGCACTGTGTAGATTAGCACATGATCAACTGCAGGAGACATTACTGAAATAAATTTATTAACAGCTCCGCAACAGAGAGCACTAATCAGTGGTTCCGAACCAGTGTGGCACGGCATATTGATGTGCTATGAAGATCCTCCCAAGTATGCTCTAAAAAATGATTAAACATGATAAAAAAAACATGTAATTAAACAAAGATTGGTCTTCATCATCAGCTGTCTGATTGGTATCTCCAAGACCCGATAAACCTCAGTCTCCCGCACATAATGCATATGTGCATTTTAAGTGTTTTTGTGTTGGTCAGGCCATGCACATGATCAACAGGACTCACAGCTACAGAAAACAGCCTCGTGCAACCCTCACAGAAAGCAAAATCTCAGAAAGGACTTAAAACCCCTGGGAGTGGCGAAAAAGACTGAGGTAGAAAAAAGGCTTATATTATCAAGAACATGACAATATTGAAATCATGCCAATAACTTGTATCTATAGTTATGTTTAGCTAACGTCTAGATACAAGAATAGGAACCAGAGAGCACAATCTCAGGAACCAGAGGGCACAATCTCAGGAACCAGAAGGCACAACCTCAGGAAACAGAGAATATAACCTCAGGAACCAGAGCGTACAACCTAAGGAACAAGAGTGCACAACCTCAGCACCAAAGGGTACAACCCAAGGCTAAAGGGGTGATCCTTCAAAACAGAGATGAGGGGGAATTTCTTCAGCCAGAGAGTAGTGAATCTGTGGAACTCTTTGCCACAAGAGGCTGTGGAGGCCAGGTCATTGTCTTTAAGATTGAGGTAGATAAGTTCTTGATTAATAAGGGGGATCAGGGTTATGAGGAAAAGGCAGGAGAATGGGGATGAGAAGAATATCAACCATGACTGAAATGGCGGAGCATACTAGATGGGCTGAGAGGTCTAATTCTGCTACTATATCTGTTGTCTTATGTTCTAGATACGACACCAGCATTATGCCGAGACTTCTGCCTACACTTCAGCTTTCTCCACTTTCTTTTCCAATTATGTTATTGCTTTAATATCATATTTCATTTTACTACCTGAGGTAAAAGCATTCAAAATATTAACACAAGAGCAAAATATTGCAGATACTGGAAATCTGACATAAGAAGATAAACTGTTGGAAAAACTCAGGCAATCGGGCAGCATCTGTGAACTGCAAAGTCAATGTACATGTTGATCACCGTTTCAAAACAGTAAATCTTGTATGAACTGGATGAATTATTTATGAACTGTGTTTTTAAGGAAATCATAGTTCTTTTTATGCAGTTTACATTTATATTGTAGGATCTATATTTTTCCAGGTCAGTAGCCCATGTTTTCCGACAGCTGAAACTGATTCTATCGGTATTATTATTGTGACATCCACATATCCACAGTAAAACATGAAAAATCGCATTTGCTGATTTTCTGCTCTCATCACCATTCTCTCTGACGGCGAATGCAGGCTGAAAATCGCCCTTTTGCTCGAGGACAGTTCAGAGAAAATAGGAGACGTGCTTTAAAATATTTTTATTGCAGAGAGGTGAATGATATATTAAGTTTGGCAACCACTAGGCTTGATGCCCAAATGCTCAGATTTTGCAATATACTGCATCCTCCCATAAAATAACAACTTATTAGTCTCAAATGGTACATGCTATATGATTTCCTATATGGACCTCTGACCACCATTGAACTCCCTAATTTTATGTCTGTTGTATTATGACTCACTGTGAACACTGTAGGTAGGATTTTCCATCATCCTCATGGAGCCTTTTGCGACAGCAAGAATAGTCATAAAATTCTGGCCAATGTCTTGCCATTCTTTTATCTTTTCATTGACATCAGGCTAAAACATGTTTCAATACTAACTCATGAGGTGAATAGCCTGTTGAAAAACAGGGAATTATCTAGCTGTTGAAGAGGAACGTGCAAATTGTCATCCAGTTTGTAATCCAGTGTAGATTTCTCTAATCTCTCTAATCTCTGCAACACCATTCGATGTTCAAAGTGACTCCAATCTTACTTAGAAATATTTCACACTCTTCTGACATATAGGCTCTGATTTTACCATTGCATTGCATCTGTTTTCAGGCATGAAAACTTGGTAAAGTGAGGTGAGTAGCGCGATCTGCATCTGCATCCACGCCAGTTCCCATTTACCAAAGCCCAAAAATGGCCGCGATTGGAATCATATCTGAAACGGGCACATGCATTTGTATGTGTGTAAATTGACTTAAATTGATTGTGATCAGTGGGGGATAAATGAATATTGTGTGCAGTTCTGGTCACCTCACTATAAGAAGGATGTGGAAGCATTGGAGAGAGTGCAGAGAAGATTTATCAGAATGCTGCCTGGATTGGAGGGTAGGTCTAATGAAGAAAAGTTGAGGGAGCTGGGGCTTTTCTCTTTGGAGCAGAGGAGGATGAGAGGCGACTTAATAGAGTTTATAAGATGATGAAAGGGACTGATAGAGTGGACGTGCAGAGATTATTTCCTCGTGTGGATGTAGCTGTTACTAGGGGACATAACGATCAGATTCATGGTGGGATATCTGAGGTAGATTCTTTACTCAGACATTGGTTGAGGTATGGAATAAACTGCCTGCTATGATAATGGAGTTGAACACTTTAGGAACTTTCAAGTGGTTATTAGTTAGGCACATGGAGCATACCAGAATGGTAGGGAGGGGATAGCTTGAACTTGGGATTGAACATAGCTCAGCAGAACATTGAAGGCCGAAGGGCCTGTACTATGCTGTAATGTTCTATGCTGTTCTCAACATTAAACACTGATGAGAAATATTCATTTAGGATCTCATTCATCTGTGTGGATCCGCCCATAGCTAACCTTGTTAATCCTTAAGAAGTCCTATTCTCTCCCTAACTACTCCTTTGTCCTTTATGTATTTGTAGATAATCTTTGGATTCTTCTTTGCCTTACCTGCCAAAGCAACCTCATACCCCCTTTATGCCCTCCTGATTTCTTTTTTTACCTGGACTACATCACACTCTATGATTTTTAAGAGAGCTACTTGATCTCAGCTACAGATGCATGTCATGTGTCTCCTTTCCCTTTTTCACTAGGACATCAATATCTCAAGCCATCCAGGGTTTCCGCCTTCTATCAGGTTTGCCCTTTGCTCTAAGAGGAATGCACTTACCCTGAAGCCTAGTTAAAACACTTTTGAAAGTCTCCCACACACCAGCCATCCCTTTGCCTTCCCATGGGATCCCCCAATCGATCTTTGAAAATTCCTGTCTAATATCATTAAAATTGGTCTTGCTCCAATTTAGGATTTTAACTTTTGGGTCAGACCTATCGTTCTCCATAGTTTTCTTAAAACTAATGGAATTACGGTCACTGGCCCCATAGCGATCCCTCGCTGACACTTCTGTCGGCTGTCCTTCCTTATTTCCTAAGAGGAGATCAGGTTATAGATTTCTGGCACTAACCTGATGACACTGGGAACCCGGGCTCCGGATACGCGGAGGCTGAGACACCCAGTGGGGAGCTCATTAAATGGCTTCTGCTGTTGTCTCCAGAACATAACATCAGTAAATTCCTACACTTTGAAAACACAATATGTGATTTTAGATGTAACTGTGTTAATTTTGCATCTGCTAATCCATACTTGATTGAGACTTATAACGTTTAGTGAATTACTACTGAACCCAGCTAAAATTGACAATGCCTGCTGTCACGCCATCCTCCTGGGCATTACACCTTTTGTGACCAAGCTGTTCATCCATGACAATCGTCTTTCATGGCTGAGTTGTTCCTGAGTTGGAGATTGCTGACCCAAAGACTTACCCTGATTTTGTCTCATAAGGTTCACCATGGAGTCCTTCACAAGTGTAATTTTCAGGGGGAGCAAATTTAAGTTTTAAATTTATTTATTTGTGTCACAAGCATTAACATAGCAATGAAGTTATTATGAAAATCTCCTAGTTGCCACATTCCGGCGCCTGTGAGAGAATTTAGCATGGCCAATTCACATAACCAGCATGTCTTTCAGACTGTGAGAGGAAACCAGAGCATTCGGTGGAAACCCATGCATACATGGGGAGAATGTGCAGCCAGAAATTCAATTTAGGGTTCCTGGCATTGTAAGGCAACAGCGCTAACCACTGTGGAACCCTACCGTCCGTTCATCTTATTGTATAACCAAAACCTTTGATTAAACCTTCAAGGTTGTGTCTTGTTTGATTTGTCACAGATATTTCTGAAATGATCTTACATGGTTCATTTCCAACATGGTTCCCATGAGTAATTGTGTGTTGTCATCTGGCAATAAAACTAGACCAGCCTGATGGAATTCTCAGGATCCATTTTACCTGTTTTTTGGATCTGCTGAAATAGAATGCCTCTGGGGGTTTGGTCTGAATTAATGTGAAGCTGCCATTCCACTGATCACTGTATTCTTAGTTTCACTCAGTTACATTTGTTGAATGTCAATGTTATTATTCTGGCTTTAATTCATTTGGAGTAGGCAGTTCTTCTCACAGCATGACGTCCTGTTGAACTCAATAAGACAATAGACAGCATGGGCTCAAGAACTGTGCTTCTCCTGATGAACATTGGAAATAGTAGGCTGTGTAATGGGCCACTTGCTCATTCTGAATTGCCCTCCAGGCTCATTTGTTCTTTTTTAAGGTAACTGTAAAAATTTCTTATTAAAGGAAGAATGAATTGAATAATCAATGTTAATATTTAGGTCTATAAAAGAAGGTGCGGGAATAGAATTTTATTCGCATCTAATCTTTGCTATCTCTATATGTCACTTAGCGAGTGATTATGAAACTCTGCAGTACAGAGGGATCTGGTGTCCTGGTAAATGAACAACCAAAAGTTAGTACGCAGATGCAACAAATGAGTAGGAAGGCAAATGGAATGTTGGCCTTTATGCCACCTTAGGGTGGCATGGCGCCACAGTGGTTAGCACTACTGCCTCACAATGCCACCACCCAGTTCGATTCCTGGCTTGGGTCACTGTCTGTGCAGAGTCTGCATGTTCCCGTTGCATCTCAAGAGTTTACTCCGGTTTCTTCTCACAGGCTGAAAGACGCGCTGTCTAGGTGCATTGGACATGCTAAATTCTTCCTCTGTGAGCCTGAGCAGGCACGTAAGTGTGGCGACTAGGGGATTTTCACAGTAACTTCATTGCAGTGTTAATGCAAGTCTACTTGTGATATGACTAAATAAACTCTAAACTCTTTATTGCAAGGAGAATTGAATAAACAAGTGAAGTGTTGCTACAGCAGTACAGGGCCTTAAAATCACACTGTATGTACTATGAGTAATGTGTTTAGCTTTCATCTTGTAGATGGAATTCCTGTACCCACCCTGTGTTATATGCCCCCACTGAATCTTCAGCCCCCTTTTGTACTTCTTAGGTTCAAAAATTACAAGTAGAGACACCAGCATCAGAATTTGGTAGCAACCCTCTTCTCAGCACTTTTTATTATGTAAAAATATGATAAGAAAAATTTATTTTGTGTTTTAAGCTGTACTTACTATCAGCCACGCAGTCTTGTGTCAATGAATGGGTTCTGTGGAGTTGGTGCCCAGCCAAACTCCTCTTCCTGCATCTGTCAGCAGATTAGCTGTCTATTTTCTTCTTTCTTTGCTCTCACTCTCTTTTTTCTCTCTAAAGCTGACGGGTTTAATACCTTTCTTTGCTGCTAGATTCCTTTCACGTGGAGAGGACTTCGATTGACTATGCTGATTGAATCAGTTGGGTCCAATTTAAAGTTTAAAGTTTATCTGTTAGTGTCACAAGTAGGTTTACACTCACACTGAAATGAAGTTACTGCAAAAATCCCCCAATTGGCGCAGTATGGTGCCTGCTCAGGTACACTGAGGGAGAATTTAGCATAGCCAGTGCACCTAGCCCACACATTTTTGGACTGTGGAAGGAAACCGGAGCATACTAAGAACACCCACACAGATGCGGGGAGAATGTTCAAACTTCACACAGACAATGACTCAAGCCGGGAATCGAACCCGGGTTCCTAACAGTGTTAACCACCATGCAACTGTGCTGCCCATTGAGATTTCATTAGCTCAAAACTTCACCAACATATGCCCTTTATATTTAAATAGAATTAGTTATTTGTTATAAGCGGTCACGATAATAGAACATAGAACATAGAACACTACAGCGCAGAACAGGCCCTTCGGCCCTCGATGTTGCGCTGACCAATTATGAAAAAAGCAATGACCCTCCAAACTAAACCATTCCCTTCTCTTCCATAAACTTATCAACTAACCTCTTAAACGCCACCAAACTTGGCTCATCTACAACTGCCGCAGGCAGGGCATTCCACTCCCTAACCACCCTCTGTGTAAAGTTGCATCGATCATACCAATACCTACTAGGCCATAGATCTATCTGTAACTCCCAATCCCATTTAATCCCATGTACTCATCCAGAAGTCTTTTAAAAGACCCCAGCAAGATTGCCATAACCACCACCGACGGCAGCCGATTCCATTCACTCACCAGCCTCTGAGTGAAAAACTTACCCCTAACATCTCCTCTGTACTTGCCCCCCAGCATCTTAAACCTGTGTCCTCTATAGCGACTATTTCAGCTCTGGGAAATAGTGTCTGAGAATCCATCCTATCTATTCCTGTCAACATCTTATAAACGTCTATCAGGTCACGTCTCAACTTTCGTCTCTCCAGGGAGAAGAGACCTAACTCCCTCAACCTATCTTCATAGGGCATGCCCCCAATCAAGGCAACATCCTTGTAAATCTCCTCTGCACCTTCTCAAAGCAATGTCCTGTCCTTTCTACGTTATGGTTCCATATAAAGTTTCCTCAAACCAGCTAAATGTCCCTAAGTTTGAACAGTTGACAAACGTTGATATCAGCCCATTGAAAATACAATGGCCTCTTATACTCTCCTTACTTAAGAAAGGATATAATTGCTTTCAAAGCAGTTCAGAGAATGTTAATTCAACTTATTCCTGGAACAAAGTGGTTATCTTGTGACAAAACATTGAGCAGTTAACATTTTACCAGTTGGAGTTTAAAAAGAATGAGAGGTGATCTTATTGAAAGATAAAAGATCTTAAGAGGAGTTGACAGCAGGTTCTGAGAAGAACTAGGGGGCAGTGTTTAAATATTTAAGATGTACTTGAGGGATTAGAATGAGCATGTAGCTTCTTTTCAACTAATGTAGCACGATAGACAGAACAACCTCTTTCTCCCCGTGTCTCCATGGGTTTCCTTTTACTGCTCCAGTTTTTTTCCCGCAGTGCAATGATGGGTAGGTTAGGTGGATTAGCCTTGTGATATATAATCCCATATGGGAATGGGAATAATGTTTTAGTTAGAAAGTGATTTTTCTTCAGGCTGAATGGCAGGTTTTCCCTGTCACTTTCCCTAATACAGATTCTGCTGGCTAGATACAAGGGGGTCTTCTTGACTTCCTGGAGGGACATTTCACTCTGTTGCCGTGATTCACTGGCTAAAAGCTATCTCTGCCTCAAGAGCTGCTAGAAATTATAGGGCTAGAAAATCAGAGTTTCAATTCTCCAAACAAAGGACTAAGTTCCGGCATAGCATGAGCATTCATATTTTCTTTGCTAAACCTCTAGCTGGGATATGTTTTAAGGTTTGTTTAGTTGGAACATTTCATATAGTTGTTAAGATTTTACAATATCATAGTTGTTTTTTTTCTTGTTTGCTATTGGTAAAAGTTATGGCTATATATTAACTGTGTTTTGAAGTAAACTTTGTTTGATAAAAGCTCCCTTGTGGGTGATTTGAATCATACCTGATGTGAAACACCTTTGTTCAGACTAGCCAAATTCAAATTGCAAAACTTGTGATTCAGGCCAACTTCATAAGACACTTCAAAGTTTCTGACCCGTATTATAATGCAGGGAAGAGGTAAGAATCAGGAACCAAAGAAGTTAAGAAAAATGGAAACCGAACAGGATTTTATGGCCTCGCTTGGGTAAGAGTGGAAATTCCTGTCCAAGGACAATGGAGATTTCCATTTTCAGAACCTTGCCCATGCCGATTCCATGGTGAGCGAGGTGGTAGGGTTCTGGCCACAGTCTCCAATTAGACAGAAAGCTGCAACGACGCAGACCTTAAGTGAAGTGAGCTGGGGAGAAACCCTTGGAGTCAAAGTGACACTAAAAGGAGCCTGAAGAACTGAGAAGGCAACTGAAGGTTGGTAAGTTAGCACTGCGGGATGTTGAGACATGAGTACACCTGGAGATCAGTATTTTTCTGCTTGGTATGACCAAAGAGTTAAAATTGTGCTTAAAAGTTGATGCTTGGGAGCATTTATTGTCTACTGTGATGCAGTTGACCACACTTGGCCATGGTTAAGTTCTGGAAGAGAAGTGAAGGATCACAGTCTGATTCAAAGAACAAAGAACAAACAACAAAACAACAAGGGAAACAGGCCCTTCGGCCCAACGAGCCCACGCTGCCACCCCAATATTCCCACCTCTACCCGTGATCCCCGTCTATGTTTATAGATCTATAGATTAAAAACCAAATTTGAGACAATTTAGAGAGAATTTGTTTTGTCAATTAGCCTAAGAGCACATCTTTGGGATGTGGGAGGACCCCGGAGCTCCCGGAGAAAACCCACGCAAGCACAGGGAGAATTTGCAAACTCCCACAGACACAGGCCCAAATCCATGTATTTGCACAGCACAGCGATAGTCACTGAGCTGTCGTGTTGCCCATCAAATGGTCCAGGTCAAGCGTACAACGTGAAGCACTAGGATACTCTCAAAAAAGATCCAAGAGCAGCCCTCTCACGACCCATCGCGTGTATGCCACTTGTCAGACAACTAAGCACCTGTAGGATAAAAACAAGTACATCAATATCATCATCTATTTACACACTTCCCAGGGACTCCCAAGGCTCATGATTCCTATTTTAAATCAGTTTTCTATACCCCTCCATTCCCATTCTGTTCATGTGCCCATCTAAGTATTTCAGGTGTAGCTGAAATGGCAGAACATTAGGAGAAAGAAAGCCAGGTCGAACACGGATAATACAGCGACTGCTACTTGGCATTTGGATTTTTGTGGACTGCTGGTGCCGATTTCTCACTCCCAGAATGCCTAATTAACATAGAGAAGAGATCGAGACAGGATGGTCAAAGTCGAATACTGTAAATAAAGCATTAGCATTTGAATTGTACAATACATCGAAGTTCAGGCATAACTGCAGTCCATTGCGGCGGATCTTTAGAGTGCTTTCGGGGCAGTTTGGTTTGTATGTCCTGACTGCACCTCTGTCGATGTAAAAGAAGATAAAGCTGTACCATTGTTGAACTTGACCTTGCGTCTTTAGTGGTCGTGTTCACTCACTCGCACTAACAACACGAATCCTGGAGCTCATTTTCCTTGCTAGTTAGAGTTGTGGAGAACGGTCGCCTTTATACCACTCCCTGTACAGAGCTATTTACCTTAACAAATCATTTATTCATCGATCTACAGGGCGATTGCCCATCTTTGCCACAGGAAGGATTTTTGATTCTGCATGAATTGCCAAACAGAAGTTTAATATGTGATGATTCTTGGTGTGATGAAGCTTGCCTATGTTTCAGATATATTCAGCAATATGAATGAGCTGAACACTAAATGCAGGGGGGAAATGAGAATATCCTGACAGCCACAGGTAAACATCAAAAGATCAAAGCTGGCCCCTTGGCAAGGAAGAAGTGACAAGTGGATCAGTAAGATGTTCAAGCTGGCATTATGAAATCCTGCTGACAAAACCATACTCACCTTTACACATCTTAAAACACTAGAGGTGAAACTTGAATGCTATTCCCCTCCACAAATAAGGAAGACTTTAGATGGGACTTTCCAACCCTGCCCGCTGCGGGAATTATAGCAGGGGGGACCGGAACCATACAAAGTGCTGTTGACACCAGGCAGGATTTTCCGGTCTTCTGATGAATGAGGCTGTAAAATCCGATTTTTTTATCTGGGTAAGTTCACTTAGCTCACTTTCTCCTGAATCATCAAAGGAATTGTCTTTAAAGGACAAGAGGAATTTGCAGAATTCAGAATGGATTGTACACTGAGGTTTGCAGAGATACTGATGAACACAAATGGTTGCTTGCTGGACAGTAATATCCATTGGTTACAGATTGAGCGATAGCAATACTCTTACCATCTCTCACAACCTACCCACGTGAGTTGACATTCCCAACATTGGCCTATGTAAAAAACAAAATCAGTACACGCCTGTCAGTAGAGCAAAACCCGTGAGTTGCCCTGTCATCACTTCCTCCCTGGATGGAGAGACTGTGCTCAGAGAGTCAGGCCTAGGTATCACAGTGACATTGTTGGTAAAGATGCTGCTCACCTTGCCTTCATTTATGATCCCCCACTGACACTAAGACTCATTGTGCTTAGATCGAAAGAGAACTCCATGCTCTGATCTTTACCTGTCAGAAATTTCAATTCATAAATGGCCATCATGTGACTGCACCTCATGATAATAAAGTTGCAACACTACAATCTCTGCATTGTCTGCAAACATGGTAAGGAGCTGTACTTGGTTGATGTCCTGTACAGAGTCTTCTTACTCAATATAGACCAGGCAGATCGTGAGAAAGATGTAGACATAATGGTAAAATTAATTCAGGGAGTTACAGATGGACATCACATTTGATTTGATTTGATTTGATTCAATATATTATTGTCACATGTATTAACATACAATGAAAAATATTGTTTCTTGGGCTGTATAAGATAAAGCACACCATACATAGAGAAGGGAACTAGAGAGTGCAGAATGAAGTATTACCATCATAGCTAGGATGCAGAGAAAGATCAGCTTAATGCAAGAGAAGTCCATTCAAAAGTCTGATAGCAGCAGGGAAGAAGCTGTTCTTGAATCAGTTAGTATGTGACCTCAGACTTCTGTATCTTTTTCCTGAAAGGAGAAGATGGAAGAGACAATGTCCTGGTATGTGGGGTTCTTAATTATGCTGGTTGTTTTGTAGAGGCAATGGTAAATGTAGACGGAGTAATGAATAGGAGGCTGGTTTGCGTGATGGATTGGGCTACATTCATGAAATTTTGTAGTTCCTTGCAGTCTTGAGCAGAGCAGGAGCCATACCAAGCTGTGCTACAACCAGAAAGAATGGTCCCTATGGTGCATCTGTAAAAGTCACATGCAGACAACTGCACAATGTCATCATGAGGAGCTGGCCAGAATTCTCAATGGAACTTCCCCATGAACTCAACACATTTTCCACCTTCAGGGTTGAGCTAACCATTGTCAGCATTATGGAACTCAGCAATTCTAGAGGAAATATTGCTCTAATCTATCCAGCCGAAATTCTGTCAGACTGGGAAATGCTTGATGCTGAGAATGTGGTGCAGGGCAGAAAGAAGGAAAACATCTCCCAGCTCACTTTTGCACTGCAACAGCTCAAGCAGAGGATATTTAGCAGGCTCTTCACTGGGCGCTATGAGTTTCCGGCTGCCAGATTAAAGGGGACATCTTGGCACTGCCCACTAGGCATTGGGCAATGCCGAAAGGGCAGGACTCTGCGACAAGTGGGTCATTTTGGGAGGGAGGGGCAATTGTGGGGGTGGGGGGATGGGAACGGCCTTGCTGTCACTTCACACTTTGGATCAGTGACAAGAAGGGAAGCCAGAGATTCACACTGGCCATCCAAATGGGTTGGAGTGGAGGGAGGGGGGAGGTGGCGGTGGTTGTGGGGGGGGAGGTCAGCCTGCCGGGAGTGGGTGTTAGAACTGCAAGCGCGATTTGGGGTGCCGGGGTTGGGAGCGAATGTTAGGGCTGCTGGTGAATAGGGTGATGTCAAAGAGATCAGGGGCGGGGGGGTGGGTAGCATGGCTGGGCGGCCAGCGATCGGGGGTTGAGGGTGTTGCACAGCCACCACCATTGCGGGATCGTGGAGCCGGCCAGTGATCGAGCTGGCCAGCAATCAGGAGGCCAGCAGTGCGGACTGCTGTGCATGCATTGACTCGTCCATATACACGCAGTGGCCCACTCAGCTCTATGCTGCCGACCTCTCCAGCGGGAATAAGCGCCGTCCGCTGATTTTTAATGAAATTCCCGCTAGGGCTCTCTGTGATGGACAGAGTGTGGAATTTTATTTTGAAAATCCTGCTGTAAAGACGAACCGGGATTTATTCCAGATTTTACACACATTGGACACCTAGAATTTTTGTCGGGGAGAATCCTACCTCACATTCCTCTTGTCTTGTTCTTCAACCGCATGGGAATAAAATGCAATGGCAAAGAACATGTAGTTTGTTAAGGTGGAAGAAATTGGCAGTCACCTAAAGTCACAGCATGAAAGACTTGCTATAAATGTCTTATTTGCTAAAACCACCAAGCCTATTTGTTAGACTCATGTTTATTATTATTGTCAGCAGTTACTAAAACCGTTTGACAATATATTGTGACTAGATGGAGTGCAGTTAACAGAAGAGAAAGGAAGAGAAAGAAATCTGATAAAGATTAACTGATGACATAAAAGCTCTTATTCATTATTTACAGCTAAGTTGAAGCTATACCGCTGAGAGGATTGGTTGGAACGCTGCACTGCTTTGCAGACAATGTGCCTGAGTCATCTCACAGTTTCTTTTCACTCTTGTTTGGTTTCAGTTTGCTGTTAAGTAAAGTGTGATCCTTTGAGGATTAAAGTATTTTGCTGCCTTTTGATAAACAAACATATTTTCCATGACAACATGCCAGACCTTGTTACCCAAGTTTTTCTCGATTGTTGTTTGTATAAGTGGCACATTTCACACTGCTGGCATCTCATTTGCAATGACCAAAATCTGTTTAAATGCCCAACTTGTGACGATACAATCTTCAGTTGAAACTTGGGAAAAACTGGAAAACAGGAGTTAACCCAGCCCTGGGATTTTAATCTTTATACAATTATCACAAAATCCCTGCAGTGCAGAAAGAAATCGTTCAGTGTATCGGGTCTGTGCCAGCTCTCTGGAAGAGCATCCCACCCAGTCCCACCCCTGTTCCCTTTCCTCATAAATTCATTCATTGACTATGGCTAATCCATCTAACCAACATACCTTTCAACACTAAGGAGCAATTTATAACGGCCAATCCACCAAACTTGCACATCTTTGTTCTGTGAGAGGAAACTGGAGCACCTGGAAGAGCCAGTAACATTGACAAGTCCCTGGGGAAGGATGGGACTTATCTCAGGTTACTGTGGGAGGCAAGTGAAGAAATAGCTGGAGCCTTAACAAATATCTTCACATCCCCTTTGACTACAGGTGAGTTTCCAGAGGACTGGAGAACAGCCAGTGTTGTTCCGTTATTTAAGAAAGGAAGCAGGAGTAAACCAGGAAATTATAGAGCGGTGAGCCTCATGTCAGTGGTAGGGAAGCTTTTGGAGAAGATACTGAGGAACAGGGTATATGCTCATTTGGAAGAAAATGGATATGTGGGAGACATTTTTCACACCGAGGGTAGTGGGTGCCTAGAACACGCCACCAGAGAAGTAGGCATATTAGCAACATTTAAGAGGTATCTGGGTAGGTATATGAATAAGGAGGGAATAGAGGGATATAGACTGAGTGAGGACAGATGCTGTTTGGTTTCATTACGGCATCATGATCAACACAGGTTTGGAGGGCCATGGAGCTTGTTTCTGTGTGTACTTTTCTTTGTTCTTTCCTTTTTGAAACCTTTCAGACACAGGGAAAACTTGCAGACTCTGCGCAGACAGCCAGTCAAGGCTGGGATCAAACCCGGGTCCCTGGCGCTGTGAAGCAGCAGTGCTAACCACTGCACCACCATGCTGCCTGAAAATGAAGAAAGTATTTTAACATTATGTTGAATGATATCCTTTTTAATATTTTAATTTTCAGAATAAACTTGGCACCTTGACATCAACCACTAAAGCTGTTCTTTTTTGTCTTCCAGTAACCATACCAACTAAATAGAATTCCAACAAATTCCTCATCAACAAAATCTGTTCCAATGCAATTGGTACAATTTGCTCTGAGGATTAGAAGCAGAATTCAGTTGAAACCTGGTTGCATTTCTAGGATTGAGATGTAGCTTATTTATGTCCCTGTTTGATGTTAGGAACACAGAAACGTAGAAACTGAAAGCAGGAATAGGCCATTCGGCCCTTCATTTGCTTTCCCTTCTATTAGGTGAAAGGGAAGTGCTGGCATAGGGGTTTTGTCATTGGACTAGTAATGCAGCGAGCCTGGGTAATGTTCTGAGAACCAGGGTTTGAATTGCATTATGTGGACGGTGGAATTTGAATCAAATAAAAATCTGGAATTGAAAGTCCAATGATGACTATGAAACCATTGTAATAAAGACCTCATTTCATAACATCCTTTGGAGAAGCAGATCTGCCGTTCTCACCTGGGCCTGGCTTACATGTGAATGCAACCACTCAGTTTAAGGGCGATTAGGGAAGGGCAATAAATGTGGTTAGCACAGGTGGCTCACACTGCAAGGGATCCGGGTTCGATTCCCAGATTGGGTCACTGTCTGTATGGAATTTGCATATTCTCCCCGTGACTGCATGGGTTTTCTCTGAGTGCTCCGATTTCTTCCCATAGTCCAAATATGTGCAGGTTAGGTGGATTGGCTACACTAAATTGCCACAGGATGAGCATGATATAACGGTGATAGGGCCTGTGGTTGATGCAGACTCAATGGGCCGAATGGCCTCCTCCTGCTCTGTATGATTCTGTGAAATACAGGCCCAGCCAATGATGCCCACATTCCATGAAGGAAAAATAACAATAAGTATTTTTGCCAAGAATCTGAAATATTTTGCCTGATTAATGGCACGATATAAATACCACAGTTTGGGGCTATCGTATCAATTCTCAGCAGACAGCACCTTATTATTTGCAGCCTGCATATCTGACTGTCAACAAGGTGTCACGCTGATTGGGTTCAGGATCCTAATAGTAAACTTAAACATTGTCAAAAGTATGGGCAGAGCTGCTTTTGCAAAACATTCAAATAAGCTCTAGCCATCCTCGTAAAATATCCTGGGAGGTTCAATGCTTCCGTGCACTATTGAGCTGAAGTGAAGGTAGACAGCCTCTTAATCTCACTGATAAACACACAACAGGCAGAAAAAAGGGCACACTATCACTCACTCTGTAGAACAGGCAGTGGCAGCTCATTTTGCTATCTTGCTGTAACCAGTAAATTCAGATTGAGGAGAAGGTAAACAAGGAACGGAGGCAGTAAGAATAAGGAGAATACAGGAAGCAGACCAAAGCTTAAACATTCTGCCAATTTTAGATTGAATACCTTTTATCTAAAACCTTTGGAGCCATTTGCAGTTCAGATTTCAGATAAGTTTTGTTTTTGGATACTGTATATGAATTTACATTACAATACTCTAAGCCTGGAATAGCTCTCGATAAAATAAACAAAATGGCTAAGGAAAGAAGATTTATCACTGAATAATAAATATAGAAAACATGTTCTTTTTGACATGTTCACCATAAAAATCGCAAGGTAAACTACAGACAACGACCAGGGACTTCCCATAATAAAAGTCGATAAGGTTTGAAAAAAAGGTGGTTTTTGAATGTTTTCACATTTATGGATGAAGGATACTCGAACTGGATTTCAATTGCAGTGATTGTTTAATATTTTCAACTTCTGTACTTCATGTTACAACTGGAGAAACTGCTCATGAACCTGCAGATGAACCTCTTTTAAAGCCACTTCATGGAATTGCAAGATTTTTCAGGGCCATATTGTAAGGTTTGCATCAGAACTGCGAACTCTGTACAGTTCTGATCACTCTATTAGAGAAAGGATATTATTGTACTAGAAAGAATGCAGAAAAGATTTACTGGGATGTTACTAGGACTTAATAGTTTTAGTTATAATGTGAGGTTGGATGGACTGGGATTCTTTTCCCTGGAGTATAGGAGGCTTAAGGCTGATCTTATAGAGGTCTATAAAATAATGAGGAATATAGATCACTAGATAGTTAATATCTAGTCAATATCTGATGTTTAATGTGGGCGGCATGTTAGCACAATGGTTAGCACTGCCAGTGCCACATGGCCGTAATCACATGGCCAGGGACCCGGGTTTGGTTCCCAGCTGGGATCACTGTGTAGAGTTTGTATTTTCTCCCTGTGTCTGCGTGAGTTTCCTCCGGGTGCTCCAGTTTCCTCCCACATTCTGAAAGAAGAGCTGATTAGGTGCATTGATCCGAACAGTTGCCGGGCTGTGGCGACGAGGGGAATTTCACAGTAACTTCATTGCAGTGTTAATGTAACCTTTACTTGTAATGAATAAAAGAATTTTACTTTTACAATATTGTTTCCCAGAGGTAGGGGAGTCTAAAACTAAGGCCATAAGTTTGAGGTGAAACGGAAGAGGTACAAACGTGTCTGGAGGGACAATTTATTCATTTAGAGAGTGGTAAGTGTCCGGAATGAGCTGCTAGAGGCAGTAGTAGGGGCAGCAATAACTTTGTCTTTTAAGAAGCATTTAGATAGTTTCATGTCTAAGATGGGGATAGCGGGATATGGGCCAAACTTGGGCAATTGGGACTAGCTTAGTGGTTAAAATAAAAAGAGTAGATGGATAAATTGGGTTGAAGGGCCTATTTCTATCCTGTAAAGCTCTATGACTCTATGAGATGAATTCTTCAGCACACATGCCTCATCATTCCAAATGTCCACCTAACCTCTAAAGGAATGGTTCCATACACTTCACTGTTGTACTTCCTCTCAGCTTCAAAGCTTTAGTTTCAGATTGAAATCATGAATGATAGTTTTGATGAATCACCTTTATTTTTTCAGAGCTGTTCAATCAAAGAATTATTTACTTCAAATGTTACTTTGTACAGAAGAATTTTGCAAGGAACTATAGCTGTGTGCCAGGCAGTCAGAGGCTTTATAATGTTATGTGTGTCATAGACAACATTCGTCCTCTCAGAAGGTAGATGCATAGCATTTGCTTAGATGCAAACACCACATTTGGAAGTTTATGACAGTCACATGCTGTTTAATACTGTAGGAAGCCTAGTGTCCTATAGAAGGTACAGGAGAGGATTAGAAAAAGGAAATTTTGTTTATAAAGTTTATTTATTCATGTCACAAGTAGGCTTATATTAACACTGCAATGAAGTTATTGTAAAAATTCCCTAGTTGCCACACTCTGGCGCCTGTTTGAGTGTACTGAGGGAGAATTTAGCACTGTCAATGCACCTAACCAGCACATCTTTCGAACTATGGGAGGAAATCCATGCTGACACGTGGAGAACGTGCAGACTCCGCACAGATAATGACCCAAGTTGGGAATTGAATGAAAATCCCTAACGCTGTGAAGCAGCAGTGCTATACACTATGTTATCATATCACCCAAATTAGGAAAGCAAAGGAAGGACGTGAAAAATATTGGCAGGTAAAATCAAAGAACATCCTAAGATGTTTTACCGATACATTAAGAGCAATAGAATAGATCAGAATAAAATAGAATCAAACAGAAGAGCATTTCATTGTCCACATGAAGGTGGAAATTTGTCTTTGGCTTCACGTCCTGTGTAACATATAATCATGTAGTCAGTTGTGCATATATGACATATATCCATACCATACAAACATGACATACTGCACTCTGTCAGTACAGCACTTAGCTGTGCTGTAAGGAAAAGGCATCAGTCCGATCAGAGATGTACATGGTAATATGCATTAGTGCAGAAGATGTGGGCGCAGTGGCATAGTGGTTAACAATGCTGCCTCACAGCACCAGGGACCTGGGTTCAATTCCTGGCTTCGGTCATTGACTGTACGCAGTTTGCACATTCTCCCCATGTCTGCCTGGGTTTCCTCTGGGTGCTCTGGTTTCTTCCCACAGTCTGAAAGACATGCTGGTTTGGCCTTGCCAAATTCTCCGTCAGTGTACTCAAACAGGTGCAGGAGCGTGGTGACTAGGGGATTTTCACAGTAACTTTATTGCAGCAATAATGTCAGCCTACTTGTGCGTAATAAATAAACTTTATTTTAAGGAGAGAGATGATGCAAACATTCCAGTTAAAAAGGAGGATTGTAAAATATCAGATGTAATAACCACGGAAAAGACTGTTGAAGGAAGCCGGGAAAGAGATAACAAAAGCTAAGATAATTTTCCAATCCTCACTGGATACAGGTGAGGTACTTGAGGAATGGAGGTCTACAAGTGTATCATATTTTAAACAGGGGTAAGAAGTAGATCACATAATTATAGGCTGGTTCGTCTGACTGCAGTAGTGCGCAAATTATTGGGGAAAATTTTAAGAGATAGGATGAACTGTTATATAAAAAGATTGATCAGTATAGTCAGTATTGATCTGCTCAGGGAATATCACTGTCATGATTAATACGAATCGGGGCTAAATGCCCACACCAGCAGGAAAACTAGAGTGTTTTTGCTTGGCACTGGCAACACCTACACCTCGGGAATCACACTGCCAGCCCAGCTGTTCAGCAATTTGGGCGCAGTTTCTGAAAAATGTCCGGATACTTGTGTTCACAAATGGATTCCCCTCCCCAAGACAGAAATGGTAAATCCCACGTTGACAAGGGGAGAGCTACCTATCTCTCAGCAAAGAGTGCATCCTTCTCATCAACAGTGAAGGAACAGGTCACCTCCTGACACCATGCAGGCAGGAGGGCAAATCAACCCGATTCCTCGCCACCATCTGACGCTTTTCATTCCCCTTCCCCTCCTCAGTTGCCCTTCAGGTCCCCCTTCAGGCCTTGCGCCTTGGCAGTATCAATGCTGCACTATGCCCTCCCCCCTCCCCCGGCTCCCAGGCACTGATATCCTGGCCTTGCATGTTGGACACTGACTTGGATCAAGGAGATAGGTTCCAGTGTCCATGCACCCCTCTGCTGCTGCAAGGTTGCAGTGGGGAGTTACTTGAGGTTCCTGGGGATTGTGTGGCCTCAGGCTGGGACCAGGGTTTGGCCTTGGCAATTCATCTCACGAATGTGGGTCTTGTGGCTGGACTGCCCCCAGTAGCTCTGGAAAAGATGTTGTTCAATTTTAGGATGGTGAATTCAGACACCACTTTATGGTAAAATATTCATTTTTTGTCTCTATCCTCCTTGAAACTCCTGAGTCATTTGAATCTCCATGTCCCCTCAAATCTGGGAAGATTTTCAAATCACTGCAGCACTCCATTCACTAGAAAGGATTCACCTTTCTCTCCTGAGGAAGCTTGGTGTGAGAAGACCCCTTTTAAATCCTCTGACGAAAAGAAGACAGTCACTTTCACTTGTGGGCAGTTTCCTTCTCAACAGCGGTTCACTCAGTCCCATTGTTTTAACACAGCATTTATTACAAGTTCTTCAAAAACTAAAAGCTTAAATAAGCAGCACCTTCTTCCCTCCTGCCATCAGACTTCTGAATGGACTTACCTTGCATGAAGTTGATCTTTCTCTACACCCTAGTTATGACGTAGCACTACATGCTGCAACCTCTTCTTTCCTTCTCTATGAACAGTATGCTTTCTGTCTATAGCATGCAAAAAACAATACTTTTCATTTGGCATAAACATATGGCAATAATAAATCAAATCAAATCAAAATCAAATTAATATTAACGAACAGGAATAAAGTTCACAATCCTGCTTTGATTTTTCTTTATTCAGCTCAGACAGGGTTTTCATCTATAATCATTTCTCTCTGTTGTCTGATGGAATGCAGTATAAGGTGGCACAGCTGCCTCACAGTGCCAGGGACCTGGGTTCAACTCCAGCCTTAGGTTACTGTCTGTGTATAATTTGTACATTCTCCCCGAATCTTTGTGAGAATTTTCCGATGCTCCAGTTTTCTCTCACACTCCAAAAATATGCAGGTTTGGTGGACTGGCCATGTCTCTTTGTGTCAGGAGGATTTAGAAGGGTAACTATGTGGGATTGCAAGGATAGGGTTGGGTGTGATTTTGGTTGGTGCAGGCTCGATGGGCTGAATGCCTCCTTCTGTACTGTAGGAATTCTTTGATTCTATATGACTGTGCAATGTCAAAGGAACAATTGTACGTGGCCCTATTTACAGGACACTGTATCTGCTTATGTACACTGAATTCCAAAAAAAAATTGCAGCCAAGTGTATATTAAAAAGATGATTCATTGGCATCGCAAAATAGGAAAGATGTGGTCAACTGGTGCTGCAGGCTGGTATGATGAGATGCTAGAGTTCCACGCATGATTCTACAGAATGACATCACTCCAATTTCAACCAGGCCAAGTAAATGAGATGAGGACTTCCAGCAGGTGGTAAAAGACAAATATTTTGTCTCCTGCTGTGAAACCTCCTACCTTCTGGCTCTGGAGTTGTATTGTCAATCTCTCAAAGAGATAATGCTGGGGAAGTAGGAATGTAAATAGGGAAAGAAAATGTACCTTTAAGTGGGGAAATTTAGAGATAGACATTTCTGCTTCAACTTCCTGAGTATTACATTTCTCTCATGATTCGTAGAAAGATTTTTATAAAACACCCATTGTACAAATTTCTAAATACCTAGAGACACAAGAAGGGATTTTGAAGTTGATAAAAATGCTATTGGTTGACAGTAATTGCTGCACTAGCTGTCAAACTGATAATCGAGTTCATTGAGTTAACTCCAGAATTGTCCATTGGATGAGGAAAATAGCAATAACTGCAAAGTTTCAAATATTTATCCGCCTATGGAGAAACAGTGCTCATATTTCTTTGGATACAGCTTAATAGAAGATATACCTGTCAGAATGAAACTATCAAATCAATACATAGCTGTTGAAAATCCCAAGATTTCACAATCAGAGCCTATTGTGAGAGGGTTTAGCAAAGAGATACTAACCTGGTTTGATCAAATGTTCGCATAAAGACTGTCTCTTTTTTAGATTTTCATCGGATAAGAGGCTGCTTTGTCAGTATTGTGATGAAAATATTGATCTGATGGCAACCTTATTTTCACTTATTCGAGAAAGACAAAAGGAGTGTCACAGGAGACAACTTGTTTGGATGGAAATCAGTGGGCACTGTAGTTCAAAAACAGACAAAAATATTTCAGGCTGATCCCAACTGGCTTGTAAATTTAAAGTTGATTTTGTGAAGCCTCAGCAGACTTCTCCAGCATTCCTATTTGGAATGCCAGTCAATCCTTATTCCATCAACAGGATAGATCCAAGATGGGCTAAGTTGAATAGCCACAAAAAATGGATGGCAGAATTAGGAGGCACAATTAACCCATGCCCGTTCAGTGCAATGCAGGCAGTGTGGCAACTTTGAGCTGCATATTAGTTTGAATGATTGATGAGTGTAATCAGTGCTAACTACTCTGCTCATTGACTGCAATTGTTAGCAGGGGGTTTGATGGCACAGTGGTTAGCACTGCTGCCTCACAGTGCCAGGGATCTGGACTCAATTGATTTCTAGTCTTGGCTGGTGAATATGTGCATGGTGTTTGTACATTCTCCCCACGATTGCATGGATGTCCTTTGAGTGCTCCGGTTTCCTCCCGCAATCCAAAGATGTGCTAGTTACTTTGGATGATACGGTAGAACAGTCGTTAGCACTGCTGCCCCACAGTGCCAGGGACCCAGTTTCGATTCCCAGCTTGGGTCACTGTCTGTGCGGAGTTTGCACATTCTCTCTGTGTCTACATGGATTTTCTCTGGGTATTCCGATTTCCTCCCACATTCCAAAAGACATAGTTAGATGCATAGTTGGCCATGCCAAATTGCACCTTGTTATGGGGGGGTGGTGTTGTTAGCTAGGACAAATGCATGGCGTTATGGAGATAAGGCCTGAGTAGGGCTTTGGTCAGTGCAGCCTCAATGGGCCGAATAGCCTCCTGCTGCACTATAGGATTCTATGATTCTAAATGGATTAACTGTGCTACATTGCCCCTAAGACCCAGGATGTACAGGTTAGGGGGAATCAGCCATTGTAAATTTGCAGGGTTATGGGAATAGGGTGGAGGGGGAAAAGATAGCTGCAGCATGGTTATCCGAAAATTCTCTGTACACATATAAATAGTAAAAGGGTAATAAAAGAAGGATTGGGGCCAATCAGGGATTTGGTAAGGAAATTTACACATTGGAGCAGGGAACATGCCTGAGATGCTAAATGATTACTTTGTTTCAGGCTTTATCAAAGTAAAAGATGCTACCCAAATCATCGTGAAAGAGGAAGCACTTGAGACAGTTGGGCTGAAATAAAGAAGTTGTATTAAGTTGTGCGTAAAGTTGATTAATCACCAGGACTAGATAATATGTATCCAAGAATACTGAGTGGAAGCTGTGGAGGCATATGCCAGAAGCTTCCATTTTTCTTAGATACGGGGTGATACCTGAGGACTGGAGAATTATAACTTTTCCACCCTTATTCAGTGTGATTTGGACAGGCTGAGTGAGTGGGCAAATGCATGGCCGATGCAGTATAATGTGGATAAATGTGAGGTTGTCCCACTTTGGTAGTAAAAAGAGTTATATTCTGAATGGCTATAAATTAAGAGAAAGAAATATGCATTGAGACCTGAGTGTCTTCATACACCAGTCACTGAATGTCAATGTGCAGGTGCAACAAGTGTAAAAAAGACAAATGGTATGTTGGCCTTGATAATGAAAGGATTTGGGTACCAAGCAGGGATGTCCTGCTGCAATTAAACAGGGCCTTGGTAAGGCAACAGCTGGAATATTATTTGCAGATTTGGTGTCCTTATCTAAGAAAGAGTGACATGCTGTAGATCAAGCATAGAGAAGGTTTACTAGACTAATTCCTGCAATGGCAGAACAGACAACGAGGTGAGATTGAGTCGGTTAAGATTGTAGTTCAGAAGAATGAGTGTTGGGGGTGGGGAGATATCTCATTGAAACTTATAAATTTCTAACAGGACAGTTGCAGGAAGGATGTTCCCGATGGTTGGGAAGTCCAGAATCAAGGTTCTAAAATACAGGGTAAACTTTTTAGAACTTAGATGAGGAGATTTTCTCAGAGAGTGTTGGGCCTGTGGAATTCATGGAATCATAGAATCCCTATAATACAGAGAGAGGCTATTCAGCCCATTGAATCTGCACACACTGCAATTCCACTCAGTTCCTATTCCTGTAACCCCACGCATTTACCCTGCTAATTCCTCTGATACTCCGATTCATTTAGCATGTCCATTCCATCTAACCTGCACATTTTTGGAGCACCCGGAGAAAACCCACACAGAGACAGCGAGAATGTGGAAACTCCACACGGATAGTAACTTGAGGCCGGAACTGAAGCTGGGGGTCTCTGGCTTGTGAGGCAGCAGTGCTAACGAGTGTGCCACCTTGCTGCCACAAGAAAGACCTTGGAGAGAAAAAAGGGGATCAAAGGATGGCAGGATCAGGCTATTGGGTTGGATAATCAGCCATGATTATTATGAATGGAGGAGCAGGCTCGATGGGTTGAATGGCCCACTCCGGCTTCTATTTGTGCTATAACAGAGGCCTTGGCAATTTCTTGCAGTGCATCCATAGATGGTACACACTGCTGCCACTGTGTTGGTTGAAGAGGGAGTGAATTATTAAGATTGGGCACAACGTGCCAATCAACTGTGCTTAAGTTTCTAGTTAATCGTGATCTCCAGGATGTTAATGGTGTGGAATTTATGTCTGATAATTTTACTGGCTGTTAATAGACAATGGTTAAATCCTGTCATGTTGGAGAAGGTCATTACCTGATATGCACACAGCATGAATGTTACTTATTCTTATCAACCTAAGCCTAAATGCTATCCAGGGCTTACCACATGGAGGCATAGAGTGTTTTATTATGTGAATTGTCATATTGATTACTTCAATCTTTAGCAAGCATCCCACTTCTGACCTATTGATGAATATAAGCCCCCTGATGAAGCAATTGAAGATGGTTGGGCCGAGCACATTATCCTGAGGACTCCTGCATGGTGGTGTTTGTCCTCACAACTGCAACCAATGACAATGCATGAATCAAGAAAGAAAGAGAATGATGGTTCTATTAATCCTAGCTGAATTCACCACTTGTAGCTAGTTTGAAATAGGTAATTGCAGATTGGTGGCACAGTGCTTAGCATTGCTGCCTCACAGCGCCAGGGACCCAGGTTCAATTTAAGCCTTCAGCCCCCATCTGTGTGGAGTTTGCAAATCTCCCCCTGTCAGTGTGGGTTTCCTCTGAGTGCTCTGGTTTTCTCCCACTGTCTAAAGATGTGTGGATGAGGTTGATTGGCCATGCTAAATTTACCCGAGTGTCAGGGGTAAATGAGGATAACAGGAATGAGTGGGATTGTGGTCAGTACCAGACTTGATGTACCAAATGGCCTCCTTATGCACAGTAGGTAGTCTATGATTCTACGATAATGCTAAATATTAATTAGAAAAGTTGATAAAAGATGATGACATTGCTCAGTTCATCAAAAGTCTTTCATTTGACAGGTACATTTCTGTGGGCAACTGTGATCATATTTTTAAGCACTTGAATAAAAATCTGGAGTGCAGGAAGAGCAAACCAAAATATGCATTCAGTAACATTTCAGAAGACCATAGTGAAGAAAAATCAGAACAATCTGTTCATAAATGTAAAGGCAGTTGAAACATTAGTAATAGAGTTGGTGAATGCAGCATTGTAATTTAGTCCAAATTTCACAGGTTAGCAATGGCTCCTTAACTTACATAAATGTTGCCAGGGTGAGAAAAGTGTAGTTATAAGGAGAGATTGGTAAGTTGGGGCTATTTTCCTTGGAACAAAGAAAGCCTAGGGGTGATTTGATTGAGCTGTACAATATTATGAGGGGAAGAGATGGTGTGGACAGCATGAAATTGTTTCCCTTGGCAGAGAAATCTAGAACCAGGGTGCATAGATTCAAGATAAATGGCAGAAGGTGTAGAGAGGACATGAGGAAGAGCTTTTTATGCAGAGAGCGCTGAGTGTCTAGAATTCACTGCTTGAGTTGGTGGTTGTGGCAGAGTCCCTAAGTTCTTTAAAAAGTACATAGATCTGCATGTAAATGCTGTAAGCTACAGGGCTATGGGCCAGATGCAGGAAGGTGGGATTAAAAAGATCACCTGGGTGTCCTTGAGCTGGCATGGATGAGATGGACCAAATCACCTCATCCTGTGCTGTAACTTTCCTAATATTCTATGGTTCTAAAGCAGAGTTAACACTCTACCTTGGTGTAGGAAAGAAAAAAAAATCAACTAGTGTTCAATTACAATCTAAATGAAAGCAAGTTACTATGAACGCTGGAAACAGAAAGATAAAATGCTGGAAGATCTCAGCAGGCCTAGCAGCATCTGTAAGGAGAGAGAACAGCTCACTTTTCAAGTTCAGTTGACCCTTTGTCAAAGCTTTCTCATTTGGTTTCCAATTCCTATCCATTGACATCCTACTGGAAAATGTGTATCTGTGGATGTCAGGTAGGACATGTCTGAACATGAATGTGATGTTCCCAGTGTTTGTGAAAACTCACAACCTGGATTCATCTGCTTTGTAACATCGGAGGTGAACAGTACCTCTTGGTTTATACCTAGCACATGTTGTGTTATTCCCAGTACCTGACAGGTTGTTTCCCGCTGCAGCATCTGATGGATTATTCCCAGCATGTATTACCTTATTGCTCCCAGCTCCTGACCCCGATAGATTATTCTTAATACTTGACAGTTCTTCCCAGTATCTGATAAATTATTCCCAGTATTTGAGGGTTTATTACCAGTTTTTGAGGATTTATTCTCAGGATGTGACAAGCTCTTCCCAGTATCAGAGGAGTTATTCCCAGTATTTGAGGATTTATTCTCAGGATCTGAGGGATTATTCCCAGGATTTGAAGGGTTATTCCCAGTATCTGATGAATTATTTCCAATATCTGAGGGGTTATTCCCGGTGTTTGAGGTGTTATGCCTAGTATCCAATGAATTATTTCCAATTTAGAAAATTGTCAAGATGTAAGACACCAGACTTAAGCAGTATAGATGCCTCCCTTGTGGAGTCCTGATGAGTTCTGGTCCCTTTCTATGGCCGTGGGTTCAGATTGCATCCCAGGTATTTCCATTTTGTGCTTGCTTTGGCAGCACATATACTAAAATTGGAACAATACAGAGAAGATTAGCATGGCCCCTGCATGAGCATGACACGCAAATTCGTGAAGGGTCCCATATTTTAGGGGCAGCACGGTGGCACTGTGGTCAGTACTGCTGCCTCACAGTGCATGGGACCTGCGTTTCATTCCCAGTTTGGGTCACTGTCTGTGTGGAGTCTATACGTTCTCCCTGCATCTGCATGGATTTCTTCTGGGAGCCCCGGCTTCCTCCCACAGTCCAAAAATGTGATGGTTAGGTGGATTGGCCATGCTAAGTTGCCCTTTAATGTCAGAGGATTAGGAGAATAAATATGTGATGTTATAGGGATAGGGCCTAAGTGGGATTGTTGTTAGTGCAGGCTTGATGGGTTGAATGGCCTCCTTTGCACTAGAGGATTCTATTATTCTATGATCAGATGGGTTACTCCCTGATAGATTATTCCCAGTATCTGGATTATTCCCAGTATTTGATAAATTCTTCCCAGTATCTGTTTGGTTATTCCCAACACTTGATCATTTATTCCCTGTACCTGATGGATTATTCCCAGCACCTCATGGGCTCATCTCAGCATCTGAACCATCAACTGAAAGGAGAGAGAGGGCAGGCAGGGAAATAAAATAGATTTTTAACAAATCATAAAATTTGAAGGGCATCCTCAGAATGCATTATTCAAAACAAGTTTCCCTTAATGAATTGTTCGAATGTACACACGTGAAATGGCTTAAGGGCAATTGTTATACATAATGTTAGAACAACCTGAGCAGAAATATTAAAATTGATGACAGCTCTCAGTTTCCTGATCCCATGAACTTCTCTGGGTTTGAAATTAACACTCGAATGGCTGATTGCTAGTGTGCCTGCTGGTTGCCAAATGTTGCTGGTGGGAAGGCTGACAATGCTGTTAAGAGGCTGATTGGTGCAGTTGGAAAAGTAGATAGTGCTGATGGAAATCTCAGTAGTGCTGACAAGCTACCTTATTGTGTTAGAGAATAACCCTGCAGTGCCAGAACTAAGAACTATGCTTCTGAGTTTTATTGAAGATAATTAATATATATATACTGTAACTAACTTTCAATCCCCTTACCCAAACTTTTCCAAAGGTTCACACAATTCAATACAAAGTTTGTAAATTAATTATTAATTGGTTAAGTATGAGGAGGCAGACAGGAGTTATCAATAGTAATAAGTCTAACTTGTCAGTTCCAGCTTTGTGGGGATCCCCAACGGCTTAAGACAGAGTTTGCATCAGAAGCAGAAAAATGCTGGAATTATTCACAAGGTCAGTTCTACCTGTCGGGAAATTTGATGAATTAACATGTTCAGTGCACCCTTGGTCTGAGCTGCATGTTGATGTATTGATGCAGAGTCTACACATGAGAAAGTGGAACTGAAATTCATCTTAGGCTTTTCCGATATATATACGTCGCCAAATTGGCATCCCCTATTTTACCCTGACTTAATCTCTTTTCTATTGAAATCAGAATGTGGCTATGAGGCACATTTTCTCCTCCATGTTTAATTCTATTTAATTTTAAATTGATATCTTCACATTTTCTTTTAGAAAAAACTTGCTGTTCCAACACCCCTACAAAAGTATGAATCAACCAGACCTTTAAATTGTCAATAACAGAAGCTATAAGCACTGTACACATCTTTATATTGTGCAAGTCAATATTGAGCTATTGGCAAAAGAGATCTCAGAAAAAAATAGCTTGTCGTAACATCATAACACTGTCAACCTTCTCTGTACTCTTGCCAACAAACACACTCACTAAAAGGTTGTGAATGTGTGGAATTCACTATCCTAAAAATGCAGTGGATGCTGGGACAGTGAGTAAATTTAAGGAGGAGTTGGAGAGATTTTTTTAAATTGGTAATGGGTTGAACGGTTATCGGGAGAAGGCAAGAAAATGGGAATGAGGAGCATATCAGCTATGATCGAATGGTAGAGTGGGCTCCTTGGGCCAAATGGCCTACTTTTGCTCCTATATTTTATGAATTAATGAAAATATAATTCTTTTAAGGCTGATTGGCAAAGTTATCAGGGAGAGTATGAGAAAACATTGGGGATGGGTAGGCATGGATGGGGTACTCAGAACTTGGACTAGATTGTGGATCATGACTCCTCTGAGATCAGTGAGCCATGACTCATGGGGAAGTTGGCCTGACTTCATGAAAGTTATAGAAGTTTCGGAGATGCCAAGCCCTGCATTGGAGCCAACCAGCATGGACTAAATTGGGTTGAGGACCCATATTTGTTCTGTACACATATAATAAAAGCAAATTATTGTGAATGCTGGAACCTGTAAAAAAAAGCAGAAAATGCTGGAAAATCTTAGCAGATCGAACAGCACCCATGGAGAGAGAATAGAGCTAGTTTTTCAAATCTGGATGACCCTTCTTCAGAGCTGAAGACAAGAGAATTTAGGATGATATTTATATTGGGATGAGTGAGAAGGGGAGGGACAAGGGCTTGACATAGCTATCATAGACAAAAAGACAAAGGAAATGTAAATGACCATGGTCATGGTTAAGAAGGGTGCTGATAGTGGCTATTCACAGATGAGAATGTGTCCATGGTAAAATAAAAATAATCAACTGTGTCAAAAGGACAACCTGAGACATGTAACTGATGTCACTAAGGGAGTGGCAGAAGGGGATGCACTGAGGGGAAAAAGATGGAAAATAAGAAAACAAAATAAATATGGAAGAATTAAACGATGGAAGAATGAAAATAATAAGTTAAATTAAATTAATGGAAATGGGATGAAGTTGGAGGAGAAAGTTCAAGATCTGAAATTGTTGAACTCAATGTTCAGTCCAGAAGACTAGAACATAGAACATAGAACATAGAACATTACAGCGCAGTACAGGCCTTTCGGCCCTCGATGTTGCGCCGGCCAGTGGACCCTCTAACCTAAACTATTCCAATATCATCCATATGCCTATCCACCGAACATTTGAATGCCCCCAAAGTAGGCGAGTCCACAACTGCTGCAGGCAGGGCATTCCACGCCCTCACCACCCTCTGTGTAAAGAACCTGCCTCTGACATCCGTCCTATAACTACCACCTCTTAATTTAAAGTTATGTCCCCTCGTGTTGGTCATCACCATCCGAGGAAAAAGGCTCTCACTATCCACCCTATCCAGTCCTTTGATCATCTTATACGCCTCAATTAGGTCACCGCGTAACCTTCTTCTCTCTAATGAAAATAACCTCAGGTCCCTCAGCCTTTCCTCATAAGGCCTTCCCACCATACCAGGCAACATCCTGGTAAACCTCCTCTGCACCCTTTCCAATGCTTCCACATCTTTCTTATAATGCGGCGACCAGAACTGTACGCAATACTCCAAGTGCGGCCGCACCAGAGTTTTGTACAGTTGTAACATAACCTCACGGCTCCTAAATTCAATCCCTCTACCAATAAAAGCTAACACACCGTACGCCTTCTTAACAACTTTATCAACCTGGGTGCCAACTTTCAAAGAGCTATGTACTTGTACCCCAAGATCCCTCTGCTCGACAACACTATTAAGGGTCCTTCCATTAGCCCTATATTTCATATGCCTGTTATTCCTACCAAAGTGAATCACCTCACACTTATCTGTATTGAATTCCATTTGACTATAAAGTGTTCAATCAGAAGATGAGTTGTTGTTCTTCCAGTGTGCATTGTGCTTGACTAGAACATTGCAACAGACCAAGGATAGACACGGTGGGGTGGAATATTACTACAGGTGCTCTGGTCCACCTTGTTGTCTAATGGGGGGCATACACGCGATGGGTTGTGAGAGGGCTGCTCTTGGATTCTCCCTAAATTGTCTCAAATTTGGTTGTTAATCCATGGATCTATAAACATAGACAGGGATCACGAGTAGAGGTAGGAACATTGGGGTGCTGGCGTGGGCTCATTGGGCCTAAGGGCCTGTTTCCTGTGCTGTTTTGTTCTTTGTTCTTTGTTCTTATTATGAGACTGATTCAAAGTGTCCAGCCAACCTGAAAGTGGGAGAGTTCTTGATCTGTTTTTTGGATGTGTTTTCATGTCCAATTTTACACTTTGTCATTAAAAAATGGCCCAGACTGTTTCTAGCTGCTGCAGGCAGAGGACTGGGCTAATTCACCACCCAGCCTGTAAAGGGTGCTACTGCGCATGTGCAAATGTCTGATTCTACACATGCTTAATAGCAACTGCTGGAGTCTGACAGACAGAGAGCTGTCAGGCCCCTGCTACTGCAGGCAACCTCAACCAGTCCTTTCCCCCCCTACAAAAATTGTAGGGGCTGGCGGTTGATCACAATTCAAGGGCACCAAAACCTTGCCCCCTCCCCCACCACAATTCCCAGGTCGATCATGGGCTTCACCAGATCCCATTGCAGAGCAATACCGGGCTCCCTCCCTCCTCATCTCATCCCATTGCAGAGTGCACTATGGGCCTTACCCCACTTCCCGATTGCCCGCCCCCTTTTTGGCCCAGTCTCTATTGGCCCCACCCCCATAGGTCCCACCTTGGCATTGCCCAGTGGGCAGTGCCAATGTGCCTATTTTGCGTTGACCAGGTGCAGTACCAAGGTGCCAGGGTGGCACTGTCAAGGTACCAGGCCGACACTTTGCAAAGGCAGACTACCTTGCCCTGAGCTTCCCCCGGGGTGAGTCACTGGCCCTTGGTTCCTGGGCAAGGGCAGCAGGATTGTTCCCCGTTTAACAACAAAGGTTTTTTTTTGAAAACACAAAGTTGAAATTCTTGACTTCTTCACCACATCATCTGATACACTCATTTCAGGTAGATTATATACATCCTCTTCATTTTCTGTACTTGGCAAATTCCCTTATAGAAGCAAGTCAACATCTGAGGAATCTAACTTATTGACAGTATAGATCACTTGGTTGTGGTGTTGTGAGACTTCTTACTGTGAAACATCCAGAAATTGCCATTGTTATAGGACAGCAAACATGGTTTGCATGGGACAATCACATAGTAGCCAACAGCATTACCACATTTCAAATATGCAATGTATTTTGTTTTACATTGGCAGCTTTCTGTGGAGATGGGTTTTTTTATTGCTGGGGAAAACCTATCTGGCAGGGCCATAAATGCACATGAGCTTAGACAATTGAGCTTTGAGCTCATTAAAAACATGGAAATTCATATTTATACATATTTAAATAAATTATTCAGCCTGTCACCCATTTCCAGCGAGAGGTTGACCTTGCCGGAAATCAGGCACAATACTGATTTCCCGGATTTTACTCGCCTCCTCAGCCCATTGATGGGGGGTGGGAAGGGGGAGGTGGAGGGGGTGGGGGGGGGGAGGTGAAGGCAGTAAAATTTCACCTGGGGGCATGAAAGCATGGTGGTTGTTAAAATAGCAGGAAGGTATCCTGCGCTGGATGCAACTAAATAGACCAAATCAGGGGAATGTCAGAGATGGAATATGTGAAGATGATAAAGGGGTGGAAATTGGAAGTGAATTTGATACATTTTTCGAGGTTCAAAAGTGAGCATGAATTCATTGATTTACCGGTAAGATTTGTGGAAAGGGACTGTATTAGGATTGGAACAAGGTACAAGCAGAGACAGGCATAACTGGGACTCATGCTGGTGCCCATAGCCACACTTCTTGTTTTGAGAAAGTAAGACAAATTAAAGGGGAAATTATTGAGTGAGAGAACAAGTCCAGCCAGATGGAGGAGAGCAGTAGTGGATAGGGATTGTTCAGGACTCTGTTCAAGGAAGAAGCAGAAATCTTTCAACCCATCCTGTTCTGTAGTCACCAGATTGTAACCCAAGCCTGTTCTACAGCTAACTTTCATTCAGGTGTTCATCCCTGCGCCGGTAGAGAGTATGGGTGAATACATGATGGGTCTTCAATATCCAGAATACCCACACGATCATCATCCAAGTGGAGTGGGTGCTGGAGTTGATGGGCTGGCTGTCACTGGGCCTCTTCCTGTTATTTCTGGCACAGCTGAAAGGGAGAGGTAATAGTCAGTGATTGGTTATATAGTCATCCAATTATCGTCAGATGACCGATGTGCTGTTGGTGGTCCCTCACTGGCTTGCAAGACGGAGGTCTCACTTTCAGCAAAGGTGCAGCCTCAGTTCTCATCATCCAGTTCTGCTACATGTTCTTCATACTGTCTGAGGGTCTTGAGCCCAGGCATCCCTCTCCAGCTCGGGATCTCTCTCTTTTGTTGGATGTGATCTTGTCCGACATAAAGGACGATTGACATTCTCTGAGCAGGATGGATACCAAAGTAGATGATGCCCTCTGTGGCACTGCGACAGTCTTAACAGGGATCTTGGCTTCATGTCACACTATCTGTAACCCCCATGACTTGCCTAGGTTAGCAAAAAACCTCACTTACTGTGCTATCTGGAGACAATACACATCTCTCTAACCTGTGCTCAGTGCTCCTTCCACTCACATTGTTAGCCACTTTAAGACTTGAATAGCAGGTTAGATGTAAGGATTCACATTCTAATCAGCAATCTGTAAACTGTCTGTGCTGATATGTGTGTTGATGCAGACCAGAACACCTCATTCGCCTGATGAAGGCACAAAGGCCGAAAGCTAGCAAGTTTACTATCACATAAATCGGTTGGATTTAAAATTGGTGTTGTCAGACCTCTTACTGACCTTTGCAACAGCAGAGGTCATGAACTCAACAGAATGTGAGAAGAGATGAAGATGCCAAAGTGCATGTGAGAGAATTAGTGATGGTGTCCCTTTAATGGTAGTGTGTGAGACTCCTGTGGACTGTAATCCTGTGAATGCCTGATGGTCTTGAGAGAGTGAGAGTTGAGAGTAAAGAGAAGATTGACTTACTCTGGCAGAGTGAAGGAGATCTGTTCCAGTGTAAGTGCTGTTCTATATAATAGAAGGGGCCTGTCAACAACTCTCACCCCCAGTTCTACCAAACAACCAGGACGTTTACAAACTGCTGAATTTTAATGATCTTCTAAACAAGCAGCAATCATCAGTTGCATTACATTAAGATATTGTCTTCTGACATTACTTTGAGTTGTTATGCAAATAACTGTGTGATATTTGTAATCAAAAGGTCATAAAGTGGAGAAAAAGCAATTGTTGTCTGGTCTTTAACCAGACCGCTTCTATTGATTCATTTGCAGAAGTTAGTGGATGTTATAAATAGTGTAATTTTGAGCCTAGGTTTTCCCTGTATCATTAAAAATAATATATAGTGAGCCTTTTATCATATTTGAAAAACTCCTCACATGCTCTTCCTGCAACAGGTAGTGGTCCTCTTCTGAGGATGTTGGCACTGACCACCCTGGTGGTCAGCTTCCAAACTGGCATAAATTTGATGGATTTTTTTGCCATCACTGAATCCCAAAACATGTGCATTAATAGGCCAAATCAAAACATTGAATATGAGCTGAAAAGTGGACGAAGGGTTTGGAAACCTGCCCTGCCAGCCAGACAGAAATGTGCCATTTTCTCTCAACCACCACATTTAGGTTAGGATACTCTTATGTCGGGTGCCCTGCCAGCGAGAATATGGCACTCAGCCAAAACTCCACTCACAACAGTGGATAAGGTAAGGTGGGAGTATTCCAGCCTTACTCTCTGAAGTGGAAAATTCCACCTCAGGTGGCCATGAGTTTCAGATTGTCACCAGTACCATGGAGAAATTCTTTATCTAAATCAGTTGTTATGGCTAGAATTTTCTGATTGTTCTCATTGGCAGGATTAGCTGGCTCTGTAATGATGAATTTCTGATGTGGGTTTCTCAACAGCACAGGATGCATAGAATGGGAAACTCTGTTGACAGTGCAGTCATTCAATGCTGCACGGGGTGGGGAGATTCCTGCTCCCCTTCACCTTACATTTATGCTTCATTCATTGAATATGTGCTTAAGTGTAAAGGATGACTTGAATCCTGCTGAGGCACCTCCTTCAATCATGGTGCCAAACTGGAGATGCGAGGGTTAGACTATTAATCCAGAATCTCAGTTAATGTTCTGGGGACCCCGGTTCAAATCCCACCACGGCAGATTGGGTAGTTTGAATTCAAAACAAAAATCTGGAATTAAGAATTTACTGATGACCATGAAACCATTGTTGGAAAAGCCCATCTGGTTCACTAACGTGCTTTAGGGAAGGAAATTTATCGTCCTTACTTGGTCTTGCCTACATGAGACTCTAGAGTCATAGCAATGTGATTGACTCACAACTGCTTGTTGAAGTGGCCCAGCAAGCCATTCAATTTCAAGGGCAACTAGGGATGGGCAATAAATGCCGGTCCAGCCAGTGATGCCCAAATTCCAAAAACAAATTAAAAAAAACAGTTTGGAAAGATGGAAGCAAACCCTGCAGGCAATTTCACTTTAAGTACAAAAGATTCACTCTTAAATCACAAAGTCTTATATTTATTCAGCAGCTTAAATGTTGCACTTTTACATGAAATGTGTGGTTTAATTATAATTAGCAAACTCTTTGTAGCTATATTATAAAAATCACAGTGTAATCAAGACATGGAAGTGTCCTGATTGTGCATCTTGTTCTGTTTAATTTTATTTCTAGTTATCACTTTAAAACTTGCTTTGAAAATCATCTGGCAATATTCTAATACACATGTTTGATCAGTCATTACCGATGGCATCAAAGAAAATCCTAATTAATTAGGAATTCAGAGTGAAAAAAAATGGGTTGAAATTAATGCATTTTAATATATCCCAGAAGTAATTTATTTATTAATGATACTGCAGAGAAGAATGTAAATTATGCAAATATTTGCATTTCTTCAGAAGATCTATGGTCATTGGATACAATAGTACAGCACCATATTTTGTGGCTGCGGTAACTGTGAAACTAGCAGTGATCACCATTGTCACTGGGTAATCGAGACAGCAAGCACCAGCATCCACACATGCAGAGTTGAAAAATAACATCGGAAATCAGTGTCCAATTTGGCCTATTGCGACAAAAGCTTAACATAATCAGCAACCACTCACAGATTTGGTATTCAAACAAATAACAGGCATGAATTTGCGGATATTGTATCATGAGGTAATACATTGAGGAAGCTTTAAATCACAATGCTGATCTATTATACAGGCGGTAAGGTGGTATAGTGGCCAGCACTGCTGCCTCACAGCGCCAGAGTTCAATGTTGGCCTTTGTGGAGTTTGCACATTCTCCTTGTGTCTGTGTTGGTTTCCTCTGGGTGCTCCAGTTTCCTCCCACAGTCTAAAGATGTGCAGGTTAAGTAGATTGGCCATGCTAAATTCCCCTTAGTACAAGGAGATTAGCAGGGTGAATTTAATTATGGGGGTAGAGTCTGGGTGATATTGTTTTCGGTTCAGTCTTGATAGGCTGAATGGCCTCCTTCTGAATCATAAGGATTCTATGATCGTTCTATTCTATCATCATTAAACAATAACTTTACTATATATAGGTAAGCAAAGATACAGGTCTACCAACTTCCAGGCTCACACTATGTAGTTCCACATACCCAGACCCATATCCTAAGGTCAATCATCTGAGATTCACGTGCTCCATTCATGTGGTCTATGTCATGCCCAGTCATGAGGATCATGTGACTCATGAATGATCAGCTCTTAAAGGGACAACGTTGCCATAGTGGAACTATTAGATATCCATTGGCAAGCCAGAGAAAGTTAGTGCCTGCTCTTCTAGTTTAAGTCAATGAGATGTTCAGTCTTAAGTTTCTAGCAAGCAATCATCTTGTTTCCCATCAACTCTGGTTAAAGAGAAATTCAAACACTCAGTGATCAATTAAAGTAAATTATGTCACAAGAATTCTGCAGTTTTCACTGCACAAGAAATAACAGAAGCAAACATTACTAAATAATATCATCTTACATGAATACTTTATTTCATAAAACATGATAAAACACAGTCACATGTAGGGGCAATTTTGTGCCAGGTTTTGCTGTGGTGACATGGACACAAAATGCCATGAAAATTGAGAAATGAGATTCTTACTGCTAAGATCTTATTCCTGATTTTCCCTCCCCCTGGCTGGTGATGTAATGAAGTTCCCACCCAGAAGAGCAAAAACATCATTCCAATGAATGTCACTAAATTTAAATGATTAAAGGGCATCCTCTCCATATGTTTCCCTCTCACTAGATATTCTTTACATCATGTCAGCAATGTTCGCAACAGCTATTTAAGAACATGAAGCAGTTTAGTGTACCCATCCAGAATGCCAACGCAAGTGTAGCCCCCAGAGGGAGAGGAACATGCCTGGGCAATGCCTCTAACATTGTACTTGGCACATATTGGCACTGTCAGATACCTGTGCCTACTTAGCAATGCCAGCCTGCATCAAACTGTGTAGGGGACAATGCCAAGTGCTCTAAGAAGCCCATTTGCGTGGGTTCCCATTATGTGTGATGGGGTGTGGGAGAGGAAGAACACCGAGGCTCTTGAAGGGAGGACTTGGCAGTGACGAGGGAGTGGGCAACTAGGAGGGAGTCTGGCAGTGAATGGGGGTAGGGGAGCAAACACTGGTAATATTTCCATGAGAGACCTAGCTATTAGGTGGTGGGGCGAGGAAATAGCCCCCAGTATATTTGTAGTGGGGGAGACAAGGGTAAGATCAGATTGAGGTGCATTTTAAAGATCTCTGTGGGACTTGCCTGCTCTATCAGTTCCTGCCCTGCCAGATTGATGGTGTAAACCACACTCCACAATTTCTTTTTATTAGAGCGGCTCACCATATAATCTAAATATTCAATAGTGCATCTGGAGCGGCACACACCAGTTTTCAGTCAGAGCCTGACAAATTATGGCAAATTTCCACTCATAGTTTAGGCTAAAATTCTCAAAAGAACTTTCCTTTTGTCCATAAAACATGATCTGAGAAAGCTACAGATCTCCAGAATTCATTCTGATTTCTCCTCAGTGTTCCAACTATTCTCAGAGTACGGAATTTAATGAGAATACTTCCATTATCATTTGGTTAATCAATAATCCAACATTTCTTTCAAGACTTCATGACTGTGGACTCTTCATCCCCTTGTCCTGACTTTGGACATACATAGAATACTTTTCCCAGTCTGCTGCCATAACTTCTGCATAAATCTTTCCAAGTTAACTGTTTAAATTGACTGTTTTATGGTACAAGTTCAACTGCCTTTCACAGTGAGGCTACTATGCATTTCTTCCTCTAGCTTCAGGCTAGGCAAACTTCCAGATTTTACCTCTTTAGCTCACTGCAAGTTTCCACATGAATTGAATTCCATGAGAAAAACCTAGAAAAATTAAAAACGACAAAGCTTCTAACCCCACAGTCCATCTCCACAATAATGTGACAAACTTGGATGTTCCAGTTAGAAATACAAACTATCTTTTATGAATGCATCCTTTCATTCTGTGACTCATATCAATAAATTATGTTGCTAATGGAGACTACAACTGCTTTTCCAGGTATTTCTGTTCTTGTCAAGAAACTCTATTGTTTACAACAGCCTTTAACTTATTTTTCATCTGGGAACTACATAAATAATTAAAATCTTTATCAAAATAAACGCAGATCTTCTGGCTCAATTACAATCCAAAAGACAGGTCAACCATGTTCAATTTTCACCGTTCTATCCTGACCTTGTAAAGTAAACCTACAGTACCATTTAATCATAACGAACTTCAAGCTTGTGACCATATAAACAAGTCATAATCCCTCAAGCTTTCTTTGACATTTAATAACATCATGTCTGATCTGATATTAACTTTAGATCTGCATCCTGTCTACCCCCAATAACCCATAATACACTTGCACACTTGAAGAATAGGGTGCTAGATTGGACTAGGAACTACAGGGACTGGGAACATCTGGAATGTGGTGCTTATTCAAGGAGCAGCTGCTGGAGTCCTTGATAATATGTCCCTGTCAGGCAGGGAGAAATGGCGAGTAAGAGAGCCTTGGTGTACGAAAAAGTTGATTGCTGGTTAAAAGAAAAAGGAGGCTTATGTCAGGAAGGCTTGAAGGCTCAGTAGTGCAATGATACTATAGATTACCAGGAAGGAGAAAAAGTGAATTGAGGAGAGCTAAGAGGGGACACGAGAAATTTGCTGATAGGATTAAGGAGAATCCTAAAGCTTTCTTTCGATATGTTAAGAATAGAGATTGGTTAGGCAGATTAGGGCCAGTCATAGAAGCAGTGGGAAGTTGTGCGTGGAGCCTGAAGAGATTGGGAGGCACTGAATAAATATTTCTCTTCGGTATTCACGCAGAGTGCTGGAAATGTAGTATGGAGAGCACTGAGGTACAGGGTTGCAAATTGGGGAGTATTGTAGTGATAGGGAGGATGTGTTAGAAATTCTCGAGGGTTTGAAGTTGGATAAGTCCCCTGGGCGGACGGGATTTACCCTAGGATTCTCTGGGAGGCAAGAGAGGAGATTGCAGAGCCTCTGGCTCTGATCTTCAGGTCCTCGTGGTTACGGGTGTGGTTCCGGAGGACTGGAGGATGGCGAATGTGGTCCATTGTTTAAGAAGGGGAAGAGAGACCTTCCTGGGAATTATAGGCCAGTGAGTCTTACTTCTGTGGTGGGCAAGGTATTGGAGAGAATTATTAGGGATAGGATTTATAGTTATTTAGAGAGAAAGAATTGATTGGAAGTCAGCAGTTTCGTGAAGGGTATATGCCTACTAACCTCATGAGTTTTTGAGAAAGTGACCAAGAGGTGGATGGGGTAAGGCGGTTGATGTAGTATATAGGACTTAGTAAGGCTTTGATAAGGTGGCCCATGGAAGACTTCTACAGAAAATGCAGATGTGTGGAATAGAGGGTGATTTAGCTAATTGGATTAGAAATTGGCGGCAGATAGAAGAGAGGGTGGTGGTGATGGAGATTTCTCGGGAGTTCGGTACGAGTGGTGTGCCTCAGGGGTCTGTTTTGGGGCCCCTGCTGTTTTATTTTTATAAATGACAAAAAACAACAAAACAAAAAAAAAAAACAATGATTGGACAAGTTGCAGAGCTGGCCGAACAAAAAAAAAAAAACACCAACAAAAAAAAACAAACCAAAAAAAAACACAAAACCAAAACACAAAAAAAAACAACACAAAAAACCCACCACACAAAACCACCCCACAACACCCCAAAAAAAAAAAAACAAACCAACCAACACAAAAAACAAAAACAAACAAACAAAAAAAAAAACAAACCCAAAAAACACACAACACACAAAAAAAAACAACAAACACAAAAGTGATTAGGGAGGGAATGCCCTGCCTGCAGCTGTTGTGATGCGCCAAGTTTGGTGGCGTTTAAGAGGTAGTTGATAAGTATATGGATGAGAAGGGATGGTTTAGTTGGAGGGGCATTGCTTTTTATTTTGGTCGGCACAACATCGAGGGCCGAAGGGCCTGTTCTGTGCTGTATTGTTCTATGTTCTATGTTCTATGTTCTATACCAAAAATCACTTCTGCATTAAAAATATCCAATGGCTGTGCATCCGCCGCTTTTTGAGAAAGACAGTTCTTTTTTTTTTAATTCATTCATCAGACGTGGACATTGATGGCTGGTCAACATTTATTGCTGATCCCTTGATGCTCTTGGGGAAGTGGTGGTGAACAGCCTGCTTGAATCACTGTAGTCCACGTGCTGTGGGTTGACCCACAATAAGAAGTCTCACAACACCAGGTTTAAGTCCAACCAGTTTATTTAATAGTAATCCCACAAGCTTTTGGAAATGGTGTTCCTTCGTCAGTGTGTGGATGATGAGACTTCTTACTGTGTTACCCCTGTCCAACGCTGGCATCTCCACATCATTGACCCATAATGCCATTGAAGAGGGAATTCCAGGATGTTGCAGGATGTCCAGTAACTGTGAAGGAATAGTGATGTATTTCCAAATCAGGATGATGAGTGGCTTGGAGGGGAACTCACAGGTGGTGGTATTTTCCATTAATCTGCTGCCCTTGTCCTTCCAGATGGAAGTAGGTTGTGGGTTTGGAAGGTGTAGATAGGACATAGAGCAATTTGCCAGACAAAATAAGCCTCGTGATTGTTTTAATTGAGTGACCCATTATGTTCAAACAGTGACCCCTAGTTCGAGATTCTCACACAGGAAGAAATATCCTCTCCACATTCACCGCATCAAGACCGCTCAAGGAGCTGATTTGTCCTGGAAGTATTGGATGCCTTCTTGGCGGCATCTTCCAAAATTCTAAAGATTCTGGAGCAGTTCCTATAGACTGAAGGGCAGCACATGTAACCTCACCATTTAAAAAGGGAGGAAGAGGAAAGGGGAGAACTACAGGCCACTTAGCCTAACATCAATAGAACATAGAACATAGAACATTACAGCGCAGAACAGGCCCTTCGGCCTTTGATGTTGCGCCGACCAATTAGGAAAAAGCAATGACACTCCAACCTAAACCATTCCCTTTTCGTCCATAAAATTATCTACTAACCTCTTAAACACCACCAAACTTAGCGCATCTACAACTGCCGCAGGCAAGGCATTCCATACCATAACCACCCTCTGGGTAAAGAACCTACCTCTGATATCCGTCCTATAACTACCACCCCTTAATTTAAAGCTATGTCCCCTCGTGCTAGCTTTCTCCATCCTAGGAAAAAGGCTATCACTGTCCACCCTATCTAAACCTCTAATCATCTTATATGTTTCAATAAGGTCTCCTCTTAGCCGCCTTCTTTCTAACGAAAACAACCTCAAATTCCTCAGCCTCTCTTCATAAGACCTGCCCTCCATACCAGGCAACATCCTGGTAAACCTCCTCTGTACCCTCTCCAATGCCTCCACATCTTTCTTATAATGTGGGGACCAGAACTGCACACAATACTCCAAGTGCGGCCGCACTAGAGTTTTGTACAGTTGCAATATGACGTTGCGGCTCCGAAATTCAATCCCCCTACAAATAAAAGCTAAGACTCCGTATGCCTTCTTAACAACCTTATCGACTTGATTGCCAACTTTCGGGATCTATGCACATATACACCAAGATCCCTCTGTTCTTCAACACTATTAAGAGTCCTACCATTAGCCCTATACTCTACACATTTGTTATTCCTGCCAAGGTGAATTACCTCACACTTTTCCACATTAAACTCCATTTGCCACCTCTCGGCCCAGCTCTGCAACTTGTCCAAGTCTCTCTGCAAACTATAACACCCCTCTTCACTATCTACCACTCCTCCGACTTTGGTGTCATCCGCAAATTTACTAATCCATCCTTCAATACCCTCATCCAGATCATTTATAAAAATTACAAACAGCAGGGGCCCCAAAACAGTTCCCTGAGGTACACCACTTGTAACCGAACTCCACAATGAATAACTTACATCAACCACCATCCTCTGTCTTCTATCAGCTAGCCAATTCCTAATCCAGTTAGCTAAATCACCCTCAATCCCATACATCTGCATTTTCTGCAGAAGCCTTCCATGGGCCACCTTATCGAACGCCTTACTAAAGACCATACATACTACATCAACTGCCTTACCTCCATCCACCTCTTTGGTCACTTTTTCAAAAAACTCAATAAGGTTAGCAAGGCATGACCTACCCTTCACAAAACCATGCTGACTATCCCCAATCAATTCATTTCTCTCTAAATAACTATAAATCCTATCCCTAGTAATATTGGGGACGATGCTGGAATCTATCATAAAAAAACGTGATAATGGAACATTTGGAAAGCATTGATGGGATTGGACAAAGCCAGCATATGTTTATGAAAGGCAAACCATGCTTAACAAATCTATTAGAGTTTTTTAAGTATGGAACTAATAGGGAGAACTGATGGATGTGGTGGATTAGGCTTTCAGAAGACTAAGATTGCTCATAAGAAGTTAGTGGCAAAATTAAAGCACAAGGGATGGGATGTAACCATCGAGAATTGATGGACAGACATAAATCAGAGTGGGAGTAAACAAGTCTTATTCCATGTTGCAGGCAATGACTAGTAGGATACCTCAGGGATCAGAGCTTGAACCTTTCATGGCATATATAAATGGATGAGGGAATGAAATGCAACATTTCTGAGTTTGCTGATAGCACAAGATCAGGCAAAATTATGAAGAAGATGCAAGAAGGCTACAAGAAGGTTGAATGGGTGGGCAAATACTTGGCAAATGCAATATAATGAGGCTAAATGTGGAGTTATACACTTCAGCGTGAAAAACAGAAAGGAAGAGTACTATTTAAATGCTGACAAATTGGGAATTGTGAATATTCAAAAGGATCTAGAAGTCCTTGCCCACCTGTCAATGAAAGTAGAAAGGCAGATGCAGCAAGCAGTTAGGAAGACCAACGGCATGTTGTCCTTCATTGTAAGAGGACTTGAGTTGAGAAGTAGAGATGTCTTACTGCAGTTACACAGGTCATTTATGAGGCTGCATCTGGAGTACTGAATGCAGTTTTGGTGTTCCTACCTAACAAAGGATATACTTTCCATGGAAAGAGTGTAGCAAAAGTTTACCAGACTGAGTTGGAGTTGGCAGAATTGACATATGAGCAGAGATTGATTCACTAGAATTTGAAAGATGAGAGTAGACCTGATTGAAATGTATAAAATTCTAACAGAGCTGGACAAACTAGATGCAGGGAGGATATTTTCTCTGGTTGGGGAATCTAGAGCCAGGGAACACAGTCTCAGATTAAGAACTGAGATGAGAAATGATTTCTTCACTTCAAGGGTAGTATAATATGTATAAATGACTTGGAAGAGGGAGAAAGTGGTCTGATTAGCAAGTTTGCAGATGACACAAAGATGGCTGGACTTGCAGATAGTGAAGAGCAGTGTCGGGCATTACGGCAGGACATAGATAGGCTGGTAGATTGGGCAGATAGATGGCAAATGGAATTTAATCCTGATAAATGTGAGGTGATGCATTTCAGGAGAAACAATGTAGGGGGAGTTACATGATAAAGGGTAGACCTATTAAGAGTATAGAAACGCGAAGGGACCTGGAGGCACAGGTGCACAAGTTTTTGAAAGTGGTAGAATAGTTGGAGAAGGTTGTGAAGAAAGCTTATGGTACACTAGCCTTTATAGGAAGGGGTATAGAATACAAGAGCTAGCGTTTAATGGTGCAGTTGTATAGAATATTGGTTAGACCTCATTTGGAATACTGCGTCCAGTTCTGATTGTCTTGCTACCAGAAGGACGTGGACACCCTGGAGAGAGTGCAGAGGAGGTTTACTAGGATGCTGCCTGCTATGGAAGGTCTGGATTACGAGGAGAGGTTAGGCAAATTGGGGTTATTTTCTTTAGAAAGACAAAGACTGAGAGGAGATCTAGTAGAGGTGTACAAGATTATGAAGGGTATAGATAGAGTAAACAGTGGTAAGCTTTTTCCTAGGTTTGAATCAAGTATCACAAGGGGCCACGGGCTTAGAGTGAGGGGGGCAAGGTATAATTTGGATATTAGAGGGAGATTTTTCACACAGAGGGTTGTGGGGGTGTGGAATGCACTGCAAGTAAGGTGGTGGAGGCAGGCATGCTGGAGTTATTTAAGAGATACTTCCATAGGCACATGAGCTGAAGAGGGATGGAGGGATATGGAAGACACATTTAAATAGGGATCATGAGCCTTGGGACGTTCCTGGGAAATTGCGTAAGTTGTGCATGTTATTGATGTATTTCTCTTTTATCTTACAGATACTTCAGTCCGTCTTGTTGTCCAACAAGGGGATTAGTAAATTTGCAGATGACACTAAAGTCGGTGGAGTGGTAGATAGTGAAGAGAGGTGTTATAGTTTGCAGAGAGACTTGGACAAGTTGCAGAGCTGGGCCGAGAGGTGGCAAATGGAGTTTAATGTGGAAAAGTGTGAGGTAATTCACTTTGGCAGGAATAACAAATGTGTAGAGTATAGGGCTAATGGTAGGACTCTTAATAGTGTTGATGAACAGAGGGATCTTGGTGTATATGTGCATAGATCCCTGAAAGTTGGCAATCAAGTCGATAAGGTTGTTAAGAAGGCATACGGAGTCTTAGCTTTTATTGGTAGGGGGATTGAATTTCGGAGCCGCAATGTCATGTTGCAACTGTACAAAACTCTAGTGCGGCCGCACTTGGAGTATTGTGTACAGTTCTGGTCCCCGCATTATAAGAAAGATGTGGAGGCATTGGAGGGGGTACAGAGGAGGTTTACCAGGATGTTGCCTGGTATGGAGGGCAGATCTTATGAAGAGAGGCTGAGGGATTTGAGGTTGTTTTCGTTAGAGAGGAGGCGGCTAAGAGAAGACTTTATCGAAGCATATAAGATGATTAGAGGTTTAGATAGGGTGGACAGTGATAGCCTTTTTCCTAGGATGGAGAAAGCTAGCACGAGGGGACACAGCTTTAAATTAAGGGGTGATAGTTATAGGACGGATATCAGAGGTAGGTTCTTTACCCAGAGGGTGGTTAGGGAGTGGAATGCCCTGCCTGCGGCAGTTGTAGATGCGCCAAGTTTGGTGGCGTTTAAGAGGTTAGTTGATAAGTTTATGGAAGAGAAGGGAATGGTTTAGTTTGGAGGGTCATTGCTTTTTTATAATGGTCGGCGCAACATGGAAGGCCGAAGGGCTTGTTCTGCGCTGTAATGTTCTATGTTCTATGTTCTATACACGCAATGGGTCATGACAGGGCTGCTCTTGGATTTTTCGAGAGTAGCCTAGTGTTTCACGTCATTAGTGTACGCTTAAACTGGACCAGTAGATGGGCAACATGACAGCTCAGTGACTATCGCTGTTGCTATGCATATACAGGGAGTTGGGCCTTTATCTGTGGGAGTAGGCGCATTCTGCCCGTGCTTGCGTGGGTTTTCTCCAGGTGCTCTGGTTTCCTCCCACACCCCAAAAATGTGCTCTTAAGCTGATTGGCAAAACAAATTGTCCCTAAATTGTCCCCCCAATTTGGTTCCAATGCAGATTTCCATAAACATAGACAAGGATCATGGGTGGAAGTGGAAACGTTAAAATGGTGCTGGGAGCTTGTTGGGCCGAAGGGCCTGTTTCCTGTGCTGTGTTGTTCTTTGTTCTTTGAATCTGTTGAATTCTCCACTAGAGAAGGCTGCGGAGGCCAATTCACTGAATATATTCAAAAAACTGATAGATACATTTTTTGATTTTAATTGTATGAAAGGGTATGGGGAGGAATATGGCATTGAGATGGAGGAACAGCCATGACCATATTAAATGGCAGAAGGAGGCAAATGGCCTCTTCCTGCTCCTTAGTTTCTATGTTATAATCCTATCACGTCATACTTTTTGAAACTCGTGGATACTCAAGTGGGTTATCATATTACATAGGGATCATTTGCAGTCTGGAAACAAATGGCACGGGTTAGTTTTTGTTTAACATTCAGCTTCTGCTGAAGTGATCAGTTGAAATTCAGAGCTGCTGAATGCTTTACTGTACACTCTGCTGAACAGGTTCCTTTGTTTTAGCTTTAGTCTCAGCTAAATGAGGATCATTTATTTGATGACTGCAATTGATCTATTAATAGCACATAGAACATAGAACAATACAGCACAAACAGGCCCTTCGGCCCACGAGTTCCGCAGACCACATTTACCAATCCACAGACCTATCTATATACCCCTATCCTATTCGTTTCCATATACTCATCCAGGAGTCTTTTAAAAGACCCCAGTGAGTTTGCCTCAATAACCTCCGACGGCAGCCGATTCCATTCACTCACCACCCTCTGAGTGAAAAATTTACCCCTAACATCTCCTCTGTATTTGCTTCCCTGCAACTTAAATCTGTGTCCTCTCGTAGTGACCATTTCAGCTCAGGGAAATAGTCACTGAGAGTCCACCCTATCTATTCCAATGTGAGAACAGCAACAGAGTGACAGCTGTAGGAATGAAGCTGCAATATTATGTCACAAGTACAGAAAGAGTTTGAGTTTCTTGCATTTTCGCTACCTCAGGATTGATGCCCCAAAGTGTTTTTTTCCTAGTCAATGATGAACTTTCACAGTGTATTTCTCTGTTTTAATGATTATGAGTTTACACTCTTTGAATCAGCCCACTATAAAATATAAAATTATTATTCTTCTTCAATGACTGAGAGCAAAACGATTTTTCTCAGGTGATTTTGGAGGAGAGTGGAGGTGGAGCAGGGAGGAGATGATGATGTAATGGTAACATCATTAGATTAGAAATCCAGAAGGCCCAGCTGGTGTCGAGGGTTCAAATCCCACCTTGGCTGCTCAGTTGATGGAATTAAAATTTAATTAGTAATCTGGAAATAAAATGTTAGCATCAATAATAGTGACCATGAAATGATTGTTGTAAAATTTTATCTGGTTCCTTTTAGAGGAGGAAATCTGCCATGCTAATGTGGTCTGACCTACTTCTAACTTGACACACAGTAATCAGAGAATCATAGAATCCTTACAATGAAAAAGAAGACCATTTGACCCATCGAGTCTGCAGTGACAATATTCCCACCCAGGTCCTATCCCTAGTAATGTGGTTGACTCTTAACAAGCCTATGGTGCAATAATCCTCTAATTTCAAGGGTAGCTAGGGCTGGAAAGCAAATGCTTGCTTTGCCAGCAATGCCTACGTGCCATGAAAGAAATAAAAATAAAACTGATTAGTCCATATGTGTGGTTAAAACAGGTATTGAGTTTTTTCTAAATGTTTGCATTAACTGCTAACAGCAACTTCGTCTCGTAGAACGATCAACTGTTTTAGCTATGAGATAAAGAGGTCAGAATAAAAAAAATTCATCAAGAGCCAAGACCGTAGTCTCAGGCGTATGGTTAAAATATTTACACTGATCCATTTATATAATCTGATGCTAAAAGGAAAACTGCAAAGTGGTTTGCATCAAAAGTGCAATATCAGTTAAATTGAATCTAAAGGGCAAGTATATATTAAGAAGACAATTTAAAAAAAACATAACTGCATGATAGATTGTACCTTAAAGGGCAGCCTTAAAGATCTGCCTCTCTCAGTGCATAGATTTTCATGATCTTCATGACCATTCAGTTAGACCATGGCTCCTCCAGTTGTGATTTCAACTCTCCTGTCTGTCCTCATAAACCTTAACTTCCTTTCTATCAAAGGTCTAGCTGTACGGATGGCATAATGGCAGAGTGGTAATCACTGGTACTTCACAACGCCAGGGACCCGGATTCAATTCTTGGCTTGGGTCACTGTCTGTGTGGAGTTTGCACATTTTCCCTGTGTCTGCATGGACTTCTTCCAGGTGCTCCGGTTTCCTCCCACACTCCTATGATGCGTGGGTTAGGTGGATTGGTCGTGCTAAATTGACCCTTATGTCAGGGGGGTTAGCAGAGTAAATATGTGAGGTTACAGGAATAGGGCCTGGGTTGGATTGTGGTTGGTGCAGACTCGATGGGCCATTGTCGGGATTCTCAGATTCTGCCCATGAATCATAAAATTTACCTCAGGTAAATGATTGGGAAGAATTTTTACACACCACACCTTAAGTTAATTGTCATTTGGTTCAATAGGGACTAAACCACAAATTTATGCTTAATCTTTGAAGAGTTTGATTCGGCATGTTGACCTCCTTTGTCAATCTGGTGACAAAAGTTGTGACAAATAAGAGAATGTTCCTGTGAAATACATGAATAGTTGGCCGGTATTGAAGACTGATGATTTTAAATTATTTTTTTTAAAAAAGACATTTAAAAATTTATTAATTTATTGTGATGTTTTTATATCCACAAATATCTTAACCCTTATGTCTTTCTGCTCCACTTAACATTTTATAATTTAGTGTATGTTCTTCCCTTCAAAATATATTACTCACATTTTTATATGTTAAACAGTTAGATGTCCTCTCTACCAGCCAAAATACCCATGAGAAGGAAGTTTCCTCTTCATTGTCAAAAACACTGCCCATTTAAGTGACACATGAAAACCTTGCGACAATAAGGAATTAAGAAATGCTGGAGTCTGTGATGTATTGTACAGTGTTAGTGAGAACTAAATGTTTATTGCTCACCTTTGACTTCTCCAGGTTGAAATGGAAAGATACGATCTTAAATTTAGAAGAATAATTGACAGAGTCTTATCAGGCCAGTGGAGGCAGCTTTGGATGGGATGGGGTGGAGGTTGTGGGGTTTTTTCAAAGTTTGATCCCACTTTGGAACTAGCTGGAGACAAGGTATCATGGATACTGACAACATGACCCATGGAAGCAGGAAACCAATTATGGCAACTAAGGGTCCACCTAAGGGCCTTTTCCAAAGCATTCCCTCAAATTCTCAATATTGGACAGGTCCCTTCTTAGGTTGAAGGCCCACCAACAGCAGACTGAGAGGCCATCAGATCTTTCTCTCAATTGTCCTCTCATGGAGCTGCTGTGTTGACAACTCCATAACCAAGGCTACAAGTAGTTCTGTGGAAGAAACTCCCCCTCCATACTGATGTCCCTGGGAGCTGTGACCATTCCTTATCTTTAAGTTTGAACAGATGTCAGACAGCGCCTCCATGTTGAAACCCCTCATGGCCTCCTACCTGGGTCAACAGCACCTACCTCCCTGGTACAACTAGAACATAAGCATTAGGAGCAGGAGTAGGCCATCTGGCCCCTCGAGCCTGCTCCATTATTCAATAAGATCATGGCTGATCTTTTCATGAACTCAGCTCCACTAACTGCTGGCTACCCAGTGCTACAGGCTCTTTGATGGCACTCCTCATCACAAGAAGCCACTAACAGTAGTATAGAGGTAGCCTGTTAACTGTCTGCCATCTGAAAGAATCCAGCTGTTGGTGCAGATTTGACCCAAGTTGGGTCAGGACCTGGAAATGAACACAAAACCTGAATGTTTAAATGTACATAAGATTCCATCATTAGATCATAATTAGAATGCAAACAAGGAGTGATCAATATGCAATTTGACACAGCAACACTTTCCCCCACTATTTTCTCTTCAGAGCCACTAACCAATACATCTAATCTCCTGATGGAAATAACCAGCTGTCATCAAAATCTCATAAAAGACAAAGATAAAAATTACTTGCAGAACTCCATCGCAACTGGAGTTAAAACTCTCTGGTCAGAGTTTTTGCTCCCATGTTGGGTGTGTTGAGGTGAAAAATTTCCGGTCTCTGAGAACCCAAATCGGAAAGGATCTGCATATAGTCAGTTTGGGTTTGCGGGGGAGAGGGGGGTGGGGACGGAAGGGCTCCCAGAATCCCAGAAACATTTTCAAATGTGCTGGTGCATCCGTGAACCACAAATGTGTGAAATATGTTCTTACAATGTTCCGCTGCAATGTTCCCCACCACCTCCTCATCCACCTTCCCTGGTGCGAATTCCGTGAGTGCTGATGAAGAGGCAAGACTTCCAGATTCAGGGCTTTGACACCACTTTGTCTCAGGCACGGGGCTCTTCCATCTCTGTGAAAACTCTGGGATTAATCTGACCTTTCCAGCCCACACTATGAAACCTTCAGTTATTTTCCATGGATCAGGAGGGAAAGGATCTGGACAGATCAGATCCCGTGTGTGTTTCATGCAATTCATTGTTACGTTCACAGCCTTCATGTTCCAAGTTCAAAATGTTGGCATTTTACCAGCAGCTCCTTTGGTGCTGACATTTAGATAATTCTCGAGCAAGAGAAGACATTTATTATGAGAAAACGTATTAATCTTTAAGAAGTGCATAACATATTCATGTCATATTCCTCCATTTGATTTTCCTCATCACTTTATTGAAGTGAATCCTCAGCATACATTAGTGAACTGAATGTTCTTCTTATTCAAGTTGAAATTGGTGGAAAAATGCTGTAGTTCACCTTGCAGAGTGATGTTTCCTGAATTTGGTATGAGAAGCTACTATACTTATAAGGAATCACAGAATCCTGACAGGACCGAAGGTGGTGATTCGGCCCATCGAGTGTGTACCGACCACAATCCCATCCAGATCCTATTCCCATGACCCCACACATTTACCCTGCTAATACCCCTGACATTAGGGTCAATTTGGCATGGTCAATCAACCTAACCCGCACATTTTTGGACTGTGGGAGGACCCGGAGGAAACATCCATGCAGGAAACAGAGCACCCAGAGAAAACCCACAAAGTCAAGAGGAGAAAGTGCAAACTCCACCCAGACAGTGACTCCAGTCCAGGATTGAACCTGGGTCCCTGGCCCTGTGATTCAGCAGTGCAAATTACTGTCTCACTGTGAAGACCTGATATACCGGGGCTATTTTCGTGTCTTACTAACTTTATTGAGTTTTTTGAAAAAGTGACCAAAGAGGTGGATGGGGTAAGGCAGTTGATGTGGGATATATGGACTTTAGTAAGGCGTTCGATAAGGTGGCCCATGGAAGGCTTCTACAGAAAATGCAGATGTATGGGATTGAGGGTGATATAGCTAATTGGATTAGGAATTGGTTAGCAGATAGAAGACAGAGGGTGGTGGTTGATGGGAGATATTCATCGTGGAGTTCGGTTACTAGTGGTGTACCTCAGGGATCTGTTTTGGGGCCCCTGCTGTTTGTAATTTTTATAAATGATCTGGATGAGGGTATTCAAGGATGGATTAGTAAATTCGCGGATGACACCAAAGTCGGAGGAGTGGTAGATAGTGAAGAGAGGTGTTGTAGTTTGCAGAGAGACTTGGACAAGTTGCAGAGCTGGGCCGAGAGGTGGCAAATGGAGTTTAATGTGGAAAAGTGTGAGGTAATTCACCTTGGCAGAAATAACAAATGTGTAGAGTATAGGGCTAATGGTAGGACTCTTAATAATGTTGAAGAACAGAGGGATCTTGGTGTATGTGTGCATAGATCCCTGAAAGTTGGCAATCAAGTCGATAAAATTGTTAAGAAGGCACACGGAGTCTTAGCTTTTATTTGTAGGGGGACTGAATTTCGGAGTCGCAACGTCATGTTGCAACTGTATAAAACTCTAGTGCGGCCGCACTTGGAGTATTGTGTGCAGTTCTGGTCCCCACATTATAAGAAAGATGTGGAGGCATTGGAGAGGGTACAGAGGAAGTTTACCAGGATGTTGCCTGGTATGGAGGGCAGGTCTTATGAAGAGAGGCTGAGGGATTTGAGGTTGCTTTCGTTAGAAAGAAGGAGGCTAAGAGGAGACCTTATTGAAACATATAAGATGATTAGAGGTTTAGATAGGGTGGACAGTGATAGCCTTTTTCCTAGGATGGAGAAAGATAGCACGAGGGGACATAGCTTTAAATTAAGGGGTGGTGGTTTTAGGACAGATGTCAGAGGTAGGTTCCTTACCCAGAGGGTGGTAAGGGTATGGAATGCCTTGCCTGCGTCAGTTGTAGATGCGCCAAGTTTGGTGGCGTTTAAGAGGTTAGTAGATAAGTATATGGATGAAAGGGGAATGGTTTAGGTTAGAGGGTCACTGCTTGTTCCTAATTGGTTGGCGCAACATCGAAGGCCAAAGGGCCTGTTCTGCGCTGTAATGTTCTATGTTCTATATTTTCACTGCAGCAGCGAAAACTGAAATGAAATTGAACAAATAGACTATCAACAGTTTTCACAGAACAAATGGAGAAAAGCCTCTTTTCATGTGTTGAGCAGTAAGCCAAAACTTCTCAATTTCAAATTGCCATGAAGGCATTGAGGAGAGAGCTTGGGAGAAATTCCTTTTCATAGAAGTTTGATTGAATATGGAATGCTAAAGGCAGATAATATTGCCTCTTTATGGAACCCTGGGATGAAAGTTTGCTTTTCCTAGGCTCAAGTAAGAAAAATGGTGCGTAGCACGTTAACGGCAGAGCCAGCTTTTCTCACCATATTGTCTAACACTTAGAAGGAAAAAAAGACCCTGGAGACTTGCCACTCTCATGATGGCAAGACCTGCAAGAACCAACAATGTCAGCTTTCCAGAGATTGGGGTGTTCTTTAATGGACACAGGTTTAAGATGCTAGGGAGCAGGTACAGAGGAGATGTTAGGGGTAAGTTTTTCACTCAGAGGATGGTGAGTGAGTGGAATCGACTGCCATCGGTGGTAGTAGAAGCGAATTTGCTGAGTTCTTTTAAGAGACTTCTGGATGAGTACATGGGATTTAATGGGATTGAGAGTTACAGATAGGCCTGGTAGGTAGGGATATGATGGGCACAACTTGTGGGCTGAAGGGCCTGTTTGTGCTGTAGTATTCGATGTTCTATAATATATAATCACAAAATAAAGACCCTTCCCCACAACCACCTCATGTCATGGGGATACCTCCCACATGTACAGAGGGAGCTCTCTCATTCTTCAAGGTGAACTACAGCACTTTTCCACCAATTTCAACTTGAACAAGGAGGAAGTTCAGTTCACTGATGTATGCTGGGGAATCACTTCTATAAAAGTGATGAGGAAATTCAAATGGAGAAATATGACATGAATATATTATGTGTACTTCTTAAAGATTAATACGTTTTCTCATAGTACATGTCTTGTCTTGTTCCTGAATTATCTAAATGTCAGCACCAGAGGAGCTCTCCAGGCATACAAGAAGCCTCCTTCTGTGCAACTGCCCCAGAGGTATCCTCCCCCTCCAGCACTGCCAAGAGACAAGCTTGATGGTCCTCCCAGGACACTGTTTGAAAATGCTCCTCTGTGCCCTGGAGGCTTCTGGTGCTGTCTCATTGCCCCAGACCTGTTATACTTCTCGCCAATGCGAAAATCCCAATGATAGAGTGGAAAGCCCGCCAATGAGACGATAATATATTTAAATAAGATTCCCAATCTTCTTGGATGCTCTGGGAGACAGGCACAGTCATGTCGCAAGATCTGGCCAATGGGAATCTCACTTTTGGCCTTTGGCAACATTTTGCGCCACTGTTGCCAGTTGCTCTGACATCTGGTCCTATAGTATTGTGTGAGTTCTGATTTAATGAGGGACATAGTTGCATTGGAAGCAATTCAGAGAGAGTCCATGAGGCTGACCCTAGGGATGAGGGGATTGGTCTGAAAAAGATTGTCTTTTTTGTCTTATATATGGGTGGCATGGCACCACGTGGTTAGCCCTGCTGTCTCACAGTGCCAGGGATCCAGGTTCAATTCCAATTGTCTGTGTGGAATTTGCATGCTCTCTCAGTGTCTGCATGGGTTTCTTCAAGGTGCACCGGTTTTCTCCCACAGTGCAAAACTAGTGGCTTCGTAGCATAATGGTTAGCACTGCTGCTTCACAGCTCCAGGGACCTGGGTTCGATTCCTAGATCAGTTCACTGTCTGTGTGGAGTTTGCACATTCTCCTCGTGTCTGCGTGGGTTTCCTCCGGGTGCTGAGGTTTCCTCCCACAGTCCAAAGATGTGTGGGTTAGGTTGCTTGGCGATGCTAAAATTGTCCCTTCGTGTCCTGGGGTGTTTAGGCTAAAGAGATTAGAGGGTAAATGTATGGGAATATGGGGATAGAGCCTGGGTGGGATTGTGGTCGATGCAGACTCGATGGGCTGAAGGGCCTGTTTCTGCACTGTACGATTCTATGATTCTATGTGTGGGTTAGGTTAATTGGCCATGCTAAATTGCCCCTTAGTATCAGAAGGATTAGCAGGATAAATGCATGGGATTAAGGAGGTAGGCTCTGAATGGGATTGCTGTCAGTGTAGGGTCAATGGGCTGACGGTCTCCTAGTGTACTGCAGGGATTCTATACTCCATATTCTAAGGCAGGTTGGGCCAACTCTGACTGGAGTTTAGAAAAACATGAGATGATCCTATTGAAACACTAAATTTCTGAGGCAGTTTGATTGGATAAGTACTGAGGGGATGCTTTTTCTCACTGGAAAATGTAGTACTTGGTGGGGTGGTGGGGTGGTGGGGTGAGGGTGGTGGGGGGTGGGGGGGGTCAGAGGTCCACAATACGGGGTTTCCCATTTAAGAGCGAGATGAGGAATTGACTTTCTCAGAAGGTCATTAGTATTTGGATTTCTCTCCACCAGTGAGCAATGGAGGCTGAGTCAGCCAGATTTTTGATTGAAGAGTGAGCTAAGGGTTAGAGAGGGTAGGCACAATAGTGGAGTCAAGGCCACACCAGGTCAGCCATGATCTTATTCACCGACAAAGCAAGCTTGAGACAGCCAAATGACCTCCTCCTGCTCCTATTTGTTATGTTCCTGTGAGAAATTGTGAAGCACTAGAAAATTAAAGCATTGAAATAGAAGGGTTTCAAAAGAGGTTACTCATTCCTTTGTGCTTGTGCCAGCTGAGTTATTAAGCTTGAACCCACTTCCCAATCTCTTTGGGCAGAAGCTTTTGGCTCTGCCAAGAGGGGAAAGCTCAATGGATAGAGAAAACTTAATTTGGCATGAGCTCGAACATCAGCACGAGCTCAAGCTTGAAGTCAGGATGAACTTTAGCAATGATGTTCTCAGGAACTTTATAAGTGGGTTACAGGCAGGTGGAGTTCCCAACAAATAAGTCAGAAAGCCATTTTTCAATTTTTAAAATATTATTAATATCACAAATTGGGTTACATTAACACTCCTGCAATAAAGTTACTGTGAAAACCCCCGAGTCACCATGCTCCAGCACCTGTTCAGGTACACTGAAAGAGCATTTAGCCTGACCAATTCAGCTAACTAGCACATCTTTTGGACTATGGAAGGAAGCCGGAGCACCCATGCTGACATGGGAAGAATGTGCAGACTCCTTGCTGATTCCATGATATGATTCTAGGAAAACACCTAACCAGCAGGTCTTTCAGACTATAGTTGGAAACCAGAGCAACCAGATGAAACCCACGCAGACACAGGGAGGACTTGCCATCTCCACACAGACAGTGAACAGACTGAGAATTAAACCCGGGTCTCTGGTACTGTGAGGCTGTAGTGCTAATCATGGTGCCACCCCAAGCACTAGCAAGTCATGCACGCTCATTAAAGGGCACCAAGCTGGGATTAAAGATATTCCAAAGAAAAATCACATTAGACTTGAAACATTAACACTGTTTCTCTCTCCATAGATGCTAGCAGACCAGGCAGAAATTTTCCAGTATTTTCTGTTTTTATTTTAGATCCATAGTGTCCACAGTATTTCATTTTGGTCTGTATGGCCTTGTAGTTTAAGTATGTTGTGAGTGTTGAAGTGGTATTAGAATTCTTCCAGTCATCCATGATACTGCACGAAGCACCAGCAATCTTCCTGTGCTCCACTGAAAATAATTTCCTTCGAAACCTGCAATGCCGATAAGAGAAACTTGTACACGTCCTGCCTTTGTGAATGTCACTCAGTGCAACTGCATTCAAATGAATGTCAAGAAAGACTGAAACTCTCCAGCTTATAAAACGTTAGCAGAAAGTGAAAACCCCCCACTTCTTTTCAGTAATGAAGCTTTTATAAAATGGAAGATGGCAGCAGAAAATCCAAGGGGTTTCAAATGAAATATTTATCACATGCAAAGGATTTCTGTAATTTGTCATTATAGCTGTTTGCCACACCAGTAAAACATTGCAATAAATAACGGGTAAAGGAAGATTTGTATTTATGTTATGCTTTTAATAGTCTCAGGATGTCCCCAAAGCGATCACTACCAATTAAGTAGTTTTGAATTGTAGTCACTAATGCATTATTAATCACTTGATAATGTTATCTGTTCTGCAGTTTGTATTGGCTTCTACATGATTAATTTACTGAATTCTTTGTTTTAATGTAAAACATTCAATGGAGTGTCACATACAAAACAAAACATGCAGGCACTGCATTTCTACTGAATGTAGAATTCAGTCAAATCAAATTGTGGTTTATTTCAGCTGCAATGTTTGTATTTTGTCTTTGTTAATGGCAGTTTAGGTCATGAACCTTAAATCAGTACAACATAATTGTGATGTATGTGTATGTGTGTATATATATAGTGTGAGAATTCCCAGCTGCGCTCAAAGAACAAAGAACAAAGCTCGCCCTGAAACTAGAAAATACCGTCTGAGGTTAATGGACCTTTCTATGATCCACCTTTTGCCCATTATGATTCCTGTGGCAGGCAGAATGGAAATACTTGTCCCATAGTACGTTGCGATCTGGGCCGAGAACTGCCTCTTTAAGTAACCAGGTCAGGTGACCTCTGGGCTATTAGCTCCAACCAGTATGGGACCCTGCCTTGGGCCTCTCTGTGAATGAGTGCTCACCTTCAATAAACAGCATCCAGTATTGAAGCAATTAAGCTTATCTTTTGATTTTTCATGCTCTTTACTGCATAGGGGCATACAAGGGCTGGCATTGTTGCCTCACAGCGCCAAGCGTTCAATTCCAGCCTCAAGTGACTGATACTGTGGAGTTTGCACAATCTTCTCATATCTGTGTGGGTTTCCTCCAGGTGTTGCAGTTTCCTCCCACAGTCCAACGATGTGCAGGTTAGGTGGATTGGCCATGCTAAATTGCCTCTGAGTATGTAGGTTCAGGCGATGACTAGGGTTAATATATGGGGTTGTGGGGATCGTTGAGGGTGGGACTGGGTCAGATGTTCTATCAGGGAGTTGGTGCACACTGAATGAGCCAAATTGCCTCCATCTGCATTGGAGGGATTCTATGATTCTATTCTATGAGAAAGCAAATCATCAAATCACAGAATCCCTGGAGAGCAGAATGACCCATGATGTGCAAATGCCAGTGATGGGCTGGAGTAAGCACTTTAAGAAGTCTTACAACATCAGGTTAAAATCCAACAGGTTTATTTGGCAGCACAAGCTTTCGGAAACTCCTTTAGGTAAGTGACTCTTACCTGAAGAAGGTGAGTCACCTTCAGCCCATCGAGCCTGTACTGACAACAATCTCACCCTATATATTTACCCTGCTAATCTCCTAAAATGCATGTCCTGGGATACTAGGGGCAATTTAGCATGGCCAATCAACCTGACCCATACATTGTTGGACTGACTGAAAACTGAAACACTTGGAGGAAACCCACTCAGGCACAGGAAGAATGTGCAAACTCCATACAGACAGCGACCCAAGGCGAGAGTTGAACCTGGGTCTCTGGCACTGAGCTAACCACTGTGCTACCATGCCGCCCTATACGTAAGAAATGTAGATTCTTTCTTCTTAATATATCTGTTTCCTCTTAAGTGACTTTAGCAATGCTTTGTTCAATTTTGACTGTCAGTTCAGAGTAATGTGTGTGTTTGTAAAGAAAAATAAATCCTGCTTCTTATGTGAAAGTTAAATATTTATTATTTGATTTTAACTGGTATATCAAACCTGAGTACGTTAATGCGTAGCTCTAATTGCCAATAAACATCAAGAAGCAGTGCACTTAACAAAGCAGTTCTCACAAGGGGTCTACATCTGAAATATTAATCTCTTCTTTCCTCTTGCCAGATGTTAAGGACCTGCTGTGTGCTTTCAGCTTTTTCTTTCTTCAATCACAGTATGGTGGGGAATCATTTAGAGGTAATTTTTGTTCAAATATTGCACAAACGGTTTATTAATTCTTTGTTTCAATTACAACTTTTACCACTCATTCACAGGTATACTCTGTTGCTTTGAGATCCAATACAATCTCATGATTGTAACGGTGAGGAAGATTGAGGAGGAAAGGCTTGCATTTATATACTGCCTTACGCAACCTCAGGCCACCCCAAAGTGAAGGATCTCTGAAGAAATACAGAGAGTGCCAGAGAAACTCAGCAGGCCTGACAGCATCTGTAGAGAGAGAAACAGAGTTAACGTTTTGAGTCTCCTTCAATTGAATGAACACAAAAAATTGGGTGGAATTCTCCCAATTTCTCCTGTAAGCACTCCCATTGAGCCAAAGCTCGCCCCAAAATCCCACTTGAGATCAATGGACCTTTGCATGGTCTGCCCTCTGCCTGGTACGATTCCCCAAACCTTAGATGGGTCTCTCTGTGAGGCACATAATCTTACATTTTTTAGAAGCATTGGATGTACAGATATTTAAAACTTGGCTAAACGCGATGTTTGTTCATGCATATCCAAGTGCTTTTTCACATATGTCAGTTGGACTCAAATGATTGTATTCTAACTGTTCTGGATTTAAACATCACTCCAAGATTTCAGCAAACCCACTCAACCAATAGTCCTTCGAATGATAAACAGAACTGATGAGTGCCTGATCTCAATGCTGAGACATAGAACATAGAACATAGAACACTACAGCACAGAACAGGCCCTTCGGCCTTCGATGTTGTGCCGACCAATATAAAAAGCAATGCCCCTCCAAACTAAACCATTCCCTTCTCTTCCATATACTTATCAACTAACCTCTTAAACGCCACCAAACTTGGCGCATCTACAACTGCTGCAGGCAGGGCATTCCACTCTCGAACCACCCTTTGGGTAAAGAACCTACCTCTGATATCCGTCCTATAACTATCACCCCTTAATTTAAAGCTGTGTCCCCTCGTGCTAGCTTTCTCCATCCTAGGAAAAAGGCTATCACTGTCCACCCTATCTAAACCTCTAATCATCTTATATGTTTCGATAAGGTCCCCTCTTAGCCGCCTCCTTTCTAACGAAAACAACCTCAAATCCCTCAGCCTCTCTTCATAAGACCTGCCCTCCATACCAGGCAACATCCTGGTAAACCTCCTCTGTACCCTCTCCAATGCCTCCACATCTTTCTTATAATGTGGGGACCAGAACTGCACACAATACTCCAAGTGCGGCCGCACTAGAGTTTTGTACAGTTGCAACATGACGTTGCGGCTCCGAAATTCAATCCCCCTACCAATAAAAGCTAAGACTCCATATGCCTTCTTAACAACCTTCTCGACTTGACTGCCTACTTTCAGGGATCTACGCACATACACACCAAGATCCCTCTGTTCATCAAGACTACTAAGAATCCTACCATTAGCCCTATACTCTACACATTTATTATTCCTGCCATAGTGCATTACCTCACACTTTTCCACATTAAACTCCATTTGCCACCTCTCGGCCCAGCTCTGCAACTTGTCCAAGTCTCTCTGCAAACTATAACACCCCTCTTCACTATCTACCACTCCACCGACTTTAGTGTCATCTGCAAATTTACTAATCCATCCTTCAATACCCTCATCCAGATCATTTATAAAAATTACAAACAGCAGGGGCCCCAAAACAGACCCCTGAGGTACACCACTTGTCACCGAACTCCACGATGAATATCTCCCATCAACCACCACCCTCTGTCTTCTATCTGCTAGCCAATTCCTAACCCAATTAGCTAAATCACCCTCTATCCCATACATCTGCATTTTCTGCAGAAGTCTTCCATGGGCCACCTTATCAAACGCCTTACTAAAGTCCATATATACCACATCAACCGCCTTACCCCCATCCACCTCTTTGGTCACTTTTTCAAAAAACTCAATGAGGTTAGTAAGGCACGACCTACCCTTCACAAAACCATGCTGACTATCCCCAATCAATTCATTTCTCTCTAAATAACTATAAATCCTATCCCTAATAATTCTCTCCAATACTTTGCCCACAACAGAAGTAAGACTCACTGGCCTATAATTCCCTGGAAGGTCTCTCTTCCCCTTCTTGAACAACGGGACCACATTCGCTATCCTCCAGTCCTCCGGAACCACACCCGTAACCAACGACGACCTGAAGATCAGAGCCAGAGGCTCTGCAATCTCCTCTCTTGCCTCCCAGAGAATCCTAGGGTAAATCCCGTCCGGCCCAGGGGACTTATCCAACTTCAAACCCTCGAGAATATCTAGCACATCCTCCCTATCTACTTCGATACCTTCCAGTTTGCTACCCTGTACCTCAGTGTTCTCCATAACTACATTTACATCACCCTGCGTGAATACCGAAGAGAAATATTTATTGAGTACCTCTCCAATCTCTTCAGGCTCCACGCACAACTTCCCACTGCTGTCTATGACTGGCCCTAGCCTTGTCCTAACCAATCTTCTATTCTTAACATATCTAAAGAAAGCCTTAGGATTCTCCTTAATCCTATCAGCCAAAGTCTTCTCGTGTCCTCTCTTAGCTCTCCTCAATTCACTCTTTAGCTCCCTCCTGGCTAATCTATAGCTATCCAAACAGATGCTGCAAATCTTTTAGCATTTTTCAAAGCAGAACAGCGAGATTCTTTGGCATGAGATCAGTAAATGCTGGAAAAGCACAGGAGGTCAGACAACATCTGTAGAGAGGAAAACAGAGTTAGCATCTCAGAGCGATGATCATTGATTGCCGCCTGACCTGCTGAGCATTTTGTGTATTATCAATTTTTATTTTGGACTTCCAACATTGGCAGTGATTCACTTAAATGCTTTAAGAAAATTGTCAATATTCTTCCCTAACCAACACAAGCAAATTTACCACCAGTAATGCAAAGCATCTGCCAATAAAACAACTATCGGTACACTACAAATAATTCACTGTACAGGGAAGGAAATCGGTTATCCTTATTTCTTCTGGCCTACATGTGTCTTCAGATCTACAGCAATGTAATTGATTTTTAACTGTCCTCTGGAATGGTCCAGTAATGCACTCAAATCACGGGCAATTACAAATGGACAACAAATGCTGATATTACTGCATTGCCAATATTCACAAAAGAATAAAAGATGCTTCAAGGTAATCCTGAAAGGTAGGTTTGAAATATACTATGCAAGCTTTTCATATTTTCCCTCATGTCCATATTGATAATTTAGCCCATATTCAGGGAGGCAATAGTCTAGTGGTATTATCGCTAGACTATCAATCCAAAAACTCAGCTAATGTTCTGTGAAGACAGGTTTGAATTCCACCTTGGCAGATGGTTGAATTTGAATTCAGTAAAAATATCTGGAATTAAGAATCTATTGATAACCATGAAACCATTGTTGGTTGCCAGAAAAACCCATCTGGTTCACAAATTTCTTGAGGGAAGGAAATCTGCCGTCCTTACCTGCTCTGGCCTACATGTGATTCCAGAGCCGCAGCAATGTAGTTGACTCTGAACTGCCCTCGGGCAGCTAAGTACTGGCTAGCAAGCGATGCCCATGTTCCATGAATGAATAAAAATTTAGCATTTCAATTTGGCATGATCATTGATTGCTGCAAATTTTAATCATGTCTGGGTAAAAGGCTGAGTAGAAGCTGGAACATGAAGGCATTGGGAATCTCTAGAACAGTGATTAATTCTATCAGCAACATTAGTTGTGCAGGAAAATAAAAGCAACCCCATGCTTCAATTAATGATATTGGGGCAACAGTGGATGCGAGGGAATGGGCGAGGTTTTGCTAGATGGTGCAGGTGCCAATGTGATGAGACACATGGCCTTCTTCTATGCTACGTCTTTGCCTGTCGTGTCTTGTAAATGCAAATGTGCATTTATGTTGAAAAGTCATAGAAGTCACCACCAGAAATATAATTGATTGCAAAAGAAAGGTTGCAATTAATGAGTGGAAATATGCAGTCAGTAGTTATTCACAAAATGATCTTCTTGTTTTATGTTGGAGCCTCTGGAGAAATCTAATGTTCCTTTCATAAATAACAGACGTTGGAAGGCAGTTAGTCGGGCAGATCAAAAGGCAGTCCGAAATTTGACCCATAACCTAGACAGCATCAATCTGGAGTAATCACCAAACCAGGTGGATAAACATCCATAACTTGCTCTTTCTTTGTTTAAATATCATTAATTATTTTCAGAAGCTGACATTTAGCACACTTCAAAGAATGGCATTCAATACTGCAAACCATCGAAATAAATTACTAAAAGGTTTATGCCTCATAACAGCCAAGGAAAACATAAGGCAGCTCTCACTTCACTGAAAGAATTGGAATTGATGGCGGATGCAGAAAACAATTATATTTACATGATTTTGTAAATGGTAAATTAAAATACTCCTCCAGTGGTCTCTGCTAATTTTCTAATGCTATGGTAGCGTCCCGAAGGAAAATAAATACTGTGGTTATCGACCACACAGCTCACTAATCAGACTGATATACCAAAAGCTATACTAACAAAAGTTCCATCAACAAGGTAACAAAAAGGTCCTCGCTATTCTATCATGGGTGGCTGTTGTGGGATCAAATGTCATTTGAAACATAGTTATGTACTGGTGCAGTGCATTTAAAGAAGAAGTAAAATATTTCCACTGTTGCATCATATTAGCTATGCCCCCTTGGACTAACAGGCATAAAGATTAACAAAGTAGACTTGAATCCTTCAACACTGGGAGCTCATTATTAAGTGTGCATTCAGTTAGATCTAAGACTGCCCAACAGGATCCCACACTGTGTGGAGCTAATTACTCTGTGGTCAGCTGACCCATACTCTAAAGTTTCAGTTTTTGTTATTTATTATTGTCACAAGTAGACTTACATTAACACTGCAATAAAGTTACTGTGAAAATTTCCTAGTCGCCACACTCTAGCGCCTGTTCGGGTATACTGAGGGAGAACTCAGCATAGCCCATGCACTTAACCACCATGTTTTTCAGACTGTGGGAGAAAATTGGTGTGCTCACAGGAAACCCACACAGACACGGGGAGAATGTGCAAATTTCACACAGACCCAATCTGAGAATCGAATCTGGGCCCTAGTGCCATGAGACAAAAGTGCTAACTACTGTGTCACTGTGAAGGGGGTCGTTCATATCCCAAATCTCAACACACGCACAAACACATATATATATATATATTTTATATACATATATATATGTATATATGTACACATGCACACATAAACACATCACACACCATAAAATCTAAATTAATAGTATCCTGCCTTTCTCGGAACTGAAAATGCATCGATAACTTGTGAAGACGTAAATATGTGAATTCATTCTGAAAATGCCAACTATGTGTGAAAGCACTAATATGGGTGTTAAGTAGGTGTGAAGGAACACAAGAACACTGACTAGATATAAAATTATGCTTGGTGTTCTTCTCTCAAACAAAAGTAAGCATTCATTTTATTGATGGACAAATTACATAATTACACATTCTTATAGCAGTACAGTTTCACCAATTAGAACATTTGTTGAAATGTTCCTAAAGCTGGTATAATATAATTGATAAATCTATGGTTCATTATAGGTTTGAAGCAGTCATGTTTTTGGGTATGTATTTCTCTTTTTTATGCTTTGTTGTTGAATTATTTTTTCCAAGTAACACACAAAGCTAATTCCTTTAGCTTTCACAGAATTCTGGTGACAGCATTTACTCTGTCTATGCTGACAGGGATGAAAGGGGCTTTCAATTTTGTGTTAAATATTTTATTTATTCGCGTATATCCATTCAGCTGCTCCAGAAGATGGAATGATAGAAAGAGACATCTCTCATGTTTTTGCTTTTAGAACTGAACTTAACTCCCGTTGCAGTTGGTGCTTTGTCAAATGTGTTTTAATTTGACAAAGAGAATGGACATTCTCCATCTCAACAAAACCAAAGGGTAAATTTTCACTTTCTGTAGAATTTCCAGCATAGAAACAGATCATTCGCCCCAACTGGCCGTTGTAATTATTTATGTTCCAAATGAGTCTTCTCTCATCTTTCACCATCTAAAATTCATCATCCTCCCAAACTTGACCAGACTAGTGTGCCCATGCTAACCTTCAAATATCAGGAGCATATCCAGGCGATGTGGGTACCCCCTTCTCTCACAGTTATCATTTCAATAGTTATGGATTCCCAAGAACAGAAGAAATTTCAGGTCAGCAATGACTGTTCATGATATTGATGGATAAACAAGCAAAATGTTTGCAGATCAATGTTGGAAGTATTGTGAACTGTGAGAACGACAGTGTAGGACCTCACAAAACACAGACATGCTGGTGGAGTGGGCAAATAGATGTCAGAAAATTTTGATTTGATTTATTATCATCCCATGTAAATAGAGAAAAATACTGTTTCTAGCACTCCATATAGACAAAACATACTATACATAGAAAAGGAAAAGAAAGAATGCAGAGTGTAGTTTTACAATCATAGCTACAGTGTAGAAAATGATCAATTAATGTGAAGTAAGTCTATCCTGGTGGGCATTGGCCAGATGCCCAGTGGATATTTCCCAGTTGCCAGGCTAGCATTATGCAGGTGCTAAGGTAGCATTGCCAGTCTGGCATTGCCGAAGGGGACACCCAGCTTGCCCTCAGCCTCCCTGGTGGGCGTCAATGCCTTCATGGGGAACAGGTGTTTCTTTTTGCCTCGCCGGAGGGAGCCATAAAGGCAAGCGAGACTGGACAATTGAGTGCTGGGCTTGCTAAACACATTAAAATGAACATATACGTATTTTTAAATAAATTAATCAGTCTCTCGCCCATTTCCAGCGAGAGGCTGACTGTGGTGGAAATCCGGCTGTTGCAATATTTCATCAGTCGCAAAAACTGGTGCCATTTGCGCTGGTTGCTTTATGCCTGATTTTACGTCATTTTCCCTTTGCAAAATGGGCATAAAGCATCGGTAATATCTCAGCTTACGAGTTTCTATAGTTACTTGCAAAAGGAAAGTGTACATCCTCGGAATTCCATCCTATTCCTAGGTTGGAATTTTCTTTCCAAACATATCTTCACACATGTAAGTTTTTTTTCTTTTGGGAAATATTTGGGGAAGTGATGGAAACATTTCCAAATTGATAACCAGCCAGTTGAACTACATCATGCTCCATCCATGGCCAACAAGTTCTGCACTGGACTTGAACCTGGAGCTTCTGCTTAAACATCGGGACACGAACACTGGGTTACAAGACTTCCCATTCTGAAGAATTAATAATGAAAATAAGGAGATAGCAGTTGGAATGAACGGATATTTTGCATCAGTCTTCATTGTCAAGTTCACAAGTAAATCCCAGAAATAGCTGTAAATCAGGAAATGGAAGAGAGGAGGAAGTTGGGAAAGTTACAATCACTAGGGAAGTGGTACTGAACAAATTGTTGGACCTATGGACTGAAAAATGCCCCTGTCCAGATGGATCTCACGCCGGTGCAAATCACTACTGGGCTTCAAAAATGAAAATCAGTTGTAATATCCATGCTGGGGGTAAATTGATAATTACAGCCTTGGGATGGTCTGAGACATGCCTATACACATCCCCCGGGTCTTGCTCTTGCTTATCTAGGTTGGCACTGCCATGGGTAGCCCTCTGGACAGCCCAGTTGGGGTTGTTCCCTTTATGTGTAGTGGAGGTGGAATGCACCCCAATATTTGTGAGGGGTGGAGGGGAGTACATCAGTGCCTCTGGTTGGAGGTGGCGTGCCAATGCTGTGGGGTAGGTGAATTCACCATTATTTTTGGGGAGGTTGTGGGTGAGTGCCCCAATGGCATTTTTGCACCTTCTTGCCCCTCTGCCTCCCTTTTTTTCCTTTTACAGTCTTGCACAGCCTTCCCTTTCCATCTGGTGTTTGTCATACACTCCACCCATGGACGCAATGCTCATTTGTAAAAGTGGAATTGTGTCTGAGTACCACAGCAAACTGACATCCTTGTGGACAATGGTTTCAGTCACTGGGAGCAAAGGACCTCTGCACTTCCCAACTCTGGGCACAGTATTGGTCAGTATCTGGAGACCTGAATGGGGACGACAACATTGTGCTGTCCTAGGCAATGCAGGTAAAGACCAACCCTACATTCCCAGCAATGTGGTGTTCACTACAACACACTATGGCAGCTAGACTATATATGTTCCATTTGCCTCAAAATCATAAGCAAAATGATGTCTGATGTATGCATGCCTTTCACTTTCAAATACGTTTGAGGCTGACATAATTCCTACTGGCTTAACAAAGATTGGAAGGAGTATAATGGAGGGTTGATCCAAGATCGCTTCTTTTGATCCACCAACTAAAATCCATTTCTAAGACTTTGGGCAGTATTTTCCCATCCTGCCACCATGGGAATCGTAACAGGTGGGTCACAAACAATGCAAAAGGTTCTTTGATGTGGGGTGAGATGTTTTGGCTGTTGGGGGGAGCGTGGCTGGGAAATCCCATCCCTTATGTTCTAACCTCTTTTGTGATCTTTATACATACCTCTTAATGATCTAGGGCAAGGCTTTATTCTTAGTTGTTCGTGGTTGGTTGAAAGTTGAGCGGGTGCATTGTCTGTTCTGGTGTATGCTTGCTGTGGGGCAGGTATCTTGCCACTGTCATTATTTGGAAAACCTACACTTATGTGAGAGAGCATCATAGCCAGTAAGTTTGAATTTATTGATCTTACACTATTTAACCAGGTGAGAAACTTTTGTGCTTCAGCCTCAGGGGAAAAATTACCAGATGGTTCTGATTTTGAAAAAAAACAATGCTGACGAAGCATCAATAGTAATTCATTGGCTGTAAAGTGCTTTGGGACATCCATATGACTATGATTTTTTGTTGCCAAAATAAACGCTGATCTTTGTAAAACAGCAAAAACTATTTACAACATGAACATTTGTCAGCAGCAAATCTCTCGCCTTGCTTCTCATTTATTTGGAATAGTATTGCTTTAGTCTGGTGCAAATCTAAAATCTGACCATTCCATGACCAATGAACGCTGTGAGAATTGGGTACATCGTCACTCCCAGGAATGATGTTTCAGTTTAGTTAGTTATGTTGCCTTTGAGGTTTTGTTTTGTGTGGGAGACTGTCAATCCCTCTCATTTTAGTTCAATCAATTGATGATTTATTTAATTAAAAAGGGTATAAAATCCACCATGCATTCTTTGGATAGACTGCTTTTCTCAAGTTTTTATTAAAGTAAAGAGAACTTTATTTATTAATCACAAGTAGGCTCACATTAACACTACAATGAAGTTACAATGAAAATCCCCGAGTCACCACACTCCTGTTCGGATACACAGAGGAGAATTTAGCATGGCCAATGCTTCTAACCCACACATCTTTAGACTTTGGGAGGAAACTAGAGCACTTAGAGGAAACTCACACAGACACAGGGAGAATGTACAAACTTCTCACAGACAGTGAGGAGATAAGCTGGGAAGCAAACACTGTGAGGTCGCAGTGCCACCGTACCATTTTTTCACTTTGTCAGTGAAAATCACTGTCTTAACTCAAATATCTTTCAGACAATGAAAGAGGTGAATACATTATTTTAATAGATTAACATTACTTAAAGCCCAGAGGAAAACACTTGTACAATCTAATTAGCCTCACTGCTTTATAAGGTTTATGTTGTTGTATTCTAAACCTCACAGTTTTATTTCATCCCATTTAGTATTCAATTATCAAAATAACAAGCCATTAGATGTGATGGAAAGGTGTGTACTCTATGAAAGTCTGGGGCATCAATAATGGGGTGATTTCTTGACAAATCACAAGTACCAATGCATCTTAACAGTGATGCATTTTGTAATGAAAATGATGTCACTTCATATTCTCTTGGTTGTGAAAAAAGAATCACTTTTTCCAGTGGTGTCCTTAGTGTTTGTACTGCCCACTTTTTTTGCTGATCAGATCCTGAGTGGGATCGCTTTGTGGAGTTCCACCAGAATGTCAGTCAGAGTGCTGTAATTGAGCTGAGTTCCCCTGGACAAGGTTAATTGAAAAATTAGTCAGTGATCACGGCTGCTGCCAGAAAATGTCCGAAAATGTGTTTACTCCAATCCAAAGCCGCCATCTCCACATCAGAAAATGTCAGCCCATAGGCATACTAGGCACTGTCCTTTTTTTCCCTTTGTATATTTTGTTTTTAGATAGATCTATGGTGTTTTGGCGGAGGAAGTTGAATAATCACCTCCTTATGCCAGGTATTTGAAAGATAGGGGCAGTATCACTATTGCCTCACAGCGCCAGAGGCTCACATTCAAATCTGGCAATGGGTCACTGTCTGTGTGGAGTTTGCACATTTTCCCCATGTCTTCATGAGATTCCTCCAAGTGCTCCTGTTTACTCTAAGGAGCACTTGGAGGAATTTCATGAAGACATGGAGAAAATGTGCAAACTCCACACAGACAGTGACCCATTGCCAGATTTGAACGTGAGCCTCTGGCACTGTGAGGCAGTAGTGGTACTGCCCCTATCTTTCAAATACCATCTAAATATGTGGGGGTTAGGTGGATTAGACATGCTAAATTGCCCCTTAGTGTCAGGTGGATGAGCAGGGTAAGTTACCAGCATTTAGTTTAATGCACTCTCTACTTCCCTAATTATGAGTGAATGTGGAAGGTTTGTTTTGGTCTGATCAATTTTTTGATATTCTAGGCAAGTTCCTGATTCCCAAGATAAGCCTTCTGCCCCATCTGCCTTCATACCTCGCAGTCTTTGAAGTCACTTTAAGGTTACCCACCAAAACTCCCATTTCACCCCATCCTTGGGCTGAAGGTCAGAATTCTGGGGCGCATTTTTTCAGGCCAGATTTTGTGGAGCAGGAAATTGCCTAGACTCTGTATTCCTGAGCTAAGAGTTGAGGTATCTGAGTACTTTTTGTTTTATTAGGATTTAAACACTTGAATAAAATATTTGCTTTACATTTGATTGAGTAGTTGAAAGAATGCAAATATAGTGAATGAGTTTTCATGAATGAAAGTGTTTCTTTTAGTAAGTGAAGCCTGCATTAAGTATTTAAATTTATTTTATTTAACCTCAGCATGGCCCTTGAGCTCTGCCCATTATAGATATGTGGTGAGTTGGCATGGAGTGTGTATGTGCAAAGAATAATGAATGCAACATGAGTTGTGGCATTCAATGTGGCATTCATTGGCATGAATGGACATTGCATTGGCTTTGGGTTTACAAAAGACAATGAGATTGGGTAGAGGGGCATTAATTGGCATGGGTAGATATGAAGGGGCAATTGGGAATGGGGAGGAGACAATGGTTGGCATAGAGGTTAGAAAACAAGATGGGGTGTAGGTGAAGGACATAGATTGATAAGGACTATCAATTTGTCTGTCAACACACTAGTGTGTGTTGAAAAAGTGGTCCAAGGGTTACTGGCTCAGAATAATTGTCAGTGGACTCTAAACAGAATGGATTTTCTCAAACTAGACAATTTTGTGAGATTAGACAAATTAAAGATGAAAGCAATCCATCAATTTCCAAACTAAGATTTAGCACTTTAGAAAAAACATAGCTACAAATGATTGTTTTAGTATATTGTCATTGTTTATTTTTTATTTCATTTTGAGTTTATTTTTGTCTTTTTTGAGCAATATCAGCATTGAATGATCACTAGTAGTGGTGTTGGTGAATAGTTGGTGTCTCTTCACGCCCAATTCTCTCAGGAAAGCCCTTCATTTATTCTTCATTACCATTTTCAGGTAGCATGCTGAATACGGGAGTAGATTACTGAGTCACAACATTTAACGCAGTGGAGCAAATGCCATGCTGAATCAAGCTCAATAATGCAAATACTCCATGCTCCATTTTGGCAGGCTTAGATCTGCAAAACATGAAGCAAAAAGCTTTGAATCAGATAATTTCCTCATTTAACAATCATACAAAGTTGATTTCACGCTCTGATTATTTCTCCCAAAGTTTATCAGTTTACCAGGGGGTGGAAAAGGTAGAGTTGAACAATCAGTAGGTTTCAAACAATCAAATATTATTTTCAGCTTTCTCTCCAACTTTCAATTTCTAACATATCAACGGTTGTTATGTGGAAGACTTAATATCTCCCTTTCAAAGAGAGCCTCATCTGAAAATAGGTTAATCATTTTAACCCTTAGCCGAATGTGAAACATAGCATTTGCCAGTATTACATATTTTATGTGCTTAAGAGCATAAAAATGAAAGCATAAACACTTGAACCTGCCTGCCATTCAATAAAACTGTGCTGATCTTGGACCTCAACTTCATTTCCCTTCCCCCCACCCCACCAGCCTCAGATGGATGTTTTTCTTGGGGTCCAAATATCTATTATCTGAGTCACATGTATCATCAACAAATAAGCATACACAGCCTCCAAAAGTGTCAGATTCCAAAGATTTATAATTCTCACACTGAAGAAATCCTTTCTCATCTAAGTGTCACATGATTGAACCTTTACTTTGAGATCATTCTGCCTAGCTTTAGATCTTTCAGATAGAGAAACAATCTTTCAGTGTCTGCCTCACTAAACCTCTTCAGAAACTTATTTCTCTCATTTTCCTAAACAGCAGGAAGTACGGGTACATTTTGTGCATGGCTGCATGGTGGCACAGTGGTTAGTACTGTTGCTTCACAACACCAGAGACTGATGTCCACTTGGGTCATTGTTTGTGTGGAGTTTGCATGTTCTCTCCATGTCTGCATGGGTTTCCTCCAGATGCTCTGGTTTTACTCCAGTCCAAAGATGTGGGTGGTAGGTTGATTGGCAATGCCAAATTGACCTAGTATTAGTAGATTAGCATGGTTAATATATGGGGGTTATGGGGATAGAGCTTGGGAAGTTCTTGGACTTGGAGCTTGGGCCCCTTCTGCACTGTAGGGACTCTCTGGTTCTAATTGGTGTTACATCATTGGATAACATTGTTATCTCAGAAACATAGTGATTACACCATCTCTTATGTATGATGTGGAGATGCCAGCGTTGAACTGGGGTGGGCACAGTAAGGAGTCTCACAACACCAAATTAAAGTCTACTAGGTTTATTTGGCATCATGAGCTTTCGAAGCACTGCTCCTTCATTAGATGAGTCACCTGATGAAGGGGCATCTCACCGAAAGCTCATGATTACCTATTGGACTTTAACCTGGTGTTTGGAGACTTTTTACACTTGCGAATATAGGTAGACCAAAGCTGTACGCAATACCACAGATGTGGTTTTAACAATGTTCTGTACAGTTTCAGCAGAACTTTTTTATCCCTGTATTTCAGCATCCTTGTAATCAAGACCAACATGCCATTTACCAACCTAATTGTTTGTTGCACATGTATGTTAATTTGCTGTGTTTCTTGTATGAGGACAAAAACATCTATCTGTGCATCAAATTATGTTTGTCCTTATTCTCTGCTTTTAACTCATTGACCAATCTTCTATCCATATGTAATATATTACTCACCATCTCATGAACTCCTTTCTTTCCTTTTATGTGGCATCTCATTAAATGCCTACACACACACGTTCCTCTTTTTGTACCCTATTGGTTTAATCATCAAACAAGCCTAATAAATTAATCAAACACAATTTCTCTTTAGGACTTAAGAACTTAAAACGATGTTGACTTTGTTTTTGAAAACCCTTATTAATATCTCTGAAAAAATTGATTTTAGTCTTTTCCTGAGAATGTCAGGCCAACACTTTCCTGCTCAATTCCTGTACCAACTGAGATTGCTCTTAATTTTGACCCTCACCTGAGGTATGGTGATCCCCAGGTTAAATCATTATTAGTCAGTGCTTTCCCCCCTCAAAATGGAGAGCAGCCTATGATCATCTGGGATAATGGTGACTTCTCCTTTATGTTTCAATCCACTGAGGCTGGTTTAAGATCTGGGGGATGGTAGTAGATCACAACTAATGCAAACACTAGCTCTACAGCCACCTCTTTTAGAATGCTAGGATGTGAATCATTGGGCCCAGAGGATTTGTCAGCTTTTAGACATACATAATTTCTCTAATACATTTTCATTGTTGATATCAGTTACTTTAATTTCTCACTCTCATTAACCATTTTACCCCCCACCAATTTTAATAAATTTTTGGGTCTTCAACTGTTTAGACAGGTACAAGAAAATTGCCTCTATCTTTTAGTTAACATTCAATTAACATTTAGTTAACATTCACTGAACATCGATAATCTGCTAAGGGTGGTGCACATACACACAGACATAAAATTGTCTTCCCAAGAACTAATTCATAAGGTGAAACTAGTGCCACTAGACAATTGATGTAAAAGAACTTCATTGAATACGTACTTGAAACTTTCTTTAGAATCGAGTAGCATTGCTTTGTGCTTGCAGTGCCAGTGAGCGAAATCAGAATGAACCTCTTCCTTGGCATATATCCAAAATTGTCTACTTATCTGATCTATATTTCTGGTTGACTTCCCTGTCTAAAAGACTCACGAAGTAAGCCACCATGGAGTAGTCGGCCTGTACTTTAAATGCATACTGATACAGAACATGCTATGTTAGTTTAGTCTTAGCAACACTAATGGCTTATTCTTGCGAATGGCACACAATTCCACATAGACTAGTTTGCATCAGCCTGACCTCTTTTCATTCACCAGCACAAGGGAATAAATCATCAGTAACCAAGAAAGTGTTCATGATGTGGAGATGCCAGTGTTGAATTGGAGTGGACAAGATGAGAGGTCATACAACACCACGTTATAATCCAGCAGGTTTCTTTGTAATCGATTTGTAATTGCTCCTTCATCAGGTGGTGAAAATAAAAGGTACGCTCAATTAGACATGAAGCATATTCAATGTATGAAAGGTAAGAGAGAGGCAAAAATACCATCAGACCACTGGAAAATGGCACTGGAGAAGTAATAGTAGGAAACAAAGCAATGGCAGAGAAACTGAACAGTTACTTTGCATCTGTCTTTATGGTGGAAGACATCAGTGGGATGCCAGAGCTCCAGGAGAGTCAGGGAACACAGGTGAATGCAGTAGCTATCACTAAGGAAAAGATTCTGGGGAAACTGAAAGGTCTGAAGGTGGATAAATCGCCTGAATTGGATGGATTACATCCCAGGTTTTTAAATGAGATAGTTGAGGAAATTGTAAAGGCATTGGTGGTAATCTCTCAGAAATCACTGGAGGTAGTGAGAGTACCAGAGGACTGGAAAGTAGCTTATGTAACATCACTGTGTAAGAAGAGAGGGAGGCAGCAGATGGGAAATTATAGGCTGGTTAGCCTGACTTTGGTCATTGGCAAGATTTTAGAGTCCATCATTAAAAATGAGATCACAGAGTACTTGGAGGTGCATGATAAGGTAGGACTGATTCAGTGCAGCTTCGTCAAAGGGAGGTCATGTCTGACAATTCTTTTAGGGTTCTTTGAGGAGGTAATAAAGAAGTTAGATAAAGGAGAACCAGCGGACATGATTTGTTTAGATTTGTAGACAAGTTGCCTCATAGGAGGCTGTTAAATAAGTTAAGAACTCGTGGTATTGAGGGTAAAATCCTGGCATGGATAGAGGATTGCCTGATCCTCAGCCAATCTTCTATCCATGATTAAAGGCAGTGAGTGGGAATAAAGGGATCTTTCTCAGGATGGCAGCCGGTTACTAGTGGTGTGTGTCAGGGGTCAGTGCCGGGACCACAACTTTTCACGACTAACAAAGAAGGAACTGAAGGCATGTTGCTAAGTTTGTAGATGATACAAAGATATGTAGAGGCACAGGTAGCATTGAGGAAGCAGGGGGGCTGCAGCAGAACTTTGAAATGTTAGGAGAATGGGCAAAGAAGTGGCAGATGGAATACAATGTGGAAAAGTGTGAGGTTATGCACTTTGGAGTGAGGAATGGATGCTTAGACTATTTTCTAAATGGAGAAATGCTTAGGAAATCAGAAACACAAAGAGACTTGGGAGTCATTGTTCAAAATTGTCATAAGGTTAATGTGTAAGTTCAATTGGCAGTTAGGAACACAAATGCAATGTTAGCATTCATGTGAGAAGGCTAAAATACATAAGCTGGGATGTATTTCTGAGGCTGTACAAGGCTCTGGCCAGACTCAGTTTGGAATATTGGGAGCAATTTTGCTCCCATTTTAAAGGAAGGATGTGCTGGCCTTGGAAAGGATCTAGAGAAGGTTCACAAGAATGATCCCTGGAATGAAGAGCTTGTCATATTAAAAACGGTTGAGGGCTTTGGGTCTGTACTCGTTAGAAAGATGAAGACGGATCTCATTGAAACTTACAGGATACTGAGAAGCCTGGTAGAGTGGATGTGGAGAAGATGTTTCCACTAGCAGGAAACACTGGAACTAGAGAGCACAACCTTAGACTAAAGGGGCAATCCTTTAAAACAGAGACGAGAAAGAATTTCTTCAGCCAGAGTGTGGTAAATTTGTGGAAGACAGGTCATTGAGTGTCTTTAAGACAGAGATAGATAAATTCTTGATTAACAAGGGGATCAGGAGTTATGAATAAAAGGCAAGAGAATGGGGATGAGAAAGTTATCAGGTATGATTGAGTGGCAGAGCAGATTTGATGGGCCAAGAGGCTGAATTCTGCTTCGATATCTAATGAACTTATGAACTAGTCTTTGCAGTAAGTTAATAGACAGAGCAGCTTGTCTAGCAATTGGGCCCAATATCTTTAGTTATGTAAATATTAACACAAATATGGTTTTTAGCATAGTTTAACAATTTTAAACTCCCAAACACCAAGTTTTTATAAATAGATCATGCACTTTTATGATAACAAAATTGAGTGGCTGAATGATTGATATAGTCAAACATTGAGGTAGCATAAACTGAATGCATAGTACAAAATCACTTAATTTCCTTTATCCCATTTGTCAATACACACAATATTTCTAAATTAAATAGGTTCTAATGACTTTGTTACCCAACCTTTCCTTGGGGAGCTTGGAATGCACCCTAAGCATGCCTTGACAATATTAGATAGGATCGAAAAGCAGAAATGTGCTGCTGAGGCTTTATAAGGCTCTGATGAGACCACATTTAGAATATTGTGAGAAACATTGGACCTCATGTCTAAGGAAGGGTGTACTGGTCTTGGTGAGGGGTCAGAAAATGTTCACAGGAATGACCCCAGGAATGAAAACTTGACATACGAGGAACACTTGTGAACTCTGGGTCAGTACTCAATGAAGTTTAGAAGAATGAGGGAGGAACCTTATTTAAACTTACAAGTTATTGAAAGATCTGGATAGATTGGATGTGGGGAAGATGCCGCCATTCGTAGAACAGACTAGGATCCGAGGGCACTGTTTCAGAGTAAGAAAATTGAGATGAAGAGGATTTTCTTCAGCCAGAGAGTAGTGAATCTATGGAATTCATTGCCACAGAATCTGTGAAGGCTAGCTCATTGAGCGTATTTAAGATAGAGATAAATAAATTCTTGATTGGTAAAGGGACTAGTGGTTATGGGGAAAAAGCAGGAGAGTGGGGTCAAGAAACTTACCAGTCATGATTGAAGGATAGAGAAGACTTGATGAGCCAAATGGCCTAATTCTGCTCCAATATCTTATGGTCTTATAGATGTGCCAGATAGGCAGCGAAAGAAGATACAATTTCAGGAAGGAACTGGACATGTACTTTGAAAAGAGAAAATAGAAACATACAAAGAAACTAAAAACAGGAGTAGCCCATTCGGCCCTTCGAGTCTGATCCACCATTCATTTGGATCATGGATGATCATTGATTCTGATCCTGATTCCTCCTGCTTTCTCCCCACATCCCTTGATCCCTTATTGTCAGTGAAATGAAGCAGGGAGTGGGACTATTTGTATAGTTCTTTTAAAGTGCCAGAACCGATATAGTGGACCTAGTGGCTTTCTTCTGCAATGAATAATTCTGCAATTATTCTGGTGGAAGATAGAAAACATCATCAAGCAGTGGTGGGTGTCATTGATTCAGGAATTCTAATGGATTAACTTAATGCATGGCCAAAACCTGTTAGTGTGTCAAGTCTTTCCTGCCCACTTATTAGGAATAAGCAGATGGATTGCATTTGCACTTATCAGCAGCAAAACACTTTGAGTTCACCTCTAGCACTTTCAAGAAGAATTTTAATATGCATGCATAATAATTCACCGTTAGACAAACTGATGGAATTACAATGCCAGTAACGAGCGGTGTTTAGTTCAAATAGGGTTACACTCCAATGTTCACAATTCAAAGTGAGAGAGGGAGGTGTGAAGTAAAGCTAATAGCATTTCCATCCACCTAATTATAATCTATCTGCCCACCCACACGCAAATACTCCTGTACATATAAATTCTGAAAACCTTAATTAGAGTTGATTTAATCATGGGCTTCTGAGAAGAATTTCAGTATCTTGTAGGATGCATTTACAAACCTTGGGGGGAAAACAGCAATCAAAGCTGTGCTCATAATTCTCGGAAAACAAATACACATACATGTAATGATATCTTCATCTTTGATCAATGAGAATGGACGCAACTTTCTTCATCTGCTGCTGGAAAATACTCTAAATAAAAGAGGTTTATTGCTTAAGGTTGTGAGAATTGCTGCAGCAGAATCCATATTGAAGGCAGAATGAGCTGTGTTGTTTGAATATCCTGACAGGATCTTGACAGGGTGGATGTGAAGAGGATGGCCGTGGTTTTCCCAAATCATAATGGCAAGAAAGCCAAAGTGATCCGGAATGCAATCATCCCACACTCAGTCATTTTTTCGGGAGGGGAGTGAGTTGCATGCCGGTTCTGGAAGGGTCAGAGCCTAAGCACACCATTGAACCCAGCTATAGAGCGGTTGGGTGTTGTTTTGAAAGGGTACCCCAATACAGCAGTGCATTGGAAGACCCCACCACCCCTGGCCCTCCAAGGACATTGGGACCCCACCACTCATCAGCAGCATATTTCTCCTCCTAACTGGGCATTGGGGCCCTCCCAATTTGTCCCTGACATGACGACCCTGAACACGCCCCCCACGCCTTTATGTCTTCCGATATGCCACCCCCCATGCTCCATTTCTGCATGACATTCCACCCCCCCAATACATGACTACCCTCTCCAATGCATAGCCATCCATCACAGCCCCCAGCTGGGTCCTACGCCTGCTCAGGCACTGCTTTTGGATACCAGAGTGCCAGATGGGCCCCATTCAGCCATGTTCCCCTACCACACGAGAGGCTTCAATGGACTCTGCGCCTCCCAGTATGGACACCATGCCTGATCTCCACTAATGGAGATCAGTAGTGATTCTTGCCAGTCTTGTGCCACATCAGCAGGTCTGAGTAGCTCGGAAACTGGGAGAGTGTGGTGTGAATGGGCTAAACATATTTAAATGCTATTTTAAATATGCTAATTGGTCTCACATCCTTTCTGGATGCAATACAATTTGCACCATTAGAAAGGGATTGGGAGGATTGCAAACCATTTGGTGCTGGGCACAAAACCAAATTTTAGGCCGGCACACTATTTTCCAGGATCGGCACGATCTGCGCCATGCATAGTGAGGCCAGACAATGGCCCCCAAGGTTTTCTCTTGTGGGAAGAACTAGAACTAGGGGCCACTATTTCAGAATAAAGCATCATAGAATCTCTACATTGCAGAAGGAGGCCATTCAGCCTATCGAGTCTGCAGAGACAACAATCCCACCCAGCCGGTGCAAACATGATGGGCTGAATGGCCTCCTTCTGCACCATCGAGATCCTATGATTTGTAGAGGTTGGAAAGTGGACAGCCAGCTAAGAAACCATTGGAATATTTGTGTCTAACTATCGAACCAAAGTTATTCAAACTGGAACAGTTTAATAATGGCAGCGTAACAATTATGATCACATTAGTCTACTAATTCAGTTTGTTTTTCACTGAATTGAAATCCCATTCAATAAATATTGTCAAACAATCACGGTGAGATTGTGCTACTATTTCTGAAATTTCTTACTCAGTATTATGTTAGAAAAACATAATGAATCTTTTGCAGTGCCCTTCTGTTGCCCTTGTTTGCCAAAGGAATTTATCAGACATAATTGATGGAAGCATTCCTTTTGCTGTATTGGATATAAGAGACGGTGATCGTACACCATTAAGAACCACAGTTCACGTACTACTATTTTTGTATCAGAAACTAGCTCACTTAATAATCAATTTGTGATGCTAGGAGAATAGCAGTCAGCACACATCATTTTTTTTATTGCATTCATTCCACAATCTAGTCATGTTAATGTTTTATGGTTTAATATGGCGTGATGAACAATACATTAATTCCACTCTTGCACAGGTCTCCATCAATCAGTATCACTTGTATTAATGTTGCATACAGCAACAATTCTTCACTGTGATTTACCCCCTAACTGATATTTTATGTATAAAATTCTGGACTGAATGAATACCATTCTTGTTTGAAGTTGAACCCTGGAGGAGGCCAAATTTCACTATGTATTGATGCGTTCATGTGCTGTTCCGTGGAAAGATGACAGGCAATGTTCCCGTACTCTGAGCTCTGATGAACCAACTCAGGAATAACATTGACTGCAGGAGAGTTATCTGTCTTGAAATTGCGATGGGACCTGTACCCAGAAAATAAGTTGCATTTTTCTTCTTGATTAAAGCACCATAGTATTGCATCAGGATGAAGAAAGTTGTCAGTCCACCTTTTTGTTTACGTGGCAGCATGCTGTGTAAGCTGACAAGGCAGTAAATAGTTCCAGAATAATATTACAGGGTGGCATGGTAGTGCAGTCATTAGCACTGTTGCCTCACAGCGCTGGGTACTCAGGTTTGATTCCTAGCTTGGGTCACTTTCTGTGCGGAGTCTGTATTTTTCCCCTTGTCTGCATGGGTTTCCTATGGATACTCTAGTTTCTTTCACAGTCCAAAAGGCATGCTGACCGGGTGCATTGAGCATGCTAAATTCTCCCTCAGTGTACCCAAACAGGTGCCGGAATGTGGCTGCTCAAGGATTTTCACTATAACTTCATTGCAATGTTAATATAAGCCTACTTCTGGCACTGATAAATAAACTTTAAATATTTCCTCCTCAGTACTATTGTGACAATGTCAGTAAAGCTTTCTACCTTGGCACTGACTTTCCACTCCATTCCCCTTTGACCTCTTTTGGCATCCTACTATTCTGATAAGATTGGGTGAAAGCTGGAGGAAAAGGACCTCGTCCATCAATCAGTAACTTTACAGGACTTAACAATTTCATATTATAACCATATCCTTGGATAGTAATTACAGGAAGTGTGACAATTACAGCATCACCACATTTGCCTTTTGTTTCATGTCCCATTACCACCTACTTTTTACTTGCATTCATCATTTAATCTCTCCTGCCTATCACAAACATTCCTTTTACTTCCCCAATTTGAATTGGAATGCTGAGCTGTGATCCAAACACAAAAATCATACAATCCCTAGAGTGCAGAAGGAAGCCAATTGGGCTATCGAACCTGCACTGACACCAATCCCACCCAGGTACTGTCCCCATAATCTTACATATTTATCCTGTTAGTCCCCTTGACACTGAGACGTAATTTAGCATGGCAAATCAAATTAGCCTGCACATCTTTGGAGTATGGGAGGAAACTGGAGTGTCCAGAGGAAACACGCACAGACAAGGGGAGAATGTGTAAACTCGACACAGTCACCCAAGATTGGAATTGAACCCAGGTGACAGGCACTGTGAGACAGTCATGCTAACCACTGTGCCGCCCAATGCTTAAAATGTTCAAAGAGTTAACAGAGTTATGGGGTGGGAGCTTATGGCCTCACTCGAGCGAGACTGTGAATTCCCATTCTCGGTCAATGGACATTTCCATTGTCCACTCCTCACCGTTCCAATTCCGTGGCGGGTGAGGCGGCAGAATTCCGACAATGGTTTCTTGATTCCAATGTATTTGAATCAAATGAGGAAGCCATAACATTTTGCCCGGTAATTGGGAAGAGAAGTTTACAACGGTTGAACTTGTCACGATTCACAATAATAGAGAAAAAGGATCTCTGAGAGTTATGGATCAGAATCAGGTTAAACTTCTGCATTCATTGACTGAAGGTCATGTCTTTCTGACAACAGCCTACAGAGTCCTTGGACTACTTTATCAGCAGATGCAGATGCAGAGAAGAAGGTATGCACTATGATTTTTCAGATGCAGATCCAGCAGAGCAGAAGAATTGAATTGGTGATCACAATACTCACATGGAAGCAGTCTGCCAAGATCTGCCAGGCAAGTGTAAAACCTAGAGCAATGAAGAACTATCAAGGATGAACATACGCCCAAAGTGATCCTCATGGATTGATGAAGCTTACAGTTCCTAACCACGGGTGGCACAGTGGTTACCACTGCTGTCTCACAGCACCAGGGACCGAGATTTAATTCCAGCCTTGAGTGACTGTCTATGTGGAGTTTGCACGTTTTCATGTTCTTCCCCTAACATTTCCTCTGAAAGCTCCAGTTTTCTCCCACAGCCCAAAGATATGCCAGTTAGGTGGATTGGCTTTGGTAAATTATAGCTTGGTGTCCTTGATGTGTCAGTTAGGGAAACTACTGGGGTAAATACATGGGGTTACAGGAATAGGGCCTTGTAAAATGCTCTGTCTGAGAGTTGGTGCAGACTCAATGGACCAAATGGCCTTATTCTGCGCTTTAGGGATGCCATGATTCTATGAAAATCCCAATTGCTGATGCACTCGCTAAGACAACCAAAATTAGCAAGACATTTGGAAAGTGTGAATATCTGATGTACCAAGCCAAGTTTTTGAGCATGACATGTGGCAGATAAAACCATAGGTTCTAACTGAGAGTCTTCCACTGACTTAAACAGACCATATACAATGGGTATTTGTAAGCAGTAAGAATGATCATCCAGGAGCGAGTCAGAAACAATGAGATGCTGGACAATGATATGCACAGTGAGATGAAGAGCAGTGAATACATATTTCACAGAGTCAAACTCATAGAAAGCATTTCATACCAAGATATAAATTATCTGCTCTATAAGAGTGGGCAATTACTCATTATTGCCTAAATTGGCACAGGGACAAGTATCAATATCCAGGGAGATGCTAAAATACACTTATCCACAGTCATGGAAAGGTATGGAGAAATCTGTTATTATGAGGGGATCACTAATTCCATGTGCAGGATCCATAGCAATGAAACACACATGGAGGCCAAAGGTTCACTGGCCTACTGGCAATACCATGATCTCCCACATGGTAGGTTAATCCATAGGAACAGTCTTAAATGACGGATCACCTCAGAAACTACTCCTATCACCTCAGCACATCATTGATATCAAAATATCCAGAATGCTTTAACAAAATTGGCAAGTTCAAGGAGCTGTGCATTACACTTGCAGGAGAATGCAAATCCATCAATTGATTTGATACATTTTATACAATGAAAATGCTGGCAGCTACAAAATGAAATGGTAAAGGATTCCACACTATGGATACACATCACTGAATCTTAGCCTGACTCATTTTAGCATGTTCACTAACACATGGGACCATATTGTTCTTCCTGGACAAGCCAGGCATTTCCAGAAGACTCAATTTTAAAGGCAGGCAGAACATTGTACCAGAATCTATATGATCTAATTTTCTTCAACAACTGCATCACTCACAAACTGTCTAGAGACAACATACATCTCTTTAACCTGTGCTTAATGCTCTCTCCACTCACATTGTCTGTACCTTTAAGACCTGATTAGTTGTACAGATTTGCATTCCAATCATTATTCTGTAAATTGAGTTTATGTCTTTATACGCCTGTTTGTGAACAGAACTCCCACTTACCTGCCAAGGGAGCAGCGCTCCAAAAGCTAGTGGAGTTTGTTACCAAATAAATCTGTTGGACTTTAACCTGTTGTGAGACTTCTTACTGTATTTACCAGTCCAATGCTGGCATCTTCACATCATTCACAAATGTACATAGATAAGATGAAAAGACTGACAAGACAGATAGTCTATTGAATGAATGTGAACAATGGCTTTGAAGTCGTTATCGAGAAGTTCAAGAGCAATACCAAGTCCGCATGAAGAACAATTGACCCCACATGACTTCCTACCAATCCTTGATCTAAATCACTTCTGAACTCTTTCATGTCTATGACATTGACATCATTGCCATCGTTGATTACTTCACCAACTATCCCATCATTTGACAATTGAATAATATGGCAAGAACAACTGTCACACATATTCTAAGTGCTATTTTCAGTTTAGTTGGTGTGCAAAGAGAAATAATTAGAGTTAACAAGTGGCAAGCTGCCTCACAGTGCTAGGGACCCAGGTTTGATTCTGGCCTTGGTTCACTGTCTGTGTGGAGTTTACACATTCTCCCCATGTCTGCGTGGGTTTCCTCCATGTGCTCTGGTTTCCTCCCACCGTCCAAAGATGTGTCAGTTAGGTGGATTGGCCATTCTGAATTGCCCTTTAGTGTCCAAAGAAGTATAGGTTTGGTGGATTGACCACAGTAAATGTGCAAGGTTACGGGGATGGGTATTGGGCTGAGGTGCAGATTGATGGCTGAATGGCCTTCTTCTGCACTATTGATTCTATGATTCTATGAACAGTATGCAATTTATTGATAAGCCATTTCATGATATGTTTAAGGAGTGGAATATTGACCACATTAATTGTTCTCCTCATTACCTGAGATGTGATGGCCGAGCTTAATGAATGATTTCCATAGTGAAATCCTCAATTCTCGAACAAAGCAAAATCTACGTACTGCAATGTTACACCTGCGAGCAACACCTATAAGTGCAACTGTCCTATCACTACCAGAGTTCATGTTTGATAAACCATTGTCTACCAATTTAGCTACTCTTACTCAATGTACTCTTCCAGGAGCCAGAAAGCAAGTTTACGACTGCAAGAGAAGAGAAAACTGCACATACAAAATTGCTAAATTTACAGTTGGCCCAACAAGTTTGCATCCAGGATCCCTCAGAAGGTATGCGGCAACCAACTGAGATGATGAGGATTTGTTCAGAAGCAAAGTAATCTAAAGTCATTGCATATAAAGGTGCAATGGTGACAGATAACCAGAGGTAAATTAGATTCATTCCAGCTCCTCTACCACATATAAGTCCTTATTGCATCTAGGACAACATTCTGAATGAAACCAGGAACAACATCCAAGAATGACAATCCACAGAGTGAATTAAAGAAATTAATCAAATTAATTAAAGAAATTAATTCTTAAATTAAGTTAAACTGAGCAATTAAAGAAACCTCCAGATAAGGTTACCATCACAAGTTTAAGTTTAACTTTATTTATATGTGTCACAAGCAGGCTTACATTAATAATGCAATGAAGTTACTGTGAAAATCCCTATTCATCACACTTCAGGGCCTGTTTGGGTACATTGATGGAGAATTTAGTCTGGCCAATGCACCAAACCAGCATATCTTTCAGACAGTGGGAGGAAACTGGAGCATTTGGAGGAGACCCACGCAGACACAGGGAGAATGTGTAAACTCCATACAGACAGCCACTCAAACCGGCAATCGAACTTGGATCCCTTGCATTGCATGGCAGCAGGCCTAACGACTGTGCCACTGTGATTCCCAGAACTGGACATAGCATCAGATTACCTCCCTGCTTCATAGAGTCTGTGGACAGGACTTTATGTCCTCACTCAACAAGTAACCGTAAAACTCCCTCCCCGCGAGGAAAACAAGCCTTTCCGCCACTCTGATTCCCATGGCAGTGAGATACTGCAAAATTCCAGCTATAGACTCACCAGTCCTGTAACTAAACATGGTGGAAGCTGTATTTTAAGAGAAAGGGCAATATGCCTTTAAGGGACATGCTATCACAAGAAGAGAAGGGAAGAATGATGCATGATCCAGTCCCAGCTTTACTAAGCAGAACACAATACAGCTCTGATGTCTTCAAGCTTTCTATCCATGTATCGCAGGTGCCTACTTTCAACAAATGAATTCAAAACAAGTTACCCAATTTGAGTGATGGTGATTTAAATAGTTATAAAAACACAAAGGGCAAAGACAATCTTGAAAACTCATTGAAATCATGAATGCTTTGCAGAAAGCACAAAAATCACTTATGCCTGAGTGGGACAGCACAGTGGCACATGTAGTAAGTACTGCTATCTCACAGCGCCAGGGACCCGCGTTCAGTCCTGGCCTTGAGTCACTGTCTGTGTCAGGATACATTTCCTTTGGGTGCTCAGGTTTCTTCCCACAGTCTAAAGATTTGAAGTTAGGTGCACTGGCCATGCTAAATTGCCCCTTAGTGCCCAAGATGCATAACTTAGAAGGATTAGCGGGTAAATATGCGGGATTGCAGGGATACAGACTAGTTGGGAAAATAGAAATATGGAAAAACTACAGCACAATACAGAACCTTCGGCCCACAAAGTTGTACCGAACATGTCCTTACCTTAGAGATTACTAGGCTTACCTATAACCCTCTACCTTACAAAGTTCAATGTACTTATTTAAAAGTCTCTTAAAAGACTCTATCAAATCTGCCTCCACCACTGGTGCCGGCAGCCCATTCCACGCACTCACCACTCTGAGTGAAAAACTTACCCCTGACATCTCCTCTATACTCACTATCCAGTACCTTAAATCTGTGTCCTCTTGTGGCAACATTTCAGCCCTGGGCAAAAGCTTCTGATTATCCACTCAATCAATACCTCTCAACGTCTTATATACCTCTATCAGATAATCTGTCAGAGGTCCATCAGAAAGTTAGTGCAAATTTGATGGGCCAAATGGCTTTCTTCTGCACTGTGAGGATTCTATGTTCCTATCTCACTAAAAATTGTTTCTTAGCAGTTCCAGCCCACTGAAGGAAGGTGATGCAGGCAGCAAAGAAGTTTTCACATGCCTGATATGACTGCTGTCAGAAATATTGTGATGATGTTCATAATTTTCTGTTTCAAACACAAAGTGGCAGTGGAAGTGAAAAGGTTGTTTGTTGAATTGGAATCCTTGTGCACCTTCAGTTCTTTGTGACGAATGGAGTGATCTGAAAGGTTGTACATTTAAATTATGTGCGTGCTTCTTGAATTTTACAGATGTTGTCTGACTAGATTATGATCAGACCAACCCGTCTGATGAACTTGTCTCACAGCTGCTGCCTGTGACCCTGCTGTGTTCCCTTCATGTTCAAACTCCTCTGTCTCGGGAGTTTCAGATTCTGAGTCGTTCTCCTCATGAATCTCAATTTCCAGGTCTTACTGACAAGCAGGTTTGTGGAGGTGGCAGCCAGCAGGCTACCACAGTCAACGAGATGACATGGGGATCATATTGTCAGCAGTCTTTAGACTTAGCCAGCAATGTGATTTCCTTTCAACTTGCTAAAGGCTAGTTTAATTTTAATTTGAAATAATAATTCATGACAAAATTAACAGTCACGTGGAAATAAGAGTTAATTAAGGGAAAGATTCCAATGATTTGTTAAGGAAAAATCATGTTTAACTAATCTGGAGATTTTAAAACAGGTAACAAAGAGAATTGATAAGGGCAATGCTGTTGTTATGATGCTCATGGATTTCCAACAGGCATTTGGTACAATGCCACACAGAAGACTCATGAGCAAAGTTAGTGCACATGAAATAAAAGAAAAGGTAAATTTTTTGGTTACAAAATTGGCTGAGTAACAGGAAACAGAGAAGCGGTTAATGGATGCTTTCTAAGCTGGAGGAATTTTGTCATGGAATTTTCCAGGGATTACTGTTGGGATCCTTGTTCTTCCAAATGACCCAGACCTCAGTGTATAGGCCACAATTTCAGGATTTGCAGATAAAACGCTGCTTGGAAGCAAGTGAACTTGTGAACAGTGATGAGGCTAGTGTAGAACTTCAAAAGGACAAAGGCAAGTTAATGGAATGAGCAAGCAAGTGACAGATAAACTCCAATGTACAGAAATGTGAAATGATTCATTTTGGCAGGAAGAATATGGAGAGACAATAGAAAATACAGGGTACAACTTTGAAGGGGTGGAAAAACAGAGGGACTTTGGTGTAGATATGAATAAATCATTGAATGAGACAGGATAATTTGAGAAAGTGGTCAATAAAGCAGGCTTTATTAATAGTGGAATAAAGTACAAGGGTAAGGAAGCTATACTGAACATGGAAGCAAGTACAGAGGGGATGCTAGGGGAAAGTTTTTCACTCAGGGGGTGGTGAGTAAATGGAATCGGCTGCATTCGGTAGTGGTCGAGGCGAACTCGCTGGGGTATTTTAAAATACTTCTGGATGAGTATATGGGATCCAATGGGATGGGGGTTATAGATAGATCTATGGCTGGGTAGGTTTTGATGTGTTTGGCACAACTTGTGGGCCGAAGGGCCTGTTTGTGCTGTAGTGTTCTATGTTCTATGTTGGCCTCAACTGGAACACTACTTCCAGTTCCATGTACTACATCTTAGGAAGGATGCGAAGGCATTCAAGAGAAGACAGAAAAGGTTTATTAGAATGGTTCCACGGATGAGGAGCTTCAGCTCTGAAGATACATTGGAGAAGTTGGGACCGTTTTCCCTAAAGAAGAGAAGGCTAAAAGGAAATTTGATGCAGATATTCAAAATCATGAGGAGCCTGGGCAGATTAAATTGGGAGAAACTGCTCCCACTCTTGAAACAATCATGAATAGAGCGCACAGATTTAAAGTAATTGGTTAAATAAAAGCAAAAGTGGCATATTTTTCATGTGATTGGAATCTGGAATACACTGAGAGTGTTGTGGAGGCAGGCTCAATCAAAACATTCAAGTGGGAATTAGACTGTTATCTGCAAAGGAAGAATATGCAGAGTTATAGGGAGAAGTGGGGTAATTGCATGAAGTAAATTGTTAATTTGGAGAGTTGATATAGACATGTTGGGTCGAATGGTCTCTTTCTACACTGTAACAATTCTGTGTGATTTGGGTAATGATTTGAGCAGCTTTGAAGCATTCTTTTATTTCAGTAGTCATCAATGCTGTTAGATACCATGTTAGATATAAAAATAACTTTCCTCTGAGTGGCCAGCCAGTATTTGGCCTTCATTTCTGAAAGAGGTCAGAGAGAGATTGTGAAGAACAGGCCATTCTTAAAATCTTTGACACTTAGTTTAACCTAGAGCAAAGTTTAGCAATTGAACGAGCACAATTCAACCAATGGTCACGATGATCACAATTTGGGGAGGCAGTGAGCTTCGTGGTATTAGTGCTAGACTATTAATCTAGAAACTCAGCTAATGTTGTGGGAACTCAGGTTCAAATCCCACCATGTTGGAATTTGAATTCAATAAAAAAAATCTGGAATTAAGAATCTGCTGATGATCATGAAATCATTGTCAAGTGTTAGGGAAACCCATCTGGTTCACTAGGTGCCCTTTAGGGAAGGAAATCTGACGTCCTTACCTGGTCTGGCCTACATGTGACTCCAGAGCCACAGCAATGTCATTGATTTCAACTGCTTCCAAGGGCAACTAGAGATGGGCAGTAAATGCTGGCCAGCCTACAACGCTCATACCCTACAAATAAATAAAATAGTCTGGGAAATTGATCAAGTTATTCCCAATCAAATGAAGACTTTTCATGTAGATCTCCAAATCCAGCTGTTTTGCAGCTTTCTCCATTTAAGTAAGATTCAGCTCCTTTATTCTTTCTACCAAAGTATGCAACTTCAGTTTCTTACAATATGCTCCAGATTGCCAGAGAAGAAGTTCTGAGTGTAATTTTAGTCTGCTTCCATATTGTGTGCCCAATTTCATAAAAATTGTTGTCTGATAACAGAATAAAGAAAGCTACAGTACAGGAACAGGCCCCTCAGCCCTCTAAGCATGCATTGACCGTGCTTCCCGACTTAACTAAAACTCTCGATCCTTCTGGAGACCATGTCCTTCTATTCACATTCTATTCATGTATTTGTCAAGACTCACCTTAGAAGTCAATACCATATCCACTTCCACTCCCTCCCAGCATTAATATCCTTCTCTAAAGGACAATAGTGAACCAGATGAGTTTTCCTGACAATTGACAATAGTTTAATGGTCATTAATAGGTAGTTAATTTCAGATGTTTTTTTATTAAATTCCACCTCCTGCTGTGAGGGGATTCAAACCCAGGTCCCAGGAACATTAACTGAATTTTTGGAGTTTAATAGTCTTGTGATAATGCCATTATATGTCGCCTCCCCATGAAACTCCTGTTGTTTCATGGACAGAACTGCCAGATTTTTGCCATTCTTTGAAACTGCTTATTTCCCTCTGTTGACTCTTTGCGTCATCCTTGCCACTTGTCTTCCCACTTATTTTTGTGTCATCCGCAAACTTGGCAATAGTATATTCATTCCCCTTGTCTAAGTCATTAATGCATGTTGTAAATAATTGTGGCCCCAGCACTGATCCCTGAGGCACTCCTCTAGTTATGTCTTGCTGTTCTGAAAATGCCCTTGTATCCTAACGCTCTAGCTTCCATTAGTTAACCAATCCTCCATCCTTGCTAGTGTACTACTCCCAACATCATGGGCTTTTATCTTGTTAAATAGCCTTTTATGCAGTATCCAAACATGGTATCTCTGTGTGCTCTATCATATGTATGACTAGCCCTACTTAATATGAATTGGTCACATGCTTGAATGAGTTACTACAACCAGATTTGAGCAAGCTTACTAGATCCATGGTGAAGGATTCCTTCACATTTGTGAAGACCATTTGGGGCTTGCATTACAACACCAATTCTTTGTGCATGTGCTCATTTGAAATGGTTAGCCTATTCACAATTTCACACTTAAAGAAGCCATACATATTTGCACTGCAGTACTATATCATGGTGATCTTGATCTATCACCAGTGCATGAATCAGTATTCATTGTGCTTATAAACCTGACAAATTGCATAATTGGGTTCAGTTTTAATAACACAATGGATGCTCAAATAAATGGTGTTGCTATGGAATATCTTCCAAGCCCAGCTCTCATAACTATCTTTGTCGGGTTCCATGAAAGACCTCTTTGATGGAACAAGACCTGACATCCTACCCCTTGCATATAATACGTTTGTGAATAATACGTTTGCTATAATAACTTTCTTACATGTCTTAATGGAGCCCATCCTGCACTCAAATTCACTTTGAAATGGGACACTCTGTTTTCTTGATGTGTGAGCTGAGAAATCTGCCATGGATTCTCCACTGAAATCTCCTGCAAGCCTAAATCCACTGGTCAATACGCATATAGGGATTTTTATAGTTCCATCCGAGTAAGATTTGTTTTATTGATAAACATGTAAACCGGACCCAAGCATTTGCTCACCATGTGAATTTGATGCTGAAATTGGGTGCATCAATGTCATCCTGTGGGACAATAGTTATCGCAATCACATTATTTCATGTTTATGTCACACTATCTTATGGACTGAAGAATATCACTTTGGCCCCAAAACATGCCCAGTCTACCTCAGATTAACCCGGAAGGGAAAGGTGTCTCAAAAAAATGGAACAACAGGAGTTTCATGGGGAGGCGACATATAATGGCATTATCACAAGACCATTAAACTCCAAAAATTCAGTTAATGTTCCTGGGACCTGGATTTGAATCCCCTCACAGCAGGTGGTGGAATTTAATAAAAAACATCTGAAATTAACTACCTATTAATGACCATTAAACTATTGTCAATTGTCAGGAAAACTCATCTGGTTCACTAATGTCCTTTAGAGAAGGATATTAATGCTGGGAGGGAGTGGAAGTGGATATGGTATTGACTTCTAAGGTAAGTCTTGACAAATACATGAATAGAATGTGAATAGAAGGACATGGTCTCCAGAAGGATCGGGAGTTTTAGTTAAGTCGGGAAGCACGGTCAATGCATGCTTAGAGGGCGGAGGGACCTGTTCCTGTACTGTAGCTTTCTTTATTCTGTTATCAGACAACAATTTTTATGAAATTGGGCACACAATATGGAAGCAGACTAAAATTACACTAAGAACTTCTTTACCTGAGAGACGAAGGTTGAGAGGCGACCTGATAGAGGTTTATAAAATGTTGAGAGGAATTCAACATTTCAACAAAGGGGGTGGATTCTCAGAGACTATTTCCCCGGGCTGAAATGGTCGCTACAAGAGGACACAGATTTAAAGTGCAGGGAAACAAGTACAGAGGAGATGTTAGGGGTAAGTTTTTCACTCAGAGGGTGGTGAGTGAATGGAATCGGCTGCCGTCAGTGGTGGTAGAGGCGAACTCGCTGGGGTCTTTTAAAAGACTTCAGGATGAGTATATGGGATCTAATGGGATTGGAGGTTATAGATGAGTCTATGGCTTGATAGGTATAGATGTGATAAGCGCAACTTGTGGGCTGAAGGGCCTGTTTGTGCTATAGTGTTCTATGTTCTATGTTCTACTAAAAATCACAAAGGAACAAACACGGATTAGCCGACAAGAGCATGCTTTTAGAATGCAAATGAGGTCTAGCACACAAGGGAAGCTGGACAGGATGGCACCCCCAGGAACTAAATTAAAAAAACATATCCCGACCCTAGCAAATCAGCACTTCTAAACCAGTCAAACAACCTATGGAGATACCTAAAGATTAGCATAATTAAGGAAGCATCCCTGGTACTTCAGACTTCCTGAGAATAATCGCACACTCATTGTTCAAACCCCGGAGATTCTAGACCATTAATAACCAATCAGACAAAAACGATTAACACACACTTAAAACAATCGTCCCAATATTTGAAAACATCGAGACACGATGGCTAAAATCGAATACTGTAAATAAAACGTTAGCATTTGAATTGTACAACACACTGAAGTTCAGGTATAACTGTAGCACGTTGCGGCGGGTCTTTAGTGTGCTTTCGGGACAGTTCAATTATATGTCCTGACTGCACCTCCGTCGACGTAAAAGAAAATAAAGCTGTGCCATTATTGAACGACAGCCTGGGTCGGTAATGGTCAGTTTGCCACTCATGCTAATAATTCTTTGTGAAATCTGCTGTCCTTAGCCGGTCTGGTCTAGATGCGACTCCAGAGCCACAGTAATGTGGCTGATTCTCAACTGCCCTCTGAAATGGCCTAGCAAGCTACTCAGTTCAAGGATAACTAGGAATGGGCAATAAATTCTGGCCAACTAGTGACATCCATGTCCCATAAATGAATAAACAAAAATACTCCAACAATGTAGTAGCAACATGTATGGCATTCCCCACTGACAGGATGCTGCCATCAAGCCAAAATACCTATCACAATAGTAAGTTATATGAAATATGAATTTCAATGCTAGTGTGATACAAAAGGCTATACATCCCAAAGACTGGTGGACCATATCAAACAGCATGTCCCTTCAGTTGTTTCGCAATGGGAAAGGTAGAGACTGTACCCAACCAACCCGCGTTCAAAAAACTCAAAACAGTGTCAAACATTAATTATAATTCACAATAAACAACATCAGCTAAATAATCCTCAAAATATTAAATGTTACACTGATGGCCAATGTAAGACTACCAGCCAAACTTGCAATAAGATCTATTTGCATGCACTGGTAGCTTAATAGATTAATTCTGTTCTTTGCTGGCAGAAAAATCCAGGATGCACATTGCATCTGTTTCAGCTAACAAAATAAGCAATAACCATTCCCTGGTTCATTAAACAGGGAAATATCTTGACCAATAAGAGTCAAGTTGTCTGGTTTAAATTTGAAACAATGTTCGGCAGTTAACTATCAGTCACCATGAACTGGTGCATTCTTAATGGCAATGCCTCAACTGCTGAGAGTCCAATTGCCAACCAATCAGCACTCTCTTATCCTACAGTATATCGTCATTGTTTCCCTTGATATCAGTGTTCTTACATTTGTCCTGATGAGTGTAAGATGAAAAGCTCAAACTAAATGTCTTTTTTCAGTAAAACCCGAGATCTGTACGACTATATGACTTCAGTGCAGTGACCATCGACCTCTGGCCTATCAGTTATTATAAGCGAAACACTTCCCAAGGAAAATTATAAAGTATTTTCAGAAGTCTCCTGCATTCTTTTATCTCCTTGCTAAAATTGTGTATTTCAGATAATATTAAGGTGATGGTATTCCTGCATGAAATGTATTATCCTGAACCGAAATTGAAAGGAGTTTGGAAAATACATAGATATAAAAAGTAGCTGACCCATTTTGTCAATGTGAATAGCACAGAAACTTCACCAGTACTTTCAACAGCCTTTTTGTAAATAGGCCACAAGTAATGCACCAGTCCCAGAACCTTGTTACAATCCACATAAACGTGCAATGGTCCAGTAAAATAACCATAAACTTTGATATCTGCAAGCCTATGACATCTAGCTGAAACAATATCATGGTTTATAATATGAGGCACCAAGGTGCATTTTGCTTTGGGCAGGATTACTTCAGCATGAAAATTCATAGTGGCATTATTACCAACAAGATAAGAGAAATCTCACATAGCCCTAACAGCTGAGAAGCACAAGCTCTGTCCAAGATCAAACACAAAAACTGGTGTCAAAAGCAACCGATAATGGAGATGCAGCATTAATAGAAACAAGAGTAGAACAATCAGACCCTCAAACCTATTTCACCATTGAATGTGACAATGGCAGATCGGTATGTTGACTGGGATCACTGGGCCAGCTAGCCTCTGGTGAGAATCCCGATGGTGTGCTGAATTGGAATTCAATAAAATAGAATTCCCACTGGATGGCAAACACCTTACAATCCATCACCAATCACATTCCCATCCAGAGTAGCTGATACTGTTGATTATGCAAGGCTGTTGATTGTAATGTAATTTGTGGACTGGAATCAATTCAATGGTCTCTCATGATTCACCACCCCGTCTCCAGTGGGAAACCCACCAGGCAGCCTTGTGATGTATCTAACCCCTCAATCAAAGACTGATTGTCTGTAAAAATTGCAATAAGTTGGATATTTTATAAGGTTTAATGTTATCGTTTATGATCACAATGTTTACAGAGCACTCGAGCTGCATTCAGCCATAAAGGAAAAGGAAAACAAAGATCTTTTTTGGTGGTTATGGCATCCATACTGTCACTCAAAACACTTCAAAGGATGCAGAAAACAAATGCTAACCTTCCAATGTTAAAAGGATACTCTCTGGTGAAACTGACCATTAAAGCACTTCGAAGGAGTTTCACTGTGGGTTATGAGAGAAAGCAAGTGATTCTCCTGAGAAATCCCGGCAGGTCATTTCCATAAGAGCACTTTAAATATAGCTGAGATACCTGAGCTAATTGTTATTGTGGAATGAATTGCTATAGTGATATTGAAGGATTCCAGGTTTCAAGGGTCATCGATGTCAAAGTGACCAGGACACTTCAAAGTTTTTAGAAGAAACAGGCAATGAATAATATCCCACTACATTATCAGAATTCACCATCCTGCAATTGAACAATTTTCCCAGGACAACAAGGATAATTGGTACCATTAAACCCCCATCCCAAGGGAGAGTCCTGAGATCAGTCCCTTCCCCCCAGTGTGAGTGCACCCTCCCTCTTCAGCTTGGCAGCAGCAGAGAGACATATCTGAACATCATTTACCTCCCTGCCCCCTTTCAGAATACAAGACACAATATCAGGGTACCACTGCCAGGGTGCAAGGAGTTAGTGCAAGTTTGGCACTGGGGGCCTGAGGGAGGTCCTGAGGGGAATCATGAAGGGGTGGTGGAGGCTATGGGGACTCTATCTGGGAGTGAGGAAGGAGTCATTTAGGCCTCTGGCTGGGAAGGGGGGTTGGTGATTGTGTTATTCTCATGCTTGCATGGTGTGGAGCAGTGGGAGGGGGGGTGATTCTTTTTGTGATGGGGACAATGCTCCTCTATACTGAAGGTTGGGAGTGTTCTACTTCCCATTGGGACTGCCACATACATTATGGGGGCAATGGGGGCATGGCTGACAGCACTGAGATCTTAACCCACTTTAAAAATGGCATGCTGATCACTGTAAAGCTGGACTGGCCGGCATGATCCCCTTTATGAATATTGTTACATGCTAAAGGTGGATGAATCCCTCCTGACAGGCACTGCTAATTTAGCTTGCAAACAGGGGAAAAGTGTCCTTTAACTCTAACTACCCACCTCTACTACAACCTCTAACACATAGAAGGACAAGGGCAATAGGCAGTTGGGAACACCACCCCTGATAGCTCCCCTCCAAACCACATGTGACACTGACTTAGAATCACAGAATCCCTACAGTGCAGAAGGAGATCACAAGTTCAATATTTCTCCAATGACTCTCTGACAAAGTATCTTACCCAGGACCTTTGCCCCATCCCATCCCTGTAACCAGCACATTAATCATGGCTAATCCACCTAAACTGCACATTTTTGGACTGTGGGAAGAAACTGGAGCACTCGGAAGAAACCCACGCATACACAAGGAGAGCATGCAAACCCCACAGTCACCTAAGGCCAGAATGGAACCCAGGTCTCTACGATTCTATGATCTTGCTTCTTGATGTCATGCTCATCGAGTCAATTGTTATGCTGAAGTCACTGTCATATCTCATTTCTGGAATTCAATTCTTTCGCTCATATTTGAATCAAGGTAATAATGAGTTTTGGAGTTAAGCAGTCCTCGCTGAACCCAAACAGAGTATCATTGAACAGGTTACTGGTGAGAAAGAAAGAGAAGCAAGGAATGCTCTCCCAATTCCCTGGTCATTATTTATCCTTCAACATGTGACGTTGTGGCACAGTGTTTTGCACTGCTGCCTCACAGTGCCAGCTGCCTAGGTTCAATACCAGCCTTGGGTGATTTTCTATGTGGGTTTTGCATATTCTTTTCATATTATAGGATCCCTACAGTGCAGAAGGACGCCATTTGGCCCATCACATATGCTACACTGACCACAGTCCCACCTAGGCTCTGTTCCCTTAACCCCACTTAATTTATCCTGCTAATCCCCCTCACACTGGGGTCAATTTAGCATGGCCATTCCACCCTACCCACTCATCCTTGGACTATGGGGAGAAACCGGAGCACCTGGAGGAAATCCATGCAGACATGGGGACAATGTGCAAACTCCACACAGATGGTCACCTGAATTGAAACTGGGTCCCTGGTATTGTGAGGCAGCAGGGTAACCACTGTGGTTATCTCCGCGGTGCCCTGGTTCCCACCCACAGCCCAAAGATCTGCAGATTAGATGGACTGGCTATGAAAAGTTACTCCTTTGTGTCCCAAGATGCGTAAGTTAGATGGATCAGCCACGTTAAATGGGAATAGGGCTTGGGGGAGGACCTGGGAAAGATACCGTGACAGAGAGTCTTTGCAGACTCATTGGGTCAAATGATTTCTTCTGCAGTCTAGTGATTTTGTGGTTCAAATCTCACAAAAACAGATCAGCTCCTCATTTCAGACAATGTTGCTTTTGGGACTTTGTTGAATACAAGTTGGCTGTTACATTTCCTGCAGTATAACAATGAATGCACTTCAGAAATGACTTCTTCAACTATGAAATTCTTGGGGTGAGTTAATGTCATGAAAGGTATTAAAAAATTTTCGAGTTCTTTCCTTTTTAATGAAGTGGCACCTTCTGCTTATATTCAACTCATGTTCACTGCCTGCGGTCATGTTTAACAAAGCACTCTTGGCATAACTGGAAGGATTGGTACTTTTTACTTGATATATCCAGTACTTTCATCAATGTAATCTGGGCTGTCTGATGTTCTTCTGCTTGATTAGTTCTATCATGAGGACCGACATACATAAAAAGATTTACATATTGAATAGGGGCAGCACAGATTTTTCTTTTAGATGGTGTGATGTTGGTTTTGCTCATTTCTTTTTCCTCCATTTTAAAGTTAAATATAATTGGAATGAAAGTAAAAGTTTGGTATATAAACTGAGTTCCATAAAAATCCCATAAATTTTAAACTCATTTGAACACATTGGACGAGATTTTCCTGTTTTGCTGTTTGCAGCGCCTGGGTTTGCTGGACACAGTGAAGGGGATAATCGAGTAGGCATAATCACAGGCTATTGGAACAGTATCAGATTTGACCTTTACTGTGATTTTCCTCTATCCGTAACACCACAGTCATGTGATAAGTCTAAACGCAGGAAAAGGAAATCCTGTCCACTTAAAAATGCATTGATTGTTGATCTTATTATGCTGCTTACCTTTCACTCCTTTTTATCCGTTGGACATGTGTGCTTCTGACTGGCCAGCATTTAATACCACCTCTGGTTGCTCAAGGACAGCTGAGAATCAACTGCATTGTTGTGGATCTGGGATCACATGTAGGCCAGGCCAGGTAAGGACAGCAGATTTCCTTCCCGGAAGGACATTACTGCAATCATTCAGATTAGAATCAGGCTTTATTCACCAGGAATAATAGTGATTGATTTTTCTGTACTCCTGTGTCAAGGCATCAGTTGGCAGTTTTTCCTCAAATTGCACTCAGCCAGAACCTGTGGTGCTCCTAGATTCAGACAAGCTGCAGAGGCCCGATGCTCACCTGAATCGAGCATCTTCAATAAATAAAACATGTTAATGTTCTACTCTTCAGGCCACTGTCCAGAGCAGGAGCAAAGGCCTTTGATGCCAATCTCTCTCCCAGGAAAAATAAAGGATCTCACTTTGAGCTTGGCTATCATTGTTGCCGTTCCTTCTCTGGCTACTGGAGAAGGCCTCAGTGCATTGGGTTAATGTTACTCCTCAATGCAGGTGTCCTTCTGGTGTTCAGTACAAGGAGGGAGAACAAGGAGCCCCTCATCTTACCACATTATCTTAGCAAATCTTAAGCCATATCTATTATAGGAGGAGCTCAGACTCTGGTCCAGCCCCTGTTTCTACTATCCCCCCACTGCCAACACTATTCCCCAACCCCACCCTGAAAGAAAGATGGGTGTTTAAACCTTGCTTGTGTAATTTTTTTATCTAGAAATGATCTAACATGAGTGCAAGCACAAAAAGATCAATCCTTTTTTATCGATCAGAGATTTTATTGGTTGATTCATCTTTATATCGAATTATAAGTGACAGCACAGAATGAAGCCATTCAGCCCATCGTGCTGAGTTTGGTTCTTTGAAAGAGTAGCTAAATTTCATCCCACTTTAGTCTGTCACCTGATATATTCCTCATCCTCAAGTACCTGTCCAACGCACTTTTAAAATCATTTATTGGATCAACTTCCATTGTTTTCTCTTGGCAACTGAATGAAAAACAATTCTCCTCCCATTTTCCAATTAATTTAGAATCCGTGATCTCTAGTTATTAACCTATTCACCAGAGGGAATTATTTTTCTCTATTTACTCTCATCAAAACCTCTCATCATCTTGAATACCACTGCGAGGTTATTTCTTAAATCTCTCTGTTCCGAGGATAGTCTTAGCTTTTCCAACCTCACATCAACACTCAAATCCCTCAACTCTTCTAACATCCTGCTGAACTTTCTTTGTGCTCTTTCTTAGTCTGTTTTATCTTTATCTGTATCCACAGTATCCCATTTGAGGCCTAACTAATGACTTACAAAGTTCTAGTGTAACCTATTTTTTTTTACAATGATGCCTACTTAGAGACTTTGTCAGGAATGCAAAGGATACCCATTAATAATGAAAAATTGTACAAAGGCTAGCAGCCCCACTCCCCCCTCTCCTGCCTGTCCCAGTCCTGACATGTCTTTGATGTGTTTTCTAGATGCCTTCTTTCTAAGACTGGACTCCACCACGTGGGGTGATTACCCATTCTCCATCCTGATTTACCCTTTGAAGGACGATCACTACACTTTTATATTCTATTCTTTGCTTGATAAACACACTGTACCACAGTGATTAGCAATGTTGTCTCACAGTGTCAGGTTCCCGGTTTGACATTGCTGTGAAAATGCCCCAGTTGTCACACTCCAGCACCTGTTTGGGTACACTAAGGGACCATTTAGCACAGCCAATGCACCTAGCCAGCATTTCCTTCATGGTGTAGGAGGAAACCAGAGCACCTGGAGGAAATGCACAGATTGTGACTCAAGCCAGGAATCGAGCCTGGGTCCCTAATGCTGTGCAGCATTTGTACTAATGACAGTACCACCATGCTACCCAATACATAAAACTTTACTGATTTGGGTCAGTGTCTTTAATCCTTATGTAAGATGGTTGCTGATCTAAACTAATTGCTTCAGTTGATATTTCTCCCTGAACTTTTAGGCACGCATAAAAACATGTTTACTACACCTACATTCAGTAAGTAGTCTCACAACACCAGGCTAAAGTCTAACAGGTTTATTTGGTATCATGAGCTTTCAGAGCGCTCTCCTTCATCGCTTACCTGATGAAGGAGCAGTGCTCCGAAAGCTCATGGTACCAAATAAATCTGTTGGACTTTAGCCCGGTGTTGTGGGAATTCTTATTATGCCCACCCCATTCCAACGCCGGCATCTCCACATCATGACCTGCATTCAGTGTCTGAGGTCCATTCAGCAGAAATTTTGTACATGGGATGAGGAGTTCTGTCAGCCTATGATTAATGATTATAATTCTACCCTACCCCCTACATTAGGTTTACTGGAAAAATCTGTCTAACCTGTGCTAGTGGGTGGTGTTGCCTTTTGATTCATTCCATGGTTTACCTCTCTGAGACCCCAGCACAGGCAGATTGTCAGAGGTCGCAGGCAACAAAAGAATGAGTTAATTCAATTAGAAAAGTTCTTCAGACTATTTTTACCAACATATCTAAATTGCTGTAACCTACTTTATTCCTTCTTTCACAATATGTAATTAAGACACAACATGTAATTAAAGCCAATTTACTGCCCCTTATTCTTCCTCAAAATCCTTTTCAGTGTCAAAGCCTTCAGGCCACTGAGTTGAGTAATGATTGTAAGCTCTGTGAGCTTCCAAATGTATCTTCATAATGTATGAAATTGCTTTGCTTCACTTTTACAGTATTTTGTAATTAGTTTATCCTGCTCATTTGGTTTATAAAGGTTATTTCAGTTTTATTTCTACGGCCTATCACAAAGTTACCACATTTGTCAGGCCACTCACAATGCACAACAGCACCCAAACATACAGCCATACAGACACACATGCACACACAATCACTCAGTCCCACATTCAAAACCCACAAACTCACACTCAAAAGACAACCATAACATTCGCACATACACTATTCACAACCCCGACAACCACAGTGACACACACACACGCGGACACATGCAGAAACAGTCACACACGCAGACACACACAGACACAGTTTCACACACACACACACGCACACGCACACACGCACACACACAAGCACACATCACTTAACCAAATTTGATGGGCTAAAGTCTCTTTTCTCTGCTATATGCCTCTATGACACAAACACCACATATGCACATGGATACTGATTTTTAATATATGTAATCTGGCCTGAAAGTGACAAACAGATAATTGGATAAGAAATGCTACAGTTTAACAGTGAATAGCCACTAATCATTCTCTTGTTCCTCTCACAGAAAGGACCCACTATTAAAACTATCATCACGTCAAAATGCAGATGGCAAATTTCCTCATCATTTAACAGCAACTGTGAAGGGGTTTGGCAACTTTTCCTGGTCAAAACATTAACAGGACAGCTGCTGCCCAGTTTTCTCACAATCCTCAAGCCAATCAGTGATCTCGTTGCTACTAGCCTGCTTGATAGAAGGTTACATGAGGACCAGTGGTGCTCTGATTGGGAAATTCCTGGGCTTACCCCAATTGTGACCCCCATGCATATGTGGTGAATTATAAATTACAACTTTAATTAGAAATCGCTGCTATAGATGTAAGAATAGAAGATTGGTTAGGATAAGATTAGGGCCAGTCATAGACAGCAGTGGGAAGTTGTGCGTGGAGCCTGAAGAGATTGGAGAGGTACTCAATAAATATTTCTCTTCGGTATTCATGCAGGGTGATGTAAATGTAGTTGTGGAGAACACTGAGGTACAGGGTTGCAAACTGGAAAGTATTGAAGTAGATAGGGAGGATGTGCTAGATATTCTTGAGGGTTTGAAGTTGGATAAGTCCCCTGGGCCGGACGGGATTTACCCTAGGATTCTCTGGGAGGCAAGAGAGGCGATTGCAGAGCCTCTGGCTCTGATCTTCAGGTCGTCGTTGGTTACGGGTGTGGTTCCGGAGGACTGGAGGATAGCGAATGTGGTCCCATTGTTCAAGAAGGGGAAGAGAGACCTTCCAGGGAATTATAGGCCAGTGAGTCTTACTTCTGTTGTGGGCAAAGTATTGGAGAGAATTATTAGGGATAGGATTTATAGTTATTTAGAGAGAAATGAATTGATTGGGGATAGTCAGCATGATTTTGTGAAGGGTAGGTCGTGCCTTACTAACCTCATTGAGTTTTTTGAAAAAGTGACCAAAGAGGTGGATGGGGGTAAGGCGGTTGATGTGGTATATATGGACTTTAGTAAGGCGTTTGATAAGGTGGCCCATGGAAGACTTCTGCAGAAAATGCAGATGTATGGGATAGAGGGTGATTTAGCTAATTGGGTTAGGAATTGGCTAGCAGATAGAAGACAGAGGGTGGTGGTTGATGGGAGATATTCATCGTGGAGTTCGGTGACAAGTGGTGTACCTCAGGGGTCTGTTTTGGGGCCCCTGCTGTTTGTAATTTTTATAAATGATCTGGATGAGGGTATTGAAGGATGGATTAGTAAATTTGCAGATGACACTAAAGTCGGTGGAGTGGTAGATAGTGAAGAGGGGTGTTATAGTTTGCAGAGAGACTTGGACAAGTTGCAGAGCTGGGCCGAGAGGTGGCAAATGGAGTTTAATGTGGAAAAGTGTGAGGTAATGCACTATGGCAGAAATAATAAATGTGTAGAGTATAGGGCAAATGGTAGGATTCTTAATAGTCTAGATGAACAGAGGGATCTTGGTGTGTATGTGCATAGATCCCTGAAAGTAGGCAGTCAAGTCGATAAGGTTGTTAAGAAGGCATATGGAGTCTTAGCTTTTATTGGTAGGGGGATTGAATTTCGGAGCCGCAACGTCATGTTGCAACTGTACAAAACTCTAGTGCGGCCGCACTTGGAGTATTGTGTGCAGTTCTGGTCCCCACATTATAAGAAAGATGTGGAGGCATTGGAGAGGGTACAGAGGAGGTTTACCAGGATGTTGCCTGGTATGGAGGGCAGGTCTTATGAAGAGAGGCTGAGGGATTTGAGGTTGTTTTCGTTAGAAAGGAGGCGGCTAAGAGGAGACCTTATTGAAACATATAAGATGATTAGAGGTTTAGATAGGGTGGACAGTGATAGCCTTTTTCCTAGGATGGAGAAAGCTAGCACGAGGGGACACAGCTTTAAATTAAGGGGTGATAGTTATAGGACGGATATCAGAGGTAGGTTCTTTACCCAAAGGGTGGTTCGGGAGTGGAATGCCCTGCCTGCAGCAGTTGTAGATGCGCCAAGTTTGGTGGCGTTTAAGAGGTTAGTTGATAAGTATATGGAAGAGAAGGGAATGGTTTAGTTTGGAGGGGCATTGCTTTTTATATTGGTCGGCGCAACATCGAAGGCCGAAGGGCCTGTTCTGTGCTGTAATGTTCTATGTTCTATGTTCTATGTGAGAGTTCCAAAAATAGGAAAGGTGATTGAAGGCAAAAAATGTTGGGTGAAGTTGTGGTAACATTTACAGTCTGTCCACATTTAATCATTAATCCTCCTCCCATTATCTTTCTCCTCTGCCTGTTGCTGTGTAGCATTTACATGAAGGGATGTGAAGAATAGAGTACAGAGTTGTCAATGGTAATTGGATATATTCTTGGTCAGTTAATCATGTCACAGTTGGTCATGTGATATCTGATTCCTTGCTGCATCTTTAGGAGGAGGATATCCAAAGATTCATAGAATTCCTACAGTGCAGAAGGAGGCCATTTGGCCCATTACCTCTGCACCAACTCATACCCAGGCCCTATCCCCATAACCCTACTTATTCATCCTATTAACCCCCTGACGCGAAGGGGAAATTTAGCATGGCCAATCACCACAACCAGCACATATCCAGACATTTGGAAGAATGTCCAAACAGACACAGGGTGAATGCCCAAACTCCACACAATGTGACCCAAGCCAAGAATCGAAGCCAAATCCCTGGTGCTGTGAGGCAGCGATGCTAACTACTGTGCCACCGTGCCGCTCATCAACACATGAGAATGTTAGGGACTTTCGTTGTGCCAAGGAAAGGTTTGAAATCTCCCCAGCTTCCTGTCACAATGCTATTGGGAGATGATAAGTGGGACAGCTAGGAGCCAGTTACTCTAAAACTATTGCCTGAGGAGGTCGGATGGGGGTAGAATTAATGATAATATTGGGAATTATTATTTGATTCAGGGCCTGACAGGAGCTGGTCAGATTGTGAGTCATTGAGGAAAATAGAGCAACCAATGCTAATAACTGGTCCAAAAAAAAGGGGAAATATATTTTAAACGCAATAAAATTAATCAGCTCCTTCCAAAAGAGTGAGAGCCAGATGCCCATGCTATGAGGGCAGTGCCAGAGGACAAGATACTGTTGTTTTACTGTGAAAGGAAATGAGTCCCTTTTAAAAGTTGAGCATTTTCCGATTAGCATCTGCTGTGTTACTGGACTCTATAACTGTCGTCAGCCAGCTGGAAACTTTATTCTTGCTCGTGATCCACAGACACACACACAATCTCACATGGGTGAAGGAGCAGACAGCAGGTGGATGGTAAAATTTGTTGCACCCACCTCATGTATCTCAAAATTTTCTGGGGAATCACAAAATCTAGTAGATTTGTGTTTTGAGTTTTAACTACAAGAGGCACATCTCTCCTACAGCAGCAGATGTCACTGCCATCACTTGGTTAGTTGGCTACCTTACCATGTAGTTCTGTGTCCAATACATGGACACATGGGTGAGGTATTCAACAGAACAGGTTTTGCAGATATTAAATATCCTGAGACAACTGGTTAAGGGTAATGGGGAAGCTGTATGAATGTGGCAGTAGCAATGACAATGGGGCAGGACTATCATTACAATCAGGGATGGTAGGAAGCAATGGCTGGCCTTACCCCACATTCTTTAAAAGTGTAGTTGGAAGATACATTCCTGCTTCTACCAAAATCACATTTAGGTCACACATTGTCATGGGCCTGGGTATTTCAGATGGCAGTGTTCCCCATTCTGCTAACTAAAGAGTTGCTGAGGATAGAAACTGCAGAGGATGAAGAGAAGCTTACTGGAGACACATTAGCTGAACTTTGACACTGGATGTAAAGTTTGGGGTCTCAGAGCAAGGAGGGGAGGGAAGGACTTGGGGGCAGAGTGCAACGTATTAGTAGTAATGGGCAATTAGGCTACTGGGGGAGAGAATGTGGAGGGAGGTCCAGTAGATACCTGACTTTAAGGCTGGAAGGATTGACAAAAATTACAAGGTGCCATGAGATGGTGGTGCCCTACTCCCTTCCACTCCCTTCTTGCTTGAGGCCAAAGCCTGATCATTTTGCAGATTTCCCAATACCCAGGAAATCCTCTCGCCAGCTTAAAAATTGGGAAACAGTGATAAGTGGCCAATAAGTAGTTCAAGGCCTCACCTATTCCAGCATAAAATGACTGAATGGGTGAGGGTAGGAATGCAGTGAGAAGTCAATTCATTGCATTTCACAATCCTGCCCAGCCCCCAGCCAAAAATCCCCTTGGCAGAGTTATAAATTTCAGGCCAGCGAATTGCGTGGCATGGCAAAAAGCTATTCTGTGCATCTCCATTTTAAAATCCCACCAAATTAGTTAAGGATGATTTGTGAAGTCACTTTTCTGACGAAGGATCATCCTGACTCAAAACATTGGCTCCATTTTCTCTTCACAGATGCTTTCAGATCTGCTGAGATTTTCCAGCATTTTCTGCTTTTGTCAAGTCACTTGTAGTTTGATTTTCCTGAGTGCAGCCTCAGGACAAACCATTGATACATTAAAGTTTAAAAGTTTATTTGTTAGTGTCACAAATAGGCTTAGATTTACACTGTAATGAGGTTATTATGAAAATTCCCTTGTCGCCACACACCAGCACCAGTCCAGGTACACTGAGGGAGAATTTGGCATGGCCAATGCTCCTAACCAGCACATTTTTTGGACTGTGAGAGAAAACTAGAGCACCCGGAGGAAACCCACTCAGACAGAAGGAGAACATACAAACTCCACACAGGCAGTGAACCTAAGCTAGGGTCCCTGGCACTATGAGGCATCAGTGCTAACCACTGTGCCACTGTGGTGCCCAAACTGCCTCAAACAGGAGTTATGCAGGTTAATGCACTTATTTAAAAGATCTAACATCTGTTTTAGGTGTGGATAACTTTTTAAACTTCATCAAAATGTCAAGCAGGTAGGATAAGCTCATTATGAGCTGAGCTGGAAATATGTTGTGCACCAGATGAAATTAAAACCCAGATTAGCTGTACTTTTAGATCTATTTTTAAAAATTATTGTTAGGATTTGGTTCTTTCTGGAAAGGTCAGCATTTCCTGCTCAATTCCTTGTTGTCTCAAAATCTGGGGGTTTGGGCCTTTTTCTGCAAGAACTGTACTGTATCAGTTTTCAATACAATCAGACAGCTTAAGAGGCCACTTCAATGGACAATTAGATGTACAAAATTGAATTCATAGAGTAGTGTAAACCAAGAAAGGTCAGCAGGTTTCTTTGTCTTAAGGGCATTTTGTGAAGCTGGCTTTTACAGCCTTTTTATTAATAACATCTTTTTATTAGACCTGTTAATCTAACATCTGTTGTGGGAAGCCTGTTGGAATCCATAATTGAGGACACAGTAACTGAGCACTTAAGAAAAATTTGAGCTGATTAAACAGAGCCAGTGTGGATTTGTAAAGAACGGGTCATGTCTAACAAATCTTAACTGAATATTTTTAAAACTTTAAAGTTTATTCGTGTCACAAGCAGGTTCACATTAACACTGCAATGAAGTTACTGTGAAAATCCCCTAATCGCTACATTCTGGTGCCTGCTCAGATTCATTGAGAGAGAATTTATCATGGCCAATGCACTTCACCCAACACTCCCACAGTCTTTTTGAATGAGCGCCCGAAGGAAATTCACACAGGCATGGGGAGAATGTGGAAACTCCACACAGATAGTGACCCGAGGCAGGGATTGAATATGGGTTGCTGGCGCTGTGAGGCAGCAGTGTTAACCACTGTGTCAATGTGGCTCCCAGATAGCCATGATGTGGAGATGCCGGTGTTGGACTGGGGTGGACAGGGTGAGAGGTCACATGACAGCAGATTATAGTCCAACAGATTTATTTGAAATCATAACCTTTCAGAGTGCAGCTCCTCCATCTTTATCTTCATTTCAGCTGACGAAGGTGAACTTATTGGACTATAACCTGTTATTGTGTGACTTCTCACCTTGAATATTTTTAGGAAATAACTCAAGCCATTGAGTGGGAAGTTCATGGATATACTTCATATGGATTTACAACATTATTTCACTTAACAGACTGCTGGATAAAATTAAAAGTCATGAAAAGTAGACAGATTGTAGACTTGGATGTTAGCCTGATTGGGCGTAGAAAAGAGAGGGTAGTGATGGTGAGTATTTAGTCCAACTGGAAGGAAGTGATTAGTAGTGCTCCATAACATGCTGGGGACTCACATATTCATTATGGGCAGAAATTTTCCCAGAACATGGCAAAGGGTGGAACTTATCCAAGAAGTTTCTAACAGCGAGAAAACAGGAATCCTCCATGTTGAAATTTTTGAAGCATTCCAATCTTTCAGCACTCTGTCAATTTTTTTGATAGCTGGGAGCATTGTGCTGGTACAGGAGGTGGGGGGAGGTGGGAGGGACAAAACCTAAATATGTTGGTGAAACTGACTTCAGGACATTTTGGCACCATTGCGCATGATGCCCTGATGTGCAGATGAAAAGGGGAACCTCCTTCCACCCCACCCCCTCCCCACACCTCCCCATGGACATAAATTACCCTCCCCCTTCATCAGTGCATTATTACCATCCCACACAAATATGGATCACCAGCATCGGGCCATCAGAATTTGATTTGATTTGATTTGATGTTTTTGCTGACACTACGCTGACATGCCCCCTCCTGTCATGACTCCTTTCACGACCTACCCCTGCTCCTTATTTATTCTTCATGATGTAGCCCTCTTCAAGCACAATAGCAACACAGTTGGAACTATCCCAACCCAACATAAGCAAATACCTCTGTGCATGAATCCAACTTCACCCTTCCAGACATTAAATTAACATGCTTAAAACTATACCTTATATAATACAAATATAAATTTCTTAAAATTAGCTTTGTGTTTCTAACAGGAGGGAAATATCTTTCATTTTTTATAATTCATTTTATGAGACATGAACGTCGCTGGCTGGGTCAGCATTTATTGTCCATCCCTCATTCTCCTCCATTTCAGAGGGCATTTGAGAGTCAACACACATGGATCTGGCCAAATCTCCTTCCTTAAATGATATTAATGAACAAGATTAACATCATTAATCTTTTAATTCCAGATTTTTATCAAATTCAAATTTCACCATCTGCCATGGTGGAATTTGAACTGGCATCCTAGATCTTTCTCTAGGTCTCTCAATTACTAGTCCAGTTATAATACCACTGTGTCACTGGTGGAGGATTTGAGGATATAACTGTCAGCCAGTCAGCAGAAATATCAGGAAACACTTCTTCCTGCAAAGTACAGCAGAAGTCTGGAACTTTCTCCTCAAAAGGTATCAGATTCTAATTCAAATAACAACATTAATTTTTGATAGCCAAGAATATTAAGACATAAGGAGGGAACAGATAGACATAACCTTTCTAAATTGCAGGGTAGACCCCAATATTGGATGGTCTTCTTTTGCTCCGATGTACCTGCGTTTTTACTTAAATTGGAATTTGAATTCCATTCCCACATTGGTAGCTTAATTTGTTTCCCTTGGATTATTAGCTTATGTCTCAGAATTAACTTGTCTATAAACATAACCATTATACCATCGCCACCCTGCTTTTTAAGGACTTGTCAAGTAAAACACACAGCTCAAATGCTGAACAATAACATAAGTTAAAATGAAAACACTATCATTTTGAATGTGATATTTGATCTGAAACATTAAAGGTTCCTGATTAGGAATTATTCCAGCTTTAATAATGTCACACTGCAACAACTTTTCATTTCAGTAACACAATTCCCAAGAATTGCTGGTTTTACAAAGATTGGTGGAGTTGCTGATAGTACCAGGGATTGTCAGAGGATACAACAGGATTTAGATAGATTGGCAACTTGGACACAGAAATGGTAGATGCAGTTTAATCCGGACAAATGTGTGTAATGCATGTGGAGGATAAAATTTAGGTGTGAATTATACATCAAATGGCAGAATCCTGAAGAATATTAACATGGAGGTATCTGAGAATACTGGTCCACAGTTTCCTAAAACACAGGCAGCTAAGGTGATTAAGAAAGCATATGGCATCACTGGGACATTGAGCACAAGAGTTGGGAAATCATGTTACAGCTATATAAAACCTTGGCTAACCTGCATTTGGAGTATTATGTGCAGTTCTGGTCACCCTGTAACCCCAGATGGACTTGGAAGCTTTGGAGAAAGTGCAAAGGAAATTCACCAGAATGTTGCCTGGTCTTGAGAGTGTTTGCTATGAGGAGAGGTTAAATAAATAAGGATTGTTTTCACTGGAAAGACAAAGGCTGAGGAGAGACCTGTCAGAGTCTATAAAATTATGAGAGGCATAGATGGGATATTTATATTTAGAGGCTTTTTCCAAGGGTGGAAGTGTCAATTACAAAGTGGCACAGGTTCAAGATGACAGGGGGAAAGTTTAAGGGAGATGAGCAGGGGATGCTTTTCATACAGAGAGTGGTGGGTGGCTGGAACGCACTGCCAGAGGAGATGGCAAAAGCTGGCACACTAGTAACATTTAAGAGCCATCTGGATAGGTACATGAATAATGAAGGAATAGAGAGATATGAACCAAGTAAGGCCAGAAGACTTTTTTTTAAGTTTTGTTCGGGCTCCACGATTGGCACAGACTTGAAGGGCTAACGGGTCTGTTTCTGTGTTGTACTTTTCTTTGTTCTTCTTGTTCTTTATATCTGTGATTTTCTCATTGTGCTCAAGTAATTAAACAGAAGTATTCTTTCATGTAACACATTGAAATCCACATTGTTGTACAGAAGAACAGTGTAAGGTTTTTAATTTTCTTCAAAGTATTTTTTCCTTTCAAATGTTTTCTCTGCAGGCAATCATTCTGCTTTGAAGGATTGTCTCTAATCTTTTCCATCCTACCTCAATATTTTAAATGGCAGCAAGTGACCATCTTCCAGTTTCCTTCTAGACATGTCTGTAAAATTGACATTTTACATTCAATTTCAGAAAAACCTCCTAAGGACCAGATCAGAAACTCCATTGTATTTTATGAAGTTAGCCTGGACCCAAACTTTTACATTTGATTTTGGCATTAAAGCTTTTTCAGTCAAGGTATGATTTAAATAATCCATTAGAAAAGCTAAATTTAAAAGTTTATTTATTAGTGACAAGTACGCTTACTGCAATGAAGTCATTGTGAAAATCCCTTATTCAACATACTCCAGTACCAGTTCAGAAGATTTTATTTAAAAAAAAACTTTATTTAAGAATACAGTTAAAAGAGAACTGAAAGAATGAGCATAAGTTTTAAAATATTTAAACTTGACAAACTATGATTTTTTTTACAGCAAGTTATAGCTATTGTTTCAATTTAGCAGCATCCCTACACAGACATAAATTCCTTCTTTAGAACCACTTAGCATCAAAACAAAAGATGCTTATATAGGTACTAGATTTCCAGCTTTTTGACACTTCTGGAGAGTGATCCAAACAGACCTTCACATTCTCTTGCAGCAACTTACAAAGAAAACTCTACTCCCAAACAGTAAAATCTCAGAGAGAATGGCTACTTTATTTCCTGGCAGATTCCAGATAGAGCAAGAGATACAGAGAAAGTGACCTCTGACTCAAGATTTCAAAAAAGCAGACTGACTTGAGTTTTCTGTGAAAGCTTAGCTGTATCCAGTCATATGACCTTACCTGTTAATTAACCAAATCAAGCTCTACTCTGGGAATACACAAAACACAGAACCCTGCATTAGTTCAGATTAAAACAAAAATGGTAGCAATTAAGATGAATCATGCTGCTGCAGTAATAATATAATGCTGCTGGATCCAGACGAGATCTCTGATAATAAAAACAAACTGCTACAACAGATCTTGCACAAAAACATGACAAATACATTTCTTAAATGCACAGCATCATCACAAACTCAATGAAGATAGCCAAAAATTCCTAAACAAAGAATAATGAAAAAAAAAGTGGGATGAACTTAATGTCTTATGTTGAAGTCTTGCTATTGAGACTGAAACTGGGGACCAGTCCATTTAGGTTAGTGGTGGAATGGGGGGAGGCATAACCTCAATTATGTGGCAGCTCTTGGGACCACCATCCCAATTAAGGAAAGTGACCCACCTTCAAATGCCATTGGCCCAGTTAAAGGGCCAGAAGCTCAATAACCTTAACAATGCCAGCACTAGTGGTGGCCACTGCTGGGGCAGCGTCTGCAGGGCAATGGCTGTGCATTCCCTCAAAGTAGAGTCTGGGAATGCTGGACCTGACAATATTTTGTTCTTGTCCTCCAGATTTATTGGCATTTGTCCCCAAGTCATTGATCTCCCCTCCAACTTACAGACAAGTTTATCTATTTAACCTTTTATTATTATATATGAACATAATAATTATTATATATCATATGACTATATAATTATATAATATATTATTATATAATACTACTATATAATAATATTATATAATTATTATAATTATTACTTATAATAATAAGTCACATATGATTATCTTATGATAAAATAATCATAAAATAAATTATGATTATTAACATAATCATAATTTTAATGACTATTTGCTCAGAATGCATGTAGATCTGGTTGCTTTTGGCATATTAATTATATTCATCATGGAACCCTACAGTGCAGAAAAAGGCCATTCAACCCATCGTGTCTGCATTGACCGCAATCCCATACAGGCCCGAACCCCATATCTCTACATGTTTTATTCGTTAAATAATCGAGGCCAAAATGTTGTCTAATTTCAAGAACAAATTAAATGTAGTTTTTGGAGTTAAAGCAATCAAGAGATTTCAGGGGAAGCAGGGATCAGGATATTAAAATCAACGATCATAGAATCGCAGAATACCACAGCACAGAAGATGCCCTTTGAACCATCAAGTCTACACTGATATGTGCAAGGCCCTGACTTGCCCATCTAATCCCACTTACCAGCACTTACCCCATAGCGTTGAATGTTATGATGTGCCAAGTACTCATCCAGGTATTTTTTAAAGGATGTGAGGCATCCCGCCTCTTCCACTCTTCCAGGCAATTCATTCCAGACAATCACCACCCTCTGGATAAAAAAGTTTTTCCTCAAAACACTAACATGTCTACTTTCTCAGAAGACTAAGATCATTTGGTATAGCCACCATGACTCTCACCAACTTTTATAGATGCACCATAGAAAACATTCTTTCTGGTTGTATCGCTGCTTTGTGTGGGTTCTGCTCTGCCCGAGTCTGCAAGAAATTACAAGAGTCATGAACAAAACAAAAGCCTGTGGACAAGTATCAAATGACCCAAGAACAATTGCCGTCAGACTTTTGAATAGGCCTACCTCACATTAAGTTGATCTTTCTCTACATCCTAGCTATGATAGTAACACTACATTCTGCATCCTTATCCTTTCCTTCTCTGTACAGTATGCTTTGTCTGTATAACATGTAAAAAGCAATAATTTTCACTGTTTACTAATACATTTGATAATAATAAATCAAATCAAAGAAGTGCAAGACAGCTGACTCTAGTTTCTATTCCCAATGTTCTTATCGACAAATAAAAGAAGTGATACCTATTTTGAGACTCCTTCTTGAGATTGAACTGCTTGAATGCAGACAGTAGGCAATCAGCATATCTAATTTTAGTGTGATTCCAAACCAATTGGTAAAGTATGAAACCAGACAATAGTACTTTGCTTGATAATCGATTTATAGAATGCAACATGACATGGTTCTAACTGACCCACCCAATGTCCCGGCAATCTCTCTTTATAAGTGCTCCAAATACTTTGTTAAATAATATTCTTCAACTGTGGATCTCAACATAGAAACATAGAAACTGGAAGCAGGAGGAGGCCATTCGGCTTTTTGAGCCTGCTCTAATATTTGTTTTGATTATGGCTCAAGGTTTAATCAGGGATACTCAGCATGGTTTTGTTAGAGGGAGGTCATGCCTAGCAAATTTGATTTAATTTTTTGAGTATGTAACCAAGTGTCTGGATGAGAGTAATGTGGATGATGTAGTTTATATAAATTTCAGCAAAGCGTTTAATAAAGTCCCACATGGGAGATTTATTAAAAAAGCTAATGAACATGGGAATCAGAATGGTCTAATAAGATGGATTCATAACTGGCTTAGTGATAGGAGGCAGAGGGTGATGACAGAGGGCTGCTCTAGTGACTGGAGACCAGTGACAAGTCATGTACCAGACGGATTGTGCTGTGCCCCCTATTGTTTGTCACTTATAAAAATGATATATATTTACTTTTTTTTGGGGGGGGGTAGAGGTGGGTGGGTAGGATCAGTAAGTTTGCAATGACACAAAGATTGGTCGGGTGGTGAAGTGAGGTGAGTGTCTTGGGTTACAGAAGATATAGTTGAGATGATTAGATGGGTGGAGAAATGGCAGATGGAATTAACTCTGAAAAGTGTGAGATGATACACTTTGTAAGGACAACTTTATAAATCTTTATAAATCTATCAATACTATCTGGAATAATAGGCTCTACATTATTGTCATGTGATTCAAGACCCAAAGACAAAACAAAGCCTTCAGTTCAAGAACAATTGCAGATGGGCAAGCAATGTTGGCTTTGCCAGTGACACCCAAATCCATTTAAGGGGGAAAGAAATCAACCATTGGGTTCTTCTCAATTTATAATGGTAGCTGAAAATATTGACAGAAAGACCGGAATTTTAACATCCCACTCGCCACGGGAATCATAGCAGGCAGAGGTGGACCATGCAAAGGTCAGTTGACCTCGGGCAGAATTTTCCAGTCTTTGGACAAGCGTGGCTGGAAAATCCCACCCAATATCTTTGATGGGAAGCCAACAAATCAAACGTTTACACTGCATTCCTTCTTTTCACTTTGATTCAAACTGTTGTCCTTTGAGTATGGATAGTCAGAACCTTTTTCCCAGGATGGAAAAGTCGATTAATAGGGGGCATAGGTTTCATAGGTTTAAGGTACGAGGGGCAATGGTTAAAGGAGATGTACAAAGCAAGGGTGGTGGGTGCCTGGAACTAATTGCGGGGGAGATAGTGGAAGCAGATATGATAATGACTTTTAAGGGGAATCTTGACAAATGCACGAATAGGATGGGAATAGAGAGATATGGTCCCCGGAAGGTTTTAGTTCAATCGGGCGACATGTTCAGTGCAGGGTTGGAGGACCAAAGGGCCGGTTCTTGTGCTGTAATTTTCTTTGCTCTTTATTTGTTGTAACATGTTCTCGCACGTCAGAAGCAACCTCCATCGGGACAAACTAAAATGCTTTATAAGTTCCCATATGTTCCTTATGCAAACTAATCAGTAGAAGACCTTGTGACAATTCATGCAAAATGCTACATTTCTGTGAAAATGGGAAAGTCAGCCGTCCAGCATAAAATATGGAATAATTTGGCTCCATGCCAGACGCAATAATGCAACGTATCCTTGTGACTCTTAGGTTGAAGAAGACAACTCAGTGGAGAGGAAAACCAGATTAGTCCACAGTGAAAAATTGTTTATTTTCTGACAATTGAATATCTGAAATAATGTGATATGTAACCTCTTGTGAATGGAAATGCTCTGCTATTACTTACAACTGCAAATGTGGATCAACAGTCATCAGCGAATCATTTATGAGCAATTGTTGTGTCAGAATAATAAATGATGAACTGTGCACAGTCTGAACAGATGGCGAGTTAGAACAGGGACAGGTCTAGTGGGGAAATGATTTTCATGCAGCTGTGCAGTAAATCTCAGGTGACAGTTATCACGGACTGCCTTTCTACTCGGCCATCTTTCAGGCTCTGAGCATCAGTGTAAACGTTGAAAAGGGAATAACATTTTCATTCATCGAAAAGTTATGGTCAGCAATATTATACTTAAAATAATCAATCTGAGAGATCTGCTCTGTTTTTTAAGAAAGCTAAATTAATTAGGTAATCAATTCTTGCTGCTACCCTGACTTGCGATTAATATAAGCATTGTTCCTATTATTGAGGTCCTTTGGGATTCTTTGCAATGGTTCACAATTTTAACGCTTCCGTAATCCCATCCATCGTATTCAACAGAGAATTATTCACTTCTTATTCTGCTAGTTTCTCTTCTTTCACCCCAGAAACAATGAATAGAATTTCAGTTTAAGCAATTATATATGCTTTAGATAATATAGTCTGTAAATTATTGAAAGCAGCATCATCTTAAGTATGTGTACTGAAGTGCTTACACAGGGCTCCTTTCACCATTATTTTAATTGAGGCGTTTACCTATTTATTTCAGTTAAGCAGAGAATTATAGCATTGAATTGTATGGAGTCTGCAGGCTAGGAGGCAGGGAGGACTGGAAAGTCAGGAGTGAGGGCAGGGAATGGGTACCCACTGTCTTCTTGCAACCATGCTTCTCTCCTTATGATGGGGAAGGTGGTTAACTGCCTGCCAGCATAACTCTGCCACTTAAACAGCCTGTTTTTGCTGCCTCTGACACTTGACCAGTGTTGGGTGGGCCATCTGTTAACTTGTGGCAGGCTCCATGAGACTTACCCTAACCAGGCAATTGGTGACCCTCAGAGAAAGTCCGCAAGAAACAGTCTTCCCCTTGACAGCACCCATCCCTCCCCCCAACCACACAGATTACCCCCATTGCTCATGGGAGCCTGCCTGGTTGTCCTTGAGCCCTCTTACCTTCGTTCCATTTCCTTTTTGAATGTTACAATTGAATCTGTTCTCACCATTTCCCCAGGCTTTGCATTTTGGCTGATAACAGCTCACTCTGTAGAAAGGAAGAATGAATCTTAATCTTCCACTGCTCAACTCTGCTCTTTTGCCAATTATCTTTAATCTGTGTCCCCTGGTTACTGACCCTTCCGCCAATAAAAGCAGTTCTTCCTTATTTACGGCGTCAAGACCATTCTAACAAAGCGACAGAAAGGAGTTCAGTACAAGGACAGTAAATGTTGTACAATAACATTGCTCACAGCACTTTGCAGACTAATGTATGTAATACACTGAGTTTAGCTTTGAATTAATGTTTGTGTGCTCTCTCTAGCTGCTTTTGTTGTGATGTTCAACTGCCACCTCATACTGTATGCCTCAAGCAGCATAAAATAATTAATCTACCAGGTTTTATTTCAACGGTAGCTGGAAAGACCAAAAGGGGGAAAAGAAAATCAGTCATATCTGGGGGTCAATTCCACCCTCCCCCCCAAAAAAAGATCTAAATGCCCAACAGGTGGGAAAACAGGAGATTTTCCTGCCCCTTTTTTGGGCATACATAGTTGGATGAATTTCCGGTAGTCTGTGCTTCACAGATTCTGCCAGGAGATTCACATTAGTGGGGGGTAATCTGAAAGATCAGCAGCATAGTGTTAAGTGAGGTGCTGTGCATGCATCGATATGTCAGTCGGGATATCAATGCATGCACTAGGGCTCCACACCCTCCCTCCCGCCCATTGCTGACCTCCCAATTCACCGGCCTCACGATTGCTTCTCTGGCCTCACCCCTCCCAATCATCGGCTTCGCTGACCCAACCCCGCAGCCCTGGGTCAGCCTTGAACATCAGCCCCGATGGCCAGCCCTGATGGTCTGCCCGATACCTACCCCCACGGTCAGCCCTATCACCGTCCTCCAGCCCATTCCCATCCACCGCCACCGCACAATGCACACTGAGTTCTCTCCCACCAATGATTGGCCTCACCCCAGTAGGCCACATCCCTTAAAATCCCAACCCCTTGGCACTGCCCAGAGTGAATAGTACTAGGTTGCTCAATGGGCAATGCATTGGTCCAAGGCTGGCGGTGCCAGACTGGCAGTGACAAGGGCAACCTCTGCCCCTCATTTCCCTGGGGGCCTCAATGGCATCTGCCATTTCAGGGCCCCCCACTGACATTTCCTGACATGCTGTACTACTCAAGCAGCACAGCGGGCTAGAAAAATCACACTCCAAATGTTTGGCACAGAGATCCCAAATCAGGTGCCAGAGGTCTTAGTGATGACACTAAGAGAGACCATGGACAGAGTTGTCCTGTGGGTGAGGTCTCAGTTAGACTACTGAAGGCCATTTGCCCCTTTAATTTGCTGGTGTTTGCCAAGCACTCATGCCTACAATGAACATTCTGCACTGTGCCAGCTGCCAATGTAGCAGATCCCAAGATTTGGATAATGAAGTTGAACATTAGAATGTTAATAAATTTGGAAACCGATCAAGCAGAAAGGTAACTGAAAGCACATCCCACAAATGATGCAAGTCCCTTAGGTGACCACAATTGACAAGTTTCACTGTGACTGCAAGATGACAAAAGTCTTGGGACGCGATCTCACCCTGCCATTCACAGCAAGCTCCTGCTGCAGTGAGGGTTGGAAAATTTGGTGAATTTGGCAGCCAACCAAATCTCCTTAGATTCACTGCTAGCATGAACGGTGGTAAGAGTCCAGCCATAGACCAAAGTAATATATTAGTTCAGCCTCTGTATCATATTGTAGTGAAATCACTGACTCATTTCAAATGGCCACGGTGAGTTTGCTAAAGGAATGTTTGAGAATTGTAATTTTATACCAGTGCATTTATCACTGCAATAAAAGTTCTACTAAGGAGATTTTTTTTTCACTTTGAAGAATCCACTTTTAAGCATTTCCTTTTTTATGTCTATGTCCTTTTATTTGTATGTTTTTCATCTATGTCAACATAGGGTAATTATGTTCTTAGAGCTGCTTAACATTGAAAGGTCACGACAGAAAAGAATACAAAAAAAATTATACGCAGCATTGTTTATGTTACAAGTTGCCCCAAAGCACTATGCAATCAATGATGCACTTTCTGGAGTGCAGTCATGTCTGTGGTGTAAAAAATGCAGCAGTGAGGGTTGTGCACAGCAAAATCTCATAAACAGCTATGTGATGATAAAAAATCTAATCTTTTTTAAGTAATGATAATGGATGGATAAATATTGGTCAGGATGACAGGGAGAATTCTCCTACTCAACTTCAGAATAGGGCTAAAAGCTGGCAACATTTTGTATCAAGCCACAAGAGGCTCAATTAATTCCTCCTCCTTTTCAAGAAGGAAACATTGAAAAATTCTCCACTCTGGGATTTCCTGACCACTTTCTCCAGCACGATCAACCCGTTATCATCTCCCTCCCCTGCTCACTTGTTCTTCTGGGAATCGGCTATCCAACATGCTGTGTGTCAGGTTTTGACATTTTCTGGGAGTTCTGCCAGTCAGGAGACCCTGCAGAATTTCAAGGCTGCATTCAAGGCAATGGTATTAACATCTGATCTGAAAGATGGCATCTCCAATATTGTAGCACTCCGTCAGTACTGCTTTGGATGTCAGGCTAGATTATGTGCTTAAGTTGTGAAGTATAAATGTTAAGAGCTTCAGGGTTTTAGGTATCCAGATCACCAATAACCCATCCCGGTTCCCTCCATGTCGATATTATGGTTAAGAAAGCCTACCAACACCTCTACTTTTTCAGAAGACTAAGGAAATTTGGCATGTCAGTTATGACTCTCACTGACTTTTACAGATGCACCATAGAAAACATTATTTTTGATGGTATCACAGCTTGGTACAGCTCCTGCTCTGCACAAGAAACTACAAATAGTTCTAGGAAAAAGTGGTGATTGGATCATCGCTTGTGAACTGAACTGCTGACAAAAATTCCATCATATTATTTCAGAAAAGCCTGCCATGTTAAATACCACTAAGGAATTTAATTGCCAGCAGTAGGCCTTCTCCAAAAATGTAGCCCAATCTATCACGCAAACCAGACTCCCATTTTGATGCTGTATACACTTCCCTCCATCTCAGCAAAATAGCTAGCATAATTAATAACCTCCTACGTTCTATCTTTCACCTTCTTCTGTCAGGAAAAAAGATACAAAAATCTGAGGTCATATACCAACTAGCTTAAGAACAACTTGTTTTCTGATGCTATCAGACTTTTCAATGGACCTGCCTCACCCTAAGTTGATCCTTCTCTACATTCTAGTTATGACTGTGACACTACATTCTGCACTCTCTCATTTCCTTCTCTATGTATGGTGTGCTTTGTCTGAGTCACACGCAAGAAATAATACTTTTCACTGAACTATACACATGACTATAACAAATCAAATCAAAAATGTTAAAACCTTTGCACAGGCTGCAATCTATAGTACGCAGTTAATTTCTGGAATTGTGCCAAATCAGCTTACCAGTAGTCTGAGTATTTAATTCCTTTTTGGAAATTTGTAGGGACAACAGTCAGTATGTGGGTCCCTTGGCTTGTGGGTTTCCAGACCCCAATCCCACCAGTCCACTCTCCGTCCCTACATCCCCCCACCCCCCGCCCCACAATATTGCACTCACCTGTAGCGTTGGGTGTTGAATTACTGGCAGAAACCATTAACTGCTAAGCAATGAAGAACTGCTGGCCTCTGATTGGCCAACAATTCTTGGTGCTGGGTACTTCCACAACCCCCTCCCCAGAATCCTAATCCCTTTGGTTCTTGGAGAAGGCCTACTGCTGGCCAGTTAAATGCCTTATTGGTATTTAACATGGCAGACTTTTCTGAAATAATATGATGGAATTTTTGTCAGCAGTTCAGCTCACAAATGAGGATCCAATCACCTCCATTAAATACCACTTTATCCTGGAATTCAGCACGAGATACTAGTAATAGCTTATTGCAGGTCAAACTTTATTCTCTACACATCAAACTAAAATTGTCCTAAAAGAGTTTTGACCCCAATATCTGCAGAATGCCTGCTGTGTGGCATATAATCATGTGCAGTTGTACGACTTTTCTATGCCTTAGTTTAAAAAAAATGTTGATTTATTTAGTGTCATACATTTACACTCCAGTGAACTTGCTATGAAAATCCCCTATTGCCACATTCCAGTGCCTGTTTAGGTACATTGAAGGAGAATTAAAGCATAGCCAATGCATCTTACCAGCATTGTGGCAGAAAACTGGAGTACTCAGAGGAAACCCATACAGACACAGAACAGGCAGATTCTGTATAGACAGTGACCCAAGCCAAGAATCAAACCAAAATCTCTGGTGCTTTGAGACAGCAGTGCTAACCATTGTGCCACAGTGATCAATCCTTTAGTGGTAAATATATGTGTATGTGTGCATACATACACAACATAAAAAATAGGCACTCTTTGTTTTTGTTTTTATATAACCTATTCATCTAGTTTGCTTAGAAATAGTCTATCATTTTTCCCAACTAAATATATTTTCAAGAAATAAAATGTCTGCTAGCTCCTAGCAACTATTGATTCAATTTGTTTTGAATCTCTTCCGCATTTTGGAAGCTCTGTATTTCTGAAAGAAAATCCTGATGGAGCAGCTATTTGTTTATTAGAATAACACATTGGCCAAAAATGACCCATTGCCTGACAACAGTCACCCATATAGATCACTCTGAAGCTGTATTTTCCATGTATGGTAACATTTGCCAGGCATTTTTTTTTGCTTTATTTGCTGTTTCTTTTTCCTGTCTTTTCTTTCTTTCTAAATGCTGCTAGCTATTTATCTGTGTCCATTCCCAACTTTAATCAGAGATGCCCCAATTTAGTATCTACCCCTTAATATCAGAACAACTAGAAAAGCAAATTCATGGGGTTATGGGGAGAGGGCCTGGTTGGGATTGTTGTTTGTGCAGGCTTGATGGGCTGAACAGTATCCTTCTGCATTGAAAGAATCCTATGATTCTATTTAAAAATGTCAGCAATCCATTTGTAGGATCATAGAATCCTATAGTACAGAAGGAGGCTGTCCCATCCATCGAGTCTACACCGACCGCAATCCCACCCAGGCCCTATCCCCATAACCCCTTGCATTTACCTTAGCCAGCCCCTCCTTACACTAAGGGGCCAATCCACCTAACCTGCACATCTTTGGACTGTGGAAGGAACTGAACACCCGGAGGAAACCCATGCAGACACAGGGAGAATGTGCAAACTCCATGCAGACAGTGACCCAAGCTGAGATTCAAACCCGGAAACCTGGTGCTGTGAGTCAGCAGTGCTAACCACTATTCCAATGTGCTGCCCAAACGTACAAACATTTATTTTGAACACCGAAAATAGAATTGTTCTGGTTAATTTATATCAAATGCATCATGAAGATGTTTTCTGCACAGTACTCCCATTAATGTCATGGACAATGGAATAGAAATTGAATGCTGCTGTCAGCTGTGTTAACTAAAGACAGTCCACCAGACAGGACAAAAGAGAAATTACAATGTTCCCTCATCTGCCAGAGCCTTTGCAAACACTTATAGAGATAAGTAGCTGTTGTTTAAGCTGTACATACAGCGACATTAGTTGCTGTAAGTGGACTTGTCTCATTTCTGAAAGCTTTGCCCCTTCTCTCTGTCTGCTGCAGTGATTACAAAATGGAAACAATCCAACAACAAATGTCTTTATGCTGTTGCTTATGGTCCATCTGAGCCAAATCCCACTTACATAATTTAACCTAATCAGCATATTTATCGACTCCTCGCATACGCAGCCAGCTTCCCTTTAAATGTGTCAATGTCTAGGTGGCACTATGGCACAGTAGTTAACCCTGCTGCCTCATAGTGGCAGGTCCTAGGTTCGATTCCCAGCTTGGTTGCTGTCCGGAGTCTGCATGTTCTCCCCATGTCTGCATGGGTTTCCTCTGGCCGTGTCAGTTTCCTCCCACAGTCTGAAAAACATGCTGGTTAGATACGTCGGCCATGCTAAATTTTCCCTCAGCGTATCTAAACAGGTGCCGGAGGGTGATGAGTAAGAGATTTTTGCTGTAACTTCATTGCAGTGTTAATGTAAGCCGAACACTAATAACGTGAACGTAACAGCCCATGGCACTAATAAATAACATTTAAACTTTTTCTACAGTCTAAATGCTCTCTAGGTAAAGAAGTTTCTTCTGAGTTATTTACTGCAATTTATATTTTAGTCTGGTTTCTCTCGATCCTATAATACAAGCGACTATTTTATTTTTATTTTTACATATTTTTATCATCATCTCTGCAAGTGCTCATGATCACAGCGCCCTATAGCAAGGATATAATGAGGTCAACTTATCTAAGGTTCAGTGGTATCACTCAAGAACTTATTGAAGCAAATAGAAGATGCACCAACAATCCCTGAAAGGTAATTACTGCTAAAGTAATGGCAGAATATTAAAGCTAATCATTTTGTTTGAAATAGCTTTAAAACAGCCACCATATAGTATTCACACTATTTTTGATTGTCCATTTTTTTCACTGCCCTCACCTGGTTGAAATAAAATACACTTAGCAAAGTAACACAACAAATATTTGCAGTTCAACTCCACATATCCCATTAAAAAAGAAAATGCTGGAAAACACAGTCAGGTAATATGTATAGAGGGACAAACAGACATAATTGAATTGAACTGAACAGCCAACTTAAAGGCCTCTTGGGTGAAAAGGCAATCTCCGGATCTTCCTGCTGGCTACTTGTTTTTATTCATTTATAGGATACGGGCATCACTGGTTAGACTGACATTTATAGCCCATCCTTAGTTGCCCTTGAGAAGTCGATAGTGGGCTGCCTTCTTTAACTGCTACTGTTCCTGAGGTGTAGTGTACCCATAGTGCCATTAGGGAGTGGGGCCACAGTGAAGGAATGGTAATATATTTCCAAGTCAGAGTGATCAGTGACTTGGAGGAGAACGTCCAAGTGGTATGTGCTTCCAAGTACCTTCTGCTCTTGTCTTTCTAGATGGTAGTAGTTATGGGTTTGGAAGTTGATGCCTAAGGAATCTTGGTGTGTTCCTGCAATGTATCTAATAGATGGTACACATTGTGCCACTCTGTGCCGGTGGTGGAGGAAGTAAATGGTTGGGAATGAGATGCCTATCAAGTGGGTTGCTTTGTCCTGGATGGTGTTGAATTTCCTAAAGGTTGTTAGAACTGCAATCATTCAGGCAAGTGGAGATGATTCCATCACATGCCTGACTTATGCTTTGTCAACACTGGATAGGCTTTGAGGGACCAAAAGGTAAAATCCTCACCACAGGACGCCGAGCCTCTGACCTTGTGGCCAAAGTATGTATGTCAATCACTTGTTTTATGATCAATATTGATAGTATAAGATATTGATTGTAGAGGATTCCAGGCAGGAGGGGAAGTGGTAGGATCCCATCCTTCGCACTCCCACCAAATTTAGTGACCCTGCCACCAAACTCACCACAAGGAGGGGATTAAAATCCCATCTACAATTGATATGTGTCTGACTAGCTGTTCAGTGCACTACTCCCTGAGCAGCTAATTATTAAGACTCCAATTTTTCAGCTGGCATTGAAGGGTCAGTGTCAAATTGGATTTTTTTAAAAATTGGCTCAAGAATAGGAAGCAGTGGGTTGTGGTAAATGATTGTTTCTCAGACTGGAGCTAAAGACTGGTGCTTCCAGATATTTTGTATATTATATATATAAATACATTATATATATAAATAAATAAATAAAACAACTGCGCCTTTCCCCCACCACACATCACTCCATGTACATTTTAAATTGCTTGCATTGATGTGAAAGTGGGAATCTAAATGTATTTTTCGATATTGGAATTGATAAGACTGAATAGACGTGAAAAGTGGAATATATTATCAGCCCAGCGGCAAAGAAAACAATAAAGAATTGTTTCAAAACTGTTGTTGATGATGTTACTGTTTGGCGCATTGGTCCAATTTCCATCCACCTGCCAGGTTAACAAAGTATCAAAGCAAACAGGAACATACCTCTTCATCACATAATGGAGAGTAGAAATGTGATAGGTAGGCATGCATTTGTACAATTCGTTTCAGGATTCATATTACTGTCACTGTGATATTACAACCTATATGTGATTTCCATTGTCATTCATCAACTCAGAAAATAATCTCCAAAAGAGCTTGGCCCTGAGACTGAACACAATTAATATGGTGTAAAAATCGATTGAATACTCCATTCATTTCTTAAAATATAGGCGTATAGTGGAAAGACAAAACATATATTAGATTGCTGTATTAATGCTAGATTCAAGTTGATACCCATAATGAGTTAAACAGTCAGTACCACTTTGTGATCATTCACACTATCTTCACCCCTGATCAGCATTCACTTGTCATAACATAAACAAATAAGGAGTAATAAGCTCATAAAAGGTCAGGGTACCTGGATATTTTCATTATCTGCGCATGATTCTAGTCTCAAACGCTGACATGGTCGATCCCTGCCAAAATTGGGGCACGTTTCTGCCATTCTCAACTGCAAGTACAATGCACAAATTTAGAAAAATACCGAGAGCAATCTGTTTACCTGTATCTTCCTGTCTGGTAATGTCTGACTCTATATCAGGCTAATTGAATGAAGCACATTGGCACTGACTGTGTGTATAAAAAAAATCTTCAATTCCACTGATCCACTGCCACGGCATGATTGGCCAGGAATGAAGCTTAATTTTCTGCTTATTGGAAAAATAGGACTTTGGAAAACTGATTGATTGTGTAATATAAAAAATAAAAGAGATAAGCAAAACTCTGCTGGTTCCAGATAGGCTGATTATTCCTTTGGTGGTATGTTATTGAGTACAGATGGGTTGTGAAAACAACCTTTAGCAATCATTGGATGACATTTTTGTGAAAAAAGTACGACAAATATGTAAAATTAAACATAACGGGTAGGATTTTAATGGCCTGGCTCATTCCGAAACTGTTAAAATCCCGCTCGAGGTCAACAGACCTTCCCTCACCTACTCCGATTCCCATGGTGAGCAGGATAGTAAAGTTCTGGCCAAGTGGTTAGAAATGACTATATTTACAGTCATTGAATTCCTGGCAGGAGTGTAGGGAGAAATCTTACCTCAAAATGGCAGAGTGTTGGTTCCACTGAGAATAATAGTGTATTTCCCTGCAGACAAAAAGACTGGTTTTCTCTGCAGGTACAACCACACATTACTACAATAAAACAGCTGCATGTGTTTCATGCCATCATGTAAAGAGGGTGGGAGGAGGGGTGCTCAACACACCAGCAAACCCTGACTGCACTGAGATCAGGCTGCCATATTGGAAGAGCGCCCTGATCAGAACATGATTAAACATCTCCACTCAGCCCACTGGGGAGGTCTCAGGGGCCCTTCAGACCTCCAGTTATTAATTGTCAAATCCTGATTTCTTTCTGTTACAGTGGGGGCAGATCCCCCGTGCCCCCAATTGAGGTAGGCATTCACAACCTCCACTGCACCCCCCCAACCCCCCCTCTCCCACCTCCAACCCCCAGCACCCCATAGTTCATGCATATGCCTCTCTTCGCCAGAGGTCATTCTCATCTCTATTCCCCAGAGAGAATATTTCACTTTGTCCACGCTTGCCACAAGATTTTTACAGTGACTTCATTGCAATGTGGATGTAAGCCGACTTGTAACTAATAAATAAGATAGGTTCTTGATTAATAAAGGAATCAGGGATTATGAGGAAAAGGTAGGAGAATGGGGATGAGGAAGATATCAGCCATGGTGAAGCAGACTCAATGGGCCGAGTAGCCTAATTCTGCTCCTATGTCTTATGGTCTTCTGATCTTATGGATCCTTACAACAGGTTCCCGCCTGGGTGAACCTGTTGTAAACTGCACCAATCTGATGTCAAGTTGGTGCAGTTTCAATATATGGCAGGGGGCATTTTAATTATATTTAAATCTATTAACATGTATTTAAATCAGGTTCACACCCGATAAGGCCATGTTCCTGATTCCACTATGGCAAGGAATGGTGAAATTTGGAGTCCGGGATTTCACTGAATCTTGAGCACCCACAACCATCCCTTAGATGGTGAGCATGGGCTTAACTGGGCCCTAACTGTTCAATAACCTATTCACAATTTGATCCAATGTCTCAAAACATCGCTGATTTTATTGTTTCAAGGTTTGCTGCCTCACACCGCCAGAGGCCTGTGTTCAATCCTAGCCTCAGATCACTGACTGTGTGGAGTTTGCACATTCTCCACATGACTGCGTGGGTTTCCTCTGGGTGCTCCCGTTTCCTCCCACATTCTAAAGTTGTGCAGACTAGGTTGATTCGCTGTGCTAAATTGACCCTATGTCGGGGGATTCAGAGGGCAAATATGTTGGGTTATGGGAATATGGCCTAGGTGGGATTGTAATCAGTGCAGGCTTGATGAGTGGATGGGCTCCTTCTGCACTGTAGGAAATCTATGATTCAAAGATAATCCCAATTGTAGTGGGCAGTCCAATCTGTAAGATGGAAGATCGTAGTTAATTTTAACACAGCAAGCTTCCACCCCTCTACATGAGGAATAAGTTCAATCTGGACCAGTGCTGTTGGTCAATCAGGATTTGTCAATGTGTAATTTTGTTTTATTAAAAAAACTTTCCACTGTAATGCGCAGCATTATCCATGTAGACTGGACTCTTTTGTATCACACTTATTAATCCAATTTTTGGTTGCACCAGCTGATGTGGTGGGATTTGAATCCACTAACACCACAGCATCGGCCTAGGCTTCTAGATTACTCATCCAGTGAACATTACTACTGCACCACCAAGCTGATCGGTAGGCAAGAATTCTATCACCGATATATACAAAAATATTTCACTTCACCCATGCTTGTCATGAGATGATTTGCCAGGGGATTTTTATAGCAACTCCATTGCAATGTGAATATAAACTTATTTGTGACCAGAAAATAGACTTTATCAACTGTGAGGGGATTCAAACCTGGAACCCCAGAACATTGCTCTATGTTTGTGGATTACCAGTTCATGAGCCTATATCACTGAGCCACAGGAGGAACTTAAAGGTAAAGCTTCTATAATCCCAGATGATCCTTTGAGGGAGAGAGCTGACTGGTAGGTGATTTAACCTGAGGATCACCACATCTCAGACGAGGGGCAAAGTTGAGAAGACATTGAACCCACATTTTTGGTGTCACTCTGCATCAAAAATTAGCTGTCCAGCCACTTGAGCTGAACCGAATTCTCACACTGGACTCTTTCCAACTCATTTTCACTCAACTGAAGTTTTGCATTTTCATGTACAAGGATGTGTTCTCTGTTGGCAAGAAAGAAATGTCCAGAAACCAAAAGTGAAAATGCTGGAAAATCTCAGCAGGATTGGCAGTATCTGTAAGGAGAGAAATGAGCTCAAGTTTCGAGCCCAGATGTCCCTTTGTCAGAGCTCTTTTCTCTTTTTACAGATACTGCCAGAACTGTTGAGATGTTCAGGCTTTGTCTGATTTTATATTAATTTCAAAAATACTTAGAAATCCTGCGGCATCATCACGCATTCAATTCTGAAAAAACATGTTCAGTTGTAAAAACAACACAACAAAAATCCACTGCGGCTTCTCTTGAGACCTCCAGTGGTTTAATTGCACAACATACAATTGTCAATTCTTGATTTCTTCCTGTTACCGCGGGGAAATATAGACTCAAAACAACTAACTAAAATTTTAATAACAACTGATGTAATGTTTACATTTGGCAAAGCTAATGTTGTTGTCAAATGAATTTTTAAACAGAACTAATCTGATACAAGATAAAATATAAAACTAATTGGCAGTGGAAGGAACAGAAACCTTGGTCTGAATTTTGAGTATGTTATCGGAGGTGGGATATGCTGATTGCATATCCCCTTTGACCATGGCAGGACAGGAAGATCTCATCGTTGGCTTAAGCCAAGCCACTTTTGCCATCACCACCGTTGTGTGATTTCAAGAAGAAATTACACATAGGTCTGTAAGAGCTAAAGGGGTCAAAGGTGGGTGGGAGGGGGAATAATCGGGATATTGAATGGCGGGAACAGGCTTGTAGGGCCAAATGGCCTCCTCCTGCTCCTATTTTCTGTGTTTTTGAAACACATCATGGAGTGGGGTGGTAAAGAATCCCAACCCTTGACTCTGAAGTGAAGTGGGAAGGTTTGTGGTTGGGTAAGGGGATGTGGGGTACAGTGGAATGCATAAAGTGGCATACATTGACATGAATAGGGCATAGGGAGTGTGTTGGGAGGTGTGGGTGTTTGAGGAGTGAGGGTTTTTCTTTATATTTTTCTATTGCAATGCCAGAGCATAAAGGCATAAGTGGAAGCAATGGCCTGGTGGGATTATTGCTAAACTATTAATTCAGAAACTCAGCAAATGTTCTGGGTTTGAATCCTGCCATATTCTATAAACTATGTGTGCCTTTATATGCACTGTTTGTGAGCAGAATTTGCCTCTCACCTGACAAAGGATCAGCGTTTCGAAAGCTTGTGGCGTTTACTACCAAATAAATGTGTTGGATTTTAATCTGGTGTTGTGACACTTCTTACTATGTTTACCCCAGTCCAACACCAGCACCTCCACACCATGACCTCCAACGAGCACATACAGATTAGCAAAGTCAACACAGCTCAACTTCCTCAGCACTGTTGATCACTCATCTGATCAAAATGTGAAAATTGCACATGGGCATGAGGCAACTAATGGAGATCTCTAAGGAGAATAGGAATGTGGGGTTACGTTACATGAAGGAATAGCAGCTTCAGAAGACATGCAGAACTTTTGAGAAAATGGACAGTTCAGCAGAGACATATCAGCTGGAGGAATTCCCCTCAAGTAAATGTGCAGATGAAGTTCATGGTGAACTATCAAGCATTGAGTCTTTGCTTGCTTTCTTAGCAGATTGAGTGGGAAGATCAAAAGAGAATGAGCTGAAAGTAGGTTCAGAACTGGCCACAACAGCCACAACTCCCAAGAGCTTTGGTCAAGAGCTTATATGGAAAGGCAAGTTGTGAGAGTGATACAAACAGTTTTACAAAGATACATTCAGGCAAAAAGTTGGCAAATGAAATATAATGTGAGAAATGTGAAGTTGTTCATTTTGGAAGGGAGAACAAAATACATTGTTCGGTGTATTATTTAAATGGAGAAAAATTGCAGAAAGCTGCAACGCAAAGGGACTTGGGGGTACCTGTTCACAAAACACAGGAAGCTAGCACATAAATGCAGCAGGTAATCGGGAAGGCTAATGGAACATTGGCCCTTATTTTAAGAGGATTTGAATGTTATTCATTTGTGGGACACAGGTGTCGTTGGCTGGCCAGCATTTATTGCCCATCCCTAGATGCCTAAGGGCAGTTGAGAGTCAACCACATTGCTGTGATCCTGAAGTCACATGTAGGCCAGACCAAGGAAGGATACAGATTTCCTTCCCTAAAGGACATTAAGAGTAGGGAAGTCTTGTTGCAGCTATACAAGATTTTGGTGATACCACATCTGGAGCACTGTGAGCAGTTTTGGTTCTCTTATTTAAGGAAAGATATTATTTCATTGAAAGCGGCTCAGAGAAGGTTCACTAGGATGATCTCCTGTATGAACAGATTATCTTATGAGGAAAGGTTAGGATTCTACTCATTGGAATTTAGAAGAATGCGAGGCGGTCTCATTGAAACATATAGGGTTCTTAAAGGGCTAGACAAGATTAATGCCAAGAGGATTTGGGAATCTTGCACCTCGTTTCAGAATAAAGTGTTTTCAATTTAAAACTGAGGTGAGAAGAAATTTCTTCTCTTAGAGGGTGGTGGATCTTTGGAACTCCTTTTCACAATGAGTTGTGAGGACAGGGTCTTTGTGCAAATGAGAAGACAGATTTTTGATCAGTAAAGGAATCAAGGGTTGTGGGTAAAGGGCAGGAAAGTGGACATGAGGAATGTCAGATCACCTATGATCCTAATTTTATGGCAGAGCAAGCTCAATAGAAGGACCTCGGTGTCCAGGTCCATAGGACTCTTAAATCAGCCTCGCAGGTGGAGGATGTGGTCAAAAAGGCATATAGTGTACTGGCCTTCATTAATTGAGGGATTGAGTTTAGGAGCCGGGAGGTAATGCTGCAACTTTATAAGACCCTTGTCAGACCTCACTTGGAGTATTGTGTGCAATTCCAGTCACCTCACTACAGGAAGGATGTGGAAGCTATTGAAAGGGTGCAGACAAGATTTACAAGGATGTTGCCTGGATTGGGAGGCATGCCCTATGAAGATAGGTTGAGGGAGCTAAGTCTCTTCTCCCTGGAGAGACGAAGGTTGAGAGGCGACCTGATAGAGGTTTATAAGATGTTGAGAGGAATAGATAGGGTGGATTCTCAGAGGCTATTTCCCAGGGCTGAAATGGTTGCTACGAGAGGACACAGGTTTAAGGTGGTGGGGGGTATGTACAGAGGAGATGTTAGAGGTAAGTTTTTCACTCAGAGGGTGGTGAGTGAATGGAATCGACTGCCATCAGTGGTGGTAGAGGCGAACTCGCTGGGGTCTTTTAAGAGACTTCTGGATGAGTACATGGGATTTAATGGGATTGGGAATTACAGATAGTTCTATGTTCTAGTACGTACTGATATGATTGGCACAACTTGTGGACTGAAGGGCCTGTTTGTGCTGTAGTGTTCTATGTTTTATGTTCAAGAGGCTGAATGGTCTATTCCTGCTCCTATTTCTTAGGGTATTAGGATTTATTGACTTAATAAGTGCCACCTCCTACAGAAATTAAATCTGGTTAACTGACTTATAATTTTTTAGAACTTGCAGATGGTCAAATTGGAAGGACCCAAAAGAGTTCAGCATCAGTTATTAGCCTGAACAATCAAACCACAATTCCCAATCTGCAAATCATTTATTGCAGAATAAAATCAGCATCACACACTGACCAAACTATCTGTTCAAAATGGCAACTTTCGGGTAATCTAGAGAATGTTATATAGGGTTGAGAAACAGCATTGAAAATAGAACACAACGACCTTTAGAAATATTAGGGAAATATTATGAGGGTGTTTTGGTTGCAGGAACAAATAAACTTGCACCAACATGCAGGAAACCTAAATTTAACAATGCAGTGCAAATAGGTAGCAAAGAGCTAAGCCAAGTTTTCGCCAATACAGGCAATGATGCATGTAAAAAGATAATGAAAATTGGTTTGCATCATACATTAAAGAAAGTATTGAGTAATCAACATCATCAGCCCAGCAAAAACTGTACGCAGGAAGATTTGCTCTGTGCCTTGCCATTGAACAATAGCTTTCAAGGAGCAAAAAGGTGGTATTATTCAGAGTCGAGTCACACTTGTAGAGCAGAAGCAATGTATGCTGGATCCAATTTAACAGACATCCGACAATACAGAGAGAATAGCAAAAGTGTGTTTCTAAATGAATTGTGTGGTTCACAAGACATTCTCGCAGATAATATCGTGAATAACGCTAAATCCGAAGATGCATTAAGTGATAATTGTAAAGTGTAAAGAAACTGTGTTGAAGAACAAGAGCAGGAAGAAATCAGCCTTGAAACCATTAGATATAGATGTTAAGAATGAAATTATTAACCAACGAATAATGTTTTAGACAGAATACATAAGACACTGACAGCATTGCCAGCAAAGGATTAAATGATTCTTGAAATAAAGATAAAAGTTAATGAAACAAACAGCTTACACATATATGAATGCAGTAAGAGAATCAAATAGTTAATCATGATTTTATAATGCACATGCTGGTATTTTAATTGTATTTTAAGTATTGAAACAATCGTAGTTCACTTCAGCCAAAAACAAGTTACCGTAAGGAATGATGGTAAAAGAAAAGAGTTCAGAACCAAAGGCCTGGGTAGTTAGCAGAATTTATATCAGAATATTTCTGGTGAGGGAACACATTTTGCAAATTTATGAATAGGGACATTCATTGTCTGGACATAGAATAGATATTTACCTGGACGCAGGATCACATGTCTATCCAGTTTTGGCATGAGCCAGTGGGAATGCTCACTTTGAGATCTATGTTGAACGTCCATAGTTACAGGGAAGTGAGTTCAGCCAAGGTGAGAGGAGGTGTCCAGATTAAATGGATAAATGAGATATCATTATGCAGGATGATAAAATGAGATTTGCGAGTGATTTGACGAGAGTTATTATTGATGCATTATGTTAAATGTAATTAATTTTGAATTAACATGAGGTACGAATGATTGATAAGAAAATCTATAATTGATCTGTTTTTAATTGTATACTTTAGATTCATCGGAGAGGTTTTGCTGCTTTATTTCAGTGCGACTTACCCTTTCGGTGATCTCTGAGCAGCTGCTTGTTTCGTTTTTGTTTTAACTAACTATTACGTCGTTATACAGAGATATCTGCCTCATGAGTTTTGTATTGTATTAAACACAGTACTGGCCATCTCAATTACCCCACAACAGTTATGGAAGAGCTGAAATCCCATTGTAAGAAAATCAATGGCTGAAGAGACGATTCTAAAGTTACCTCGAACTGCAGTGTACGGCAGTGAACCTGACACGAACAAAGTAAACAGACCTGAAAACAAAAGAGTTCCATTCCTCAAAAACAGACAACACAAAGACATTAAAAAGGGCAGCTCAGTTCAGCTTGTTGGCAAACTCAAAGCCACACTATGTCCTGATGGTAATATCATGATTATGGACACAAGGATTCCCAATTGTAAAGCTCTGGCATTGGTTCACACAAAGACATCTGCAAAGCGTATCCCATGTGTGGGAATACGTCCAAAAAAAAAGCACGAAAGATTAAGTCAAAGCGAATGATGGCAAACTTACTTCTCTGTATGAAAGGTATATTGGTGCTTTTATCAACTGTAGAACTGCTCAAGTGGCAAGTGTCCTATCAATGAAACCTCCTTAAGCAAAAGCAGCTGACTGTATTGTATCACAATCAATGTTACAGAGCTCTTTTGCATGGCATTAGCTTGAACCAACGCTCCCTTCTACACATGAAACGCTTAAGAAACATTAGCCCGAAGTCAGAAATGGGTCGGTGACTTTCACCTGTCATACTTTAAAGAAAAAATACAGATCGTCAAAATGACAGTAAGGCATCACAAATGAAACACAGCGCTATAAAAGTAAGCAAAGAGTACAAAGAAAATACAGCAGCAAATACTTAGAACTGAAGTTTACTTATACAGGCACTGAAAAATTGTGTTACGAAGCTCGATTGAGTGAAAGTTTAAAGCCTGCTAATTTTCACTGTCATCTTGAGACTACCCATGGGGAATATTTATTCAAGCCAATCATATTTTTCGAAAACAAGTTCAAAGTATTTCAGAGTAGCAAGAACAGTATAAAACGCACCACTACAGGCAGAGATAATGCCAAGGACTGGAGGTCTCGTGTCAGGTAACTCGACTCAGAGCAAAGACAGGGAATCTGCACACAACTGGGAAGGAGTTGACATTGTCTCGGGAGATGGTGGCTGTTATTCTGGGAGAGAAGCCTCCAAGCAAATTAATATCATTACATTGTCAGATAACAGTGCAAAGCAGAATCGATGAGCTGGCACACAACGTGGGCGATCAGTTCATAGCAATAATACGAACAAGTCAATTTTATGCACTTCGACTGGATGAATCAATGAATGTGGCAAACCTGTCAAACCTGCTCACCTGTGTAATGTACGAACACAATGGAGAGATACATAAGGGCTTTCTCTTTTGTAAACTGCTGTTCACACGCAGAGGCTATTTTTGACATATTCAACACTTTAATCACTCAAAATGAAATTGATTAGCCAACATATGTAGGAAGTTAGCACAGATCGGGCCTGAGCAACGTTAGGCCAACACAGTGGGATTGTTATACCATTTGTTTAGGAGTAATGGCTCCTCTAGCCACATCCATTCACTGCAGCATTCATTAGTTGCAAAGAAAATGCCTGCTGATCTCTTGACTGTTTGGAAGGAGCAATGAAAATGAATCATCTCATCAGGGACCATTCATTGAATTTGTGAATGTCTGTAGCTCCGTGTGTTGGAAGTACAGTGATCACCATCTGTACTCCAAGATCCACTGGCTGTCCTAGGGAAAAGTACTCTCACATCTCTTTGTGTTGCGTGATGAAGTGAGAATTTTTCAAAGTTTGAGCTCTTCAGTGATTTTTGGTGGCTTGCCAAATTGACAGATAGTTTCAATCACTTAAACGATTTCAATTTGAGACCTTCAGGGAAAAATCAGTCATGATTTTTCCTGTGCAAGATAAAATAAAAACGATGATCAAGAAAATAGATGTGTGGGCCAAACAACTTGATAAGGCAAATTATGCCTTGTTTGCGAATCTGTCAACACTACAAGGATAGCATCCGCTTTGGAAAACCTGGAGGAGGGGATCCTCACCATGAATGGCAGGGTCTAATCAATGACCGAGTCACACAGGCCACAGCGGAGTCACAGAAAACTATTGCCAAGTCACAGCTGGCCATACCCGAGGGCCTCAACAGGCTTTGAGATTCTGCAGCCCATGGCTGAGAGGTTTGAGACCTTGCATGGGGCCCAGAGGGACAGTACTGGGATGCAGTGGGCAATGGCTGCAGCTGTTAAGAACATGGCCCAGTCACAGAGGATTATGGATGAAAAGAGAATGGTTTAGGTTAGAGGGTCATTGCTTTTTCTTAATTGGTCGGCACAACATCGAAGGCCAAAGGGCCTGTTCTGCGCTGTAATGTTCTATGTTCTATGTTCTATGGCTGAGAGGCTGCAGTGCCTGCAGGAGACCCAGTGGGACAGCGTCGAGACACAGTGGCAGCAGCCTTTTCAGAATGTGCTCCAATCCCAGATGGTCACTGCTGAGGGGCTGCAGAGCATGGCACTTGCTGTTGTCATTGACAGGTGGCACCCCAACTCACGGGGTCATTGCAGAGACATTGGCTACCATGGCAAGAATGCAACTGGTCCTCCAGGACTGACAGTGCCAGGTGATGCTGGAGCTTCTGGAGCTCACTGGAGAAGCACTGCCGTCACATGGAGAGACCCAGAGGCCCATAAAAACCATGAGGGTGGAGGACTGGCTATCCCCATGCTGGGCTTTCCATGCAGGAGGCTTTGGCTGTGGCTACACCTTCTGACTCCCCACTTCCTGACACTGAGAGCATCTCAGAATCAGTCGAATGAAGAAAGTGTCATGGATTTGTCCCCGACACCTGGAAGCCAGACAGGGCCCTCAAAGTCCTGGCCCGCCAGAGGGTGATTGCCGAGGGTATCAGAGGCCATGGGATACAGTTGGCAGCTGGCCACCTCCATCTCAGATGTACATCCTGGGGAGACACTCGGACATAGTGGTAGGCGACATAAAGTTAAGAAGTTGTAGCGGCACTAAGATTGCATGAGCGAAGGAGTACACCAGTTAGATAGAATACTTAAGCACTTTAAAATTTCATGTTCACGTGTTTTTATATTATCACTTATTTTGAAGGCACTTTTAGTGGCACCAATAAATGTTATTTCACCCCAACACCGTGACTAATATGTCTCTGATTAGTTTCAAACAGAATGTACTTACCCTGACCTTCGCTGGAGGGGCCCTGCATGCTATGCCAGTCAGGGAGACCCCTCATTGTTCTGAGATAATCAAGGAGCTCAAATAATTCACTGACTACAGCAGTGATTTACCACATTCGCTATGGCATCTCCAGAACCCATGAGAGATTCCCTCAATTCATTCCCCCACCCCACCCACCCTAGGACTCCGCACAGAAGTTTAATTCTCTCTTTTTGACCACCCATCACTAGGCCAGGTGCCAGCTTGCATTTGGACCTCAGTTAGAAGTCAGGCTATTTTGCACCAGGGCATCATCACAATGGTGCATAGCGAATCACCTTCCTGACTGCCACAGAAACTCGCTAACACAGCATATCCAGGTCCACCACTCTGCTGTTACAACATTGCAGGAGGTTATAGCACTCCAAGGAAGATGGAGCAGGGGATGGAATGGAGCTTATGTGCAGCAATACAGCCTCCTAATGATCAATGCGCATGGTGATTAGAGCGTCACTCGTCGCTCTCGCATGCCTGACCCTTACTGACGCCAGCCCTCCAGCGCTTCGATGGTGTTTTCCATCATCGTCCTCCCTCTCTTCCTCTTCCTCCTCCTCTTCCTGCTGGGCAGCCTCTTCTCCAGCAATGCCGGTCCAGTCAGCATCCAAGTCCTCCATCTCTAAAAAGTCTTCTCACTCTTGCACCAGGTTGTGCAGGGCACAGCACACCATCACAATACAGGACAATATCAGGCGGCTATACTGGAGGGTCCCACCAGAGTGGTCCAGCCACCCAGGGCATTTTGAGGAGCTCAATGCATCGCTCCACTATCGAAGGGGTGGCAAAGTGTGCCTCATTATACTGGGTCTTCGCCTCAGTCCGAGGCCTTGACACAAGTGTCATCAGCCAAGGTACCTCCTGTCCTGCACGAGCCATCCCTGCACCCTTGACTCCTTCTGAAAAACCTCCAAAACATCTGAGCTCCTCAGTCTTAAGCTGTCATGCATGCTGCCGGGGTGTCTGGCACAGACGTGCATGATATCAGCTGAAGATAACACACCAACTGCACATTTCTGTTCATAAATCTTCCTGGATTCTTCAACCTGAATGTGACTTTTATACTTGAATTTTTTTTGTTGCTCGAGCCAGCTGAAGCTAACTAGATGGTTAAGGCAAGTGAGCCGGGACGATTGGGAGTGAAGCTCACTAATTACACTGTGATGGATGCAAAAAAAATATGCAAATTGACCTTTCACCCGTTTCGAGCACGATCCAGATCTGATTTTCTTTTCGTCTTGGCAGAATGGGAATGGGAGCAAAAATGGGCACCTGTTGCATCATAACCAATTTTACAATTTTTTCCTGCCACAAAACAGGCAGGATAATGTTATAAAATGCCACCCAATACCTCTAGAAAAAAATGGAGATGCTGGCATTGGACTGGGGTGGGCACAGTAAGAAATCTCACAACACCAGGTTAAAGCCCAACAGGTTTATTTGATATCACAATTTCGGAACACCTGATGAAAGGGTAGCACTTCATCAAATAAACCTTTTGGACTTTAACCTGGTGTTGTGAGACTTCTTACTTTGTCTATTTATGAAGACTATGATTCTAAATACTTTTCCAACTATTTTCCCAATATTCAATATGTCAGCATGTCAATCTTCATGTCCTTTCTCTTTGGTTAACTTTCCCAACATGCTTTCTTGTAACAGATCTTTTAACTAAACTCCACTCCTTTAGTAGAATTAATCCAGTTGACACCCAAATATCCTTCAAATGTTACTTTAAGAGCAGTCCGTCTGTTGCAAAGTGTTTACTTTCATATTTACTACAAACTGAAGGCACTGTGAAGAAATCCTCATTCACATTTCCTTCAGGAGATTCCAGTTTGTCACTTGCAGACTGACGGCGGAATCAGTGAAGTACAATGAGAAAAGATGATTGAAGTCATTAGAACATAGAACATAGAACATTACAGCGCAGTACAGGCCCTTCGGCCCTCGATGTTGCGCCGGCCAGTGGACCCTCTAACTTAAACTATTCCAATATCATCCATATGCCTATCCACCGACCATTTGAATGCCCCCAAAGTAGGCGAGTCCACAACTGCTGCTGGCAGGGCATTCCACGCTCTCACCACCCTCTGTGTAAAGAACCTGCCTCTGACATTCGTCCTATAACTACCACCTCTTAATTTAAAGTTATGTCCCCTTGTGTTGGTCATCACCATCCGAGGAAAAAGGCTCTCACTATCCACCCTATCCAATCCCTTGATCATCTTATACGCCTCAATTAGGTCACCGCGTAACCTTCTTCTCTCTAATGAAAATAACCTCAGGTCCCTCAGCCTTTCCTCATAAGGCCTTCCCACCATACCAGGCAACATCCTGGTAAACCTCCTCTGCACCCTTTCCAATGCTTCCACATCTTTCTTATAATGCGGCGACCAGAACTGTACGCAATACTCCAAGTGCGGCCGCACCAGAGTTTTGTACAGTTGTAACATAACCTCACGGCTCCTAAATTCAATCCCTCTACCAATAAAAGCTAACACACCGTACGCCTTCTTAACAACTTTATCAACCTGGGTGCCAACTTTCAAAGAGCTATGTACTTGTACCCCAAGATCCCTCTGCTCGACAACACTATTAAGGGTCCTTCCATTAGCCCTATATTTCATATGCCTGTTATTCCTACCAAAGTGAATCACCTCACACTTATCCGTATTGAATTCCATTTGCCACCTCACGGCCCAGCTCTGCAACCTATCTATGTCCCTCTGCAAACTGTAACATCCATCCTCGCTGTCTACAACTCCCCCCACTTTGGTATCGTCAGCAAATTTACTAATCCAACCCTCTACACCCTCATCTAGGTCATTTATAAAAATGACAAACAGCAGTGGCCCTAAAACAGATCCTTGAGGTACACCACTTGTAACTGCACTCCAGGTTGAATATTTCCCATCAATCACCACCCTCTGTCTTCTATCAGCTAGCCAATTTCTAATCCAAACTGCTAAATTACCTTCAATCCCATGCATCTGCACTTTCTGCAGGAGCCTACCATGGGGAGCCTTATCAAACGCTTTGCTAAAATCCATTTACACTACATCAACTGCCTTACCCTTATCTACCTCTTTGGTCACCTCCTCAAAAAACTCAATAAGGTTTGTGAGGCACGACCTACCCTTCACAAAACCGTGCTGACTATCCCTAATCAATTTATTCCTCTCTAGATGCTTATAAATCCTATCCCTTATAATTCTTTCCAAGACCTTGCCCACAACAGAAGTCAGGCTCACCGGTCTATAATTTCCAGGATGGTCCCTACTCCCCTTTTTGAAAAGAGGGACAACATTTGCCATCCTCCAGTCTTCCGGCACTATACCTGTAGCTAACGACGACATGAAGATCAAAGCCAAAGGCTCTGCAATCTCCTCTCTAGCCTCCCAGAGAATCCTAGGGTAAATCCCATCTGGCCCAGGGGACTTATCAATTTTCACACCCAAAACATAGAACATTACAGCACAGAACAGGCCCTTCGGCCTTCGATGTTGCGCCGACCAATTAGGAAAAAGCAATGACCCTCTAACCGAAACCATTCCCTTTTCGTCCATAAACTTATCTACTAATCTCTTAAATGCCACCAAACTTGGCGCATCTACAACTGCAGCAGGCAGGGCATTCCATACCCTTACCACCCTCTGGGTAAAGAACCTACCTCTGACATCCGTCCTATAACTACCACCCCTTAATTTAAAGCTATGTCCCCTCATGCTAGCTTTCTCCATCCTAGGAAAAAGGTTATCACTGTCCACCCTATCTAAACCTCTAATCATCTTATATGTTTCAATAAGGTCTCCTCTTAGCCGCCTTCTTTCTAACAAAAACAACCTCAAATCCCTCAGCCTCTCTTCATAAGACCTGTCCTCCATACCAGGCAACATCCTGGTAAACCTCCTCTGTACCCTCTCCAATGCCTCCACATTTTCTTATAATGTGGGGACCAGAACTGTACACAATACTCCAAGTGTGGCCGTGTGACGTTACGGCTCCGAAATTCAATCCCCCTACCAATAAAAGCTAAGACTCCGTATGCCTTCTTAACAACCTTATCGACTTGATTGCCAACTTTCAGGGATCTATGCACATATACACCAAGATCCCTCTGTTCATCAACACTATTAAGAGTCCTACCATTAGCCCTATACTCTACACATTTGTTATTCCTGCCAAAGTGAATTACCTCACACTTTTCCACATTAAACTCCATTTGCCACCTCTCGGCCCAGCTCTGCAACTTGTCCAAGTCTCTCTGCAAACTAGAACACCCTTCTTCACTATCTACCACTCCTCCGACTTTGGTGTCATCCGCAAATTTACTAATCCGTCCTTCAATACCCTCATCCAGATCATTTATAAAAATTACAAACAGCAGGGGCCCCAAAACAGATCCCTGAGGTACACCACTTGTAACCGAACTCCACGATGAATAACTTCCATCAACCACCACCTTCTGTCTTCTATCAGCTAGCCAATTCCTAATCCAATTAGCCAAATCACCCTCAATCCCATACATCTGCATTTTCTGCAGAAGCCTTCCATGGGCCACCTTATCGAACGCCTTACTAAAGTCCATATATACCACATCAACTGCCTTACCCCCATCCACCTCTTTGGTCACTTTTTCAAAAAACTCAATAAGGTTAGTAAGGCACGACCTACCCTTCACAAAACCATGCTGACTATCCCCAATCAATTCATTTCTCTCTAAATAACTATAAATCCTATCCCTAATAATTCTCTCCAATACTTTGCCCACAACAGAAGTAAGACTCACCGGCCTATAATTCCCTGGAAAGTCTCTCTTCCCCTTCTTGAACAATGGGACCACATTCACTATCCTCCAGTCTTCCGGCACTATACCCGTAACCAACGACGACCTGAAGATCAGAGCCAGAGGCTCTGCAATCGCCTCTCTCGCCTCCCAGAGAATCCTAGGGTAAATCCCGTCCGGCCCAGGGGACTTATCTAACTTCAAACCCTCAAGAATATCTAGCACATCCTCCTTATCTACTTCAATACTTTCCAGTTTGCAACCCTGTATCCCAGTGTTCTCCACAACTACATTTACATCTCCCTGCGTGAATACCGAAGAGAAATATTTGTTCAGTGCCTCTCCAATCTCTTCAGGCTCCACGCACAACTTCCCACTGCTGTCTCTGACTGGCCCTAATCTTGCCCTAACCAATCTTCTATTCTTAACATATCTAAAGAAAGCTTTAGGATTCTCCTTGATCCTATCAGCCAAAGTCTTCTCATGTCCCCTTTTAGCTCTCCTCAACTCACTCTTTAGCTCTCTCCTGGCTAATCTATAGCTATCCAGTGCACTAACTGAGCCTTCAAGCCTCATCCTGACATAAGCCTCCTTTTTCCTTTTAACCAGAGAATTAACTTTTTTAGTACACTATGGTTCCCTTACTCGACCATTTCCTCTTTGCCTGACAGGGAAATACTTATCAAGGACTCGCAGTAGCTGCTCCTTGAATAAGCTCCACATTTCAGATCATTGGTGTGCAATACACACTTGGAGCAGTTTCTCAGCAGTGAGTTGAATGTCAAATTACAAGATTATATTTTGTTCCCTCCTATTTCATGAATGCCACTTTATTAATATGAATATAGTGTTTTATGTTGTTTATCTGCAAGATATTTCTAACCGGTTCTTGCTGAACTGTATAAATTATGCAATCAGTGCAATTTATATCCTGATTTAGTGCAATGCAGAAAGTGCAAGAACCAATCCATTCTGATTGCTCAGGCAATCTGTTGGCTAGGCTATCACTGCATCTCAATAGAAATGAGGGAAATTCATAATTCTCAATCACTTAGTTAAAGATTTGTGGTCATTACCAGAAGGAAATGCAAACTTTGGAGAGAGAGTGCAAAAAAGTTCACCAGGATGTTGCCCGGTCTCAAGGGTGCTGACTATGAGGAGATGTTGAATAAACTCAGGGTGTTTTCACTGGAAAGATGGAGGCTGAGGGGAGACCTGATAGGGTCTACAAAATTATGAGAGGTATAGACAGGATGGATTGTCAGAGGCTTTTTCCCAGGGTGCAAATGTCAAATACAAGGAGGCACAGATTCAGAGTAAGAGGAGAAAAGTTTAAGGGAGATGTGCGGGGGAAGTTTTTACGCAGTATATAGAATTTCTATAATGCAGAAGGAGGCTATTTGAGCCTGCACTGACAACAATCCCACCCAGGACCTAATTCACGTATTTACCCTGCTAGTCATTTTGACACCGAGGGGCAATTTAGCATGGTCAATCAACCTAACCCGCACATCTTTGGACTGATGGAGGAAACTGGAGAACCCAGAGGAAACCCATGCAGAGATTGGTGGGTGCCTGAAATGCGCTGCCAGGTGAGGTGGTGGAAGCAGGCACATTAGCAACATTTAAGAGGCATCTGGACAGGTACATGAATAAGGAGGAAATAGAGAGATATGGACTGAGTAAGAACAGAATGTTTTTTTTAAGTTTACTTAGTGATTTATGATTGGTACAGGCTTGAAGGACCAGAGGGCTGTAACTTTCGTTGTTCTCAAGTATCAAGTTACCATGTCTGAGTTATAATTTTAGTGATTTTAAGATTAATCCCCAATTAAAATTGGTTTGAATGTAAATCACTGTTTGGAAGCTTCTGGCAGATGGCAACACTCTACTTTAGACACGTGTATTTCTCATTAGTTGGGAGACTGCATCACATTCAGACTATCTACCAAGATATGTTGCATAGATATTCTTTATTTTAGATAATTTGGTTTTTTTTCCAGTTTACCCCCTTTGGGGCATTAACAGATTGTGACTGAAAATGTTTTAAATTTAAGTGCAGATAAAGGCAAACTGAAATTGCATTGCCCTGAATATAGATAATTATTTTATGCCTAAGCCAGAAAACTGGATTTTTTTTAATTAAAAGGGAGAAGTTCTGAGTCTATTCTTAGAATGAAAATTAGCTGATAATCATCGTGTGTAGAATATTCTCAGGAAATAATATTTGCATCGGTAGGTCAAACAATTTTCACTGACACGAGATAGAACATTTTAAGGAGGTGAACCGCAATAATAATTGATATAATTAGTGTCATAGTCAAAGCAATTGAAACTTGATCCATTCTGATTTGAACAGACCGTCAATTAATTTAGTTACAAGATAAACTGAAAGGCTACAAACAATCAGCAGAGCAGTCACACAACAGCAAAATATTGTGGATGCTAGAAACCCGCAATAAAAACACAACATGCTGCAGTATTCAGCGGGTCAGGCAGCTGCTGTGGAGAGAAAAATAGAGTTAATGCTGCAGCTAGGTGAATTTACAGCAAAAACCAATTTGGGTGGCACAGTGGCATAGTGATTAGCTCCACCGACTCACTGCGTCAGGTACCTGGCTTCCATTTCCGGCATAGATCAGTGTCTGTGCGGACTCTGCATGTTCTCCCCGTGTCTGCATGTGTTTCCTCTGGGTTCTCAAGTTTCCTCCCACAGTCCGACAGACATGCTGAATAGGTGCATCATCTCCCTTGATGTACTCAAGCAGGCGCCAGAGTGTGGCAACTAGGGGACTTTCACAGTACCTTCACTGCAGTGTTAATGTAAGCCTCCCTATGACACTAATAAATAAATTTAAAAAAACCTGAACATCTGAGGAGAATGCTAAGCAGTGATTGGCGCAAGTGTTTGCTTGTTTGAAAGGCAACAAGAGAAATGGGAGCCCAGATCTGTCCAGTTACAAGCATAAAAAGTCTTCAGTTGCAAGCAATAAAAGAACTAACTTCATACAGTAAATCAAAGTAAAAGGTTTAATAAAGAAACCTCATTATACCAACACTCCAGCCATGCCCAATATCACACAAGTTCCCCATAACCTCTATCTGCTTTCTATTTATACCGGGTCAGCTGGTCAGATGATTGTCACACCATTTTACCATTGGTTACATTGTCCACCAGGTCAACTGACCACAGCATGTTGTCATTGGTTACATTATAACACATTCCGGTGTTATCATACATTATAACAAGGTCGGCCGTTTTTGCAAGGGTGTTGGTCAGGCATAATAGCAGAAACAGGAGTGGAATTTGAGGAGTATGTCACTTCCAATCATTGTAAGAGCCCACAACAAATTTAAACATCCTCTTATTGCAATATTTGGGACTATATTGAGAGGAAGCATAGTGCAGCCCTTCCTGGGTTCCCTTTCAATTTCACTAAGTGTATTTCCTTTCTGGCAAGAGGGAGGTTCATCCTCATAATATACATCTCCTGCACATTCCCTCCAAGGAATATGGAAATTAAACATCCCAGAGAAGTCAATGAAGTATGACAGTATATGTTGTTGAGTCTTCAGCACGATAGCTGTTCAACAAAGTATAAAGTGTTTAAATGTAAGGTGTCATGTCTGGTGTACAGTGCACAGTAATCGTCTCCTTGTCTAAGAAAAAATATAAATGCATTGGAAGCAATTCTGAAGAGGTTTACAACCATAGAATCCCTATAGCGTAAAAGCTCATAACAGCCAATACAAGTTTATAGAAAAGCTTCTTTCACTGTTTCACTTATTCTATGAAGCAGGCAGCTTCATTGGTGCCAAAATTACAATTTTGTGGGCAGAGTTTTGAGTTACTATATGAAAAAAGATCAGAAAGAGCTCAACAGCGCCACCAAAGCAGCTAGTAGTAACCTATCACCAGCTAAGATAGTGGCCAACAGTGGTACTGCAACTCAGGCCCAAGCTAACTTTAAAAGCGTTGGAACAAATTTATGTATCTGTTAAAACTTTTAGATACCATTAAAAGTCATGTAAATAGCTAAAATGTGACCACAAAAGTCCTAACCCTCAATTGGAAGGAAATGGAACTCCTCCCTGAATTTGCTTTCTTCTAACAAAGTACTGAGCTGTGTTTTTTCAACATTTCCGAAGCAGATAAACGAGTCATTAAAATTAAAATCGCCACATGCCACAAAGACATCTAGAGACTGAACACATCAGGCCTGCCTGTGATGCATTACCCAAGAAACAGGACAAGATAAAAGATGCTCATAACTGGCATGCAGGTAATGAGTTACTCAACATGAGTAACGGCATGGTGGCAAAGTGGTTAGCATTGCTGCCTCATAGCGCCAGGAACCTGGGTTTGATTTCCTGCTTATGGGGAGTTTGCACATTCTCCAAGTGTTTGCATGGGTTTCCTTCAGTGCTCCAGTTTCTTCCCATATTCTGAAAGCTATGCTGGCATTCACCCAAACAGGTGCCGGACTAGTGGAATTTCACAGTAACTTCATTAATGTAAGCCTTACTTGTGAATAATAAATAAACCCTTTAACTTTGAGAATCAAACAGAAATTTTGAGTACAACGCACAACTGATAGCATCTGGAATCCAGCAGAACATGTCATCTTTTGCCTGGCAATAAGATTAAATCAAATAAAAACACCAATTGTAACAGTGTGACAAGACAGATGGAAAAGCACAACCAGAGATACAGTGAACTGATTGCAACCAAGCACAGCATAAACAAGAGGACACTAATAAGAATTCTGAAAGTGTACAGCAGCCTCCCACAGACGTCTCTATCACTGTAGCCGGATAAGCAATCAAACCCCGATACATTGCAGAAACTTGTTATGTACTTGTTTCTGTTTATGGGCAGCACAATGGCACAATGGTTAACACTGCTGCCTCACAGCACCAGGTTCCCAGTTTCAATTCCCAGCTTCTGAGTGGAGATCGCACGTTCTCCCCATGTCTTCATGGGTTTCTTCTGGGTTCTCTGGTTTCTTCCCACAGTCCAAAGACATGCAGATTTGGTGAACTGGCCATGATAAGTTGCCCCTCAGTGTCAGGTGGACCAGTTACGGTACATGCATGGGGATATGGGGATCGGACTTGGATGGGATTATGGTTGGTATACCCTTGATGGGCCAAGTGGTCTCTTTCTGCACTGTAGGATTCTATGATTCGAAATACATTCACACACAACGGTTATGATTGCTGAAATCTTTGTACTGTTCATGGTGTAGTCTGCTACGGGTTTCCCGGGAATCAATGTTCATTGGGAATCCCTATTGACTTTTAGGATCTGAAGATCCTGCCGGCAGCACGTGCTGCGAGCACAGTGCGGAGTGGGAAAAAATTCCATGTTACTTTGTTTTCTTGTCATGTAAGTGATTTGATTCTCTAAGGGCAAACCTTTAGTTAGACATAATGGAGAATGTTGTTATATGAGCTGTGTGCACATTTAAGGAAGTGTAATGAGAAGGCTGTTAATTATTACCCTGACAAGAGGTGACTGCTACTCAGTCTGCAAGTAGCACTGGGAGAAGACAGACATGTGCATCACAACATCCCAAAGAACTTTACCTGTATATAGGCTTATCTCCAGAAAAATAGCCCTCTTTTTTTTCACTAATCCTTGTGTATGATTGGTATATTTATGTTGAAGACAAAAATGAAACCTCTCCAAAATTTCATCAGGCCTTCTCTCTGTAAGCATGGCACTGAGATGGACATCCACCTTAATATTATAATTACCTTTCCCCAGAATTTGAGACGTGCTCATGATTAGAAGTTCTGCAATATGCCAGGTCGTGATGGAGTCAACATTGGGCAAAGTTGGCACTTCAACAAGAAGTGCCAGGCAGATGATCCATTAATCTATGTGATATCAAGAAACAGTTGAAGGCATTGGATATTGCAAAGGTTATGGGTCTTGACATTATTCTGGCAATAGTGAAGACTTGTGCTCAGAACTCCTGAGGTCACATGCCACAATGTAGCATTGGTCAGCTGCTCACTGCCCTGCCAGGCAGGATCGTGGCACAGTGATTAGCATTGCTGCTTCACAGTGCTAGGGACCTGGGTTCCTGATCCCAGGTGACTATTTGTGTGGAGTTTGCATGTTTTCCCCATGTCTGTGTGGGTTTTCTCCAGGTGCTACAGTTTCCTCCCACACTCCAAAGGTGTGCAGGTTAGATTGATTGGCCAAGGTGAATTGGCCCGAGTATTGGAGGATTAGCAGGATAAATTTTCAAGAACACTGATCTGCTGGATTGGAAAAATAGAATCAATGGGAATAGAAAATTACTTCAGGCTTTTGGCTTTTGCATACAGGGAACTGTTAACTTGTCCTCTTTCAGGCTGGTAGTGCCAACAAAATCTTAGAATCTGAGAATCCCCACATTGCAGAAGGGGGCCATTTGGCCCATCAAGCCCTGCACTGACAACAATCCTATCCAAGCCCTATCTGTTAACGTCACATATTTACCCTGCTAATTCCCCAACACTAAGGGCCAATTTAACTTGGGCAATCAACCTAACCTCTCCATCTTTGGAGTTTGGGAGGAAACCAGAGCATTTGGAGGGAACCCACACAGACAAGACGAAAACATGCAAGCTCCACACAGTTACCTGAGGCTAGAATTGTGCCCAGATCCCTGGCGTTATGAGGCAGCAGCACTAACCACTGTGCCATCGTGCTGCCCCTGGGCAGAGCAGTGAGCAGCTGACCAATGCCACATTTTCTGCCTTCTTGTTGTGGCACAGGCTAAAATATGTTCAGCATGGCACAGGCCCTTGCTGATTATTTGTTAAATTTCAGTATTTTCTCCTGACCCTGCCAACTCTGATGGGTCATTGATCCCCAGCATTTACACTGGCAGTCAAAAGCCTCTGTTAATTCAGGCCCCTATAATTATTTTGTACATATTCAGTATAAGTGATCTGTACAAGGAGACAATTAAATATAAGACTTCTCACATTATGGACACAAATGTAACTCTTAATCATAAGCTCAAAAATGGAAAGCTACAATCATAGAATAGATGGATAGCTAGTATGTGTTTCATTGAAAGCACCAGATGAATTTTATGTTAAGATAAGAACGAAATTTCATCGTGCTTCATAACAGTGACAGTTTTTGAAATATCGTTCCTCATTAACTCAAGAAGTGCAGGCGCCACCAGGATCGTATCAGCCTGTAATGCAACATGATTATATTCAACCATGATTAGAAACTGACTCCAATTTACGTGATGGAAAAAACCATGAATAATAACAACAATGTTATGTCAGCCTGTCAAACTGTGGTACCTAATGAAAGCTTTACTATTTCTCCACCATGCTCATTACTGCTCAGAGCATTGAGAAAATTCAGATGATAAAAGTATTAACATTGCAGTGAAGGAAATATGTCTGGGCCATAACTTTAATAGTTTAGAAATTTATAGGCTTGAAATTACACTTTGGGTTCAATGGATACAAAACTTGACTTGGTTGGCTGAATTTTTTTTATCTGTTTGTACTTTTAACATCAATGTTAACCCATTGTTAATCCACGTTGACCCTAGCTATGATTGTAACATTACATTCTGCACTCTCTCATTTTTTTCTTTATGAATGGTAACTTTGTCTTACAGTGCGCAAGAAACAATACTTTTCACAGTAGACTAATACATTTGATAATAATAAATCAAATCAAATTATTTTAATATCAATATTAACCTATTTTGTCTAAGATCCATGTTAACCCACTTAATTTGAATGTTAAATAAAGTTAGCAAATACAAACTTAGAAGATAGGAGCAGAAGGAGGCTATTTGGCCATTCGAGCCTGTTCCGCCATTTATTAAGATCATGGCTGATCATCCAACTCAGCAGCCTAATTCTGCTTTTATAAAAATTCTCTATGCCTCTCTCTGTAATCTTCATCCATTCTCTGTGCATACTGTGATTGTTGCTGTGCTTTGTTCTTGCAGAAGCTAACTGATTACTCCCTTATTCTGTATACTGGAAGATAGTTAGAGGGGTTTTCTGCCCCCCTTCCCCCTCCCCCATTTTTGGTGGGCTAGAATGGCTGAGGAGGTAGAGAATCAAGTGGGATTTCCAAAGCAATTCTCATATCAGCGAGCGGGATTTCCCTGCTGGATTGTCCTCCTCGCCAGTGATGTAGCAGGAATTCTGACTTTAAATGTCAGTGTCCACTTACATCTGTAAATCATGCATTTAACACATAATACTACTCCACATTGGATACACCAATGTGAATTAAAACAGCTATCCCATGATGTGCATCTGGTGACCCAAACTCATTAGAGGTGTAATACAGCCCCCGGGAGAGAGAATGCCTTGGCATTCACTAGCAGTGCCCACAACATTATCCCTTGGCACTTCCTGGGCACTGCTGCCTAGAACTAACCCAGCACTGCCAGAGGGCAGTGCCAGGGGTTCAGTGGGGGAGGAGCTGGAGTTTCACTCGAGCAAGATCGGAATTCCAACCTGATGTCGACAGACATTTCCATTGCCTGTCCGTTGCCCTCTCCGAATCCATGGCAGGCGAGGTGGCAAAATTCCAGCATATGTCTTTGTTGGGGAGAAGTGGGGTCCATGCTTTGTGGGGGAGCTAAGGAATTCCAGAGTGGGGTGGATTCCTTTATTCTATTTTTATCTTCTTTACATTGTGACACCCTTTAAAAGATGTCCAGGTCTTTCAGAAGCCTTAATTCCTTGTGGAGTGGGCTCTGAATGAGACCAGCTGGCTATGTGATATTATGGGATCCACATCCTTGATGCTCTTTGACTGTTTGGCCTGACTTGCACAGGCTGGCTGAGAGGGCAAATACTTGGCAAATACAATATAATATGGACAAATCTGAGGTTATCCACTTTGGTGGCAAAAACAGGGAGGAAGATTATTATCTGAATGGTGGCAATGTAGAAAAAGGGGAAATGCTATGTGACGTGGGTGTCATGGTGGAACAGTCACTGATGGTTGACATGCAAGTACAGCAAATAGTGAGGAAAATTAATAGCATGCTGGCTTTCATAGCAAGAGGATTTGAGTGTAGGGGTATGGAGAGAAAGTGGGAGTGGGATACTGAAAGCACATGATCAACTCTGATCATATAAAATGTGATACATGCTCAAAGGGCTGAATAGTTTACTCCTGCATCTATTTTCTATGTTTCTATATAAAAAAAAGGCGGGAAAATCTAGCAGAGCAGCCTGCGGGCTGGGCTACACATCTCTCTTCCTATCTGAGTTGACACTTAGGATGGAATCTCCCAGCCACACCTGCTCCAGAAATTCTCACTCCAGATCAATGGATTTTTTTGTCTGTCCATCATATTCTCCGACCTGACCAAAGTGATTTCTGCGATGGGCAAGCAGGAAGACTACCCTTGTGACCCCTTTTTTGACCTTAGTCAAAAAATTTAAAATTTCCACCCATTGTTGTTACATCCTAATTTCCTTGAACCAATTTTCTTTAAAATTTACTTCTTAAAAGAATGAACAAAGTTGCACAAATCATAATCCAATCAATTTTGTGCATGGCACGTAAGATACAGTTTTAATCTAATTGTGGGGCAGAAAATCCATTGGGATTAAGTAAAATGCCAATTTTACACCTGTCTAATATCACTTCACATTGAGAGTAAAATCTCAGAGATTAAAATCAGGAGGAGCTTAAGACTCACATTGCCACCACTCCTATCGGTTTCCCAATGGGCAGATTGGGTTAAAATTAGTCTATACTACAGACTATCCAGTAGCCAAACTGAAATGCAACCTTAAACTTTTAGATTATCCTGTCTTTAATGAGCCCACTTATAGCTAGTCAAAGTCATAATGTCACAACACATGCACTTGATCAACTTTCAGGGAAAGTTTTCTTCCTGAGTCAGAAGTTACATCTAGATAATCAGGCAGAATGAACAGGAAACTTTGAGAATCCTACAGTATAGAAGGAGGCCATTTGGCCTATCAAGGCTGCACTGACAATAATCTCACCCAGGTCCTATCCACATAACCCCATGCATTTATTCCAGCTAGTCCCCCTGACACTAAGGGGCAACTTAACACGGCCAGTCCGTCTAACTAACGTAACTTTGGATGAGCATAACGATCACATTTTCCACTTCAGTGCATTATGCGCAAGCAAAATTTTGATAATTAAAGCTGTAAAGGTCCTGAAATTAAATGCAAAGCTATTATTGGCAGCGGAGTTACAGGATTAGCTCTCAGAACAAAGGAACCTACACAACTAGACAATCAAATTGGAGCTGCTTTGAACAAATATTTATTTAGTACATCTGGTGATCTATCAATAAGATGCACAGAGTCAGCAATCAGGATAGAGAACTCACACAATTGACTCTAGTAATTTCCTACATTACAACAGTGACTGCATATTAAACTATACTTCATTGGTTATAAAATATTTTGAAAATTACTGAAGTCTTGAAAAATGTAATATTAATGCAATTTTTTTTTCATTATCTTAAGGAAAGATCTCTCAGAGGTATCTGAATACTGCAGAAAATTAATTAATTCGAAGACCAGTAATTGATGTTACAGCAGCCATTTTGTATACAGCAAGACTTCACATAATTTTTCTTCAAATAATGTTTGAATTGTACCATTCATCTGAATCATCGAATGTATTTTTTTAAATTCATTCATCGGAAATGGGTGTTGCTGAACGGCCAACATTTATTGCCCAGCCCTAGTTGCCCTTAAAAAAGTGGTGGTGATCCACCTTCTTGAAACACTGAGATCCATGCGCTGTGGTTTGACCCACAATGCCCTTAGGGAAGGAATTCCAGGATTTGGACCCAATGACTGCAAAGGAACAGTGATATGTTTCCAAGTCAGGATGGTGACTGGTTTTGGGGATCTTCTAGGTGGTGGTATTCCCATGTATCTGCTGCCCTTGCACTCCTAGATGGAAGAGATTGTGCATTTGTAAAGTGCTGCCTATGGATCTTTGGTGAATTGCTGCAGTGCATCTTATATATAGTACACACTGCTACTACTGAGCATTAGTGATGGAGGGATGGATATTTGTGAATGTAGTGAATCAAACAGGCTACTTTGTCCTGGATGGTGTCAAGTTCTTGGGGGTTGTTAGAGCTGCACCCATCCAGGCAAATGGAGAGTATTCCATTACAGTCCTGGCCTGTGTCTTGTAGATGGTGGACAGGTTTTGGGGAGTCAGGAGGCGAGTTACTCACCACAGTATTTCCAGCCTCTGACCTGCTTTTGTAGCCACTGTATTAATGTGGCGAGTCCAGTTGAGTTTGTGGTTTCCCAAGGATGTTGACTGTGGTGGATTTAGTGACTGTAACATCACTAAATGTCAAGGTTTAGTAGTTAGAGTGTCTCCAATTGGTGACAGTCATTGCCAGCCATTTGTGTGGCACAAATGTTATTTGCTACTTGTCAGTCCAAGTCCGAATACTGTCCAGATCTTGTTCAGGAGTCATGAATGGTAACTGAACATTGTGTAATCATCAGTGAACACCCCCACTTATGACTTTGTGATAGAGGGAAGTCATTGATGAAGCAGCTGAAGATGGTTGGCCAAGGACACAAGCCTGAGGGACTCCTGCAGAGATGTCTTGAAGCTGAGATGACTGATCCTCCACAATCACAATCATCCTCCTATGTGTCAGGTATAACTCCAACCAGTGAAGACTTTGCCTTCTGAAACCTATTGATTCCAGTTTTGCTTTAGCTTTACAACAACAATATTTGCACTAACATATCTGGTGGTCAGCCTTGCGCCCATTTCAGGCATGAAGCTGAATAAAATATTTAAGTTTAATTTGCATATATTTTTCATATGATTATGATTCCAGAACGCTATCGTGCAGGATCACTTGATTCTGTAGCTTCACTGGAAAAGGTTTTCTCAGCGAGAATGTGCACCAATTGTGATGGCCTCGTCAGTAGAACTGGAAGCCATCGAGGCCCCCTGGGGATATCGGAGCAAGGGAGAGTGGTGGTGCTTGGACACTGCCAGCCTGGCAATGTGAGTCTAGCACACTGGCACTGCCCACCAAGTACTGGGCATTGTCAAGGGGGTGGGGCTTGAGGGAGCAAGGCTATTGGGAGTGGTCAGTGGGAGATGGCAGCTGTGCCCTCTGCAGTTGGAGTGGGAAAGGGAGGGATGGATCCCTTCTGCCACTCTACAGGTGATCAGTGGGGAAGGGAGGGGGTCTTGCTGCCACTCTATAGGAAATCAGTGGGGAGGGGTTGGGAGTGGTCAGTGTGGGCCCTCTCTGGGTGTAGGGTTGGGAGAGTGAGGTCAATATTTCTGAGTGTTCTGGGGCTCTCAATTGGCTGTGAGCCGTCATGATAGCTCAGGGGAGGGGGACTGAGTCAAGGCCATCTGCAGCAGCAGAGCCTGACATTTCTCTCTCTCAGACCTGTCAGGCTTTGTTTGTTGCCATTGCAAGCATGCAGCCACAGAGGTCTGCACATGCGCAAAGGTGCCCTCCGCTGCTGCAGAAAGGTTGCTGGTGATTTAAGCCCCATCCCTTTACCCCAGAGGCAAGGAATGGTTTAGCCTATTTTTGCCTGCACTGACTGGATAAGATACTGGGTTTGAACTCACCCAAAGAACTGGTGAGAAACTCTCCCATTTTCCCATCCAACTTATTTTTCTGATAAGTTTCCACTTGTAGTTCTGGTTTTCACAAAAGCCCTGTATACTTTCAGCAAGACTACTGTGTTCTTGTACTGCCTGCAGTCCCTTTGCATTAAAGGCCAACACACCATTTGCCTTCCCAATTGCTTTCTTCAACTTCATGCCAAATTTCTGCATTCCATACACAAAGACATCAAAGTCCCTCTGAATATCAACATTTAAAGGTTTCACACCTTTTGAAAACATAATTTGGATGGGATTGTGACCCCATACTAGTCATCAGCAGGAATGCTGGAGGAACTCAAGATATGGCAACACCTGAAAGTTACGGATCTCGCCATAAGATCACAACTTCCATTTTTTGCCAGCCCTCACTTTGCATGAACCTGATTTAAATATATTTTAATGGATTTGAATATAATTAATCTGGCCCCAGATGCAAATCTGTCATGAGGATCTTACAGGAGTATAAAGGTAAGTTTATCCTCTGGGAGAGAAGGACATGGCAAGGCAGTGTCCTGGCAATGCGTCCTGGTACTGCCCCCTGACACAGTTGGCACTGCCAAATTGGTACAATGCCCATGCTAACTTAATAGTGCCAACTTGCACAGGGTAGACCCCACTGAGAACCTCAAGGGAGGTGGCAGGGAGTAGATGTGGGAGCAAGGGGTGCCACTGATGACTGTGTGTGGAGGAGATAAGAGGTCCAATGCTCAAGTGGAAGAGGGGATTGATGGCAGCATTGACTGTTGTGGGAGTGCACTGGGAGGGGGAAGGAGGGGGTGGTGGGTGGGAATCCAATGTTCAGAAGAGATGTAGGGCTGATGTCAGCTCTGATGGGGGGAGAAGTGCTGGTTCTGACCAGGACGCATTTGTGAATGCCATTTCTGATCATTGTGGAGATACAGTGGAACAGAGTTCCCGAGATCTCTGTGGTGGGTGGGGTGAAGTTTATTTATATTAAAATAGGGATCCTCTTGAACATGGTGCTCCAATCTCAGTGTTGTTGGGCTTTGCTGACATGTTGAGGTCCATCTCCCCTGCATGATGGTGCAAAACTCACCTGGCTGGATTTTTTTGACAAAGTGTCAGAAGATCTGCAGAGAAAACTGGCCTTTTTCTCTCAAGTGAAACATATTGTTTTTCTTGTCGGAACCAACACTCTGCCAATTTTGGTAAGATTGCTCCTTTTCTAATTTTGTAACCAAAGCAAATATTCAACTTCCAGCTTGAAGATAACTCGCTAACCCCATTGATACCGCCAGTCGTACCTTTGTGCTCTCTTTGCAGTTTAAATTTCCATCTAAGTTTGAATTGCCAACCATTTTGGATGCATTGCTCTAAATCTCTTCATTTAAGAGTATATATAGATTATAAATAGCTGAGACTCCAACACTGATTCTTGCAGCACTCCATTATTTACACATTGCCAACTTGAAAATACCCCATTTATCCCTACTTCTGCTTCCCACTGTTAACAACCCTTCCATTAATGCCAATACTCTCAGTTCCATGTGTCCTTATCTTGTATTTTAATCTTTAGTTTTGGAAGGACAAGTTTACTGCATCTACAGGCTTCTCTTTATCAAGTCTACTGCATTTTCAAAACAGCACTCCAGAAATTCAACATCAAACACAAAGCGATCCACTTGAACGATACCCTATCCATTACCTTATGTTAAAAAATGTACACATTTGATGGGAAATGTGTGATTTTAGGGTGTTAATTCTAAATTGGCAGGGAACAGCGTTTATTTCAGCTAATTTCCTCTGTTTTGTGTCCTTGTAAAAGCCTTTGCAATCTGTTCTTACAGTCCTGGCTAGTTGATTAGTCAGATTCTATCCTTGTTTTTTTTCAGCAATCTTTTGTCACCCTTTGCTATTTTCTAAAGCTCTCAAAAATCATCAGGGTTATTGTTCTTCATGTCACAACATTTAATGTGATATTCATTTTAGTTTCTACTTTTAAGGCAAGGATTTATCTTCTACATTGAGATTTTGTTTTTAATTGAAACAAATCTGTGTTGAAAATGTTGAATCATTTCTTTAGATATTTATTTATCACAACATCTTTTGGTCTATTTACCCAATCAACCTTAGCCAGCTTTCCCCTCATACCTTTACTAAAAGGATTGCTCCTCCAGCAATTCAGCACTCCTCCACTAATAGCACTGTTAGCTGAGTGCATGTATTTGGCTGCTGGCTCCTCATGAGACATTGGCCACGAATGTGACCACTGGAGTTCTCGGTGGAGGCAAAGGAGAATGATTTTGCTCTTTCCGATGTTTAACTGGACAAACTTGCAGTCAATGCACTTTGAATGCTGGACAAATAGATTAATGTAGGATGGCAAGAGAATATAATGCCTCAAAGTCAGTAAATTGAAAATTAATATTTTTCTCCTTTCTAGCATTTTGACTTCACAGGCATGGATCAATTTTTACAAACATAACTACTGCAGATCATTGAGAAATTTAAATGTTCATTACCATAATTCAGCATACACTAAAACAGCAAGCTCATGCTGTTTAGCTGGCTTTTAAATTCTGTACAGACCTGATGGCTGAGCGTATTATCACTAGACTATTATTCTCGGCATCTGAGTTCGAATCTCACCTTGGTAGATGTGGAATTTGAATTCAATAAAAGATACCTAGGATTAAGAATCTACTGATGTCCATGAAACCATTGTTGATTGTTGGAAAAACCCATCTAGCTCACTAACGTCTTTTGAGGAAGGAATTCTGCAATTCTTACCTGGTCCGGCCTACATGTTACTCCAGAGCCAGAGCAATGTGCTTGATTCTCAACTGTCCTCTGAAATGGTCTAACTAAGGGCAATTGGAGATAGACAATAAGTGCTAGCCCAGCATTAAGGCCAGTGTCCCACAAATGAGTAAAAACAAAAAATTACATGATGTGCTATCTGAAAAGTTGGTATGGTAAGAAGTCTCACAGCATCAGGTTAAAGTCCAACAGGCTTATTTAGAATCATGCACTTTCGGAGCATTTCTCCATCATAAGGTTGATGGAAGCAGATTCAGTAATGGTTTTCAAAAGGAATTTCAAAAATGTTTGAAAGCATTGATCAGGCTATGGGGAAAGGATGGGAATGGAACTAATTGTAAAGCTCTTTCAAAGAGCCAACAGAGATACAATGGATTGAATGACTTCTTTCTGTATTGCAGTATCCTAATCACATTGCTTCTTGTAACTGTACTGCTGGTAATATAATAATGCTTCAGGCATCATATCAGCCTGAAGTTTGAGAAAGTCTTTTGTTGGTAAAACTTTCCTGATATATAGCCTTGTTGAATGACTTTCCATTGTTTAGGCTTGGGAATTTTTGAAAGGTGCATGCATGTCAATTGCCAACTTCATAATCCAATCATTCAACTTTTCGGAAAGTTTTAGTGAATTATCAAGTGGGAAGTATCCATTCTATTTAGCTGGATTAAAAAAAACACAATTCAAGGTCTTGTTTGTATTAAGAAACAAAAGTTTGTCTCAAGTGGATACTCCTTTTATGATGTCAAATTGATCATTTTCAATCCTGCTGAAGAGTAGAATAGCATTCTTTTAATATGTTAAACCTGTAAGGATTAAAAAGTCAATCATTATGCAAAAATGTCATTAGATTTAGTGCTTATAGTAATCTGCTAGCATATATTTGAATAGATAACAAAGTAGGTTTGTATTTGCATATGACTTTCTTACATAATTCATACAGAATGTTGTTTCATTAGAACCATAATGAAGATTCATACTTCTGTAGAATGCAAAAGAAATGCTTTGGTCTGTATTGCATACATGTAAATTGGAATGCTTCATGTTGATTTAACCATTTACCTATTGTATTTATGTTTTGACACTATTACTGCTGTTTACAAATAGCATGCTATATTATGGAGATGCAAAACAATATCAGAGAGGTTTATTTTTTGCCATGAGAGTTTCATCAACGGAAACAGGACATTTCTCAAAACTGAAGTGTCTTCGAGGTTTTCCAATCCACAATCCACTTCAGCTGTCATTCAGAATAGCTCAGTTCGTAACAACCCTGTCTCTCTGCCCCATAATCTAAATGAACATATCGATGAAGTGCCAAGAGTTTCTGCATTGTTGATGGTATATGTTCCTTTTCAAATAAGGTGCTCAACAAGGTCTTGTCTGCATGTTCTGCTGCATGTAAAAATCCCTTTGCATGTTTTCAAAGAACAGAGGTTGTCCCTCAGTGACGTGGCCACTCCCGCTCACAAAATTAACAATCCAGACTGTAGATTAGCTGGTCAATCATCTTACTGAGGCTTGTAGCTCATCATTGTGTACAAATTGGTTTTTCTGTTTTACAAAAATCTTCAGTAATTTCAATTCATTGCTATTATGGAAATTGTAACATTGGTGCAAGTCTTTCCTTTAGCTTGTTACTGTGGTAAGGTTAACCGCAGGAGAAAATGCATTGGAATTCTCGGAGGCCATGTAAGTTAGTACCTAAGTGCAAGTCAGCTGTTCACCAATTCTCAGAGACTTCCTGCCACCTTCCTTGGACCCACTGCAGAACATCAAACCATTGTTTCCAGGGCTGTCACTGACCTCATCTCCTCTTGTGATCTTCCTTCCACAGCTTCCAACTTCATTGTCACCCAATCCTGGACAACCTACTTCCACCTCCTTCCTAAAATCCGCAAACAGGACTACCCCGGTAGGTCCATTGAGTCAGCCTGCCCCACTGACCTTGACTCCATCTCTCTCCTTTTGTCCAGTCCCTTCCCACCTACATCTGCAAATCCTCTCATGCCCTACATCATATCAACAACTTCCAATTCCCTGGCGTCTTCCTTACCATGGATGTCCATTCCCTCTACATCTTTATTCACCACCAGGATGGCCTCAGAGCTCTTTGCTTCTTCCTCGAACAGCAGTCTGAACAATCCCCATCCACCCACTCTCCTCTGTCCAGGTGAACTGGTTCTCTCACTCAACAATTTCTCCTTTAATTTATTTCACTTCTTCCAACAGAAGGTGTGGCTGTGGGTACCCATATGGGTCTTAGTCTCTTTATGGGATTTGTGGAGCATTCCCTGTTCCTGTCCTAATCCGGCCTCTTCCCACAATACTTTTACTGGTACATCGACAACTATTTTGGTGCTACTTTATGCCCTCATCTGGATCTGGAAAATTTGTCCATTTCCCTTCCAATTTCCACCTCTCTATCACGGTCCATCTCTGAAATTTATTTTAATTGTTTCTGTCTTTATTTATTTATTTACATTTCTTCCCTTTATTAATTATATAATTCCCCTGTTTTTATTCTGAATTCCATCTACTTCATCTCACAACTGTTTCCCTTCCTCCTTCCTGAATGGGAACCTGAATTGTTGTGCCAGTATACAGGAGGATGTGAATAGGGAGGTCACGGATAAGGTGTCTAGGTCGCAGCAGTATAGTGGCAAACAGGAGGGTGGTTTGAAATGCGTATACTTTAATGCGAGGAGCATACGCAATAAGGTGGATGAACTTGCAGCCTGGATTGGTGCTTGGGACTTTGATGTTGTGGCCATTTCAGAGATGTGGATAGAGCAGGGGCAGGAATGGTTGTTGCAGGTTCCGGGGTTCAGATGTTTCAGTCAGAGCAGAGGTGGTGGTAGAAGAGGGGGAGGAGTGGCATTGTTAGTTAAGGACAGCATTACGGTGGCAGAAAAGACGTTTGATGTGGACTTGTCTGCTGAGGTAGTGTGGGCTGAGATTAGAAACAAGAAAGGAGAGGTCACACTGTTGGGAGTTTTTTATAGGCCTCCAAAAAGTTCCAGAGAAGTAGAGGAAGGGATTGCAAAGTTGATCCTGGATAGGTGTGAAAGTAACAGGGTAGTTGTAATGGGGGACTTTAACTTTTCTAATATCGATTGGAAAAGCTATAGTTCAAGTACGTTAGAGGGGTCAGTTTTTGTTCAATGTGTGCAGGAAGGTTTCATGACTCAGTATGTAGATAGGCCAACAAGAGGTGAGGCTATATTGGATTTGGTACTGGGTAATGAACCAGACCAGGTGTTAGACTTGGAGGTGGGTGAGCACTTTGGTGATAGTGACCACAATTCGGTTACGTTTACCTTAGTGATGGAAAGGGATGGGCACGTACCGAATAACAGTAGTTATAGCTGGGGGAAAGGTATTTATGAGGCTATTAGGAGAGATTTAGGATGCATAGGGTGGAGCAGGAAATTGCAGGGGCTGGGGACATCTGAAATGTGGAGCATATTTAAGGAACAGCTTCTGCATGTCCTTAATGAATATGTACCTGCCAGGCAGGGAGGAAGTGGTCGAGTGAGGGAACCATGGTGTACTAGGGAAGTTGAATCTCTGGTGAAGAGGAAGAAGGAGGCTTATATAATGATGAGACGTGAAGGCTCAGTTAGGGCAATAGAGAGCTATAAATCAGCCAGGAAGGAGCTAAAGAGGGAGTTGAGAAGAGCTAGAAGAGGACACGAGAAGACTTTGGCGGATAGGATTAAGGAGAATCCTAAAGCTTTTTACAGGTATATAAATAATAAAAGATTGGTTAGGGCAAGATTAGGGCCAGTCAGAGATAGCAGTGGGAAGTTGTGCGTGGAGCCTGAGGAGATAGGAGAGACACTGAATGAGTATTTTTCGTCAGTATTCACACAGGAGAAAGACAGTGTTGTCGGGGAGAATACTGCGATACCAGGTTGTAGACTGGGTAGGATTGAGGTTCATAAGGAGGAGGTATTAGCGAATCTTGAGGGTATGAAAATTGATAAGTCCCCTGGGCCAGATGGGATTTACCCTAGGATTCTCTGGGAGGCTAGAGAGGAGATTGCAGAGCCTTTGGCTTTGATCTTCATGTCGTCGTTAGCTACAGGTATAGTGCCGGAAGACTGGAGGATGGCAAATGTTGTCCCTCTTTTCAAAAAGGGGAGTAGGGACCATCCTGGAAATTATAGACCGGTGAGCCTGACTTCTGTTGTGGGCAAGGTCTTGGAAAGAATTATAAGGGATAGGATTTATAAGCATCTAGAGAGGAATAAATTGATTAGGGATAGTCAGCACGGTTTTGTGAAGGGTAGGTCGTGCCTCACAAACCTTATTGAGTTTTTTGAGGAGGTGACCAAAGAGGTAGATAAGGGTAAGGCAGTTGATGTAGTGTATATGGATTTTAGCAAAGCGTTTGATAAGGCTCCCCATGGTAGGCTACTGCAGAAAGTGCAGATGCATGGGATTGAAGGTGATTTAGCAGTTTGGATTAGGAATTGGCTAGCTGATAGAAGACAGAGGGTGGTGGTTGATGGGAAATATTCAACCTGGAGTGCAGTTACAAGTGGTGTACCTCAAGGATCTGTTTTGGGGCCACTGCTGTTTGTCATTTTTATAAATGACCTAGATGAGGGTGTAGAGGGTTGGATTAGTAAATTTGCTGACAATACCAAAGTGGGGGGAGTTGTAGACAGCGAGGATGGATGTTACAGTTTGCAGAGGGACATAGATAGGTTGCAGAGCTGGGCCGTGAGGTGGCAAATGGAATTCAATACGGATAAGTGTGAGGTGATTCACTTTGGTAGGAATAACAGGCATATGAAATATAGGGTTAATGGAAGGACCCTTAATAGTGTTGTCGAGCAGAGGGATCTTGGGGTACAAGTACATAGCTCTTTGAAAGTTGGCACCCAGGTTGATAAAGTTGTTAAGAAGGCGTACGGTGTGTTAGCTTTTATTGGTAGAGGGATTGAATTTAGGAGCCGTGAGGTTATGTTACAACTGTACAAAATTCTGGTGCGGCCGCACTTGGAGTATTGCGTACAGTTCTGGTCGCCGCATTATAAGAAAGATGTGGAAGCATTGGAAAGGGTGCAGAGGAGGTTTACCAGGATGATGCCTGGTATGGTGGGAAGGCCTTATGAGGAAAGGCTGAGGGACCTGAGGTTATTTTCATTAGAGAGAAGAAAGTTACGCGGTGACCTAATTGAGGCGTATAAGATGATCAAAGGACTGGATAGGGTGGATAGTGAGAGCCTTTTTCCTCGGATGGTGATGACCAACACGAGGGGACATAACTTTAAATTAAGAGGTGGTAGTTATAGGACGGATGTCAGAGGCAGGTTCTTTACACAGAGGGTGGTGAGGGCGTGGAATGCCCTGCCTGCAGCAGTTGTGGACTCGCCTACTTTGGGGGCATTCAAATGTTCGGTGGATAGGCATATGGATGATATTGGAATAGTTTAGGTTAGAGGGTCCACTGGCCGGCGCAACATCGAGGGCCGAAGGGCCTGTACTGCGCTGTAATGTTCTATGTTCCCACCCTAGTAGACCCATCTGCTACATGTCTCAAGTTGCCTTTTGTCACACTGCTGACTGTTTCTTCTGACATTTAAACCTCCTGTTCTCATTATGGCCGCTATCAGTGCCCTTCTTAGTTGCAATTATTCCCATTTATATTCCCTTTCTCTTTTTGTTCATTACATCTCTGTCAATCTCTCTCCAGCGTCAATCTATCACTGGCCCTCTATCCTGCCCCTACTCTTCCATGCCCTTCCCTACAGCAGCATAAATCTCACCCTATTTTCTTTGCCTTCAGCTCTGATGAAAAATCATCTGGAGTCAAAATATTGGCTCTATTCCCTCTCGACAGATGATATCAAACCTGCTGAGATTTTCCAGTATTTTTATTTCGGATTCCAGCAGCCTCATTAATTTGCTTTTATTTTACATAAATGCAAGTGTTCCTTATAAATTATTTTTAATGAGTTTAATTGAGGGAGACATTTCCAGACAGGACAGGATATTTCAGGTCATTCACTGAATGTGGCCAATATTTATTGCCCATTCTTGGGGAAGAATTTCTCAGCCAGCTGGAAAATGTAGTGAGACAGTTAAATGTCTATTGACTTTGACGGGAATAGAAGATCCTGTTGGTGGAAAGGGCCAGAAAATTTGGGCCCTAGTTTCCCTTGAATTTGTACTGGTGAGCCATCTTCATGAAATACTGAAGAGCACAAGCTGAGGGCTTCTTTCTTTTTTGATTTATTATTGTTGCATATATTATATTATTTATACATATGTTTATTACTGTTACATATGCAGTCAAAAATATTGTTTCCTGTGTGCTACACAGACAAAGACTACTGTACATAAAAAAGGAAAGAAATGAGTGCAGAATGTAGTGTTACAGTCACAGCTAGGGTGTAGAGAAACCTGAACTTAGTGTGAGGTAGGTGATCTAGACACATAAAAACTTGAAGCTCTTGGCCATTTCTACTTCGTCTCCACTGATGTAGATAGGAACACATCCTCCACTATGCTTCCTGAAGCAGATGACAATCTCCTTTGTTTTGCTGACATTGAGGGAGAGATTATTGTCGTTGCACCAGTTCATCAGATTTTGCTGCTTGGAGAGTACCATTCATTAGTTACACATTAAATAGAGCAGATAGTTTGACATCTCAACTGAAGGACAACATGCACATCAGCCAAAATTCTCCAGCCCTTTCCATCAGGCCCCACCCCACCAGGGTGACCACATGGACCACACCTCTAGATTTTTGCTGTAAAGTGCTGGGTTCTCTGGAGAGAAAAGTTGGCTGTGCAGTTTGCTCACCTCAGCCAGCAGTCAGACCGCAAAAAACTCCAAAAGGTCATAAATGTAGCCCAATCCATCATACAAACCGTCCATTGACTCCGTCTACACTTCTTGCTGCCTCGGCAAAGCAGCCAGCATAATTAAGGACCCCATGCACCCGGACATTCTCTCTTCCACCTTCTTCCTTCGAGAGAAAGATACAAAAGTCTGAGGTCACGTACCAACTGACTCAAGAAAAGCTTCTTCCCTGCTGCTGTCAGACTTTTGAATGAACATATTTTGCATTAAGTTGATCTTTCTCTTCACCCTAGCTGTGACTGTAACACTACATTCTGCACTCTCTTGTTTCCTTCTGTTTGAAAAATATGCTTTGTCTGCATAGTGTGCAAGAAACAATACTTTTCACTGTGTGCTAATGCATGTAACAATAATAAATCAAATCGAATCAGGTCAGTGCAGCGAATGGAAAATGCCACCCATCATTTCTCTTGTACTTTTCATCACAGCAGTGACTGCACTTCAGGAATATTCCATTGCATGGTAACAGCTTGGCAATACCCTGAGATTGTGTAAGAATAAAGAAAAAGAAAATGCAGCACAGGAGCAGGCCCTTCAAGCCTGTGTTGATCATGATGCCCTAACTAAACAAAAGAAAAAAACTTTCTGTCCATATTCCTCTATTCCCTTCCTATTCATGGACCCAACCAGACACCTCCTAAATGTTGATAAATGTACCTGTTTCCACCACCTCCTCTAGCAGTGCATTCCAGACACCCATTGCTCTGAGATTCAGCACAAAAAAAATGAAACTTCTTCTTCCTTTTTTTGCATCTGGCTTGAAATTTGCACAGTTACCAGAAACAGAAGGTCAGTTCTAATCCTGCCTGAACCCTGGCAGTGTTTGCAGTTGTACCAATAAGCAAGGAGTTGTTTATATTAAGCAGTCTCGTTAATCTCCACATTCCAATATGCACTTTCCCTTAATTGCAATTAATTGGCAGGACACCAAAGCAGTTCACTCCAACTAATATCTCTGGTAATTACTTTCATTGAAATGATCAAAACTACATCATTTTGATGGGACAAATGGAATGGAGATTGGAAAGTGAAATTGAGATTTTTTTGATGATAAATATCCTTTTAAAGAAAGAAAGTACTGACACGCTGTTGAGGTGCTGGTGCACAACCGCAAGGGGACGCTGAGTATCAGTTATTCATGAAAAACTACTAAAATCTACTGAGCATGAGTTTCTTTAAATTTACAAATTTCTGATATCAGGAAGATAAATACATCACATGGAGTGGAACAGTGGCACAATGGTTAGTACTGCTGCCTCACATCACTAGGGACCCAGGTTCGATTCCCACTTGGGTCACTGTCCGTGTGGAGTTTGCATTTTCTCTCTGGGTCTGTTTGAGTTTCCTTTGGGTGCTCTAGTTTCTTCCCACAATCCAAAAGACATGCTGGTTCGGTGCATTAGCCATGATAAATTCTCCCCCAGTACACCCGAACAGGCACTGGAGTGTGGTGACTGGGGGACTTTCCCAGTAAGTTCACTGCAGTTCTAATGTAAGCCTGCTTGTGTCACTAGTAAATAAACTTAACTTAAATATCAGGAGTGTAGAATTATGAGAGGCAGAGCTAAAATGCAAGTCAGAGATTTTTTTTTTCCCAAAGATCAACTACAAGAGGACACAGTTTTAAGTTGAGAGAGGGAGATGTGACATGAAAGTTTTTCACACAGAGGGTGGTGGGTTCTGCAATGCACTGCCAGTGTAGGTGGTGGAAGCAAGCATGTTAGTAATATTCAAGGCACTATCTTGACACATAAACAGGAGGTGAACAGAGAGATAGAAACCACGTATTGGTGCAGGTTTGGTAGATCGGAGGGCATGTTCCTGTGCTGCATTGTTTTTAGTTCTTCTTTGTTCAGATGATGAAACAGGTTATGGATCTGGCCCAGAAAGTGCATTAATATTGAGCAAAACACTTAGTCAGAAATTACGGTACTTGACTCTGCTTTGCTCCCCCCAGCCCAATTTCTAAATCAGGTGAGTTATTCAGGTTAAAAGCAAATTACTGTGGATGCTGGAATCTGAAATCAAAAGAGCAAATACTGGAAGATAAGTTATTCAGGTAGTTGGCACTATGAAAGCAAATTTCAGGGGAACTGGAGAAGTATAGAGCTCAATCTTTACTTGGCTGACCCATGAGGTGCACAGTGGCTGGTAGTGGGACAAGTGGGATGTCTGAAGAATGTTCCTGAAGCCTGGATTCTCCTGAATGTCATAGGATTTTAACAATTGCATAAATTGGTTCCCTTTCCAAATGGAACAAAGCCTGCCAACCAGATTACTTTCTTGGCAAGCAGCTAATCAGTAAAGGCTTTAGGAGCAGATAAATTGAAATTGGGGTAGTGAATGTGAAGCTTGACCATGTTAAAGGAGTTGAGGGATGGGGCCTATCAATTCCGTCGAGCGGCATTTGCCATGACCCGCCAATTCCTGGAGATATTGAACGCCTGGTGGTGGTGGGGGCGAGAGGGGTTTTGGGGTTAGAATCAGCAACCTTTCCCTATTGGAGGGTGGGACCAGAGGTCGAGTCATTTTGTGAAGACGGACTAAGCGGTCTGGTGTGGTGTGGGGGGAGGGGTGGGGTGGAATGGTAAATTGAGGGCCTGGGTGGTGGTGACCAGGAATAAAGGGCCATGTGGTGTGGGAAGAGGGATGGGGGGAATGAGGATGTTGGGGGGTGGATGATGGGGCTGTAGATAGGAGGATGTGGGCTTGAAGAGGGGGTGTGCAATTTGGGGAAAGATTGTTTAAGGGTGCCTGGTTTTGGAGGCTTCTCATTTCAGTACCTTGATCCAAGGGCACAGTGTCATGACCTAAGGAAATCATAACTGAATGAGATCTACCCACAAGTTGGCCAGCAAACGACAGACATATTGAACACTAACCTCCTTCTACTGCACAACACTGTCTCCCGAATACCATCGGGTGAACCATGGTGATCCATGGTGAACCAATAGACAATGTCAATCACTTCTCATACTTTGGGAGACTCCTTTCAGTGAGGGGCAGGTATTGATGATGAAACTGCACATTGACGATGAAACGCAACATTGCCACTTTGACAATGAAATTCAATATTGCCTCCAGTGTGCAATTGTTGAAGAACAGAGCGTTTGATCACAGAGATCTCAAACTTGGCACCAAGGTCTTCAAGTTTGCAGTATTAGCTGCCCTCTTGTTTACATCAGAGATATGGACAATGTACAGCAGATACCTAAATCCCCAGAGAAATGTCACCAACGATGCTTCTATAAAATCCTGCAAATTCGGTAGCAGGATAGGCACTCCAATATCAATCTCCTTGCTAAGGTCAACAGTCGCAGCATCATGACACTGATTATGATGGTTTGAAACTGAAAGGAACTTGGGAGTCATTGTTCAAGATTCTCTTAAGGTTAACATGCAGGTTCAGTTGGTAGTTAGGAAGGCAAACACTCTTTTAGCATTCATGTCAAGAGGGCTACAATGCAAAGCAGGAATGTACTTCTGAGGCTGTACAAGGCTCTAGTCAGACCCTATTTGGAATATTGTGAGCAGTTTTAGGCTCCATATCTAAAAAAGGGATGTGCTGGCCTTGGAAAGATTCCAGAGGAAGTTCACAAGAATGATCCTTGGAATGAAGAACTGGTATGAGGAATGGTTGACTACTCTATACTCTTTGGAGTTTAGAAGAACGAGGGTGATCTTATTGAAACTACAGGATATTGCAAGGCCTGGATTGAGTAGATACGGAGAGGATGTTTCCGTGAGTAGGAAAAACTAGAACCAGAGGGCACAACTGCAGACTGAAGAGATGATCCTTTAAAACAGAGATGAGGAGGAATTTCTTCAGCCAGAGAGTGGTGAATCTGTGGAGCGTTTTGCCATAGAAGGGTGTGGAGGCCAGCTCATTGAATGTCTTTAAGACAGAGACAGATAGATTCTTGATTAATAAGGGGATCAGGAGTTATGAAAGAAATGATGTAGAGATGTTAGCGTTGGACTGGGGTAAACTCAGTAAGAGTCTGGCAACACCAATTTTAAATCCAACCGATTTATTTGATTGTAAATCTGCAAGCTTTCGACTTTCGTCTTTGTCAGGCAAATGCAGTGTTCTGGTCTGCAATAGCACACATATCAGCACAGACAGTTTACAGATTGCTGATTAGAATGCGAATCCTTACACCTAACCTGCTATTCAAGTCTTAAAGTTGGCTAACAATGTGGGTGAAGGGAACCCTGAACATTGGTTAGAGAGATGTGTATTGTCTCCAGACAGCACAGTGAGTGAGGTTTTTTTGCTAACCCAGGCAAGTCATGGGGGTTACAGATAGTGTGTCATGAAGCCAAGATCCCTGTTAAGACTGTCCTCATGTGTGCGGAACTTGGCTATCAGTCTCTGCTCAGCGACTCTGCGCCGTCGTGTGTTGTGAAGGCCACCTTGAAGAACGTTTACCCGAAGGTCGGAGGCTGAATGCCTGTGACCGCTGAAGTGCTCTTATGGGGGGAAGGCCGGAGAATGGGGATGAGAAAAGTATCAGCCATGGTTGAATCGTGTAGTAGACTCAATGAGCCGAATGGCCTAATTCTGCTCCTATTCTTATGCTCTTATAGTCTTAATGTTGCTCAGCTATGTTGGATGCGCTACATTGTCTGTATACCTGACACAAGACTCCCAAAACAAGCTCTCTGCTCTGATCTTTGTAATGGCAAGTGATCACCAGGAGGACAGAGGCAACATTTCAGGAATGCTCTCAAAGCTCTCACTGAAAAAATGCAACAATCACACTGATGTGTGAGAATGTCTTGCTCAGAACAGCCTCAAACTAGAGGAGAAGCATATGTGCAGTTGCTAACAATTTCAAACTTCTTTTACAGACCCAAGTGAAGGCTAAGTACAAAAAGTGGAATGAGCCTAGCAAAATCCCAGCATCCCATCTATCCATCTCACGTAACACTACCTGTGACACCTGTGGTAGAGTAGGAACAAAGAACAAAGAAAATTACAGCACAGGAACAGGCCCTTTGATCCTCCAAATCTGCACCAACCATGCTTCCCTACTGAACTAAAACCCCTATCCTTCCCTGGGGGCTATATTCCTCTATTCCCATCCTATTCATGTATTTGTCAAGGCGCTCCTTAGAAGTCACTATCATATCTGCTTCCACTACCTCTCCTGGCAGTGAGTTCCAGGCACCCATCACCCTCTGTGTAAAAACCTTGCCCCGTACATCTCCTTTAAACTTTATCTCTTGCACCTTAAAATCTTTGCCCCCTAGTAATTAACTCTTCCACCCTGGGAAAAAGCTTCTGACTATCCACTCTGTCCATGCCCCTGATAATCTTGTAGACTTCTATTAAGTAGCCTCTCAACATCCATTGTTCCAGTGAGAACAAACCAAGTTTCTCCAACCTCTCTTCATAGCTAATGCCTTCCATACCAAGCAACAGCCTGATAAATCTTTTCTGTACCCTCTCCAAAGTCTCCACATCCTTCTGGTAGTGTGACAAGCAGAATTGAACACTGTATTCCAAGTGCAGCCTAACCAAGATTCTATAAAGCTGCAACACGTCTTGCCAATTCTTAAACTCAATGCCCTGGCCGATGAAGCATGTTGCATGTCTTCTTGACAATCTTCTCCATCTATGCATCCAGATTCTTCTGCCTATCAATAGTGTTAAGGATTCTGCCATTTACTGTATATTTCCTATCTTTATTAGACTTTTCAAAATGCATTACCTTACATTTGTCTGGATTAAACTCCATTATCATCTCTCCACCCAACCAATCTATATCCAGCTGTATACTCTGATGGTCTTCATCACTATCCGCAAACCCACTAACCTCTGTGTCATCTGCAAACTTTCTAATCAAATCAGTTGCATTTTCCATATATATCAGCAAAGGTCCCAGCACTGATCCCTGAGGAACGCCATTTGTCACAGCCCTCCATTCACAATTGCACTCTACCACTGCTACTCTCTGTCTTCTATGACCAAGCCAATTCTGTATCCAGTTTGCCAGCTCACCTGTGATCCCATGCAACTTCATCTTCTGCACCAATCTGCCACATGATGGACCTTGTCAAAGGCCTTACTGAAGTCCATGTAGACAACATCCACTTACTACCCTCATCAATCATATTCGTCATTTCCTCAAAAAACTCGATCAAGCTCGTGAGACGTGGCCTCCCGTTCACAAAACCATGTTGCCTCTCACTAATATGTCCACTTATTTCCAAGTGGGAATGAATCCTGTGTCAAAGAATCCTCTCTAATAATTTCTGAGCCACCAACATAAGGCTCACTGGCCTACTTCCAGCACTGTAATTTTTAGTTATCTCAGCACCCTCAATTCTGGTATGGAAGAAAGTCCTCTGCGGTTCCAAAAAACAGCTTAAGAAAAAGAGAAGAACAACTGTTTAAAGAAGACTTGTTTTTCTTAAAAAAAAACAAGAAAACTCACTGATCAAAAATGGCTGACACGAGTCTCCTGATGCTGGATACTGTAAGTTAACACTTCTCTGGACACCTTCTATGTGGATTGCATTGCAGACTTGTTGCATAGATTTCATACATGACAAATATCAAGGTTCAGATCAAGCAGAAACTCTGTTGAAAGGAAGACATTAAGATCATAAAAGTGCTGGACTATGATCAGCTTTTGTTCTATCAAACAAATTGTAACTGTTAACCAGCCAAATACTCACTGGAGTATCTGGATTCATCAGGCATTCAAACCCTCTATGGAGGACAGACCAGGTAAGAAGTTTCACAACACCAGGTTAGAGTCCAAGCAGTTATTTGATAGTAATCCCACAAGCTTTCAGAAACGGTGTTCCTTCATCAGGTATGTGGAAGAAACCATTCTCGTGTGTGAAAGGAATCTTCCACACACAGTGTTAACATAAGCCCACATGTGACACAATAAATAAATAAATAATATTGTTCAATTAAAATACAGCCTGAAATATCAACTTCATAAACCTGGCAATGAGAGAAAAGGAGAAAAAGCAATGTTATTTCAAGTTGATATTTTGGATTTGAAATCTGAAGAGAATACTTGAGACTGGAAGCATCTCTCTTAACTTTCATTCCGTAATCGCTATCCCAGTACTCAGCAGTAAGTGCTTTTATTACATCTACCAATTTACCAGATCATTTTTCACTGAAGTCTCAAAATCTAACATTTTGGAGTCTATATTAAATCTTCAATTGACCTAAATTTACATTAAATTTGATTAATGTGAACACTTGGAAGATTTTGCTTCTTTAGTAGACTGTAAGCACTGAAGTATGGAGTGTTTAAAAAGAGAGTATTTCACTGTTGACAGTGAGTTATGGCAGTTCTTTCTTGACCATGAAAGACCCATAACTCAGAAGTGCTGCAGCCTCGAGGGAATTGGGATGACATTTTACACAAGTGAACAAATAGTAGGAGCTCACAGCGAGATACTCTATCAGCTATATTAACTCCCGTTGCGTCCTTCTAAGATTTTATAATTGAAAGCTGGAAAACCACACGGTAAAATGTTACATGAATTATTGATTTTCATTTTGCTTCATTAGAAATTGTTTCTGGAACTAAACTTCCCTAAAAGCTGAATGTCGCTTCTTAAATACCTTCCATTGAGTATTGTTGACTGCATTAACACTTTGGATGATTGGCAAAAAATGTTGAATAATTTTACGTGATTTTAATGATCTTCTTTTGCTCATTCACTATTGCTCTATTACCCCTACTGAAATATTTTGTTAGGTTGAATGTGCTACAATAATGTTATAATAATTTTAAATTACTTGTCGAAAATGCATTTAAGAAATTTGGAGGGGAGGGACTATAGCAGGGGCCATTTTACAGGCTTCCCGCTGAGTGCCTGGGCCTAATTGTGTCTCCCAGTACCAGATTTCCAACAGTGTCAACTCCACACTGGAAATCAGCACAGAAGTACATAATATATGCTGTGCCTAATTTGTATACTATTTAAATATCATTAGCTGGCCCAGGACTGAAATCTCCAGGCCAGTCTGCATCTTCCACCAAGCCAGGAGTGTTTCACTCCAACAGGGTTTACAGTAACTCAGTAGTACAGTAGGAGAGTGCACCCTTGGCATTGCCACCTTGGCAGTGCTCTGTATTGCTTGATTACTAACTTGGAATGAAAATCCTCTTCCTCTTTTGCAGGTTCCCACGACAGACTTTCTTGCCCTGTCTTTTCAAATTCCTTGAGCTATAACAATTAGCCCATCCCCATTTGTTCCTCTATTATCTGTCCTTCTGCAATATTAAAGATTGTGGTGAAAATTAATTCTCACCAGTTTGGCACCTTGGGCCCTTTGGCACGGGCCAGGGGGCAAAGTGCCAAAGCCCAGAGATACCTTGGCACCGCCCACCAGGTATCAGGTAGTGCCAAGGGGTGTGGCCTAAAGGGGACGAAGCCTAATTCTGGCAGGACCTCTGATGGGTAATCACTGGGGGGTGGAGGGGTGCCCACTGCTGCGTTGCCAGTCTGCAGTTGGGATCGGTGGGCTGCCAGGGGAAAAGGAATGTCGAAGCTGGCCCACACATGTCTGTGAAACTAGTGAAAATGATTGGGCTGTGGTGGGGTGGGGGTGGGGGGTGGTGGGGGGGGGGGGGGGGGGGGGGGGGGGGGGGTGTTGTGTGGCCAGCATTGAGGGGTTCATGGGACTGGTCAGTGATCGAGCTGACCAGGAATCGGGAGGCTGGCAGACAGAGGCCACTGTGCAAGCACCAATCTCAGCACTAACGGAACAGTGCATGCACAATGGCTTGCTTATTGGGGATACACCCCATTCACTGAATCATGCTAGTGCGCTCAGCCATGCAATGAGTGCAGGAGATTCTTTGTTAAACACCGCTGAGAAAATCAATATGATTTACTCCAATTCTACATGAATTTAACACTTAGAATTTTTTTGGGGAGAATCCCATCCTCGTTTTTTTTATTCATTCATGGGACATAAGCATCACTAACTGGTCAGTATTTATTCCCCATCCCTAGCTGCCCGAGGACAGTTGAAAGCCAACCACATTGCTATGGCTCTGGAGTCACAAGCAAACCAGGCCAGGTCAGGGTGGCAGATTTCCTTCCCTAAAGGACATTAGTGAACCAGATGGATATTTTTAGACACTGAGCTCAAGTTCAAACTACTCAGCAAAATTGCTTAACACCCGTCTCCAACTTCATCTTACTCACATCTGTCACAGGCTGCCTCTCATCCTCTGTATTGCTTGATTACTAACTTGGAATGAAAATCCTCTTCCTCTTTTGCAGGTTCCAATATATATGGGATCCCAATATATGGGATCCAATGGGATTGGGGGTTATAGATAGGTCTATGGCTGGGTAGGTTTTGATGTGTTCGGCACAACTTGTGGGCCGAAGGGCCTGTTTGTGCTGTAGTGTTCTATGTTCTATGTTCTATGTTCCCATGATGGACTTTCTTGCCCTGTCTTTTCAAATTCCTTGAGCTATAACAATTAGCCCATCCCCATTTGTTCCTCTATTATCTGGCCTTCTGCAATATTAAAGATTGTGGCGAAAATTAATTCTCACCAGTTGTCAATTGTTAACAAGAGCCATGAGCTGGATTCTTTGTGGCTCCCACCCCTATCTGCCTTCATCCAGAAGGGGAACTTAAAATCCAGATTCTCAATTATTAATAGATAATTATTATTATTCACCAAAAGATGAATGTTGGAAGTTCTTTTCCATGCAAACAGTTGTTAGATCATTTTTGTTTTAACAAAAGTTATTATTGAGGCTAAGAATATGACATCAATTAAAATTGAATTGGATCAGTAATAGAAATAGACAAATATAAAAAAAATTGTGACAGTGAAGAGCTCCATTAAAAGAACAAGTGTCCACATTGAGTTAATAGTCCTACCATGTGCATCACCTCAGTTCTACCCTTTGTAACTCTATTTCTAAACTTTCTGTTATTTTCTTCATCTTTTGACCCCTTTTCTTGAAAAAAATCAATGATAAGCATGCACTTAGCCCTTGCCACTAACAATTCATTGTATGACATTTACGTGGCCTTTGATCGGACCACACAGCAATATTTTTCCACTATTGGAAGTTGAGCTCCTTATTAATAGAGATTGAGATAACAATGTTGCATGGAAGGGCAAAACATTCCAAATTCTCAAAGGGAAACAGTAGCCTCTCTGCTGCTCTGGCTGTCTGTCAATGAATTACCTGCACATTCTCCTTGTGCCTGCGTGGATTTCCTCCCACAGTCAAAAAGATGTGTCGATGAGATGCATTGGCCATGCTAAGTTCTCTCTCAGTATACCCAAACAGGCAGCAGGCAACTGGAGGATTTTCACAGTAACTTTGGTGCGATGTGAATGTAAGCCTGCCTGTAACACTAATATAAATAAAATTTAAAAATAGGTTTAATTTCCTTTGGCGAAAATGCATCTTGTTCGCAGATCTGAGGATTATCTTAACTTCTCCTCACAAGGCAGCTGCATGAATACATTTCAATAGCATTGCTCACTGAATAAACAAGAATATTGAATACTTCCTCAAAAAATATCTTGTTTTCAGTGACACTGTATGAAGGATTGTTATTAGAAGGTGGTGTAGCCCGGTGCCCACCCCATTGATTGGCAGACTTGGCATGAGATATTCAAGTGTGTCAGTGAGTGTTATGCAATGTGTTTGGGTGTTGTGCCTGTCATGTTTGAAAACTAACAATGTGTGCAATCTTATACGCTGTGACTAAGCACAGAGGCTTAGCATCTGTTTTCATTACAATCATGTCTTTTAGTTGTCTCCTTCCTGTGAAAAGTTCTGGGAACTCACATTTGTCCTTGGAACCAGGCTTTCACTGGCAGACCACATCACTCATAAAAACCTTACAATGCTGAAGAAGCCATTCAACCCATCTGGCTCTCTGAGAGATTATTTTGCATAGGCCTTCTCCCCCATCTTTTCCCTGTAATCTCACTCATTCCCCATGTCTAATCCCATCCGACCTACACATCTTGGAACACTAAAGGACGATTTAGCCTGCACAGTCCACCGAACCTGCACATCTTTGGGCTGAGGGAGGAACCCACACAGACATGGGGAGAACATGCAAACTCTACACAGTCGCCCAAGGCTGATATTAAACCTGGGACTCTGGTGCTGTGAGGCAGCAATGCTAACCACTGTGCCACAGTGCCGCCCTTCTTCTGCAACAGATTAAATTCAACACAAGCTTCACCGCTTAGTAATGAATATACCTGCTTCGGATCACATAAAGAGGGTCTCACAGTTTATTTTATTCCTGTATCTCAGTGCCACTGCAGGAGGCCTTTTCACTGGGAGCTTTAGGCCTCCCGCTTTATGAAGATATGTCATGGTTACTAGCCATAGTTCTTTGTCTGGCAACAGTGTTATGTTAGCTCCTATATCCAATTTAATATTTGTTAAACAGTCATTGACTGAAATTTCCACATTCCAAAATGAGAAACCAACCTTCGTCCGTATGCCAAATGATTGCATATCCAAGCAGCTCCTTTCTCGGGAACTCTCTGCTGGAAGACGTTCGCATGGAGGAGTTACAAAGACACACTTGACACTGACACGACCATCTGAAAAATGCTGGCACAAAACCGCCCTACCTGGCACCGCCTCATCCACAAAGGTTGTCAAGCTCACGAAGCAAGGTGCATTGCTGAAGCACAACTGAAGCGTGAGCTGCACAAGTCCAGAACCACCAGCACAACAACTACAGTGTCTACACATGTTTGTCCAATATGTGCCAGGACATTCCATGCCCGAATTGGCCTGATCAGTCATCTTCGGACATACCACATGCAGCCTCAAAATGACTAATGGTGTCGAGGTCCTCATTGATGACGATGGACGAATAACAACAACTATATTCAGTCCTACATTAACTCTAAAGAAGCCAGGTCCTTAAACTACAGAGCCTTGCTTAATAGAAAATGTTGGCAAGTGAATGAATGGTCTGTCATGAATTGAGCAACGTATGAGGCTCATGGTCCAGTTGTAAGAGTATGGCAAAATGGATTGACTTTGGCCACTCATGTTAGGCCCTTAACCTCTTACAACACTTCATCCTTGTCCTCAGGATGATACCGATCACATTGACCTCTGTAGCTATGTATTCCCATTCCTTTCTAGTGCTTGTATGGAGGGCGTACAGACCCCTACAGAACAAGGACTTCTTTTCTCCTGTCCAGTGCCTGCACCGCTACTTCAAATGCTCCATGGGAAAAACTGGAATTCCATTCTCTTCCACACTGCACCATCTTTACTCCTCTGTTAGCCAAAAACTCTTTGCCAGCTGTTTCAAGTATCTGCTACACTCAAAATGCCCCGCCTCACTCCTTTAAGAAATGCCAGCTGGCTTTCAATCGTGTGATGTTGCAATCCCAATTGCTATTATTTATTACTGGATGGCAAGATCTCAGAATTCAACCCTTGCCTAAAAGCTGTGACTTTTATTTGTTTTAACTGAAGAAAAAAAGTGTCGCAGGACCACTAATTAGTTTTTACCAACTAATAAACATTAATCAAACAGAAAACAAACAGATTACAATACAATATTCTCCTAGCTCAACAAATACACACAAATTTTAAGATTAGCGTGAATGACAAAGCACATTTGAAGCTACAGTATTCTCATTAGCACACAAGTTTGTGATTGTGGATTCTTCCTCAGAATTTCCAAGATAATTTTCATAGGTGAGTTTTCACTTTTCCATAATTCTTTCATGGTCATCAGTAGATTCTTAATTGCAGATATTTTTATTTTATTGAATTCAAATTCCGTGGAGGAATTTGAAGCCGAATCCCCAGGACATTAGCTGAGTTTCTGGATTAATAGTCTCATGATAATACCGCCAGGCCATTACCTCCCCTACTTGAGCTTGGTTATTTAGATCAGCACTCTCAGAGGACTGTTATCAACCATTTCTATTCTTTCTAGGGATATGGGTGTCACTGGCTGAGCCAGCACTCATTGGCATCTCTAATTTAATCTAATAATAGAGTACAGGAATGAGATAGAAAATCTGGTGAACTGGTATGATGGCAATAATCTCTCTCTTAACATCAACAAATTGAAGGAGATTGTCATCAACTTCAGGAAGCATAGTGGAGAACATGCCTCTGACTAAATCAATGGGACTGAAGTAGAAAGGATCGAGAACTTCAAGTTTTTAAGTGTCCAGATTACCACAATCTGTCCTGGTCCTCCCACATTGACACTATAGTTAAAAAAGTTCACCAATGCCTCTACTTTCTCAGAAGACTAAGAAAATTTGCCATGTCAGCTACGACTCTCATCAATTTTTACAGATGCACCATAGAAAGCATTCTTTCTGGTTATATCACTGAGTGGTATGGCTCCTGCTCTGCCCGAGACCACAAGAAATTACAGAATGTCATGAATATAGCCCAGTCCATCACGCAAACCAGCCTCCCACCCATTGAATTCATCATCATTCCCGCTGCCTTGGCAAAGCAGCCAGCATAATTAAGGACCCCACACACCCCGGACATTCTCTCCTCCACTTTCTTTCATTGAGAAAAAGATACAGAAGTCTGAGGAGATATACCAACTGATTCAAGAACAGCTTCTTCCCTGCTGCTGTCAGACTTTTGAATAGTAAGAAGTCTGACAACACCAGGTTTAAGTCCTGATGAAGGCCAGAGAGTCTAAACCTTGTGAGTTTACTGTCAAATAAATTGGTTGGATTTAAACCTGCTGTTGTCAGACTTCTTACTGTGTTTACCCCAGTCCAACGTGGCATCTCTACACCAAAACTTTTGAATGGACTTACCTTCAATAAGTTGATCTTTGTCTACACCATTGCTATGACTGTAACACTACATTCTGCACTCTCTTCTCTATGATTGGAATGTTTTGCCTTGTCAGGCAAGAAACAATACTTCTCACTGTATGATAATATATCATAAATCAAATCAAATCAAAATCAAATCTAATTGCCTTTAAGAAGGTGGTGTTGAGCTGTCCTCTTGAGCCTCTGCAGTACATGTTGTGTAGGTACACCGACAGTGCTGTAAATGAAGCAATCTGACTCAACGAAGGAGCAGCAATACATTAAATATCTTAATTTATGTTCCACACAATTTTGGCCACTCATCTCTCTGACTACTTTTTCATGACTTTGTTTTCCCAAACCACTGTGCTTTGCTACCTCCCTTTCTTCAACCGGAAACTCTCCGGTTGTACATTGAAAGCTCTCTTTTAAATACTTTCCACTTCTAGCTCGCTATTCCCTGTTCCTTTGTTAATTGCTTTGAGAGATTCCTGACACTATACATATCCAAGCTGTTTTTCTAATTAACACATAATGGAAAGAGGCAGAAGTGCATGGTTTATGAGAGAATCTGTCAGTTGCTTCAGTATCATGGTGACACTCCTTTATTGTTAATTTACTGTATTCTACTTTCACAGGCATGAGTCAAATATACATGACATTTTCTTTTAGCCTATCACAAGGATGCCTTTTGCAACCTTGGGATGTCCCATAGTGTCTTACAGCCAATGAAATACCTCTCAAATGTAATTACAATTGTGATATAGGATACGTGAGTGAAAATAGTTGTCCATCATCACTTGCACTTTGAATAGTTCTCTACTGGTTTGACATAACAGTTGACTTTGTTCATTAAGCACTCTTTCTGTAACATTGCTCAACAATTGAGAATAATTTCATTCACTTGCCTAAGTCTTGCATGTACAAGAATGTAACAGAGCTGGGCAGTGAAGTGCCACTCAAATGCCAAAAAGATATGAGACCAGTGCCCCTAGCCCCAAAAGAATAGGGGATCAGATGTTTTCAAGGCTTTGCTTTATCTTTTAGTAGAGTATGGTCTATGTTAAGACACACAAAAGTAATGTTAAGTGTGACCTGAATGGCCCATTGATCTTGTTTTTAAAATTTATTTTGGAGATAGCTGATGCTTCCACCTCATGGGAAAATCTAGTATTGGCTGCCACTGTTTACAAATGAGGGCTTTTAAGAATGTATTCATTCATGGTATCTGGGAGGAAATGGCTAGGCCAGCATTTGATGCCCATCCTTGAGCAGTCAACCACATTGCCGTGGGTCTGGAGTCACATATATGCAGACCAGCTATGGATGGCAGATTCCCTTCCCTAAAGACATTTGTGAACCAGATAGATTTTTAAACAATCAACAATGATTTCATGATCATCATTTGACTGAGTCCAGATTTTATTGAATTCAAACGTCATGATCTGCCATGGGTGGGATCAAACCCAACACTTCGGGGTCTAGATGACCCTTTCAGGTCATCCAGACTCGAAACATTGGCTCTATTCTCACTCCAGAAATGTTGTCAGATCTGCTGAGTTTTTCCAGCATTATTTGTTTTTGTCTTTGGCTTTCTTGTCCAGTGACAATACCGTTGTGCCACTGCGGTATTTAGGACAGAGCTGAGGGGGAGTTTTGCTCTGAGGGTTGTGATTCATAACTTTTTCTCAAAACATGGTAGAGACAGAATCTGAATATTTTTAAGGTTAAGATAGATAGGTTCTTGATAAGCAAAAGTTATCAGGAGTAGATGGGAATGTGGAGTTGAGGTTAGCCATAATCTCATTAAATGGAGAAGCAGATTTAAATGGCCTACTCCTGCACCCAATTTGTACATTTGTATGTTCCAATGCACTTCTAATGTGGAGTATTAAACATCTAGGCAACAGAGAATTAGACATGCATTGCATTGTGTCAATGAGCTCACTGTTGAATAGTCAACAAATAACTCGCAGTTTATTCACTGAGCATCCCCTGTCGCTGTCTCCGCCCTTAAGTTGATCATTCTGACATTCATGATCCCTCACATAAAATCAACAAGAATCATTCAAAAGGAAAATAAAATAAAAAGGGAATAAAAAGCCATGCATTTATACCATACTTTCCAGGGCCTTAGGAGGTCCCAACACACTTTATAGTCAATGAAGTACTTTAGAAATGCGGTCACTGTTGGAATGTGAGAAATATAAATAGCCAATCTCGCACACAGCGAGAGACCACAATAAAATAAGTACCATATAGTCTGTTTTAGATGTTGACTGAAAATGGTCTTGAAGGGTTATGAGATTTGGAACAGTTAGCTGTAGGGGCAGAATCTTTGTGTATTTGTAACAGTTTATTTATTTAGTGTCACAAGTAGGCTTGCTTTAACATTGCAATGAAGTTATTGTAAAAATCCTCTAATCGCCATACTCAGCTGCCTGTTTGGGAAGTCCGAGGAATAATTTAGTATGACAAATGCACCAACCAGCACATCTTTCAGACCAAGGAAGGAAACCCACACAGACACAGGGAGAATGTGTAGACTCTGCACAGACAATGACCCAAGCCAGGAATAAACCTGGCTCCCTTAACGCTGTGAGGCAGCAGCGCTAAGCTTTGTGCCACCATGCCATCCACAGGCTGAAATAGAGTTTTGATTAGTAAGGAATCAAGTATTAGGGGGAAAGGGCAGAAAAATGCACATGCGGTATATTGAATCAGCTATGATCCTTTTGAATGATGGAGCAGGCTCAAGGGGCCAAGTGGCCTGCTCCTGTTCCTATTTTTTTATGCTTTTATGGTCTTATATTTAAATATTTGCTGGGATACTATGAAAACTCTCCTGCCATGAATTGATTGCAGCTGTAGGAGAGGATAAATGTTTTAACACCTCCAAAAGAACAGCAACTCCCTCATGAGTACTGCACTAAAGTGCCAACCCAGACGAAGTACTTAAATCTATGGAGTGGGACTTGAACCCATGGCTTTCTGACTTGGGTGCTGCTTGATAATGACTTACTCACAGGCACTTGTACAAATTACGGGAGTTTCTTGCTACTGATACTGCTATTGTCCAAGTGCCATTTAAATATCTGAAATTCAGTATTCGCTCAACCTACTGATTACAGTATGCTGATGAATAGACCCATTAATTTGACAGACTCAGTTAATCAACACGATTGTGATTAAGGGCTTTTCAGGAGACTTAAGAAATTATTCTCAATTCGCCATGTCAACAGGTTAGTGACTATACACTGAGAGTTACCAAAAAATTGTTCAAAGTTGGTGACCTAACTTTTTATTAACACTATGATTAATGATCAAAACACTTTTGGAATATTTTCTAGCAGACAGACAGAGGCTTGTGTTAATGTCTTCTTCAGCAATCATTTATCCAGATTGCATTTAGACCATTCTTCTCAGGTGTTTCTTTCGAGTAAGTTGCCTTGCTAAATGAATCAACTAAAAATTTTGACAGGTTTCGCAATCTCTTGTGTTGGCTGAATGACAGAATGAATAGATGAGACCTATAAGGAAACTAGAATGCACTACACCCATGATGATAGCTGCAATATGCTAGGTGGACTGTGAGTATTCTTTGCGACAGAAAGGACATTGGATTGCCCCCCACTCTTGGTGTGTGGCGCAACCTACTAACCTACCCCCTAAGCTAGTCCCATTTGCTCACATTTGGCCCATATCCCTCTCTACCTATTATACCCATATAAATGTCGAAACACTTTTTAAAAGACAAAATTGTACCCACTTCTACTACTATCTCTGACAGCTTGTTCCAGACGCTCACCACCCTCTGTGAAAATATGCCCCTCTGGACCTTTTTGTACTTCTCCCCCCTCATCTTATTGTTGGACCTTTATTTGGTTTGCTAGCAACTATTTTGCTGGTGTTAGACTTTTTTTGTCTGTCTTGAAAACAGCCATGGTTCACTCATTCTGGTGCCAGTTCTCTGCTGTGACCTTATTCCAAAAGACAATATGTCATGCCACCCTGCCCATTAGCCTAGCAGCAGTCCTGACTCTGTGCCAGTCCTGTGTCAGTCAGTACCCTGATCCACCTTCACTTCTAAGCAAGCCAGTGAATAAGTAGGAGGATTGCTGGAAGTCAAAGAGGATCTCTTCAGCTTTGACGCAGTGTCTAGTTGGGAACCGTAGTGTCGTGCCCCAGTAACTTCCGGGCCATGTTTGGGCCATGTGCAACAATGATTCACTGCATGTGCAATACTTTGAACCTTTCAGAGAGATGTGGGGTTTTATGTAAATGTTGGCCTTTTTGGCTTTCATTTTGAACTTACAGCTCTTTTTCTCCAAGATAAAGATGAACACATTCATCTGATTTATCTTAGAAACGGTTTTTTCTTCTAGCACCTAGTGCAAGTTTGGAGTTTTCTTGCCTAAAATGATGTTGAGGCTAGGTCAATTGAAAACTTCAACATTGAGATTGATAGATTTTTGTGAGGCAAGAGCTTTAAGGATTACAGAGCTAAAGCAACGAGATAAGTTTAAGATACAGATCAGCCATAATCGAATTGAAAGGCAGAACAGGCTCAAGGGGCTGAATGATCCATCATTTTTCACAGGGTACCTGGAAGAATTAATCCAACAGTGGATGTTTATTGTGCTGTTATGGCTGGGAATGGTTTGACAAACACCAACAATAAGACACTGTCACTTTGATTTCCCTATCATTCTGGGCATCAGACCTCTCGAGAGTTCAGCATTAAGTGAGCATGCAGGCAGTAAAATTGAAATCTAAGATGCTCCAGTGGCACAGTGGTTTACACTGCTGCCTCAAAATGCCAATGTTACAGCTTCAATTCCAGCCTGAGATTCACTGACTGTGTGGAGTCTGCACATTCTCTCTATATCAGCATGGGTTTCATCTGGGTGCTGAGTCTAAAAACAGGTAGATTGGCCATGTTAAATTGCCCCTTAGTGGCTTAAAATGTGTAGGTTAGGGGATTAGGAGGGTAAAATTTTGGAGGAGGGGCAAGTTCAGTTCGATTGGGAAAACCTTGTTGCTTCAGAGATTGCATTATACATTATCTTTCTGGTGCTGGTTGTCTTCTTCTCACTTTTTTTTTTCTGCTCCTTGCAGTTGACTCATTCCTTATCAATTCCTCACATGTCTTTTCAAGGCCCCCAGCTTATCTAGTTATTTTTGGAGGCAATGTAATCTCTGTTAGCTCTTGATGTGAACCCGGTGTTTTTTTTGTGTGTGTGGTCCACTGTGATCTTTATGAGTCTCTCCCTGCTTTGCAGATGTATCTCATCATTGGGCTCACAATGCAGTTGGGTCTTTGATGTGTTTCTGAACCTCACTAGGATGTGCTGCAGAAAATTGATGATTGTTTCCTTGTTCCAGTATCATCCAAGTAGTATTGCCAATGCAGTCATGCACATTGGCTGGAAGTTGTAGCATCTATACCATGGTGATTAAAGGTATTGTGAGAGCAATTTGTGAAGGCTGAAGTTGGGACCTATCTTATTTTTGCTGGCCGTTCTCTTGGTTGTCTTCCACTGAGGGCACAGTGGTAACTATCTGAGAATTTGATTGGTCTGAGGTAACTGCTATCTCTTGCAAAGAAAATAGATAAACTGGTTTGGTGAAGAGCAAAGATAATTTGGAGTTGAAGCCCCAGGCAAGACTTTCCTTATTGCTGGGCCGCTTGGAAATATGCAGTTCTGTGCCGTTAACAACAACTGACATTTTGAAGTCTTCTGTCATTTTAAGAAACTTCACAAGCCATCCCCTCCCATAAATTCAAGCATCTTATTAATATCATAGAAAACATGGAATCCCTACAGTACAGGAGGAAGCCATTCAGCCCATTGAATCTGCACCTACAATAGGCCCACCCCAGGCCCTATTACCACATCCCCACATATTTATTCCACTAATCCATCTAACCTACACATCCCAGGACACTAAGGAGCAACTTAACATCGCCAACCAACCTAAAACCATCCGAAAGATGGTCTGGTTAGGTGGATTGGCTGTTCTATTTTCTCCTTCAGTGCACCCGAACAGGCTCCGGAATGTGGTGACTAGGGGATTTTTACAGTAACTTCACTGCAGTGTTAATGTAAGCCTACTTGTGACACTAATAAAGAAACTTTGTAAGACTTTAAACTATTCTCTCTCCAGAGATGTTGTTAAGCCTGCTGAGATTTTCCTGTAGTCTCTGTTTTTGTACTTGATTGTAGTGCTGGTCAGAGTGTGTCTGTGCTCCCTGAATGAGGTGCTTTGTGTAGGTTGTACTAGAAGCACTGCACACCTCATTCAGGGAGCCTCCAGCTTTCATTAAACTGTAAAGCTAAATTTCCAACCTATGGGTTATTTCAGTACATTTCAGTCATTAAAAATAGAAGAGTGAATTGCTGCTTGACTACTCCTGGCATTACTGTTGTCATAGCTTTAAAAGACAAAAATAGGTCTTAAGTACTAATAATTACCATCTATCTGGACCCACAGAATTAGTCAAAATTGTTTCCATAGTGATCAACGCAAAGTCACCAAGCAATTTACCAATCAACTGTTATCTCGACAACATATTTGCGCAAAATCTATCTGTTTGAGCCATGCTAGTTTTGAAATGTAGTTACCATTCCAAGACAGGCTGTATTAATGAATAACATCTACACTTGAAAAGGCCAAACAGGCTCATCCGAATCAGCTGTTTTCATTTTTTTGTAATTCCCCAAGGAACATGCTGATTTTCTGAATCATTTCTCATTGTGGCGAATGTCATCATCAGCAGCTAGTAATGAGTTCTTGTTAATGACAGGAATTATCTATGATATTGGGCACGGTGATTAGCACTGGTGCCTCACAGCTCCAGGGACCTGGCTTCGATTCCTGGCTCGGGTCACTTCCTATGTAGAGTTTGCATTTTCTCCCTGTGTCTGTGTGGGTTTCATCTGGGTACTCTGGTTTCCTCCCACAGTCCAAAGATGTGCAGGTTAGGTTGGTTGGCGATGTTAAGTTGCTCCTTAGTGTCCTGGGATGTGTAGGTTAGATGGATTAGCGGAATAAATATGTGGGGATGTGGTAATAGGGCCTGGGGTGGGGCTATTGTGGGTGCAGATTCAATGGGCTGAATGGCTTCCTTCTGCACTGTAGGGATTCCATGTTTTCTATGATATTAATAAGATGCTGGAATTTGTGTGTTGCCTCCAGTATAGTCACAAAACGTGGGTTCTGGTTATTATATTAGTGTTGAAAAGGACAGCATTAGTCATTTTATTGAAATTCCTGTATTATATGTTATGATTCCAGATTTTTTGGATTGTAAAAGTGCTTAAATAACCTTAATACATCTTCAAGGAAGTAATTCCCAACTTGATAAACTTAATTCCCAATCTTGTCTATTGTGTCAAGCTGCTGGAGACTCTGTAACTCTCTTCACTATAGTCCAGCACTGTGTGAGTACTTTATAGTTCAGTGTAATACTGAGACAATGTCACCTTTCAGATGAGACACTAAAATAAGGCCCTGTCTATTCTCTGGATATCAAACTCCATCGCTGGCCAATATTCATCACTCATTTAAACTGAAAAGCAGGTTGAAGTGATTTCATTGTTTTTTTTTGGGAACTTGCTATGCAAGAGGGTGATTTAGCTAATTGGATTAGAAATTGGCTGGCAGATAGAAGACAGAGGGTGGTGGTTGATGGGAGATATTCATCGTGGAGTTCGGTGACGAGTGGTGTGCCTCAGGGGTCTGTTTTGGGGCCCCTGCTGTTTGTAATTTTTATAAATGATCTGGATGAGGGTATTGAGGGATGGATCAGTAAATTTGCAGATGATACTAAAGTTGGTGGTGTGGTAGATAGTGAAGAGGGGTGTTTTAGTTTACAGAGTGACTTGGACAAGTTGCAGAGCTGGGCCGAGAGGTGGCAAATGGAGTTTAATGTGGAAAAGTGTGAGGTAATGCACTTTGGCAGGAACAATAAATGTGTAGAGTATAGGGCTAATGGTAGGGCTCTTAATAGTGTTGAGGAACAGAAGGATCTTGGTGTATGTGTCAATAGATCCCTGAAAGTAGGCAGTCAAGTGGATAAAGTTGTTAAGAAGGCATATGGAGTCTTAGCTTTTATTGGTAGGGGGATTGAATTTAGGAGCCGCAGCATCATGTTGCAACTGTACAAAACTCTAGTGCGGCCGCACTTGGAGTATTGTGTGCAGTTCTGGTCCCCACATTATAAGAAAGATGTGGAGGCATTGGAGAGGGTACAGAGGAGGTTTACCAGGATGTTGCCTGGTATGGAGGGCAGGTCCTATGAAGAGAGGTTGAAGGATTTGAGGTTGTTTTCGTTAGAAAGGAGGCGGCTAAGAGGGGATCTTATTGAAGCATATAAGATGATTAGAGGTTTAGATAGGGTGGACAGTGATAGCCTTTTTCCTAGGATGGAGAAAGCTAGCACGAGGGGACACAGCTTTAAATTAAGGGGTATGAGTTATAGGACGGATATCAGAGGTAGGTTCTTTACTCAAAGAGTGATTAGGGAGTGGAATGCCCTGCCTGCAGCTGTTGTAGATGCGCCAAGTTTGGTGGCGTTTAAGAGGTTAGTTGATAAGTATATGGATGAGAAGGGAATGGTTTAGTTAGGAGGGGCATTGCTTTTTATTTTGGTCGGCACAACATCGAAGGCCGAAGGGCCTGTTCTGTGCTGTATTGTTCTATGTTCTATGTTCTATGTTCTAAAATAGATAACTGAATGCAAAGCACTTTGGGATGTCCTGAGACATTTTCATTTAATTTGATTTGATTTGATTTCATTTCATTTATTACTGTCACATGTTTGATTCCTGGCCTGGGTCATGTCGCTATCTGTTTGCATGTTCTCCTTTGAAATCTTCAGTTTCTCCCATGGTCCAAAGATGTGCAGGTTAGGTGAATTGGTTGTGTTAAATTGCTCCTTAGTGCTGGGGGATTAGCAGGATACATTTGTGGGGTTGCAGGGATAGGGCCGGGGTGTGATTGTTGTCAGTGCAGACTCAATGACTGAAATATCCTCTTTCTGCATTGTAAGGATTCTATGATAGGATGCTATGATTCTATGTTTTGAGGTACAGTTAAAAGTATCATTTCTATTCATAGAGAAAATAAGTCACCTAACTGCTGGGAGAAGAGAAATTCTTCCCTTCTGTGCACCACCACTAATGAATCAATATGAAATCTTGCAGTATGTTCTCTGGCCTTTTGTGCTAATTCCATTCTTTCCTCCAGGCCTTCCACTCTAAGTACTTTAAGCTGCAGCCAGAATGCACCATACCTTTAAGGAAAGCAGTCTAGGTTTAAGTGGTATTTGGCCTTGCATAAACTAGAGCTGGCTGTAGAGATTGCAAATTCTCACCAACATTTACAGCACTGTGTCATCAATGCAGAGTTTGCATGCTGCTTGCATCATTTTGAGGAGGGGCAAAGTATTGATGCATTCTGATCTCTTCCCTGATTTCAAAGGCTGTCCAATTTAGCTCCTTTATCATAGAATTATAGAATCACTGCAGTGCAGAAGAGGCCATTCAGCCCATCAGGTCTACACTCTCTGATAGGATATTTTACCCAGCTCTACACTCCCCTGCCCTTTCTCTGCAATTTCATAAATTTACAATGACAATTCCCACCAACCTGCACATCTTTGGAAATTAAGGGCCAATTTAGCATGGCCAATCCACTTAACCTGCACACCTTTGGACTGTGGGAGGAAACCAGAGCACCTGGAGGAAACGCACGTAGCATGGGAAGAACGTGCAAATGCCACACTGTCACAGACAGTTTAGGATGAAATAGATATTGGTACTGAAAAATTAAATTGGTTTCCTCTCGCATTATGTATTTTGTATGATTTTTTAAAAAAATAATTAAATGTTATTTAGTCAGCAAATCAGTGTTGTCAGCATTGGCTGCTCATAATGATTTAATATGGAACTGCTGATATTGTCTCTTCGGGAGCAATGTGGATGCACAGTGGTAACAGTCAATCATTGACCTCATCAGCAGAAAATCATAAAATGCTCTCCCAAGATTTGAGTGTTTTTTGGTAAAAATTCAGCACAGAGTCTCTCTCAATTTCTTTCCCAGTTTTCCAGGTACAGATGCATCATACTGGTGGGTGGCCAGGACTGGCTGGAAAAGCCCATCTGAAGTTGCCAGTACAGGTAATTTTCTCATCATCAAATTGCACGTAGAGCACTGTTATGCAGCTTTCATTTAACTACCTTCCAAACATTCCAGTTTAATGAGACAAACAAGGACAGTAATTTTTTCAATCATTTTTTTATTTAAGTAGCATTTTAGTACCAACTCAACCATAAATAGTTGCAACTCTTTACTGAACTTTAACTCTAACTGAACATCAACTTTCATCTGAACCTTAACCTTTAAATTGCACTTTAACTCTAACTGAACATCAATTTTAACTATTTAATTGAAAATAAATAATTCCCCATGTTAGGAAAACCTCGGCCAAGAAATATCCTCGATGTAGAATCAATTTTCTTCTTTCTGAAACATTCTTCGGATACAAGCTTTGTTGCAATGTTTGGTCTCTCCCGAGTTATTGCTGCCAAACAAAGGACTCTCTTGTCCTTCATTCACGATTCTCCACTTGCTTCCGGAAGATTCTCTGTCATCCAGTCAAGTGTGTAACCAGAAATCGATCAGATGGCTCAAACATCCAGTGAACCTACTTTTGAACAAAGACATAATGCTTAGCTCATTTTACATGTTCCATACTTAGCAGCCATAAAAATCGGGGCCACAATGTCTCAGTCAATGTAAACAACTTTCCTGATCTGGCCAACACAGGAAGCTTCAGATCACAGCTCTCAGACGAATCTATAGATCAAACAAAATTTCCAGCATGCTTAGCTCTCAGCCAGAATAGTCATTTTCAAGCCATTATTGTTATTAAGTTATTGTTGCAGTTGCTCTTTCTCCGTCCACAGCACAGAAACAAACCTTTTGATGCAACAGATCCTTTAGTAGTTTTCACGATTCAAATTAATTTTCTCCCACCTTCTTCATCTAATCCCATCAATTTATTGTTCTTTCCTTCCTCCCTCACTTGCTTATTTAACCTACCCTTAAATATGTTATGCTAGTCATCTCCTTGCAGTAACTGAATCTTATCACTCTTTGGGTGAAGAGTTTTCTCTTGAATTTCTGATCGAATTGATCAATCTGCACCCTGGACATTCCCTCTTCTGCTTTCTTCCATCAGGAGAAAGATACAGAAATCTGAGGTCATGGACCAGGTGACTCAAAACACTTCTTCTCTGTTGCAATCAGACTCTTTAATTGACCTACCATTAAGTTGATCTTTCTCTGCGTCCTAGCTATGACTGCAATGCTACATTCAGCACTCTCTCCTTTCTTTTTCCCTTGTGTATTCTTTAAAAGATATGTGTTGTCTATACAGGAAACAAGAAACAATACTTTTCACTGTATCCCAATTCATGTGACAATAGTAAATCCAATCAAAATCGAGTCAAATCAAATTTATGTCCCTTTCTGTGTTCCCTCACAAGCAGAAACTTTTTCTCCATGTTTACTTGTTAAACCCTAAAAAAAAATGTTTGGATGAAGGAATAAAAACTCCCCGGCCTGTTCAATATTTAATTAGAACCTTTCAGTATAAAGTTTATTAGTATCGCAAATAGGCTTACGCTAACACTGCAATAAACTTACTGTGAAAACCTCCAGCCATGACATTCCAATACCTGTTCGGGTTCACTGAGGGAGAATTTAGCATGGTCAATGTATCTAATCAGCGTGTCTTTCAGACTGCAGGAGAAAACTGGAGTATCCAGAGGAAACCTACATAGACATGGGGAGAATGTGCAAACTGTGCATAAACAGTGACCCAAGCTGGAAATTGAATTCAGGTCCCTGATGCTGTGAGACAACAGTGCTAACTACTATGCCACCATGCCACCCCTAATTCTCCTAGTAAATCTGTTTAATGTTTTTTTCAGTATCTCTGTATTCTTGTATAATATGGAGGCTGTTCACACTTTGTGACCTACCCAAAATATGATATATATTGAATACAGTATCTCTGCATTTCGCTCCATTCCTCAAGAAATGAACTCCAAGTGCTTTGCGTTTTTGACTGGCCTTTTTAACCTGCATCATTACTTTTAGTGATTTGTGTATTTTTCTCCCTGATTGCTCAGTCTATTTACTCCAGTTAGATATTCTTGCTTCCTTAACCTTAACTTTCAAAAATCGACGAGTTAGTTCTCGGTCTGAGATTAATGTTCAATAACTCTATTATAGGAAGCAAACCCACCTTCCAACTTTAATGGAGGTGGGGAAAAAAGGCAGATAACGAACTAACCCATGGGAAACTGATTTATTGTTTAGATATTATAATGAAGCTGCCTGCTTCATTAATTTCTGCTTTATTCCATTTTTTTAACTCACGTTGTTTTGGCTTCCCAGGTTTCAAGAAACCTGACAGTAAAAGGCTTTTGCCACATGGAGAGATTGATTGTCATGGTGAAAATCTCAGGAATTTATTCTAAGTTATAAGTTAAATTATAAATGTCGTCCATAAACCCGGCATTTCCCATTTTCACAGAGATGAGACTGCAGTTCATAGAATCCCTACAGTACAGAAGGAGGCCATTCGGCCCATCGAGCTTGCACTGACAACAAACCCAACATATTCCCCCAACTCCACATATTTTCCTTGATAATTCCCCCCCCCCAATTTAGAATGGCCAATCAACCCAACCCACACATCTTTGGACTGTGGGAGGACAGAGGCAGCTGACCATTTAATTAGCAGCTTCCTCCACTGAAATGGGATTGTGGAATTTCGAGTGTGCAGGTTAGAACAGGTAAGAAAGGATGTGTTTGGACAGTCAGAATAAAGCACCCACTTGAATGGGTCCTGGGACACATTTGGGAGAGGTAAGGCACCCATTTCATTGTTAAAAGTGATTATGATTAGATACTTTTTACACACAAATTCATTGGAACTGTCAAGCTGTCAAAGAGCTACCAAGCTGTTCAACTGTCAAGGTACTGTAAAAAAAAACTGCCCAGCTGTCAAAACTATTAAGGAAGTGGCAAAACTGTTAAGAAAGTGTCAAAGCTTTCAAAGTTGACTTCTGTAAGTTTGATTAGTTTATTAATTATGTCCCTCCTTTCAATTCTGAATTTCTTTACATCTTCTGTGATATTTTCAGCTAATGTTATTTCTTACTTTTTTAATCTCCTTGATGTGTAACAAGGAAAGGAATTATTTAATATTTCTACCATTTTGCTGTCATTACCTGTGAGTTTGCTATCTGCATTCCTTGGTGACCCATCCCTGTCATGACATTCCTTTGCTGTTTTTATCTTTGTAGAGTACTATTTTAAAATGCTTTAATAATTTATTTTGTATTTTTTCTTTGCCTTCCTAATTGTTTTTTTTACTTCCCTCTGAATCTTTTGTCAATCTCTCCTTTTTTTTGTCTGTATATATAGTGTATACATTTTTCTATAATTTCAATTTTTCCCTCTTTCTTTAGGCATCCATGTAGCAATGTAAAATTTGACTTTGCGTTTTAGTGGGATATATTTCTCTTGGATTCTAATGATCTCTGATTTATATTTTCCACCACTGGTCTGTTTCTTTTTGTTTGTAAATAAATTTGTTCAGTTTATTTTCTTCAGTTCCATTCTTATTTTATGAAACCAGTTTTCCATCAAATTATTATGAGGCTCAGGCATAGCTCAGTTTTAGAACACTTGGGACAAAGGATAATTTGAACAGGGGTAGACCTCTCAAGCCTGCTAGATTATGGTGGATCCACATCTCAACCACGCCAACCCACCCTTGCTTCATATTCCTTAACACTATCTCATATTCCTTAATCCTGGCTTGGGTCACTGCATGTGTGGAGTTTGCTCATTCTCCTCCTCTGTCTATGAGAGTTTCCTCCATATGCTCTAGTTTCCTCCCACAGTCCAAAGATGTGTGGGTTATGTACATTGACCATATTAAATTGCCCCTTAGTGTCAGAGGATGCTAGCTAGGTAAATGCATAGGGTTATGGAGATAGGGCTTGGGTGAGATTGTGGTTGACGCAGGCTCGATGCACTGAATGGCCTCCTCCTGCACTGTAAGATTCTATGATTCTAACACTTCCATCTAACAGAAATCTCTCTCTCCTTTTTCTGATGTTCACAAGCTTGTTGGTTCCCAGTGCCTGCTTTGTGGATCGGTACAATTTGAATAAAATTTAAGGATTCAGGTCAAGTTACGAAAGATGACAAAGATATGACTCCTGCTAATTTGACCACATATTCAAAGGTGACTGCTTTGAAGCATGTTCTAAAACGGCTCATGGAAAATAATTTGCAGGCAAATCAACAAATACTCAGTAGATCAGATAGCATATCTGGGGAGAGAAATATAATTAATATTTCAGATTGATTATTATTCTTTAGGAAGTACTACTTCACTGAGGAGGGAAGAGTTTTATCCCACAAGTGTGAGGAAGATTGTGATCTATGACCTGCTGGAGACCTAGACAATGGTTATAGAAATTAAGTGTCTCCCTCAAGATCTGGACCCAGTGCAAGAAACAATTTAATTACCTCCCAAGATTAGCTCTTCTCCATCTTTCTCAATAATACCTGGTAACCATCTACTCCTCCCTCCTCCATCCATCCTCTATCAAACCTCAGAACAATGTCATGCACTGAATTACAGCCTTCATCTTCCAGTACCGTAAAACACACTTTGGCCTATTTATTCTCACAGTACGGACAATCTCCTCTTCCTTGTGACGTTCATAGAAGTCAATAATAGCATCTCATCTCATAAGAATGCTTCGATAAATCAAGAACTTTTCTAATAACTGCTTCCTGCACCTCACACTCCAGCTCCTTGCTTTCCATTAAACATCCTCCTCATTTTGCTTGCATCCTGCAGCTGGAATTCCATGCTTTGTGATCACCTTTTCAGTGGATGCTCACTAAGTTGATTTCTGCAGGAAAAGACAGCACAACGGACAAAGGAGGGACAAAAGAGCAGGGGAGGAGCACTGAGCTGGAGCAATGTCCACAACAGCTGTCCTCTTGAGAGATTTCTGAGGTTGGGTCTTATGTGAATAGAGGCTATAACTATTGTTTCTCTCTCTTATTTCCTTCAGGAAAGTATCAGTTCAGTCAGCTGGCCAATACCAACGCCATGAAGACAATAAATGGCTAACGTCCACCCTATCATCGCTGTTCCAACTTGTTCCTTTTTGCTGTCCTCCAGGTCCGTTACATTGCAAGATCTGGAAGAATTTTTTTTTTAAAGTTCATTTATTGATTAGTCACAAGTTGACTGACATTAACACTGCAATGAAGTCATTGTGAAAATACCCTAGTCACCCCACTCTGATGCCTGTTTGACAGAATTTAGCATGGCCAATCAACCTAACTTTTGGACTATGGGAGGAAACTGGAGCACCTGGAGGAAAGTCACACAGACACGGGGAGAACATGTAGACTTTGCACAGATGGTGACCCAAGTTGGGAAACAGACCCAATTTCCTGGTGCTGTGAGGTAGCATGCCAACTGCTGTGCCACTGTGCTGCCTGCATGCCCACATCTCTGCTCCCTGGAGAGCTAGTAGTTTATTGGTATTATCACTGGAGTAGTAACCCAGAGACTCAGGGTCACGCTCTGGGACACAGGTTCAAATCTCACCATGGCAGATATTTGAATTCAATGAATATCTGGAATTTTTAAAAGTGTAACAGTGACCATGAAACCATTGTGTATTGTCACAAAAACCCATTTGGTTCACTTTTTTTCCTTTGGGGGAAAAAAATCTGTTATCCTTACCTGGTCTGAACTACATGCGACTCGAGATCCACAGCAATGTGGTTGACTATTAAATGCCCTGGGCAATAAATGCTAGCGATGTCCGCATGTCATGAACAAATTTTTTACAAGTTCTCCTAAGGATGCATTATCATTCCATCCCTCAAGCACCAGCAGAAGGAGAAAGTTTTTACCTTTTTATTTATTAGTCACAAGTTGGCTTACATTAATGCTGCAGTGAAGTTACTGTGAAAATCTCCTAATCACTACGCTCTGGTGCCTGTTCAGGTACATTGAGGGAGAATTTAACATGGCCAGTGCACCTGATCGGTATGTTGTTCTAATTGTGGGAGAAAACCAGAGGAAACCCATGCAGGCATGGGGAGAATGTGCAAACTGTAGGAAGAAGTTATTAGAAAAGTTTTTGATTCATCGAAGCATTCTTATGAGATTGTGCCTGTATGTGGGCACGAACAGATAGAAGTGGAAAGAAAACCAGTTGGAAATGGCTTGTCAATTGTAAAGCTTCATTAAAATGTGCAGTAAAAAGGCACAAACATCTCATTTTCCACTAATATTAGCAGAGTTGTATTAATATCACTGAATGTGGTTTGTCATTTCTGAAATCCATCTCCAAGTACCTGAAAATCTGCTTACCGTACATCAATACAAATAGGTAGTTCATCTTGTGTTCATTTTAGCTCATTCTAATAGGAGAATCACAGCACACAAGGAGGCTATTTGACCAATTATTCCCATATTACATTCTGAAAGAGCCATTAATTAGGCCCATTCCTCTGCCCTGAAAATCATTCCTGTTTAAGGAGAGACCCATTGTACATGAGGAAACCTATCAGTAACACACATGGTAGATTGCTGATACTGATAGCAGATGAATAATTATTTCTGGAGAACTCGCAATCATTTCTGGCAGATGAGCACTATGCCAAATGAAGCTATCTACACTTTGCTGTTTCTGCTCTGTTAAACATTTGATTTTTCTAGGACTTCAGGCAAAATATAGTCTGTTCACAGAAAAAAAAAGTGAGTACACATTTCACTATGTGTCAAATTTACTTGGTTGATTTAAAGTAATCATCTCAAGGCAAGCATCCCATGTGGAAGGTGATAAAGAGGTCACCGTCAAAGTGCTTTATAGCTATGTATTTGAGTTTGATTTTGTTATAATCCCGACTCACTATATTTTTGAATCAGTATTGCTTTTGCTTTATTACACAAGCATAGATTCTTCCATTTAAATTTAAAAAATTTGTTTCCTTTAAAGACCAAAATAAAAACAAATAATTGGTACAGAATTAGGTCACAGATATGATTATAAGGAGCCACATCAAGGGTGCAATTTAGGTGAACGTTAGTGAGTGAGGAGCTATCAGCAGTATGCATGCATTCTAATTCCTATAGGCCTTCCGTGAACTCATATTTCATTATTTTGCACCCTCCTCTAGCCTCACAAGCCTCCAGAATCTCTGTACTCCTCCAATTCTGTCTAAGGATGGCATGGTGGCACAATGGTTGCAGTGCCAGGCATCCAGGTTCAATTCCTGTCTTGGGTGATGGCATGGAGTTTGCACGTTCTCCCCATGTCTGTGTGAGTTTCCTTTGTGTGCTCTAGTTTTCTTCCACAGTCCAAAGATGTGCAAGTTGGGTGGATTGGCCATGCTAAAATTGTCCGTTAGTGTCCAAAGATGCGTAGGTTAGGAGGTAAGTATGTAGGGTTACAGGATAAGCCTGGGTAAGAGTTGATGCAACTTGAGGGGTTGAATGGCCTCCTTCTGCTCTCCAGGGCTTCTGTGACTCTTGGGCATATTTGACTTTCATCTTTCTACTAATAGTGGCCAATCTTTAAGTTGCCTTGGTCCTAACTTCTGAAATTCCTTCTCTGAACCTCTCCACATTTCCACCTCTCTCTTTACCTTTAATTTACTTCTTAAAACCTACTTCACTGGTTCAATTTCCTCCTTGTGTAGTTCAGTGTCAAATCCTGTTTGCTAAATCACCTGCTGAGAGTGACGTCCCTCTACCCTCTGACCCTCTGCCCTTGCTGCTGACATTTCTATACCATTCTTCCCATGAATCCAAGTCTGCAAAGCCCCTTTTGCCATCACCTGTGGAAGTTCCTGAGAAAAGCTGAGTCAATGATGAAGAAGCCATGGTAATTGCCCCTTTAACTGGCCTGAATGAACAATTGACACTCAGCATAGGGAACCACCACAAAGGAAGGAGTGTTCTTAGGCTGAAGCATTCCAGAACTAGCTGCAAACAGTTGCTGCTCTTGGAGATCCCTATAAATGAATCCTTTGTGCTTCATGATTAAAGCCCTGTAAGTGGGCCATTATTTGACAGGCTGGATTTTATTGAAGTGCGAGTTGAAAAGTGGGCAAGAGCCCTGCATTGTCCCCCGCCCTTCTGGGTGAGCCCACCTGTATTTAGTGCAATTGGAGCCCTTAGGTAGATGACAGCAGGACATTCACAGGATCAAAAGTGGAAGTTCTACCTACTGTGAGCTGGTAAATCAGAGGCAGTGCCACTGGACAGGCTGTGGTTGCTGTTGCAATGACAATTATCAGAGAGGTCCAAGACTGAGGAATGACCCAGGCCTCCATTCAGTAATAGTAAAACGGGCTTTGCAGGGTTGGGTTCATGAGAAGGATGGTATCGGAATGTCAGCAGCAAGGGTGGGGAGATGGCGGGGGGGGCTCTCAACAGGCCATCTCCTTCCTGATGTTGCATCCCTTGATCAGCCACTTTGAACAAGTGAACCCACAGGACAGGATAAGCAGGCTGTGAAATTTTACCTATTGTGCACACAACACGTCAACAAGTCTACCCACCACCGGACTAATATCATTGGTCCTGTATGGAGGGTTTCAATTGCCAACAGGGTAGATAGCCCAATCGTAGGTCTTCATGCCCTTGATTTTATTCTAATAGAGGCAGGAAGAAGGTGAGGTTCAGACACGCCACCATCCTGCCAAATGAAATGCTCTTCTCGACTCCAAATACGCCACGAGAGAGTCCAAAGATTCAATCCTCTACACACAGGCAAGCTATCACTGTTGCTTTTCTTAGTGTTTGTGGGACATTATAAAACAGGGGCAATCTTACCTTCTCATCCAGCAGTCAATGGGGAAGGCAATCACACAAGAGGCAGAAAACCAGGCTCAAGCCTGATTTTTCATAACCTTATTGGGCCCTGAATATCTGGCATGACCAGCCTTGACCTGAAATTCAATATATAAATCTACTTTAACTAGCATTCCACTGTTACCAGTCAGCCCGGGACATTATCATTTGGGCTCACTGGCTTTAGCGGCCTTGCCGATGAAAGGCTCCACCAGCAAGGATTGGAAGCCACTGAGGCCCCCAGGAGCTAGTAGGCCAGGATCATCATCAACCTGGCACCTTGGCCGGGGAAGTGCCAAGGGGGTAGGGCCTCGGGGGAAGGTCCTCCGAGGTAGCGGCAGAATCATGATGATATGGGACCTAAAGGGAGGTGGGGGGGAACTGTACACTCTTCAATGGCAATCAGCTAGGTACTGGGAGCTGCATATTCCAAAATGGTGATTGTTGGAGCTTGGGGCTTCACCGGTGAACATCTGAGTTTGGGGTGGGGTGTTTTGGGCAGTGATCATCCAGGCTAGGGGCCGGAAGGTTTACATTGTGATCAGCCAGGTGGGAGGCAGGGAGTTTGGGCAGTGATCAACTGGGCTAGGCATGGTAGGGGTTCAGGAAGTGATGACAAGGCTGGGATGGGCAGAAATTGCAGGGCCAGTGGACAGGGGATGCGAGTGCCTGACAGAACAGAAAGATTTGCTCATGCGCAATTGTGTCCTCCGGTGTTAGCAGCTGGCTTTCCTGCAAACTTAGGTTTCGCTGCCTCCCCCTGCTGACAGGAAATAGATTGTGCATTATTTTTTGCACAAAGTGGCATAAAGATTGCATTTTAAACTTGCCCAAAAAAAAATGTATCTGCAACTGTCCCATTTTCACACTTGCTGGGTACTTAAAATCTTTTTGATAAGATTGCTCCCAACGTATTTGGCAATCACCTAGTTTACTAATCTAAAGCTAAAGTTAGGCTAATCTAACTGCACCTTGAAAGGGCTTCCAAAAATAGCAGCTTTTGAGAATAATTGACCACATCTGAAGTCTTAGGTTTTATAGTCATGCACAAAATAAAACAGCAACAGGAAGAAATCAATTGAAACTCATCTGACACAGCTCCAGCCATCCACAGTGTCGAAAAGGCCAGTGAACAGAGATGGAATATGGATTTTCTGTTGCTATTTGTCAAGTGATTTTGTCAGAATGCTTTAAAGATCTGGTAAATGCTACAGTGCAACAAATTAAAAGCAATGTTTTCTTTGAATTGGTATATAAATCATCCGCAAATAATCAGCGTCGCTCCCTGTTGCTGTGAGCCACTGCAGTTTCAGTCAGGAGAAAATGTCAATATGCAAAATGAAATGAAATTGAATTGCAATAATTAATGGCTTTTTGATTTAATTGGTTGGCTACACCCAAGGTATTTGAGGACAGCAATGAGGAATAAAGGATCTGTAAATGATAAATATCAAAGGAGATTATCAGTAGTCAAGCTCCAGGATCATCCTCCTTTTGTAGTCGTATGAAGAGTTTGTAAAACAAATAACAAACTACAAATGTTTTGTTTATATTCTCCATCCAGCATGGAGTTAAATGTTAAAAAAAAGGATTGTTTTTCCTCTGCTACCAAATTTCTTACCAAGGTTTAAAGTTCTTTATAAAAAACTTTGCTTTTTGCTGATCATTTGATTCACTTTCATTTCCCTCCAGTTTTATGGGAAAATGATTAAAAATGCAAACCTTCTTTGTCCTCATTACACAGGATTCTATCAAATTGCATTGCCTAGGATAGTGAAACAAAATGACTCTATGTTACAACGTTTGAGATGAGAAAGATCTTAATCTGGAATGTCTTTCCTTTTAGATTCTAATTTCTTCTTCAATCAGCGTTAAGTCCAAATGAACTTTTTAGATGCAACTGAACAATTTCATTAGACAGTCCTTCCATGCATTTCCTAATATTTATTTTCAAAGTACAAATTACAATAATGCAGTCATTAAAAAGAAAACAGTTCTCCCAATGTTCATTATAATGTTCTTAGTGAGCAGGCTGTTGTCATTAGCTAACTAGACACTGGCTTATGACTCTGGTTAAAACTTACACTGTAGTTTACAGTGTCCGACTGGCTTTCCTGAACAAAATCTTGGCTCATTGGGCTCAATCCTACTTAAGCTTTAACCCTTTTTCTTCTCCTTTTTCCTTCAAATTATAATAGAGCTAGTACGGAAAGTAATAACATGAGATTAGTGGTATTATTTGATTAGACAGAACACAATTTCCTCTTACAAAAATAAAATTTGTCACAGTAATTCATAGTTCACTATTAAATAGCAATATGGCTTGTTAATTAAAAACATGCAGCAATAAACTCATTATCCAAAAGAAATGACAAGGTTTCTCAAGTTAAAGCACTTCATCAGAAAATCCAAACAAATAGGATAAAGGGAACAAATATTTTATAATCATTATATTCACAGATGGCCCCAAATCTCTATTTTGCTGTGCTCATTCTGTACTTGCAGCTTCAATCATTTCCTTTCCCTCTGGGCATCTCGTCATATCTCCATCCGAGCTATTACACATACATTCACCCTCCATCTTAGTGGCATCTCATAACCTAAGTTTCACTTAGGTTGAAAGTGAACCTCTATACTTCGTTGCTCTATTCATCCATTTCTCACCTCTATAACTCTCTGTTTTCTCTTCTTGTAGGAGGAGAAAGCGCAAAGCTCTGACTACCAGCAGAATCTCTATGGGTATTGGGGAGGAGGTGGGAGTGCGGGTGGGAATGATGTACTCTCCAATGCTTAACCAGCCTAATGGCCTATCATAATCCATGCACGCCTGGTCCACTGGAAAGGAGGTCTTGAAGTCATAGAGTCATAGACATTTACAGCATGGAAACAGGCCCTTCGGCCCATCTCGTCCATGCCACCACTTTCTTTTTTAACCACCAACCTAGTTCCAGTTGTCCTCATTTAACCCATATTCTCCTATATTCATTTTACCCAAGTAACTGTCTAAATGCTTTTAAAAAGATAAATTTGTATCAACCTCTACTGCTGCCTCTAAAAACTTGTTGGTATTGCTGCTCCTCTTTTCCCTCTTCAAAGACATGACGTAGAGGTACCGAAGCTGCTCCCATGCTGGAGTGAAGGCTGACAGCAGCAACGTACACATCAAGGTGACTGAAATACAAGCGGAAATGACTTCCAAGAAGTTGGAAATCAATTGTTAAGCACTGAAAAGATAATAAGCCTCAGTACCAACCTTTCCTTCAGGCTGGTCTGCAGCTACTTAGTTTCATTCATTGAGCAGTGCACTCAGAATAGCATTAGCAGAAGGGTAATCTGGTACATGATCCTTACGTGAGTGCTTGTTGCTGACCTCCCTGTTTCTGTATGAATGATCAACAGACCAGTGCAACTTCTCTGTTTTCAAACTACTCAGACTCTTGATGTCCACCATCCAACACCCCCACCACCTCCACTCCCCCATCACCCAGGTCTAGTACCGAGCGCAATTTTGCACAGCATAAAGACAAAAAGGGAGGGTATAAGCAACACACGTGCCTGGCATTTATACATAGTGAAGCCATGGATGGAATGAGGGTGAGATCAGCAGAGGGGATGATGCCAGCTGGGGATGTGAGTGTGTGTGTCTGACAGAATGAGTGATGAAACCATTGAGCTGGCAAATGAATGGCATCCCTGTGAAAGTGCAGTGAGATTGCATGTGTTTGTGATGAGATGGTTGACTTACTCTGGCAGCGCGGGGAAGATCATTCACCCTCTTTCTACACTGAGTGGGCGACATTCCCTGGACAGCATCCACACTGAACACTAATCCCAAGCTGGATTTGTGATACATGAGCACGTCCTGCAACCACACTGCGGGTAGAGGATATTGTGGCAGGCCTTCACAGCATCCAGCAGGTACTAAACTCAGGAGCAGCACTCTTCTTCGCACTTGGCAGGTGACTATCTGTTCAAAGGAGCAGCCCTGGACTGCAAGCATTGTGAATTGTGTGTGCTGCTGCAGTTTAAATAAGGTGCCCGGAGTGAAGACACAGTGAGATAATGGCATGGTAGGTGAACAAGAAGCTGCTCTGCCAATGAGTGATATGTTTACCGTGAGTGCACAATTAATGAGGTAAGAAGCAGAGGATATGACACAAAAATCCATCATTGTAGTTGATGGGATAAAGGCTGATTTTTCTGTCTGCTACCTGGCAATTCCATTAGACCATAAGATATAGAAGCAGAATTAGGCCATTCAGCCCATTGGTTCTGCTCTGCTATTCAATCATGGCTGACAAGTTTCTCAAACCCATTCTCTTGCCTTTTCCCTTGATCCTTTTACCAATCAAGAACCTATCAATCTCTGTCTTGGATGCCTGACCTCCACAGCCTTCTGTGGCAATAAATGCTAAGAACAAAGAACAATACAGCACAGGAAACGGGCCCTTCGGCCCTCCAAGCTTGTGCTGCTCATGCGCCCAACTCGACCATTCATTTGTATCCATCCATTCCCAATCTTTTTATGTGGCTATTCAGATAAGTCTTAAATGATCCCAGCGTGTCTGCCTCTACCACCTTGCTTAGCAATGCATTCCAGGCCCCCACCACCGTCTGTGTAAAATACATCCCTCTGACCTCAATGTTAAATGTTGCCCTCTTCATTTTGAACATATGACCCCTTGTGTTCGTAGATTCCATAGATTCACTGCCCTCTGCCTGAAGGAATTCCTCCACATCACAGTTCTAAAGGGTTGTCCCTTTACTTTAAGGCTGTGCCCTCAGATCCTAGTCTCTCCTACTAATTCAAACATCTTCCCCCTGTCCACTCTATCCAGATCTTTCATTATTGTGTAAGCTTCAATGAGATCACCTCTTATCCTTCTAAATTCCATCGAGTACAGACCCAGAGTCCTGGGAAGCTTCTCACATGTCAAGGTTTTCATTCTTGTGAGCCTCCCCTAGACCCTCTTCAAGACCTCTTTCATCTTTCCATAAATAGAGGGCCCAAAATTGCTTGCAATATCCTAAATGTGGCTTCACCAGAGCCTTATAAACCCTCAGCAGTGCACCCCTGCTTTTGTATTCTCGTCCTCTCAAAATAAATGCTAACATTTCATCTATCTGCCTAACTACCAACTCAACCTGCCAGTTAACCTTAAGAGAATCCCCAACTAGAACTCCCAAGTCCCTTTCCCCTTCCAATTTCTGAATTCTCTACCCATTTAGAAAATAGTCTGCGTCTCTATTCTTCTTCCCAAAGTGCATAACTTCATGCTTCCCCATGCAATACTCCTTCTGCCTATCTTTGTATCATCTCCAAACTTAGCCAAAATGCTCTCACTTTTTTCATTTAGATCATTTATGTATAGAATGAAAAGTTATGGTCTCAATACTGACCCCTGCAGAACTCCACTAGTCACTGACTGCCATCCTGAAAAGGCCATTTTTGTTCCCATTCCCTGTTTTCTATCAGTCAGCCAATCTTCTATCCATGCTAATACAAAGGAAAATTCCACTCTGGGGGTATTGAGCCCAGTATTAATGTTTCACACTAATGAGAAGAAAGTAGACGGTCTTAAAAGTGAGCATTGAATTTCCTTTGTGGAAAAAAAACAAATCTTCCTTCACATCTCACAAAGGTACTTTGAGTTGGTGAGAAGTCCTGCCATTTAATGTCACATTGTGCTGTGTGAGTGCTATGACATCCTGATTTAAACAAATCATTCTATCCTTTTCATGCTCTGAGTGTGTGCATTTTGCTCAGCCATCATCCGTCTAGAAATGTCCTCAGGTTTCTTTCTCGCTGTGTTGGGAAATCGGTACTTCAATTAACATGTGATAAAAACGGTCAAATTTCTCAACAGGTGCTTTCATTGCACATCATGTTCATCCAATTTAGCCACAAGGAAAATCTAGCATTGGAAAATGACAGACAGAACCTCCATTACTGATCTCAAGTTATTCTTGTTCCTCTGCTTACTTAAACTTGCTTTTTAAAATTCAAATTAAAACCCAGAAGATTAAATCCCCTTGCTTCCGAGGGACTGTTTCAAATAATTTTGCAATGTGGTATGTATGCATGAGGAATATATTTATGCATTGCATGCTTCTGTTCAAATCCAGTTCTGATGCAGTTAATTTTGCCACTGCATTTAGTTAAAAAGAATATAGAGGTCTGATTGTATTCAACATCATCAATAAAGCAGAAGGATTGTTACCTTGATTTAATTAACTGGACAAGTGCCAGCCACTTGATGTATCAGTATGCATTGATGCTGTCAAGAGTCTAAAGATAAAATACAGAATTAGTCATGCTTTTTTGTTAATCTAACATAATTTGAGACATTTATTTATAAGGGTATACAAATGATGTCATTTACTCAGATTCCCTTTGATTTGAACGATATGCACAGTCAACTCCCAATCTATATTTGCACCCCACTGCGTGTAATTGAAAATATACGATATAGTTGACCAGTTTCTCAATGTACAGGCACGTTGTTTTGTCCAGAATGACAGCTCCTATCAAATAAATGTGGTGAAAATGAAGACAGAGTATGTTTAGCAACTGCAGAGCTGCATACAAATGAAAAAATGTTGAGTAGTACCCTCAATAGCAAAAACATGCTGTGATACTCCCTTGTTTAACACAAGCGTCTACTAAGAGCAACTTTGGGTTCTACCTTGTCTTCATGAGTCTGAAGGTAAGGTTACTGGAGTTCAAGTCCAGGGGCTGGATTTGATTTGATTTATTACTATCACATGTATTGGGGTACAATGAAAAGTATTGGGAGTGAATTTCCCAAAAAAATTCAAAGTGTCGAATTTGCGTGAGCTTCAAAATGTATTTCCCACACTGCGCACAGCTGAACGCACTAACGTAAATCTTGTTCAAAACCAGTGGGTTATTCTCAGCTGGAGAGGCTAGCAGCATAGCACTGCGAGGGCCACTTCTCATGCACCAGTCTGTCAGCGCCATTATTCTGCTCTTGTCCTTGGTGAGATTTGAGTGAAGGATGGTTTATTTTAAACAGGATGTTGTTTCTCTGATGCACAAGACAAACATCCATCTGTTCGCATGGTGAAGTTTTTTCCTGGAACATATAACTCATCTGTCACCAGGGTCTTATAGTTTGAGTGGTGCCATTCCACACCAAGCATTGAGTCTCCTTCACTCTTCCTGCCTTCCATTGACATGTTGGAAAGATTTTGCAGGTTGACTCCCAACCTGTTTGGCGTGTTATGAATGCCTCGTCCATCACGTGCTGCGCTGGGACTTCCGGCTCAAAGGCAGGGACGTAACCCATTGCACTAAGGACCTCCTGTGGAAGTTGTTGTTGAAGTTACTTTGGTAAGTTTCTGAAGTGTATCCTCTAAATAGTAACCACAGTGCATGTGATAAGGCGTGTGAATATTGAATTTGATAGGAGGGAGATTGATAAAACTAATTGTATTGTCTTGGATAACGCTGAGCTTCTTAAATGTTGTGATCGCACTCTCACAGGCAAGTTGAGAAAGTGTGTTCCATCACGCTTTGGGGACATTGAGGAATAACTAAGTAGTCACAGGATGCCAGTGTTTTGCCCTACTTTTATAGCCAACATGCTTTTATAGCTTCTCTGTTAAATTTCTGGTCAACGGAGCATTCCAAGAAATTCCAAGCTACTGTTGGATTCTTATAATATGGACACTATTAAAGATCAGAAGGATGTCAGTGGGCTTTCCAGTGTCTGAGATCCTAATCACCTGGCACTTCTGTCATGAAAATATTCGCTGCCAATCAGAATTAAGCTATACCACAATTACTGAATCATGCTAGGACAAACAATGAGCTCTGTTTTATTCATTCGTGGGATATGAGTGTTACTGGCTGGCCAGCATTTATTCCCCATCCCAAGTTGCCCGAGGGTAGTTAAGCATCAACCACGGTGGTGGTGTTCTGGAATCACATGTGAGCCAGACCAGGTAAGGACAGCAGGTTTCCTTCCTTAAAGGTTTTACTGATAATCTACAATGGTTTTATGGTTGTTAATAGAGTCTTAATTCCAGATATTTTTATTGAATTTAAATCCCACCATCTGCCATGGTAGGGTTACAACCCAGGTCCCCAAAGCAATAGCTGAGTTTCTGGATTAATAGTCTAGCGATAATATCGCTTGGACTTTGCCTCCTCTGTGGCGATATGAGTATTGATTGTGCATTGATAGAGGGAGTAAGAGGTAAATAGGTCCATTTTCTAGACCTTGTATATTTCATTGTCAATAGCATCAAGGAATGGAGGAGTGCTTTTTATGATATAAAGGCAACTCGCAAAGAGGAGCTAACCGCACTAGAATCAGTTTTGTGGAAGGCAAACACAAATCTAATTACTAAATAGATGCAGAAATGTGCAAAAGACGGTGACTGATTGGAAGATAAAGTGAGCATAACGATCACGGCCGATTATTTCTATTCTGTCCATATCACTAACGATATGGAAGAACAAGGCTCTGTCCTTATTTGCATCAAAACTGGAGCCTTAATGAAATCAGTGCATAACTGATTGTCTCAACATTCAGTGCCAGTGCCTGAAATGCAACAAAGTCGAAGGTGCTGCATCTCACACGATTGGGTAGATTTCGATTTTGTGGTAATAGTGCAAAAGCAGGTGATAGCATGTTAGCAGGCTGTTCTTCCAATGACTTCAATGCAATTAAAATGGGGAGGGATGGCAAACAGGCTGTCGGTTTGTTATCAGCCATTTTGTGCGATCACACATAGTTAAATTTATCCCCATCAGTTCTTGTGGCTCTTGATGCAGCTGCGGAATCTGGCTCCATGTTCATCCAGACACTAACATTCAAAGACTTCAAGGCAATGAGCACAGCGGATGCATAGGGGGCATTTCTGCACTTTGGACTTTTTTTCCTTCTACTACTTATAAAATGAGAAAACTCACCTTTGAAAAGTAAGTTGAAATTCTTACTCTAACTAAAAGTCACATTATGGTGTCCTAAATTCCATAAAGACTTTCAATTAGTCTACAAGAAACATTTTGCACAGAACATAAACCTTTCCGAATTTCACCCACAGAGTTCTAGAGAAAATTGTCTTCTCCTAAAACAACCATAATTGTTTTGAGACACTTCAAGCTAATTGTGCATAAAATGCAATTAATGTTAATGTTGCATAAACTAGGTCTAAGAGGTATTTCATCCTGAGATCCTACATGAGTTTAGCTATAGCTGAAGTCATCATTCTGCAAAACACATTAGCTGGAAGTATAAGAATGAAAAATTGTTTTGTGGACTTTTCCCTCCTTTGCTATGGGTTGGATATAATGTTAGGTCAGTTGCTTTTACTGTGACAAAAACAGAAAATGCTGCAAAATCTCAGCAAGTCTAACAGCATCAGTGAAGAGAGAATAGAGCCAACATTTTGAATCTGGATGACCCTTTATCAGAGCTCAGACCCAGGTATGACGGAGTGTCACCCAGACTCAAAACGCTTCCTCTGTTCTCTCTCCGCAGACATCGTCAGGCCTGCTGAGATTTTCTAGCATTTTCTGCTTTTGTTTCAGATTACAGCATCTGCAGTATTTTGCATTCATTCTTTTGCTGTGAGCTGTTCTTCCTGTCTCCTGCTAACTCGTGTTTGCCCATTCCCTAACATGTTTTGTCCAAGGAACCTAAACAAGTACCAATGCAGAGCTTAGACCTCGACTGTTACTTGTTCGTAGATTAATATTTGCAGAGGGAATACTAAGTTATTCCTTGAGTTCCTAGCCACATCACATTACCTTACTGCCTCATTAGTGCTCCATAATAAATCAGAAGTAGCAGCAAGTGAAATATCTGTTCCACCAGTTGACCAGATCAGTATATACTGCTCATCCCTAATTGCCCTTGAGAAGATGGTGGTGAGAAAGAGTGCAGAAAAGCTTCCTAGGATGCTACCGGGGTTTGGTGAATTGAGTTATAAGAAGAGGCTGGATAGACTATTTTCTTTGCAGCGCAGGAGGCTGAGGCTGAGGGATGATCTTATAGAGGTCTATAAAATAATGAGGGGCATAGATTAGCTAGATAATCAACATCTTTTCCTAATGCTAGATGAGTCTAAAACAAGGGGACATAGGTTTAAGGTGACAGGGGAGAGATACAAAAGTGTCCCGAGGGCAATTTTTTCACACAGGGTGGTGAGTGTCTGAAACAAGCTGCCAGAGGCAGTAGTAGAGGCAATTTCAATTTTATCCTTTAAAAAGCATTTAGACAGCTACATGGGTAAGATGGGTGCAGAGGAATTCTGGCCCAATGTGGGCAATAGGGACTGGTTTAGGAATTTTTAAAAAAAGGGTGGCATGGACAAGTTGGGCCTGTTTCCATGCTGCAAACCTCTATGACTCTATGATTCATTCATGGCATGATGTGGCAGGACCAATTGGTTGTGGAATTGCTTGGCTTTAGTAATCAGCTGCTGCTTATGTGTTTCAATAGGAATGTAGCCCTGTATGGTAGCGTCACTAAGTTGACATCTTAATTTAAGTACAATTGGTTATGCTCCTGGTAAGGCCTCTTGCACTTTTTATCGTGTTGATCTCCTTGCTTAGTGGTAATGATAAAGCATAGAATTTCCTGGTTATAGCTTGTGGTTGAGTATAATTCTGCTGCTGTTGCTGGCAGGGGAGAAAGGATTGGAGCTGTTTCAGAGCTGGGAAGTCAGTGAGGATGAGAGGATAATCCAAGACAAAACATTGGGGACATAAACATCTGGCCAAAATCAATCCATGGCATCCACCAATGTGAATTTCAAAGCCTGATACAGGAAGGATATGGAGCCTATTAAGAACTTTTTCATTGGATTGAAGATTGTAGCAAGCAAGTGTAAATTCAAGGAAATGGGTGCAAGCCTGATGTATCGGGTGGCACAATGATATGTGGGTGGCACAGTGGCACAGCAGTTAGCCAGGGACGCAGAATCGATTCCCGGCTGGGTCACAGTCTGTATGGAGTTTGTACATTCTCCTTGTCTCTGCGTGAGTTTCCTCCGGGTGCTCCAGTTTCCTCCCACAGTCAAACAATGTGCGAGTTAGGGTGATTGGCCATGCTAAATTGTCCCCAGTTGTTGGGGAATTAGCAGGGTAAGTATGTTGGGTTACGGGGATAGGATGGGATTGTTGTCAGTGCAGGCTCGATGGGCCAAATGGCCTTCTTCTGTGCTGGAGGGATTTTATGATTCTATGATCTGGGGCTCTGCATAACCTGATTCACAAAATGCTGTGATTGGAAAAGACAAGTTTACAATAATATAGGCTCTGCACCTGAATATTCAAATGGATAAATGAAAGGAAAGGCAGCAGGGCTGATGCAGCAAAACAGCAACAAAAGAATGCACACCAGACAGGAAGATGTGCCTGAGCTGTGAGAAACCACATGAGTTCACAGACAGAAGGAAATATCCTGCATGTGGATCAAACTGCGCAGCTTGTGGTAAGCTCAATCAATGAATGAGTATGTGCTGAACAAAGAAATAAGATCATAAAGGAGTGGCTAGAAGCAGAGCAACGAAGCAAATAGGAAGAAAAAGAAATCAAAATATCCATACGCTTGAAGGTGATGATGTGTTCAAGAGCACAATTCTCGGAATATGATGACACAATGGTTAGCACTGCTGCCTCACAATGTCAGAGATCTGGGGTTTAATTCCCGGCTTGGGTTACTGTCTGTGTGGAGTTTGCATGTTCTCCCTGTGTCTGCATGGGTTTCCTCTGGGTGTGCTGGTTTCCTCCCATATTTCAAATATTTACTTGTTGATGACTTGATCCTGGATCTGGACAACAGTACACCATATTCCACTGATATGCCGTCTCCAATTGTCCAACACTGCTGTGGTGTTTTGGAATTCAGGCTATCCCTGGATCATCTGTCAAGACAATGGGCAGGATTTTCTGGCCACACTTGCCTCAGAACCAGGAGGTCCCACCCAAAGTTAATGGATCTTTTTATGGTTCTCTCCCTCCCCACTGCCCGCTACAATTCCCATGGTGTGCGGGATGGGAAAATTCCCAATGCACAATGTACAATGGTACATAGTGAATTGAGAAATCAGGCACATGTGCAATAGCAAACTCCTGCAGTCAGCAGTCAGATTCCTGACATAAATAGACTCTGTCCAATCCCCCTCCTGGCGAGAATCACATTTTGCCTCTTATTTTTCTAAGTGCGATAACATCTGAATTTTTCTCTTGGCAAATAAAGAGTCTGAAACTCTGTCATATTTATGCTTATTTGACAGTTTGAATTTTTTTTTGTTATATCATCGCCTCTCTCCTTTTGTCTTTGATGGTCTAATTTCCAATTTGACACAGTTCCAGTGTTGTTATGTTGACTAGTTGATACATTTTCAAACCTAAGTCTTTTATTTCATATTTCTTTTGTGGTGACAGATGAGACATTTGTCAGCAGCATTTCTCTCCCCAGTCTGTATTTCAGAGTAAAATCCTAATTCTGAGGCTTCGAGTCTTGAGAAACAAATGCAATCTACATAGATTTGTCTTATAAATTTGCACTAATGCATGATGATCACTCTCCACTCTGAACTTCCTCCCATAGAAATATGTAGGAAACTTCTCATATCCATACAGGACTGTCAATGATTATGTTGACATATTATGTCTAAGCTCTAGTTTGAGTTCGGAATGAGAATGCTATCGGTTTTCCTTCTTATACCAGGGATGCTTCCAGTTTTTTGTAGAAGCCTCTAATTGCAGGGGCTGGATTTCCTTCCATTGTGCTGTGATAGACTTCTCTCCTTGTGTAGTGCATCTCTGTGTTTGCTAAAACCCCTTTCATGTGACTTGAATCACTGGAACACAACAATTGATTTCATCCGCTTTGCTCTGTGTTCTGAGATGTGGTATATGAAAGAATTCGCTTACTGTTTTTTTTTAGTTTGCATAATTTTTAGTGAAGTAATTTACAATGGAAAAGACCATGAGCATATTATAGAATACTTTCATACATTAGCTGATAGACCGTTGTGTGAATTAGAATTATTACCCAATGTGGTCTGCTAAATTTACTGTCAAATGGTTCAGAGAATTGGATGAAAATCCTCTGCAATCTCTGCAAATGCTTTTTTCCCTTTTCCAGGAAAGTCATCTGTTGGTGCTGAATATATTCCATCATCTCTTGATCAAATTTGGCAGACTTGTAATTTTCCACTCTGATGAGACAATAGCCAAAAAAAAACATGCACTTGTACCATAAAGAAGTTGCTGGTGTACACCAGCTGCTGGTTCACACCATTCTACATCACCACTGTGGTATAGCTGATGAGTCCCAGTTGCAGGTTGTTCCTATTGATGATCCCTGGTGGCAGTGTCAGCACCTTCACCGTGTCCGGTTAGAGTGCCATTTCCCAGGGGTCACCAAGTATCCAAAGAAAGAAAAAATCTCAGCTCTTTCTTTCTTCTTGGAGCCTTCATTAGAAATGGCTTTGAATTTTTCAGCAGTCAGCGTGATTCCATCAGGTTTGTGCACCATTCCAAAACTAGCATCCTATTCCCGTCGCAATGCATTTGTCTGTTTTTTGTCTGATTGCCTGCTTTCTCCATGGCTTTATGTGTTGGTGGTCAAGACCTGGATATCTTCAGCTCTGCTGATTGTTGCTTTGCATCCTCTGTATGTCTTTTTTTCCGGATCACATCCTGGCTCACTTTAAGGCAACAATGTGGACATAGGAATTTATACCATCGAAAGGATGTGTTGAATTTTGTCAACCGTAAAGATTGCTCATCAAGCTTCATGTTCCAGTCATCCAAACTCGAAACATTGGCTCTATTCCCTCTCCACAGATGCTGTGAGACCTGCTGAGATTTTCATGCATTTTATGCTTTTGTTTCAGATTCCAGCATCCACAGAATTTTGCTTCATATTCATATCCCTATTGCCATTTCTGACAGCAAGTTTACGAAAAACATTTTACTCCTGCTAGAATTGATACGATCACTCCTAGTGTTGGAGTAATTCTTCTTTATTGCTTGATTAAGATTCTTGACATCCAGGCAAATTCATATTCATCCATTTTGCAACTCCAGGATAGCAAAACCATCTCTTTCCAGAACATGTCTATGGGGTGGCACTGTTGTACAGTGGTTAGCGTTGCTGCTCTCAGCTCCATGGACCCGGGTTCGATTCCCAGCCCTGGATCACTGTCTGTGTGGAGTTTGCACATTCTCCTCGTGTCTGCATGAGTTTTATCCAGGTGCTCTGGGTATTTCCTACACTTGAAAGATGTGCATGTTAGGTTGATTGGCGATGCTAAACTGTCCTTTACTGTTGAGGGACTAGCACAGTAAATATATGGAGAAGGGCCAAGGTGAGATTGTTGTCAGTATAGACTCAATGGGCTAAATGGTTTCCTCCTGCACTGTAGGGATTCTATGATTTTTATATTCTGCTGATTTGTGGTCTTCCAAGCAGTTGAATCTCCGCTTCACCCTGTACTACCAACATAATGTTGTTCAATTTTTAGATGTCTTTCTACTTGAGTAACCATTTTCTTTCAAATTGTCAGGAAAGATCTTCTGATATCATGCTTTCAAGGTGATTTACTCTGTACTTCAGTATGGAGCTTTAGTTTCAGGTTGATGTTTGTTGCCTTATTTCTCACTCCCTTCCTGAACTGATTTTCTTTTCCCTGTCCTTTTCCTGTCTTCCATGTTCATAGAATCCCTACATTGCAGAAAGAGGGCATTTGGCCATCTTGCCTGCACCGACCACAATCCAAGATGCTATTCCCTTAACCCCACATATTTACCCCGCTAATCCCCTGCTGATTCTTCTGACACTAGCCTCAACTCATTATGGCTAATCAACCTAACCTGCAAATCTTTGGAGCATAGGAGGAAACCAGCACACCCAGAGGAAAGCCATGCTGACACGGGGAGATCATGCAAACTCCACACAGACAGTAACCCAAGCCGGGAATTAAATCAAGGTCCCTGGCACTGCGAGACAACTGTGCTAACCACTGTACCACCATATTCTGAGAATTGTGCTCTCGAACACATCGTCACCTTCAAGCGTGTGGATATTTTGATTTCTTTTTCTTCCTGTTTGCCCCATTGCTTAGCGTCTGGCCACTCCTTTATGATCTTATTTCTTTGTTCAGCACATATTCATTCATTGATTGAGCTTACCACAAAATGATACAGAGACAATAGACCATGTGGAATGGAGAAATGTAAGCTTGAATCCACATCATCTATGGTGTTGGGAAGCTCAGGAGGAGTCTGAGATGGATCATCCGTCCGGCACTTCAGTGTGAAGATGATTACAAATGCATCAGCTTTGTCTTTTGCACTCATTTACTGGGCAGATATGAATTTGTAGCTACATTGGAACAGCATGATTGGAGATAGAGACATGGCTAGCTCTGAAACATCATTACCAGGATGTGGTCAGAATCCAAAGCCTTTGTCATATCAATGCATTTAACCATTTCTTAATCTCACATGAAGTAAATCAAAGAATAAAGAACAAAGAACAAAACAGCACAGGAAACAGGCCCTTCGGCCCAACGAGCCCGCGCCGCCACTCCGATGTTCCCACCTCTACCCGCGATCTCTGTCCATGTTTATAGATCTATGGATTAAAAACCAAATTTGAGACAATTTAGGGAGAATTTGTTTTGCCAAAGAGGACATCTTTGGGATGTGGGAGGAAACCGGAGCACCCGGAGAAAACCCACGCAAGCACGGGGAGAATGCACAAACTCCCACAGACACAGGCCCAAATCCATGTATCTGCACAGCACAGCGATAGTCACTGAGCTGTCGTGTTGCCCATCAAATGGTCTAGGTCAAGCGTACATTAACAATGTGAAGCACTAGGATACTCTCGAAAAAAAATCCAAGAGCAGCCCTCTCACGACCCATCACGTGTATGCCCCTCGTTAGACAACAAAGTGGACCAAAGCACCTGTAGGATAAAAACAAGTACATCAATATCATCATCTATTTACACACTTCCCAGGGACTCCCAAGGCTCATGATCCCTATTTTAAAACAGTTTTCTATACCCCTCCATTCCCATTCTGTTCATGTGCCTATCTAAGTATTTCTTAAATAACTCCAGAGTACCTGCCTCCACCACTTTACTTGGCAGCGCATTCCATTCCCCCACCACCTTCTGTGTGAAAAAACTCCCTCTAGCATCCAAATTATATCTTACTCCCCTCACCCTAAGCCCGTGACTCCTCGTGCTATTCAAGTCTATCCTAGGAAAGAGCTTAACCCTGTTTACTGTATCTATACCCCTCATAATCTTGTACACCTCTATTAGATCTCCTCTAAGTAAATTGATTTAAGATTTGCATCTGTGATGTTGGCATCTACAAAGACATCAAAAGAATTGCATCTACATGCAATGAATACCAGATGTATAGAAATGTACAGTAGAAAGAGGGGCTGTTGATCTATCATCCAGAACTTGACATACATGACTGATTTATTCACACACAGTTAAGAATGGTGTTTCATAAGAGTAGACCACCATTCACAGTTCTCTTTCACCCCAGAAAGGTGAAATAATTACAAATCTGAAATTTTGAAGTTTATTTATTAGTGTTACAAGTAGGCTTACATTAACACTGCAATGAAGTTACTGTGAAAATCCTAGTCGCCACACTTCAGTGCCTTTTTGGGTGTACTGAATTTAGCATGGGCAATCCACCTAATCAGCACGTCTTTTGGACTGTGGGAGGAAACCAGAGCACCCAGAGGAAACCCATTGCAGACATGGCAAGAATGTGCAGACTCTGCACAGATGCTGACCCAAGCCAGGAATCAAACTTGAATATCTGGGGTTGTGAGGCAGCAGTGTTAACATCTAATCATCTAAGCAGATCAAGTTTTGTTTTGTGAACAAGGGATTCCTGGAAGAATGATATGTGATTGTTGGACCCAGTTCACTTTCAGAGAGGATCATGGTCACATGAAGAGAAAAAGACTAAGAACAGTAATATCATAGAATAAGGTTTTTGGCCTGTTTCTTTTCAATTACTCAAACAGGTAAATGTGAACTAAAAAAAAGAGTTCATGGTTACATATTAACACAAAGTTCCAAGCTGAAGGTCTTTTCACAATGAGAGATGCTGAAATGAAGTAAAGGACAGAAATGTACAGCCTTCCCTTAAATTGCTTGCATGATCTCAGCAAGAGAAACATACAGGATCTCTCCTGCTGATTGGGCTCTGTTGAGATACAATCGACGGACAAGGCTCCTTTGACAGCATTTTCCATAACTATGACCTTTGCATCCAGGAGGACAAGAAGAGCAGATGCATGGGAGCACCATCACATGCAAGTTCCCCTTCAAGCTGCCACCATTCTGAATTTTAGTTTGATTTCATTTGTTATTGTCATATGTATTGGGATACAATGAGAAGCATTGTTTCTTGCATGCTATACAGACAAAGCAGACCATTCATTTTGTACATAGGGGAGAAAGAAAGCAGAGGGTGTAGAATGTAGTGTTACAGTCATAGCTATGCAAATAGATCTGGGCAATATCCAGGCTTGGGCTAACAAGTGGCAAGTAGCATTTACACAATTGCCAGGTAATGACCACCTCTAATAAAAGACACTAACCAACGCCTCTTGACTTTCAGTTATGTTACCATCACTGAATCTCCCACTGTCAATATCTTTGGGGATTACCATTGACCATAAACGCAACTGGAGTCACCACATAAACACAGTGGCTACAAGGGCAGGTCAGAGGCTAGGAATACTGCAGTGAATAACTTATTTCCTGACTCCCCAAAGCCTTGCACCATCTACTAGGCACAAGTCAGGAGTGTGATGGAATACTCCCCACTTGTCTGGATGGGTGCAGCTCCAACAACACTCAAGAAGCTTGACATCATCCAGAATATTGTTTGATTGACACTATACCTACAAATATCCAATCTCTCCACCACCAATACTCAGTAGCAGCAGTGTGTACTATTACAAGATGCACTCAGCAATTCACCAAAAATCTTTAGACAGCACTTTCCAAACCCACGACCACTTCTATCTAGAAGGACAAAGGCAGCAGATACCGAGGAACACTACCACCTCCATGTTCCCCTCCAAATCACTCACTGTCCTGACTTGGAAATATATTGTCATTCCTTTGCTGTCATTGGGTCAAAATCAACCTCTGAGACTATTATATTTGATGCCAAATTACCTTGTGTTCTTTAAAAATATACCTTCAGTCCTCAGCAAATTACTACATTTCACAAGATTTTTTTTAGATTTAATTATCCCTCTGTCCCTGCAGACACAAGCAGTATTAAATGATGTGGTGCAAAAACTTTCTTGATACTGGTGAAGATGTTCCAGTCCAAGGAATGAGTAAATTGCTGTTGAACAGCTAAATATAATGAACCTAAATTTAACTTTAATGTACAGCTATTCTTTTTCTTATTTACATAGTGTACTCATAATATTTGACAAAAAGTCACAGGCAACACAGAGACTTATCCATTGAGGTTTAAAACTTGGGACTCACAACAGCAATATGGAGAGATGATGGCTTAATGGTAGTTTTATTAGTATATTAATCTAGAAACTCAGTTAATGTTCTGGGGACCTGCGTTCGAATCCTGCCACGGCAGATGGTGGAATTCGAATTCAATAAAAAATATCAGGGATTGCGAATCTACTGATGACCATGAAAGCATTGTTGATTGTCAGAAAAACCCATCTAGTTCACTAATATCTTTTAAGGAAGGAAACCTGCCATAATTACTTGCTGTGGCCGACATGTGATTCCAGAGCCACAGCAACTGCCATCTGAAACGGCTCAGCAACCCACTCAGTTCATCAACCTTCTCAAGGGGAACCAGAAATAAACAATAAATGCTGGCTGCCAGCGATGCCTGTCACACAAATGAAAAAAAAATAAACTGTGGAGATTTCTCCACTCTGATCCAGGTTAAGTTTCAGTTGGATCCCAGCTGACATAATAACTTTGCATAAATTCTCAGGTCCCCATTGAGTTTAATCTGTTGTCTCAGCCACACTGCAGTATTGTGCAGCACAAGATCACAAGTTGTGGTCGAGGAGCAAATTCGAAGCCCACTCTTCCTTCTTTTCAACAGGCAGGAAGCATTAATATTCATCTCATACTCAATAGAAACAGAACGGTATTGACCAGTTATATATTCATGTTTTTTTACTACTAAATACAGTAGCATCACAAACTTAGTTGTCAAATCTACTGTCACTTCATGATATCTTTGTTACTTATCGTATCAAATCAACTAATGTTATGCTGAGATCAGGAGTATTGACATTATGTCTTAGGTAATAAATAGTCCTGATTGTGGAATCTGATTGAGTGAGACATTAATGTCTTTGAAAGATTTATGCCACTGTCATTGGATATAGTGGCACAGCAAGCAACAATACCTCACTGAAACAAGCCTGATAATACACGTATACACCAGTTTTTGTTTGGATAAATACTTTTGTATATTGTAGCTCACCATATTCATGTAGTCTCCCGTATATTTTTTTGTAAATAAAGTGCCATTTTAAATACCATGTAGGACATGGAGCTGGATTTTTTTAATTTTTGACAATTGGGTTTGAAGGTGGGGGTGGGTTCTTGTAAAACACAGAGTATATCCTTCCTACCAACCTCCCATTTAGCCCCAACATAGATAAATTTTCCTGGGGCAGGGGAGTCATCAGGCAGCCTGCCTGCTCTTGAACCTATCAAGACTATGGGCCACTGAAAAGGTGGTAGTGAGCTGTCTTCCTGAATCACTGCAATTCACATGGTGTAAACACACCCACAGCACTGTTAGGGAGAGAATTCCAGGATTTTTACTCAGTGGCAGTGAAGGAATGGTAATATATTTTGCATGTCAGGATGGAGGGTGCCTTGCAGGGGAACTTGCAGGTGCGGTGGTGTTTCCTTGTATCTGCTGATCTTGTCCTTGTCAGTAGTAGTTGTGGGTTTGGAAGGTGCCGCCTAAGGAGTATTTCTGAATTTCTGAAGTGTATCTTGTAGATGGTACACACTTCTGCCACTGTGCATTGGTGTTGGTGGGAGCAAATGTTATCTACTCAGGGGGGAAGGCAACTTCAGGTCAGTAGCCCAATAACTTTTCCTTTGTGAACTGGTGCATTAAGCAGCTTAGTTGTCAAATCTACCAGCACTTCACATTGTCTTTGAAAGGCAGAAGAGAAAGCTTAGGCATTCAGTTTAATCAGTTTTCAAGCCTGACGAGAAAGCATCTCCATCACATTGTAAATCCTTTTCATCCTGCCGATCCACTTCTACTGGGTAGATAAATGGGGAAGTGATGGCCTAGTGGTATTATCACTCTTGGAGTTTCACTTTTTCCATAGGAGATACCATCCTTCAAGATCATACCCCTCTGTTAATGCTCCCCGGGCCTCTCACACCTAGGCCCTAACCCTTCTTTGCTGTCAGCCAGCCAGGCCTTACAAATACCCCAACTTACAATTTAATCCAACACCATAACTTCCATATACTTGATCTCTGGCTGTAGTTCCTGCAATGATTATTGCTCAGACCTGGCACAACTGGGATGACAGGCCTGCCGACCAATATAAGGCCAGGCTTACTTCTCACTCTGAGATAATTAACACTGCTCCAATTATATAATGGGTGCACCAGCTTTTAGTTGGCAGGTTCCTGTAAGACGTTCATAGCTGGAATTTTCAATAGTTGTAAGAGGGCCAACAGCTGTGAGAAAGAGCAGATAATAATCAAAAATTTCAGTCTGTAACTCTGTACAGGACATTGACATAAGCCAGGCCTTTCTGAAGGAACTGGCATATTGCCATTGCAAATACTTTAAGCCACCTTCCTTTACTATTATACTGCCACCAGTGCCCCAGCAAATTATCCTTATTCTTAACTATCTGGACACATTTCCAGCATTGGCACAACAAATCATGCTATGGACCCAAACGGACATATTATCTAAAGTCAAATGGATGCTCCTTGGCATCATGACAAGTACAAAATGTTTTGACCTTTCCAAATCAGAAAGGACGAGCTGAATATCAGGAGCCAGGGTGGATGTTCCTGCTATTACAAGAATTGCACTGTGTACATCACAGTATGATAATGAAAATGTTAGCCTGTGTGAGTATTGCATCTGGTGATGCAGGTTCAACAAAGATATCAAAAAACTTGTTGGACACTGGGACTGGCACTATGGCACAACTGTTAGCACTGCTTCCTCACAGCAACAGGGACCCGGGTTCAATTCCGGCCTCCGGTCACTGTCAGTGCGGAGATTGCACACTCTCTCCATGTCTGCATGAGTCTCCTCCAAGTGCTCCAGTTTCCATCCACAATCCAAAGATGTGTAGGTTAGGTGGATTAGCCATACTAATTGGAGTTGCATTCATCCAGGCAAGAGGCAGATATTCTTACTCTTCTGTCTTATGACTTGCAGATAGTTGATAGCTTTTGAAGAGACAGGAAATGATTAATTATTCTGAGCCTTTGACCTGCTATTGCTGCCACAGTTCTGTTATGTGTGGTTCATTTAACTTCTGGTCAATGGTAGCATCAGGATACTGAAATTGGGGGATTCAATGATCATAATGCCATTGAATATCAAGGAAAAATATTTAGATTCTCTCTTGGTGGAGGTAGTCATTACCTCACACTTTGTGGTGTGAATGTTATTTGCTGCCTATCTACCCAAGCCTGGATATTGTTCAGGTTGTGTTGCATTTGGACACAAATTGCTTTAGCTATGAACAGTGCTGAACATTGCACAATCATCAGCGAGCTCTTCTGAATTGATGATGGAAGGAAGATCATTGATGAAGAAGTTGAAGATGGTTAGGCTGAGGACAAAGTCCTGCAACCAAGATGATTGACATCCAAAAACCATGACAATCCTCCTTTGTATGGAATATTTCAAGCATTTCCTGTTTTTATTTCTGATTTCCAGCATCTGTTACTCTGTTTTGGTTCATACATTTTCTCATGGTCTCCGCTTGCCTTGTTAACATATGGAATTTGGGATGTGTGAAATGAGTAATATGGCAGCGAGTTCATGTTTGCCAAGTAAAGCCAAGGAGATGCCATATAACAGGTGCACTCAGTGGAAAAATCAAATTGCCAGCATTTGTGTTTGCTGTTAATATTAGTTGAAAACTTAAATTTAATATAAAAATATCTGGAGCAGGAGAGGCACTGTGGGGTGAATTTTTTGCAAATGTTCTACAGTTGGTTCTTTGCGACTTCAATGAAATAGTCACAGAACAGGTAGTTTGGTTCTTGAGATGATGACTGTTGCTACTCCTCGGGTCTTCAATGTCTTGCCCATTTCTGATTCCTGACTGGCTCACTTAAAGGTCTCTTGAAGAAAATGAAATGTCTATTCCTGTATGACTAAGGATGCAGTTCCTCTGTCAACTTTCATTTTAAGAGATCTGCTGTTTACCATCAAAGATAACTCTATTGGGGTACATTAGTTAGCTGGACCAGGTTTGGGATAAATGACTTGGGTCCCTTGTTGGGCTCCTCATCCATTTTATTTTTAAAGGAGTTAAACTAACCATTATGTTTTTATTACATTTTCTGTCCTGACTGCTTTACTCTGCACCACACATGTCAATGACCCTTCCTATTGGACCTGTAGCACATATAATTTCTACATCGGTAAGCTCCTTGCGAATGCTCTTTCCCCACATTGGAAACAAGTTCCCACTCTCATTGTTGGACTCTCTTTTTTGGGTTCCTCTGAACCCACACTCAGGTTGTTCTTTGCATGAGCTGTAACCTGCCACAAACAGTTCACCTCTTTGGACAGCCTTGTAATTCACTTTCGCCCTGCTCAGTACATGCATACCTGTCTTGCTTCTTTATAATTTTAGGTGCTCAACTCTCCTCCGCTCTAGCTGCACACTGCAATCTCCAATGTCATTCCTCGTGGTTTGCTGATTTTGGGGTGAGTGTGGCTGGAAAGTTTGGATTTCAATAAATCTAAATTTTGCATCTACAAGATTGCTGTAGACATGTTAAAGGGGCATGATAGATTTTGCAACAGTGTAGAGTATATAATTTTTCCATTTAATACGGGTAGAAGGGGACTGGTTAGTTCATTTGGCATTGTTCATCTGAGTTCCAACTGGGCTACACTCAAGGTCTGCACTCTTGCCCTGCCCTAAGTAAAATCACAACATAACCATGGGACCCTCAAATAATCAAGAATGGAGAGAAGAATATTTGCAGACATTTGATTTTCAAAATCTGATTTTTGAATCAACTATTGTTTCTCCTATATTTTATTTGTTTCATTTTTAATAAAGGTAATTTAATATCATAGAAATGATCCTTCACTGTACAGCTTCCAATGCTAAACTATTTTCAGTCTGGTACACTGACCAGGAACACACTTTCAATTTAGATGGAATTGGACTGAAGAAAATCTAAATATTCATTAATCTGCCACTTTGGGAAAAAGTCTTGAGACAGTACCCATTTAAAAAAGTTCTTCCTTTTAATATTTGCAGATTAAACAACTGTTTTGAATGCAAATTAGATTTCCACCAACCGCTGTCTAGTTGCATTGTAAGAGTCATTACATACAGATTCTTAAATTATTGAAAGTCCTTACATGCAAGTTTTTTTACCCATTCTATAATAGCAATAGTGGTTGACTTTTAAATGCCCTCTAAAACAGTCTAACAAGCCACTCAGCTGAAGGGCAATCAACAATGGTCAATAAATGCTAGTCTTGCCAGCTTTGTGAAAGTTCATTGTTAGAAGAGAAGAATCCCTACAGTGCAGAAGGAGACCACTCAGTCCATCGAGCCTATGCCAACAATAATTCCACCTAAACCCTATCCCCATAATTCCACGTAACTTCCCTGCTAAGCCCTCTGACACTAAGGGCAGGATCTTCTAGCATACTCACCCCAAGACTGGAAATCCCGCAGAAGATCAACAAACATTTTGCATCCTACCCGCTACAATTCCTATGGTGGATGAGATAAGAAAATTTTGCTCTAAGAGTCAATTTAGCATGGTCAATCATCTTAACACACACACCTTCAGAGTCACTGTTATTTCCTAGAATTCATTCTGTACCCATTTTGCTATATGTACACAGAACGATCTTATTTCCTTTCTTTATGATTGTTGGCCCCATTTTATAATCCCTGTACACTTTCACATGACAAGCAACCCAAACAAACCTCAGGCACCATTGCTAAATATCAATGAAAGGCCCACTTTGTGAGTTTGTTAATAAACACCAGCAATATGTTTTTAAAAGTTGTATTGTTTCACAGTTTTGAAGTCAGCATATGGAAGCTGACAAAATTGGTATGCTGCCTGAAGAAAACCTACATATTCATTAATCTGCCACTTCAGGTAAAAGTCTTGAGACAGTGCCCATTTTTTAAAAGTTCCACCTTTTAATATTTGCAGATTAAACATGTGTTTTGAATGCAAATTGGATTTCCTCCAACTGCTGTGTAGTTGCACTGCAAGAGTCATTACACACGGATACTTAAATTATTGAAAGTTCTTACATGCAAGTTTGTTTGTTTACCCGTTCTATAATAGCAACGCGGTTGACTCTTAAATGCCCTCTAAAACAGTCTAACAAGCCACTCAGCTCAAGGGCAATCAAGGATGGTCAATAAATGCTGGTCTTGCCAGGGATGCCCACAACTCATGAAAGGATAAATAAAAATAGCTGAAAATCATGCCAATCTAAGGATTAAAGGGTAATTTTTATTAGTTTGCATAGAGTCCCCATTTATTCCACCAGCTTTGATTAAATACTCAGCAAATTCATATCAAACATTGTGGAGATGGACATTTAAATGTAAATATTCATTCATTCTGGCCTTGCTGACATAAAAACCATCCAGTCGAATGTATTGATAGCCATAAATTCATTTAAGTTATGGAAGTTTAAAGACCAAAGATTTCACGACTATGTCAATACTAGCACACTGATTTTATTAACACTTTTTTTGCTTCCTATCTAAATTCTTATAATTATATCTTATATTTATAAAATTTTATATTTATGAATAATGCTTTTTCAAAATGCATTCTTCGATGGAACATGAATGCTGTTGGCAAGGTTGACATTTGTTGTCCATCCCTAATTGCCCCTGAACTGAATTGGTTATTGGGCCATTTCAGAGGCAATTAAGGATGCTGCGGAACTGGAGTTAGGCCAGATCAGGTTGGGGCAGCAGGTTTCTTTCTCCAAAGGACATTTGTGAACCAGATAGGTTTTTACAACAATTCGCAATGGTTTCATAGTCATCAATAGATTCTAAATTCCAGATATATTTTTATTGAATTCTAATTCCAACATCTGTCATGACAGGATTCAAACCCAGGTCTCTAGAACATTAGCTGAGTTTCTGGATTAATAGTCTAGCAATAATACCAGTCGGCCATTGCCTCTCCATTTGCCTCGGTGATGACAAAACCTTCCTGAAATTAAATAACAATTCTCCTGCTTTCTCATCTCAGAGCATTTTGTAGGCAAATGAACTGGTGAAGTACAGCAGCTGCTGTGAGCCAATGCCAGAGAAGTATTACAAGATTGAAGAACAGTTTAGCTTATTTTTTTGAAAGAAATACAGAGCTAACCAACTGGAAATTGAGGATGTATTCTATATGTTGTGCTGACCTTTGACATGGAAGCAGTCAATTAACAATCTTTTAAAATTAATTTGTGTGACATGACCCTCACTGGTTGGCCAGCATTTATACCCATCCTTAGTTGCCCAAGGGCAGTTGAGACTCAATCATATTGCTGTGGCTCTGGAGTCACATGTAAGCCAGACTAGATGAGGATGGCAGATTTCCTTTCCAAAAGGGCATGAGTGAACCAGGTGGATTTTTCTGACAATTGACAATGGTTTCATGTCATCAGTAGATTCTTAATTCCAGATTTTTTAAAGTTGAGTTCAAATTCTGCCATGGTAGGATTCAAACCAAAGTCCTCAGAACGTTATCTGAGTTTCTGGATTAATAGTCCAGTGATGATACCAAAGACCATTGTCTCCCCATGACTGGATCATTGCTGATTGTTTTATGGTCACCATTACAAAAGCTGGCTTTCAAATTCAAATTGTTTTTAAAATTGAATTTCAATTCAACCAGCTATTCTGGTGCCAATTGAACCCATGCCCCCAGGGTATTATGATGTGGAGATGCCGGTTTTGGACTGGGGTAAACACAGTGAGAAGTCTCACAACATCAGGTTAAAATTCAACAGGTTTATTTGGTAGCAAACTTTGGTAGTGTTTGCTAACAAATAAACCTGTCGGACTTTAACCGGGTGTTGTGAGACTTCTTACTGTTTTTATCCCAGGGTATTAGTCAGACCCTTTGAGTTACTAGTTATATTAATGCTGTGTTACTTTCTTTCAGTAAATATATACAAAATCTATAACAAACCTTCAGTTTGGTGTTTGGTAACTGAAAAACAAAAACTCAGGGGGTAGTATTTAATTTCATAGAATCTCTACAATACAAAAGGAAGATCTGTTGAATTGACATGATGGGAGCCTTGCCTTGTGACGAGAAAGTGAGCAAGAGCCATAGATTGCTTCCTTTGTGAAAGGCCCATTGTGGCACAGTGGTTAGCACTGCTGCCTCACAGCGCCAGGACCTGGGTCCAATTCCAGCTTTGGATCATTGAACATCTAGATTTTGCATGTTCTCCATGTGTCTGTGTTGGTTTCCTCTGGGTGCTCCAATTTCCTCCCACAGTCAAAGATGTGCAGGTTAGGTAGATTGGCCATGCTAAGTTGCTCCTTATCCCCAAGATGTTTAGGTAATATGCAGGCCTACGGAGATAGGGCAGAGGGAAGGGCCTAGGTGGAAAAGTCTTTTGTAGAGTCAGTTTAAACTCGTTGAGCTGAATGGCCTCCTGCTGCAGTGTAGGGATTGTATAGATTTTAATCCAGGATCCTGTGGGTATTAATCTTGTCACTTGGAGAGCTGGCTGCCAGTCTGAGTGCCAAAGGATATGGTGAGAAAACTTGGCAGTTCAGCTAGAGGGCTACACACCATTTTTCCCACTGAAACCGACACTCCGACAATTTATCAGAAGATCCTGCTCAGTGGGCCAGAATTCTCCGGCCGCTCACTCCTACGGGATTCTCTGGTCCCACCAGTGGCACACCATGGGTTTCTCAGCAGTGTGGTGTGGCTTCAATGGGAATTCTCATTGACAGTGAAGGACCAGAGAATCCTGCTTCCTGGAAGCAGCGCACCGCTTCTGACCACCAAGGAAAACGCAAAGAGAAGAGCAGAGAATCTTGCCCATTCTGTGTGATTGGGATTTGAGCTTGGAATATATTGCCTGAGAATGTGGTGGAGATCAACTCAATGATTATTTTCAAACGGGAATTGGAAAAGCACTGGAAGAAGCACCAGAAGCACCTGGTAGGGCTATTCACAGACACCTTCAACCTCTCTTTATAACAATCTGTTTCATAGGTGACAATTGCCCCTGTACAAAAGAAGACCCAGACAGAGTGCCTTAATAACTTTTGTCTAGTGGCTCTGACGTCCATCATTATGAGGTGTTTCGAAATGTTAGTCATGGCATAAATCAGTCCCAGTCTCCCAGATTACCTGGATCCACTACAGTTTGCCTACGCAAACTGTAGTGCAGGTATGATGGGCTGAATGGCCGCCTTCTGCACTATAGGATTCTATGGAGTGGATTTTACGGCCTTTGCTCAGGTGAGACCAGAAATTCTTGCCCGAGGCCAACGGAGATATCAGTTGTCGGACTTTCACCCGCACCAATTCCATGGTGAATGAGATGATAGCGTTCTGGCCAATGATTCTATGATTCTATGAAGGTGTTACATGAATGCGCTTGTTGCTGTGTTATTTCATTATTGTCCTTACTGTGGTCAGTATTACAATGATTACAACGAACAATGATTGTGGTGAAGTATAAATGTTAACAATGGCAAAATAAACCAGTTTGTGTATCAGCATCTGGCACCATTTGCTGAAATCAGGACTTAGCCTGCCTCACAAGCAACTGGAAAACCCGTCACATTGAGAGCGTGTGAAAAAGACACAATAATTCAGATCACAACCCAAATGTTACCTGCCTGTAATCGCGTCTTAGTAACAACCAACATGAAATGTGTGACTGATATTCAATGTTATCTCCCGGCTGCAGCATTCATTGGGTCAATATTCTTCCATGTCCTCACAGAGATAGCAATCAGTGGCTCCCTTTTTGCAGAAAGGGGAAAATGGCAACAAATTTGGTTTTTCAATAAAAGCTATTGATTGGAGAGGTGTGATTATTACTGTGAACCAGGGGAAGCAAAGCAGCAGATTGCCATTTTCCTTGTTATTTTGTTCCCTGGTACACAGGCTTTCATGCATCAAGCTGCCTATGACTGTTACAGCTTAATAGGATCTCAAGATTTCAGAGATCAGATATGTAGCTACATATTCTTGCTTTATCACATGTTATTGCATGCCTCATGCAGGAAACTGTTCTTTCAGCTTTATATTTCTTTGAAAAAAATGTTATTTTAATCCTGCCCACCCAGTGGAAATTGGATTCCAACATGCTACTTACCTATCAGAAACTAAGGAGCTGCAACTCTGTTGACTGTGACTTTCATTCAATTTAAGGCCACCCGTATTTACAAAGCTCCTCTTAATCGATGAGAGGGTGACCTGTAGTGATCCTTCTGCCTTTGCACTTCCGAACTGATTAAATCTGTGCCTGGCAGACTTGTAGAGGTCTTTCATCCCCATCCCCCACTGTTAACTGATGTCCTTAAGCGGGAAATCAATGCTTACTTGAGGACCTCATCCCGCTGCCATTGGTATTCACCCAGCGGAGGGCAGGGGCCTTGCCATGCAAGTAACAACCACATGCAGGGCTCACTATCAGACTTTTTTTGGTGGTGAGGGGATAGGAGGCATTCCTCATTTGAGGGGTGGGGGTGGGGGGAGGGGGGCACACTTGTCCTAGCTGCCGAACTCTTTCCCCCTTCTCCTGCAAGCACCAACCTGTGTCCCACATCCTGCTTCCCACTTACCTGTGACCTTGGTCTCTCATGATCCAACTTAGGAGGCTGGCACAGTTGGACAGTGTTTAGTACTGCTGCCTCATAGTGCCAGGAACCCGGGTTCAATTCCAGCCTCGGGTCACTGTCTGTGGGAGTTTGGATGTCTCCCTGCAGCTGCGTGGGTTTCCTCCGGGCACTGCGGTCCCTCCCACACTCTACAGCTGTGTGAGTTAGATAGATTAGCCATGGAATATTGCTCTTTAATGTCACTGAGACTAACAGGGCATATATGTGGGGTAACAGGGATAGGGTATGAGTGGGACTGTGGTTGGTGCAGACTCAATGGGCCAAATGGCCCCTTTCTGCACTGTAGGAATTCTACTAATTATAGAATAGTTGACTAATTATAGAATATTAACATATAAATGAATAGCTTAAGGACCCCAACTATTCTTCTTCTGGCTGAAGAAGAATTCTTAGTCCTGTGCAAATGTGCTTTCATTGCAACTGCAAAAGCAGTAGGGGTAGCAAGCCTGTACTTATTTAGTGTTTTAGGATGAATATCTTTGAACAAAGAACTTGATAAAATAATGGAATAGGACTCTGTCAGAGTTCTGAGGGGAATGAAAGTAAGGCAGAGGCCCATCAGGTCAGTGAAGCCATTAATAATTGAAGATGCACTTCATGAGTCATCCTCCATCCAAGTGCCATTAAAGCTTGAAATGTTTGATGACCACTTTACTGCTTTAAAGATAGATTTAAGAAGCATCCTGATGGCCAAGTGAGATTATCTATTGTACAGCTCAGCCATAAAAAGAGAGAAGGTTCTTGATTTATCTTCCAGGATGATCTCAGCCAGTGGAGATGTGACAGTTGCTTTCAGTGATGGTAAATCAGGGAGGGGTAAATCAGGGCAAGTTTCTGTTCTCCTAATTACATGCCTAGCCACATAGAAACACTTAACAAATAGCTTCAGAAAAGGCCGACCCCTCTGCAAGATAATTGAGAAGTCAATCCTGCTGCAGAATAAAAGCTGAAAGCAGACAAAAGAAAATAATTGCCACGAATTGATGGTGGGATATGGATTTTTAACTCGGGTCAGAAGATTATCAAACATACGGAGGCCAAAATTTATTCATTGTTGTGACCAGAAACTGGGGAATATCTCTACTTTTCCTGATAAATTTTGTTTTTTGACATCTCCATTTACTTTACAATCTAGTGATCACGGATAGAAGCCTCAATATTCGAGACATGTTCCGCCGACTCCCAATGTAACTCAGGCACGGAATTGTGCTGGGTCTCCCTCATTTCCAAAAATTTTCCTGGCTGCTTCTTTTAAAGGGTGGAATGGCTTCACAGTGCAAGTGTGGCAGGTTGGTGGTGGTGGTGGTGGTGCGGGAAAGCGGAGTGGGGTAGTGGGAAGCCTGGCATATCCCAAAGAAAAAGTTTGTAAGATTGAAATGGGACCTGTTGTCTCTGTGAAGCTGGTAAGCTGATTAAATAGATGGAAAAAAATACAGCTAATGGAAAGAAAGAGTGCCACAGCATGGTCTCCAGGCACATTCTACTCATTCAGATAGATCTTAAATGGCGGCCCTTTTAACACCCTTCCCGATCCCATTTCCAATGTAGATGAAGAGAGAAAGAAAAAGTTGCATTTATACAATGCTCTTCATAGCACCAGCTGCTAAATCTTACCAAAAACGGCAAAATATTGATTTTGGTGCAAACCAACTTGTTCCAAAGGCACTGGTATGATTTTGGAATACATTTCATGCCTCATTCGTGGAAAGTTTGATGCCCATGAGATCCACACCACAGCTAAGATGTGTTCTCTATGATTCACCCAACAACTTAATCACTGCAAATCCTGAGGTGCTCCATGTAAACAGACCCCCCACTCTCCCCAGCATTTGTTGCAGAATGACTGCAGGGTATGGCAGCCAAGATGTCCACACCTCACTTTTCAGAGGGAATCACACCAGAATGCTGGAGGTTTCACCAGCAAGGTCATCACTTCAGGTCCTCATTGGTGAGAACCATATGTGATTTTCGTCGGTGAGAATTGCGTTCAAGACTCACTAACTATATTAAAACAAGCTGATGAATATTCAAATCAGCCTCATGTCGTGCCTGGCACAATTGAGCCAGTAACATCGCGAGAGGCGAGAAACCGGGTGTAAATCCAATATTTTGCCTCTCACCCAATTTTAGTATCTCAACACGCAGATTAATTGATGTGACAAGCTGGCAAGATCACTCTCAAAATCATGATTTAATATCTGAAGGTTGCAGGGAATGCATTTAGATGAATGAAAGATAGTATAGACCATGATATCAGGTCACACGAAATGTTCCTGAAGTGATAAAGGACTGAAGAACATTGATTTTAAAGTTCCCACTCTGGTTTTGCAATCTCTCCATGGGCTGGACCATCTCTAACAAGGTAATCTGCTTCAGCTCCTCAATTCTCCAAAGTATTCAACTCATTCCGAATTCAAGAATATCTCCGTATTTAATGCTCCACCTTTGGAGACATGTGTCCATCCATGGAATTCTCTCCATAAAGCTCTCTCCCTCCCTATCTCACATTTGTCCTTTAAGATGGTCCTTAAAACCAAATGTTTGGCCACCTATTCTCATATTCCCTTATATGGCTCAGCACCTAATTTAGTTTTGCAGTGCTGCTGATCCATTACGCTGAAAGATTACATGGGTAGTAGCATGGTGAAAATGGGTAGTACTACTGTCTTACAGCACCGGGGACTCAGGTTTGATTCCCCACTTGGGCCACTATCTGTGTGGAGTTTGCACATTCTTCCCATGTCTGTGTGGGTTTCTTCCGGGTGCTCCAGTTTTCTCTCATAATCCAAAAATGTGCAGGTTAGGTGGATTGGCCATACTAAATTGTCCCTTCATGTCAGGGGGACTAACTACAAAGAACAAAGAACAAAACAGCACAGGAAACAGGCCCTTCGGCCCAACCACCCCGATGTTCCCACCTCTACCCGCGATCTCTGTCCATGTTTATAGATCTATGGATTAAAAACCAAATTTGAGACAATTTAGGGAGAATTTGTTTTGCCAATTAGCCTAAGAGGACATCTTTGGGATGTGGGAGGAAATCAGAGCTCCCGGAGAAAACCCACGCAAGCACGGGGAGAAGGCGCAAACTCCCACAGACACAGGCCCAAATCCATGTATCTGCACAGCACCGCGATAGTCACTGAGCTGTCGTGTTGCCCATCAGATGGTCCAGGTCAAGCGTACACTAACAATGTGAAGCAGTAGGATATTCTCGAAAAAAGATCCAAGAGCAGTCCTCTCACGACCCATCGCGTGTATGCCCCTCGTTAGACAACAAGGTGGACTGAAGCATCTGTAGGATAAAAACAAGTACATCAATATCATCATCTATTTACACACTTCCCAGGGACTCCCAAGGCTCACGATCCCTATTTTAAATCAGTTTTCTATACCCCTCCATTCCCATTCTGTTCATATGCCCATCTAAGTATTTCTTAAATAACTCCAGAGTACCTGCCTTCACCACTTTACTTGGCAGCGCATTCCATACCCCCACCACCCTCTGTGTGAAAAAACTCCCTCTAGCATCCAAATTATACCTTACCCCCCTCATCCTAAGCCCGTGACCCCTCGTGCTATTTGAGTCCATCCTAGAAAAAGCTTAACCCTGTTTACTCTATCTATCCCCTTCAAAATCTTGTACATCTCTATCAGATCTCCTCTAAGTCTACGTCTTTCTGAGGAAAACAGTCCCAATTTGCCTAATGTCTCCTCGTAACTCAGATCTTCCATACCAGGCAGCATCTTGATAAACCTCCTCTGCACTCTCTCCAGAGTCTCCACGTCCTTCCGGTAGTAAGGCAACCAGAACTGGACGCAGTATTCCAAACGAGGTCTAACCAGCGTTTTATACAACTGCAACATTAAAGGCCAGCTCTTGTACTCTATACCCCTTCCTATAAAGGTTAGCATACTCTATGCTTTCTTCACAACCTTCTCCACTTGCTCTGCCACCTTCAGAGACTTGTTCACCTGCACCCCCAGGTCCCTCTGTGTTTCTATACTCTTAATAGGTATACGTTGATCATATACCTCCCCCCTACATTCTTTCTCCCGAAATGCATCACCTCACATTTATCAGGATTGACTTCCATCTGCCATCTGTCTGCCCAAGCTACCAGTCTATCTATGTCCTGCTGTATCGCCTGACAATGCTTCTCACTATCTGCAAGTCCAGCCATCTTTGTATTGTCTGCAAACTTGCTGATCACTCCACTTACTCCCTCTTCCAAGTCATTTATATATATTACAAATAGAAGAGGTCCCAGTACCGAGTCCTGCGGCACATCACTAGTGACCGACCTCCAGCTAGAGAAACACCCTTCCATTATTACTCTCTGTCTCCTATTACCAAGCCAGTTACTTATCCATCTAGCTACCTGTCCTTGTATCCCATTTGCCTTGACCTCCTCGACTAACCTCCCATGAGGGACTTTGTCAAACGCCTTACTAAAATCCAAATAGACAACATCAATGGCTTGCCCTTCGTCCACTGATTTCATCACTAAGATAAATGCATGGGGTTATGGGGACAAAGCCTGAGTGGGATTGTGGTCGGTGCAGACTCGATGGACCAAATGACCTCCTTCTGCACTATATGATTCTATGATTCTATATAAATACACACCGTTGCTGTGGATTTCAAGCTGATCATTCTCTACACCCAAGCTATGACTGTAACACTATATTCTGCACCTTCTCCCCAATGTACTCAATGAATGTCGTGTATTGTCTGGGTAGCACACAAGAAACAATATTTTTCACTGTATCATTACTGACAACTATCAACTATGACAATGATAAATTAAATCAAGTGTTTATATGTATCCCTTCTCACTTCAAACACCAATCTAGTGAACCTTCAGTGCACCAACTCCAATGCTTGTATTTCTTTTCTTACATATCGAGACCAAAACTGCACACCGTACACCAGATGTAGAGCTGAATTTTCCCATCTGATCCATTACAATTCCACGGGACAGGATGATGTAAATGTCCATTGACCTCGGGTGGGATTTTCTTGTCTTGGGGCGAGCGGGGCTGGAAAATCCCACCAGTAATCTCACCAATTGCAGGAAAACCTCTTGCAGAAAAGGCCGAAAGATAATGATGGTATCACTTAGATTGAAAGTAAAACTTCCTTCTATTGCAAAAGCATCTAGGTTTTTAGAACATGTGTGCTCATATATTAATATTAAAAGGTACTGCCTAATCTATTAATAGTACTCATTAGTCAATCATCCGTATTTTAAGGTTAATTCATCCATTTTTTTTTACAGCGGTCGGTGAGACATTTTTCATCACTGAGGTAGGCCATCTACCTCAATCTGTCCCTCTTTATCCATCAGCAATTATGCGTGGAAATATGAAAATGTGTGTGTAACAGCACAACTAATTACTTTTCTATTATGTGAAGGTATAGCACGAGACTGCCTGAAACTTTAACAACAGCAACAAGTGTGTATTTATATAGAATCATAGAATCATACAGTGCAGAAGGAGGCCATTCAGTCCATTGAGTCTGCACCGACCACAATCCCACCCAGGCCCTGTCCTCATAACCCCATGCATTTATCTTAGCTAGATGAGTTAGTCAGATGGGCAGATCAGTGGCAAATGGTATTTAATCTTGAAAAGTGTGAGGTGATGCAATCTGGAAGGAGTATCAAGGCAAATATTCAGTGAAAGGCAGGACACTTGGAAGCTTAGAGGAACAAAGGTGTTTGTCCACAGATCTGTGGATGCGATAGCACAGTTAATAGGGCTGTTTGAAAGGCATACAGAACACTTACCTATATCTGTTGTGGTGGAGATTATAAGAACAGGGAGGTTGTATTGGAGCTGTAAAAATCTTTCAGTTGGGTCACAGCTGGAGTCCTGTTTGTAATACCCCTTGGTCTCCTCATGGCCTCCCTTCACTCCAGTGGTGTTGGGCCACCAGCTTCTCATTAGTAGGCTGTTGTTGTAAACCCCACTGGAGTGAACTACTAATAGGATTTAAATGCAGATTTCAATATTCAAATCAGCTCCATGCTGATTTCCCGCACTGAGCTGCTGACGCCAGAAATGCGGATCTAGAAGCGTGTACAGGCCGTGATGCTCAACAAGGAGTCCGCTAAACAAACCCAGTGCAATGGGCTGGGTGAATCGCCTCGTCTTAGTGTAAACCAGGTGAGAAAATGGGAAGTTTTCTTACCCGTTTTTCCTGTGTGGTAACTGGTGGTAATTTATGGCATTCTGTGCAATTCAGAAGCCGTAATGTGGGCGTGAGGGAGTTGGGGGGGTGGGATGGTGAGAGTCTCACCTGGCCGGCAGTCCGGCTACTGAGCATTCTCCCTACTGGGAGGTCTGTCACTCCCTCCTAGAGACATTGCGCCACCACCCACCGCACACCCCAGCCCTTGCTTCCCCCTCTCCTCGTGCACTCCATGGGTAAAGCTCTTTTCGCAAGCAAATCTGGCAAGATCGAGAGAGGCGGGATATCACATAGCTACCTGATTTTTCACCTCTTGCTCATACTTGTCGTCCCATGAGGCTACTTAATCAGTGTAACTGGGCAGAAAAATCCATCCATTATGTTTCAGTGAGATCACCTCCCATATTTAACTCCAAAGGCCTTCCTACTCAATGTGTCCTCATTGTCCAACACTCTCATCTCAATTGCATGCAACTTTCTATGGCAATTATGCTTTTTAATATATGGGTCCAACATCACAATGTACAGAAAATAGTTCCTCACAGCTAGTTATTCTTCTCTGGATTCAAACCTTGTTTTAATAATGTGGTTCAGTCCATTGATTTCCCTTCCATGTCATCATTTAGGTAAAATGTTTAGTATGTTTGTTAGGAGACATCATATTAAACAATTGAAGTGAACCAACAGATAATGTTTTGCATGTGTAAAATAATGCTTGATTGAATGCATCATGTATATTTACATTGGTGTATTTTGCACTTAAAACAAAGTATGAACAACATGTAATTTAATATATGGATTGATTTGTGTCACAGGTATGCTTACATTATCAGTGCACAAAAGTTTCTCTGATTCTAGCACCTGTTTCAGTATACTGAGGGAGAATTTAGCGTTGTGAATGCACCCAACCAACATGACTTTCAGACTCTGGGAGGAAACCCATGCAGACATGGGGAGAATGTGCAGACTACACACAGACAGTAACACAAATGAAGAATCAAACTCAAGTCCCTGGTTCTATGAGGCAGCACTGCTAACCACTGTGCCATCCTACTGTGCCACTTTGCTGCCCATGGTTTCTCCTAATGGACAGACTTTATTATCTGGAATAAATTGGGATTGGGATTAATAAAAAAGCTACATACTTTTAAAATATACATTACAAATATATATTTACGCGCATCTATGAGTAAAATGTAGCTTTATTAGAGCATATTTTGCATAAATGTAAAAATAGTCCAGCAGAAGTTAAATAAGCAATGTAAGTGTAATTGTACTTAATCGTAATAGTATTCAAATTAGTTCTATAATATTCAAATAATCACACATGGAACTAATCAGTTGTATAGGTTACGTCCAAATAAATATGTTCCACAAGTTACATCCTTTCCACAAACAAATTATAGACCAGTTTTTATAATAGATTAAACCCAGCTAATAAGTATGAAAATTGATTTATTAGTATGCAAATTACAGCATTTTTTTAAATGCATAATGCTGGCAAAAGCTAAATAAACATATATTTTGTCCAGACAGATCTGCCATAAAATTTATAAACCTTAGTCATTCAGGGGCAATATTGTCTGAAAACTTTAAGTTCAATTTGTCAGCATTCATGGTTTCTCTAATGGACAGATTTTATTATTCAATAAAACAGAATAGAAATTAGTTGTAAATTTTAAATGAGCTTTATAAGGATAAAAAATGGAAGGTTCTTCTGAAAGCCATTCAGGAAATCTTGTATTCAAAGGGGTCATCAATATTAATTAACGCGCAAATCAAAATTTATTAAAGTTTTTAAAATATTTAAAAGAAGATATATATAATATTTTGAGATAGCCATCTCAATGTCATTGACTTAGGTGTATGCTTATTTCTTAGAAAATTTATTTAGGTAATTGTGTTATGTGGGATACTAAGTTATTGTTTACGGTTTAATCGAATGGAAGGTGTTGTGATGTGATGTGCATATAACTTAAAGAGAGTTTCCTAAAGTGAATATCGGCATCCTTTCCTTTCCTTCTTCCCTATGTACTCTATATACGGTATGTTTTGTCTGTTAGCGCGTGGGAAACAATAATTTTCACTCTATCCCATCACATGTAACAATAATAAATCAAATCAATACCATCATCTATTATTACCTCAAGACAGGATATGCTGTCCATGAATTGCAGATACAATTCACGGGGTGGCATGTTTTCACAGTAGTTAGCATTGCTGTCTCACAGTGCCAAGCACCAGTGTTTGATTGCTGGCTTGGGTTACTGTCTGCTCAGAGTCTATGCGTTCTTCCTGTGTCTGACTGGGTTTCCTCCAGGTGTTCTGGTTTATTCCCACACTCTGAAAGATATGCTGGTTAGGAGCACTGGCCATGCTAAGTCTCCCTCAGAGCGTCCCAACAACTGCTGGAGTGTGGCAGCTGGGGGATTTTCACAGTAACTTCATTGCAGTGTTAATGTCAGCCTACTTGTGACGCTAATTAATAATGGATAAATAAATACAGACATAAGACGAGTGATTGTGAATTCATGGCTGCTGAGTTAACCAACAGGTCAATTGAGCTTCTGATGGCATCTGTCCCAATGGAAGCAATCGGAAAATACATCTTGGATCAACTCAAAGATTGCACCATGGAAGCACAACACAATTGGATTCAAGTTTGCAACTATATAGAATCTAAAAGCAACACCCAATTTTTCTATCATTGGCCTGATAGCTAATATTAATAAATGTATTAAGGAACATAAGCAATAGAGCCTCATATATTCAATAAGCAAATGCCCATTTTTAAAAAGATTTTCACTAGGTACATGGTACCAGAGGACACTGGAAGCACCAAAAGACAAAGCCAAGTGCCAAGCACAGAACACGTTGGTCACGACATGAGGCCAAAGAGGTACGGAATTCTAGCAAAACAAAGCCAGAGTTTCTTTAGATATTGGCAGCATCAAGTGCAGACTAACCTTTACACTAATCATTACTCCCAGGAATACAAGGTAAATTACTTGAAAAGCATGGGAAGACGAAACATGCCCACAACAAGCATGTGCGTAATGAATTACCCAATATGAGAATTGGACTAAAAGCTCGAGTTCAACACCAAATGGATGGCAGCTGGGATCCAGTAAAAACAATCAGCATGTTCCCAGGATCAAGATGGTCACATAGTGAAAAGTATTTTTTCCTTGCATGCTATACAGATAAAGCATACCATTCATACAGTAAATAGAGAAGAAAAGGAGAGAGTGAAGAATATAATGTTAAAAAACATAGAAGAGTTGGAGTACAGTTTTAAAAGCATGGAATGAGATTAAGAAATAGAATTAGAGAGTATGCTGGGGACAACTCGTAAGAAGTCGCCTCACTCTTGAATCAAATGGGGTTTTACAACAATCAGATTTTAATTCCCAGATTTTTTTTCCACCATCTTAAATGATGGGATTCAAACCTGGAATCCCAGAGCATCATCCTGGCCTCTGTATTGCTAATCCAGGGGGAATAGGACTACGTATATAGATTACAATGTGGTAAAATTCAAATGATAATCTCGGGCAGCATAAATCACACTAAAATGAATATATGTTATAAAGAAAGATGTTTAACAATGCAAGAATTCAGTATGCAGTCACAAACACTCAGCTTTCCAATGACTGTGTAAATCACTAAACCTTGCCGTGTATAATGTCAAGTAGGACTAAAGAGTCAGAATTGGTCTAATTCTCTGACTGTAACAATCAAATTTTTAGCTGCAGGTGGTCTGCTTTGTTTGCATATTCCGCTTAAAAAAAACCTTCTTTTTATTGAGAATGGGTTTATTAGAAGCACAACAACTGCCTCAGGAAGGCAAGTTAATTCATCAGTTTAGGGAACAGTTGAAACATTTGTTCTACCATTTTGAAATGTTTCATTTCGAGCAATTGTAATTTTAAGCTGTCCAAATTGCACTACATCTCCTTGGTACTCCAAAGCTATGTAGGAGCTAATAATAAGAGCTAAAGCCCGTCATACACACAAAGCATATATATATAAGGTGCTGGCAAGTGTTAGCTTCTTAGTACTGCTTGTGTGATGAATAGAGCACAGCAGTGAGGGCCTGTCCTGATAGCCTGTCCTGAGGGATTGCTCTTGGTTTATACTTCCACTTACACCCATCACCATCTTCAACTCCTTCAAAACTGGGGGATGGAAGCAAAATGGAGATCCTACTGCATTAGTAATCCGATGGCTGGACTAATAGCCCAGAAATATGAGTTTTAATCCCACTATTGTGGCGAAAGAAAATATCTGGAATTAAAAGCTACTGGTGATCATGAAACTCCTGGATTATCACAAACCCCATTTGGTTCAATAATGTTATCTATAAGGATGGAGATATTTGGTATCCTTACCCAATCTGGCCTATTTGTGACTCGAAACACACAACAACGCGGTTGACTCTTAACTGAGTGGCTGGCATGGAGGCACAGTGATTAACACTTCTGCCTCATAGTGCCAGGGACCCAGGTTCAATTCCCAGTTTCGGTCACTATCTGTTGCAGTCTGCATATTGTCTCCATCTCTGCATAGGTTTCCTCCAGATGCTCCAGATTCCTGCCACAGTCCAAAAGATGTGCTAGTTAGGTACATTGGCCATGTTAAATTCTCCCTTTGTGTACCCAGAGTGTGGCAATTAGGGGATTTTCACAGTAACTTCATTGCAGTGTGAATGTAAGCCTACTTGTGACACCAATAAATAAACTTTTAGCTACCCCTGAACTGGCTCTGTAAACCACTCAATTACATACCAGAGAATGGTTCAAAATCACTTTCTAAAGAACAGTTAGCAATGTGTAATGTTTTCCACAACCTGATAACCAATAATAAAACTGCCGAACCTATCATAACATATCCTGTTACCATTAATATTTATTGTTATATACCGCTATTATGCCATTAGATACCATTAATTTATTATTAAATATCATTATTATACTATTAAATATCATTCCTATTTACCATTACTGTGCTGTTCTTTCATTACACAATATATATTTATACCAATATAAATATATATTGTTATATTCAGAGACCTGGTATTAGGCACTCTTGCTCTCTAGTTTATTATCCTTCTCCCACTCCCTTTGCCCCTGCTACCCCATAATTCACATCTGCCTTCACTCACCTTCAGTGTGAGATCCGGTAGTGATCCTGGACTTCTATTGGGCAAATTGCCAATTTGCCAATTGGCATGTCCACTGGTGCTGGTAACAGGAATAACAGTAGCTTATGATTTTATTCAGTGTGTTCGAGGTTCAGGACCCTGATAAAGCCAACAGTGGCCATTTAATGTCCTGGAAGGCATTCAACTCTTTTGTGCTGTCCGCACACCAATGACGAGGGTTTCTTGCCAGTTCTCTGACCAACGACAAGATCCTGGTTGGCCTGACAGAATCCCAGCCACCGACTTAACAGAAGGAAATTGAGGAGAAAAAATCCTAAGGAATTTTAAGGTATCTGGGCTGGATTTAATGCAGTGCAGTGCAGTGGGAAACACAGGAACAATGGAGCAGGAGTAGGCCATTTGAGCTCCTCCATTCAAACAGATCTCTTCATATTTTTCCACTATCCCCATATCCCATGATGTCATTAGTATCCAGAATTTACAGATTTGTGTCTTGAATATGCTCAATGACTGAGCTTCCATAATGCTTTAGGGTAGACACTTCCAAAGGTTCACCACCCTCCGAATGAAAAAAAAATTCTTCATCTTAGCCTTAAATAGTCCATCTCTTATTCTGTTTCCAGTTTCTAGACTCACCAGCCAGGGGAACAATTCTATCAGCATGATGGCAGTAGTTGTGGGCAAAGCCCTGCTACCCAGCTTCCTGAACTTGAATAAAGTTGTCGAATTGCCACTCCACTCTTATTTTCCCATTTGGAAGTCCCCATCTCGCTTTCACTCCCCTTTGATTTGGAATTCCCCAGTGACGCTGGGCCACCGGTGGGTACATTGCTGAGAGCTGGCATCACTCACGCTGATAATGGCAGCATGATGAGTTGCCAGCCTGCAATTTGTTGACAGCTCTTGGCAGGATTCCCATTGCCAGGGATCTTAATTATGTAAGAGGCCCAGTGGTGGTGATTTCATTGCCTGAAAGACACATAATTCTGTCATCTCTCTTGTAGAGTTTCTCCACTATGACCAGTGGGTGAGACCCCTGATAGCCTAATAGACTGTGTATGCAGAAAATACTGAATTATCCCAGATGGCTTTTGTGCTCCAAATGCTTATCTCACTGAATCCCTATCGTGCAGAAGGGGGCCATTCGCACCATCGAGTTTGCATCGACTCTCTGACAGGGCATCACAATCAGGCCCACTCCTTGTCCCATCCCCGTGGGCTCACACATTTACCATGGCCAACCCACCTAATATGCACATCTTTGGACTGCAGGAGGAAACCAGAACACCCAGAGAAAAGCCACACAGACACAAGGAGGACGTTCAAAATCCACGTGGTCTTCCGAGGCTGGAATTGAACTCAGGACCCTGGCGCTGTGAAGCAGCAGTGCCAACTACTGTGCCAGCATGTCGCTCATCTCTGGTCCCAATGCTCATTTTGTCAATTTCTTCGCTATTGCTAACCGGTCCCTGATGTTAGTCAGTGAGCAATAACCAGACTTCACTGTCTAAATATTCCTGTCACATGTACAATATACTTAGTTGGTTCATGTAAATGTGACACTTACCTGAAAGTGAATTATTAACCATCTATGATGAAAATTTTAAATGGCAATTTTAAATAGAAAATTTAAAATCGATTCACTAAAAGGCTGTATCACATCAAAAAATCTCTCAACAAATGACTAAACATTGACCATATTTTCAGTTATGGAGAAAGCTGAAGAAAGTGTATTTATTTTGAAATAAAGAATATTGAACGCTGATGAAGAAATGTTATCCATTCCTCCTCACCCCTCCTATTGGATAACCCAGTCAAGTAGACTACAGAAGGTTGTGAATGCAGCCCGATCCATCACACAAATTAGTTTCCCATCCATTGACTCTGTCTACCGTTCCCACTGCCTCAGAAAAGTAACCAGCATAATGAAGGATCCCACATACCCTTCACATTCTCTCTTCCACCTACTTCCATCAGGAAAAGATACAAAAGTCTGAGATGACATACCAACGGACTCAAGGACATCTTCTTCCCTGCTGCTGCCAGACTTTTGAATGGACCTAACTCACATTAAGTTGATCTTTCTCTACACCCTAGTTATGATTGAATCACTACATTCTGCACTGTCTCCATTCCTTCGCTTTGAACTGTATGCTTTGTCTATAAGCGCATAAGAAACAATACTTTTCACTGTATGTTAATAGATGTGACAATAATAAATCAAAGCAAAATCAAAATTTGGGTTTTTACAAAATTGTAAATTTGGTGAAAGCGAGTCAGCAACATTTCTTCCATCAGTCCAGATTTCTGTTTCTATTGAAGAACGTAAGATAAAGTCATGTGTGAGAAAAAACATTCAATCACTGGAAGATTATCCCTCATGTAACCTTGACTCTGTCTTCGTAATACACAATTGTGTGTTGAAAATCTCTATTAATTACATTTCTACTACCCAGCCTGACAGATTCATCATAACATCTATCCTCTTTCAATAAACATGCTCTTCCAGATCTCCACATTAAATTTACTTTTCACAACCATCTATTTATACCCACTTCTTCTATCTTTGTAAATCACTTTGATATAACATTTTGTGTGATATTTTGACCTGTTATAAGCTCTAATTTGTTGGCGTCAATGCTCTGTGGGGCTCTCGCCATTCCCAGCTTTTTCCTCAGGAAAGCAACAGCAGAAACCTCAGAGAAGCGAGACAAATCGATGACTGGGTGAATTCCCAGTGCTTCCGCGTTGCTAAGCTTGTCCTGTGACAATGTTAACACGTTGCCGTTATATTAATGATAGGTTATTGTTTTCCTGCTTCACTTTGATAAGCTCCAAAGAGAAAGCTTCTCCCAATGGCATTCTGTAATCGGTTACTAAGAAATGAGAAATAAGAAATTGCAAACATTTGCCCTTGGGGGGATAAGGCTGGGAAATTAATAATGGGAAATGAGGAAATGGCAGAGGCTTTGAACAAATGTTTTGTGTCTTTCTTTGTGTTAGAATACATTAAAAGCATCCCAACAATAGAAGAAAAATCAGCTGGTGAAAGTATGGGGGTGGTGGGGGAGCAGAGGAACTTAAAACTGTCATTGTGAGAAAAGATACGAGGCACGCTTATGAGACTAAAGGCCAACAATCCCCTAGACCTGATGGCCTACAAGTTAATGTCTCATCGTAACAGTGGTTAATACTGCTGCCTCATAGTACCAGGGACCTGGGCACAATCCTGGCTTAGGTCTCTGTCTGTGCAGATCTGCAAGTTCTTCCCATATCTGCATCAGCCTGACTTTGTAGTGACCTCATGGAGTTTATGGCCAATAGGTTTCTAAGCTTGAAAGATACCCCGTGACCAGAATTGAAGACCTGTACACCAGGTTAAATGGGGGCTAAGTATTTTTAAAATTAGACATGAACCTCATGTATCTCCAATTTGAAGTACACAAACCTTCCCAAATGCATTTAACAATAAATACACACAAAAACCAATACAAGTACACTCATCTGCCCTTTGGGGTCTCATCTACATGTGTCATTTCTCAACAGGTCATAGAGAACATACTCCAAAGATTACCTCAGGTAACGGCGTTAGTGGATGATGTCAGGTCGCAGGAATTTTGGGGTTCTAATATCTAGTGAACCTAGAAGAGGTCTTTTAGTGGTTCACGGAGGTCAGGGTAGACCTGAAAGGAGAAACATTTCTTCCAAGCAGGTGTTAAAGTATCATGACCTACTTGGCCTGGATGGCGAGGGCCTTCATTCAGTGGAAGTCAAGGTGAGTGTCATTAAGGAGGCGCCAACTCTAAGGAACCCTATGGAATTGAACCCTTCCTAGGGTTAATGAATTGTTATGGGGCGTTTACTCCTAAATCAGCTTCTTTGCTGGCCCCCTTACAAGCACTACATGAAATGTGAGACAGCAAAGCTGAAATTTTTCAACAAAGGTAAGCATCAAATTCTGTCCTCTTGCTTATTAGAACATAGAACATAGAACATTACAGCACAGAACAGGCCCTTCGGCCTTCGATGTTGCGCCGACCAATATAAAAAGCAATGCCCCTCCAAACTAAACCATTCCCTTCTCTTCCATATAACTATCAACTAACCTCTTAAACGCCACCAAACTTGGCGCATCTACAACTGCTGCAGGCAGGGCATTCCACTCCCGAACCACCCTTGGGTAAAGAACCTACCTCTGATATCCGTCCTATAACTATCACCCCTTAATTTAAAGCTGTGTCCCCTCGTGCTAGCTTTCTCCATCCTAGGAAAAGGGCTATCACTGTCCACCCTATCTAAACCTCTAATTATCTTATATGTTTCGATTAGGTCCCCTCTTAGCCGCCTCCTTTCTAACAAAAACAACCTCAAATCCCTCAGCCTCTCTTCATAAGACCTGCCCTCCATACAGGCAACATCCTGGTAAACCTCCTCTGTACCCTCTCCAATGCCTCCACATCTTTCTTATAATGCGGGGACCAGAACTGCACACAATACTCCAGTGCGGCCGCACTAGAGTTTTGTACAGTTGCAACATGACGTTGCGGCTCCAAAATTCAATCCCCCTACCAATAAAAGCTAAGACTCCATATGCCTTCTTAACAACCTTCTCGACTTGACTGCCTACTTTCAGGGATCAATGCACATACACACCAAGATCCCTCTGTTCATCAACACTATTAAGAATCCTACCATTAGCCTATACTCTACACATTTATTATTCCTGCCAAAGTGCATTACCTCACACTTTTCCACATTAAACTCCATTTGCCACCTCTCGGCCCAGCTCTGCAACTTGTCCAAGTCACTCTGTAAAGTATAACACCCCTCTTTCACTATCTACCACTCCACCGACTTTAGTGTCATCTGCAAATTTACTGATCCATCCCTCAATACCCTCATCCAGATCATTTATAAAAATTACAAACAGCAGGGGCACCAAAACAGACCCCTGAGGCACACCACTCGTCACCGAACTCCACGATGAATATCTCCCATCAACCACCACACTCTGTCTTCTATCTGCCAGCCAATTCCTAATCCAATTAGCTAAATCACCCTCTATTCCACACATCTGCATTTTCTGTAGAAGTCTTCCAGGGGCCACCTTATCAAACGCCTTACTAAAGTCCATATATACCACATCAACCGCCTTACCCCCATCCACCTCCTTAGTCACTTTTCAAAAAACTCAATGAGGTTAGTAAGGCACGACCTACCCTTCACAAAACCATGCTGACTATCCCCAATCAATTCATTCCTCTCCAAATAACTGTAAATGCTATCCCTAATTATTCTCTTCAATACTTTGCCCACAACAGAAGTAAGACTCACTGGCCTATAATTCCCTGGAAGGTCTCTCTTCCCCTTCTTGAACAATGGGACCACATTCGCTATACTCCAGTCCTCCGGAACCACACCCGTAACCAACGACGACCTGAAGATCAGAGCCAGAGGCTCTGCAATCTCCTCTCTTGCCTCCCAGAGAATCCTAGGGTAAATCCTGTCCGGCCCAGGTGACTTATCCAACTTCAAACCCTCGAGAATATCTAGCACATCCTCCCTATCTACTTCGATACCTTCCAGTTTGCTACCCTGTACCTCAGTGTTCTCCATAACTACATTTACATCACCCTGCGTAAATACCGAAGAGAAATATTTATTCAGTGCCTCTCCAATCTCTTCAGGCTCCACGCACAACTTCCCACTGCTGTCTATGACTGGCCCTAATCTTGTCCTAACCAATCTTCTATTCTTAACATATCTAAAGAAAGCTTTAGGATTCTCCTTAATCCTATCAGCCAAAGTATTCTCGTGTCCCCTCTTAGCTCTCCTCAACTCACTCTTTAGCTCCCTCCTGGCTAATCTATAGCTATCCATTGCACTAACCGAGCCTTCAATCCTCATCCTGACATAAGCCTCCTTTTTCCTTTTAACCAGCAAATCAACTTGTTTCGTACACCAAGGTTCTCTTACTCGACCATTTCCTCCTTGCCTGACAGGGACATACTTATCAAGGACTCGCAGCAGCTGCTCCTTGAATAAGCTCCACATTCCAGATGTTCCCAGTCCCTGTAGTTTCCTAGTCCAATCTGTGCACCCTAATTCTCTCCTGATGGCCTCATAATTACCCTTCCCCCAGCTCTAACTACTGCCCCCAGCTTCATGCCTATCCCTGTCCATCACTAAGGTGAACGTAACCGAATTGTGGTCACTATCACCAAAATGTTCACTAACTTCAAGCCTAACACCTGGTCTGGCTCATTGCCCAGCACCAAATCCAATGTAGCCTCACCTCTAGTTGGCCTATCTACATACTGAGTCAAAAAACCTTCCTGCACACTTTGTACGAAAACTGATCCCTCTAACGAGCTAGAGCTATAGCTATTCCAATCAATATTAGTAAAGTTAAAGTCTCCCATAACAATTACCCTATTACTTTCACTCCTGACCAGAATTGACTTGGCAATCCTTTCCTCAACCTCTCTAGAACTTTTAGGAGGTCTATAAAAGACTCCCCACAGGGTGACCTCTCCTTTCCTGTTTCTAATCTCAGCCCATACTACCTCAACAGACAAGTCCTCATCAAACTTCTTTTCTGTCACTGTGATACAGTCTTTGACTAATAATGACTAATATAATATTGACTTATATTGACTCCAAGAAGGATCTTATCTTGATATGAGCTACCTTTCCTTTAAGGCGTTGGGATGGTACTGGCACAACGCTGAATATATGGAACAGAGAAGCCTATTGTGTACACATCTAGGACCCTCTTGGATGTTGAGCTGAGAAAAAAGGATTAGTAGTTGACTTTGGCATTAAAAAGTTCCATCAATACATTTAAGACAGATGTTTTTTCATAGTGACTGATCAGAAACCACTGCTGTGACGTTTTAAAGAGGTGAAGGCAATACTTCCCCCCATTGCCTCCAACTGGATACAGCACTGAGCCTTGTTACTGGCAACGATGAATACCTCTAGAGCACTGCTCCGAGATCTGGTTAGATGATACTGATGCACTGAGTCGACTGCCATTGCCTGGAAGTTTGGCTTCACCACCAACAAGGTTTAACTCTTTTTTTTTAAGTTTTGTGTTCATTTATTAGTGGGCTTATATTTACACTGTGAAAATCCCCTTGTTGCCATCCTCCAATGCCTGTTCAGGTACACTGAGGAAGAATTGTGCATGGCCAATGCACCTAACCAACATGTCTTTCGGACTATGGGTCAAAACTGAAGCACCTGGAGGAAACCCAAGCAGACATGGGGAGAACATGCTGACTCTGCATAGATAGTGATCCAAGCCGAGAATCAAACCCGGATCCCTGACGTTGTGAGGCAGCAGGTCGTGATGCCCGTCAATTTTATGGACAACTTGCTGGTACCTGCAAGGTAAATCAAAGACTGGATACAAAAGGACCCAGTTCTGTCTAAATTAAAACTTATATATTACATAGGGGTTCAAAGGACAACTCTCAGATGAAATGAAACATGACTGGATGAAGGAAGATGTGCTCAGTGTTGGGTATGGCATCATCCTCTGAGGTTCCTGAGTAGTTGTCACTTGACCAGGGCAATATTTATGGAATTACACCATAGCCACCCTCGGATTTCAAAAATGAAAATGCTAACCAGGAGTTATGTGTGGTGGTCCGGCCTTGATGAAGACATTAGAAACTTGGTCAGAAAGCATGAGCCATGCCAAGAGATTCAAACACCCCCTCTCTCAGCCAACGTTCATCCATGGGAATGGCTAAGTGAGCCCTGGATATGAGTGCATATAGTGTTCACTGGGCCTTTTATGTTCCTGATTATGGTCGACACATGTTCCAAATAGTTGGAGATACATCGCGTGAGCATCACTATGCTGCAATTGAGAAAATGAGATGAAGTTTCTACACGCACTGGATACTCATCTCTGTCCTCATCTCTGACCATGGCCCTGCTTTTACTAGTACTGGGATTCAGATTTTCCTGCTTCTCAATGGGGTAAATGCCTCTGATCCACTTCATACTCCATAATTTGATCCTGCTTCCCCTCAGCCCCAGACCAATTGCCAAGCAGCAGAGGAGACAACCCCTGTGGAAGGACTATGTGGGAAGATACAGACTTGAGGTAAGGGATGTTCTGATGGCCATAAGGGAATCATCAGTAGCTTCCTTTGTGGGTTTTGTTGAATTTAGCTTCTCTTTTAGGCAAGTGGAAGTTTGCCCTATTGGAAAGGAGCAGTGGGGGGTTTAAACCAGCTGCCTCCATTCAGATCGGCAATCAATAGACTGGAGACAGACAGAGCTGCATTCTGTAACCACTAAACAGCATTCAGCTATCACTGCAAATAAAAGGATGATTGGTGATGGAGGACTGACCTCGATAAGATTATTGAAGTAAGTCTTTGGGGAGTGGGAGAGGTGTGTTAGCAAAGGGTTGGTGCCTAATGTTTGAGAGGTTATGGAAATGGGGAACATTGGTGCACCCAGGAGCAATCTTCCTTCCACCAACACCAGGATTTGCTTGTCACTGCCTCTCCCACCACTGGTTCAATCCCAGTGGAAGAGTGAGTTGCTGATCTTTGATTGGCTGGTGGTTCTGTAAGGTTGGACTTATTTCCCTGAAGAACAGAAATCCTGCCTCCAGCCTATTAATGACAAATTGGACAGGAAATGTTTGGCGGTAGCTGTTCTACTGGGTTGACTGCACCCCCCACCTGAAATTTTAGATGGGGGTGATGAGGATAGGGCTGGGCTGTGCCCTGGATAATTGAGCCCTTAGATTCCGAAAAGATTCCAATGGATTATGATGCTGTTTCTTCAGTGTTTTCTGGATCGAACTCCTGGAATTCCCTTTCTAATGGCACTGTGGGTGTTCCTGCAGCAAGTTCAGGAAGGCAGCTCATCACCACATTCTCAATGGGATTTAGAGATGGGCAACAAATATTGGCCTTGCCAACAATGCTCACATCCTGTGAAATAATGAAAGAAAGAATTTGTAAACCCAGTTGAGAAAAGAGGACAGAAAGCAGGAAACTTCCAGTCAGTTAAAGTTTATTTATTAAAGTCTATTTATTAGTCACAAGTGAGGCTTACACTAATATTGCAATGAAGTCACTGTGAAATTTCCCCTAGTCACCAAACTCTGGCATCTGTTCAGTTCAGATCAGAGAGTTGACCACCCTCTGATCAAAAACACTTCTCCTCAAATCCTCCTTAAATCTTCCACTCCTCACCTTTAACTTGAGTCCCTTCGTGACTGACCTTTCAGCTAAAGGGAATAGCTGCTCTCTCTCCACTCTGTCCATGCTCCATGATTTGCTGGCCTCTTGCCACCCTTCCTATGTACGTAAGTGATCTCCTTGATTTTTTAAATTAATTCGTGGGACAAGGTTGTCACTGCTGGCCAGCATTTATTGCCCATTCCTACTTGCCCAAGGCAGCTAAGAGCCAACCATATTGCTGCAGCTCTCAAGTCACACGTAGGCCAGACGTGGTAAGGATGGCAGACTTCCTTCCCTGAAAGGAAATTAAGGAACCAAATGGGTTTTTCCTGACAATCTACAATAGTCTCATGGTTATCTGGATTATTAATTCCAGATGATTTTTATGGAATTCAAATTCCACTATCTGCAGTGGAGGGATTCAAACCCTGGTCCCCAGAACATTAGCCAAGTTTCTGGACTAACAGTCTAGTGATAGTACCACAAGGCCATTGCCTCCTTATACCTAAAACTAAGAAAACATACTTTGTCTTTTCTTATTCACAGAGTGTATATGGTTAACCACTTACAAAATTGATAGGTACATCCATACTGTTAGGATCAAACAAGGAATGGGGATAAAAGGAATCAATTTCACACCTTCTCATCTAATTGTAATACCATCAAAGCACACCAAACATTTGGTGTGCTGGTGGATATAGTTCTCTGACTAAGCATGTCTGAATAAAGTGAAACCAATACAATGTGAAATATTTACAAGTCAAATTTAACTTTGAAAAACATCTGTGCTACTTGGTGCCCTCAAGAGTCATATTAATGGTAATGTAGTTGAACAGGAAACTTGTGTCCGGGATGCAGAGCCTTCCTGTTCATAGAACACAGAAACATAGAAAACTACAGCATAAACAGGCCCTTCGGTCCAAAGATCATATCCCTACCTACGAGGCCTACCTATAACCTTCAATCCCATTATCCCATGTACTCATCCAGAAATCTCTTCAAAGACCCCAAAGAGTTCGCCTCCACCACCACTGATGGCAGCCGATTCCACTCACCCACCACTCTCTGAGTAAAAAACTTATCCTGACATCTCCTCTGTACCTACTCCCCAGCACCTTAAATCTGTATCCTTTTGTAGTGACCATTTCAGCCCTGAGAAATAGCCTCTGAGAATCCATCCAATTTATACCTCTCAACATCATATAAACCTCTATTAGATCACCTCTCATCTTTTGTTTCTCCAGAGAGAAAAGACCGAGCTCCCTCAACCTATCCTCATAAGGCATGCCACCCAATCCAGGCAACATCCTTGTAAATCTCCTTTGCACCCTTTCAACAGCTTCCTCATCTGTCTTGTAATGATGCAACAAGAACTGTGCACAGTATTCCAAGTGAGGTCTGTCAAGGGTCTTATAGAGATGCAGCATTATCTCCCGACTCCTAAACTCAATCCCTCGATTGATGAAGGTCAGTACACCAAAAGCCTTCTTGACCACATCCTCCACCTGCGAGGCCGATTTAAGAATTCTATGGACCAGACCCCAAGATCCTTCTGACCCTCTACACTGCTAAGAGTCTGACCCTTGATATTATACTCCTTCATCCGATTGGACCTGCCAAAATGGGCCACTACACATTTCTCCGGGTTGAAATCCATCTGCCACTTCTCCACCCAGTCTTGCATTCTTTCTATGTCACGCTGCAACTTCTAACATCCCTCCAGACTATCCACAACACCACTAACCTTCGTGTCATCGGCAAACTTACTAACCCATCCCTCCTTGTCCTCATTCAAGTCATTCATGAAAATGACTAACAGCAAGGATCCTAGAACAAATCCCTGGGGCACTCCACTGGTGACTGATCTCCATGCAGAAAAGACCCTTGACAGACCCCACTTGGAATACTATGCGCAGTTCTTGTTGACCCATTACAAGATGTGGAAGCTGTTGAAAGGGTGCAGAGGAAACTTACAAGGATGTTGCCTGGATTGGGTGGTATCATAGAACATAGAACATAGAACATTACAGCACAGAACAGGCCCTTCGGCCTTCGATGTTGCGCCGACCAATATAAAAAGCAATGCCCCTCCATACTAAACCATTCCCTTCTCTTCCATATACTTATCAACTAATCATCTGCAACCACACTCTGCCGTTTGCAGGCAAGCCAGTTCTGGATCCATAAGGCAACAGCCTCTTGCATCCCATGCCCCCTTATTTTTTCAAGAGGTCTTGCATGGGGGATCTTATCGAGCACCTTGCTAAAGTCCATATAAACCACATTCACTCTCTTCCTTCGTCAATGTCATGTTTTCAAAGAACTTAACCAAGCTCGTAAGGCACAACCTGCCCCTGACACAGCCGTGTTGACTACTTTTGACTATGCTAAACTTCTCTAAATGTTCATGAATCCTGTCCCTCAGGATCCTCTCCATCAACTTACCAACTACTGAGGTTAGACTCACCGGTCAGTAATTTCCTGGGCTATACCTGTTCCCTTTCTTGAATGTAGGAACCACATCCGCAATCTTCCAGTCCTCCAGGATCTCTCCACCTCCACTGATAATACAAAGATCATCTCCAGAGCTCTGCAATCTCTTCTCTCGCCTCCCACAGTAACCTGGAATACATCTCATCCCGTCCTGGTGACTTATCTATCTTGATACTATTCATCTGGGAGGCTCTGTAACAGGGCAGCATTGCCAGCCGATGGCAGGTTTCACCAATGAAAAGATTTCCCCGCTGCAAAATCAAAGACATTTTGCAATCATGTCATTGTATGGGAAATGGCAAAAAAGAGAAAGTGGAGGCAGTGCACAGCTGGAGATGACAAAATTCCAGCCTAGGTATCCTGTTGCCCAATTTGCTTCAAATGCAAAAAGTGCTGTGAGGAGAATACAGAAAGTTTCCTGAAGGATATATGGTTAGCACTGCTGCCTCACAGTGTCAGGGATTTGGATTCGATTCCTGGCTTGAGAGTCTGCACATTCTCCCTGTGTATGTGTGGGTTTCCTCCGGGTGCTCTGGTTTCTTCCCACAGTCTTAAAAATGTGCTGGCTATGTACGTTTACCAAAACAGGTGCTGGAATGTGACAACTTGGGGAATTTCACAGTAACTTCATTGCAGTGTTAATATAGGCCTTACTTGTGACTAATAAATAAACGTTTAACTTTGGATAGCCAACAAAGTGGGTGAAAATGTAACAGATGTAATATAATGTGGACAAATGTAAATTATTTATTTTGGAAGAATAGGAAAAAATATATAATTTAAGAAAAGAGAGACTATAGAAAACTGTTGTACAGAAAAATTTGGCTGTCCTCATGTACCAATAACAATGCCATTAGGGAAGAAAACCTGCCAACATAACCCAGTCTGGTCTGTATGTTTCTCCAGAGCTACCTCAATGTGATTGATTCTCAATTTCTCTCTGGCAAGTAGGGATGGGCAATAAATGCTGGCCAACCAGCGATGCCCATGTCCCACAAACAAATAAAATAAAATTTAACATGTAGCAACAGCAAGTAATTAGATAGGCAGATGGAATGATGGCCTTGATTGTAATGTGCATGGAATATTAAAGTATGCAAGTCTTGTCACAACTGTATAGGGAATTGGCTCGATCACACCTCGAGTATTGCATTTTTAAGAAGGGATAAGGTTACACTGGAGGACGTTTAGAGAATATGCATTAGGTTGGATGAAAGTGTTGCATTTTAAGGAAAGGGTGAGCATTATGGGTTTATCTTCATTGGAATTTAGAAGAATGAGAAGTGATCTCATTGAAGATTCTGAGGGGCTTGACAGATAGGTGCTGAAACAATTTGCTTTTAGTGGGAGAATTTCAAACCAGAAGTAGAGTTTCAGAATAAAGGTTTACCCATTTAAGACAGAAGTGAAGAAGAATTTCTTCTTTCGCAGGGTTGTTCATCTTTGGAAGTCTCTTCCAGAGGGAGCTGTGAAGGCTGACTCATTGAACATATTCATGTTGAATATATTCAAGGTTGAGTTAGATTGAAGCTCAAACTATCAGGAAATCAAGGGCTATGGATAACAGTTAGGAAAGTAGAGTTTAACCAAGATCAAATCTCATTGAATGGCAGAGCAGGCTTGAAGGACTGCATGGCCTACTTCTGCTCTAAATTCAAATGTTATTATGCAAATATGCAGGAGAAGCCGGAATGGCTTTAACTCCTTTCCCATGGGCTCTTAGTGCATCTGATTTACATCTGTTCAGTGGAGGGAAACGGTGTCACTGATCCAAAGGCCTAGGCAAATGCTCTGGAGATAAGAGTGCATAACACAATGCAAATTCCTGATGACATACAGGACATACATTCAGCAACCCAAAGTCCTTCAGCATTACCTGTGATAAAACAATAGTTAAGCTCAGCATTTGCTTTGCTGAGGCTGCCTAAGACAAGAGAAATTGCCAAGAAGAAAAAGCAAAATCAGGTTCTGCAACGTGAGACCAAGGCTAAACACTGTTTTTTCAGGAAGATCAAGAAATATTGGAAAGGAACTATTCCACCAGTGAGAAGTGGATACCTGTCATAGTTTTAGCACAGATAGGATCGGTCTGCACTGCTAAAACTCAGACAGTGTAGCATGGGTAGACATGCTGATCAACTTTTTGCAGCTACAACTCATTTGCCAGAGATAGAATCAACAAACAGTCCAAATCAGCCCAACAACACACAACAAACTATATCAAGGGAAGACCTAGACATTCTTGGAAACCTGATAACACCAGAAGTTCAATGGCAAGAATGAATTTAGTAGTTTAGACTTGTTCTGATTGTTTCAGCTGTATTATAAAAGGGCAGGAAAGTGTTATTACACTATGATGGGGAGGATCATATTTTGGGGTAAAGAAGTGTGATAAATGATTATGATGTGAGAGATCCTAGGGATTATTTCAGAATTAAAGCGATTTAACAGATCTACATCATTAGAATAATCTTTTGTAACAGCAGTAGTAAGTATATTAAAGGACTTGATAAAATCCTCTTGTTTGCTCCATTACGAAAATAAAGAGATGAACAATGAACAGAAATATGGGTGAATTTTGAGCCTGTGTCCTCTTTGAGCGTAGACAGTGATGTGGAAGCAAAATCCCACAGGAGCTGGGAAAGCCGTGCCAGGGTGTAGTACTGGGGCGTTCCTCCAGGTAGCCTCATTGAGGGAGTTCCCCTTATGAGTCGTGGAGGTGGAGGACGGAAGGGTTAATGCCTGTGAAGGGGCTGGGGGATGAAAAGAGCTGAGAAAGGAGGAGTAGCAATGCCTGAGAAGCAGGAAGGGGGGAAATGACAGAACAATTGCAGTGGCAGTGGAGGGGAGGGGAGTAGGGGGCATTCAATGGCAGTGAGGGGAATGAGTGCTTGCAATACTACAGTGGTGATGAGGGAATGGGCAGTGAAAGAGGCAATGAGACAGCTGCACTGGGGGCAGGGTAGGGAGGATGAGAGCCCCTGATACTTCAGTATGTGGGGAAGGGGGGGTGGGGATGGGGGGGGGTCGTCCTGATGCTTTTAGGGAAGGAGTAGGGGGAGGTCCTCCATTGCCCATGGGCACTGGATGGAGGTTAATTCCAGCCCTGATTGGGGTGCCCATTAAAGATGATCCCCCATCTCTATGGGTTTTATCAGGCCCCATCCCACCAGATCAATGGTACAAACACACACCCTGGGTTCCTGTGGAGAAATTTCAGTCTGAAAACTCGGCTGTGCATTTGGAGAGATAGGCATCAGCTTTTAGTCAGAGCCTGACACTGAAAAGATTTGGTAAAATTCTGCCCAGTAAAGGAAGAAATGGGGTCACTGTTACAATGTAGGGGAAAAAATCAGCAAAGATTTCTTACAAAGCAAGGTGACACATGCAGCAAATAAGGCAAATTACCTGACAATTTTTATTTTTGTCACGTTCACTTCTCAGGGGTGGCACGGTGGCACACTGGTTAGCACAGCTGCCTCACAGCGCCAGGGACCCCGATTCAATTCCCAGCTTGGGTCACTGTTTATGTGGAGTTTGCACATTCTTCCCGTGTCTGCGTGGATTCCCTCTGGTGCTCTGGTTTCCTCCCACAGTCTGAAAGACGTGCTGGTTAGGTGCATTGGCTATGCTAAATTCTCCCAAGGTGTACCCAAATAGGTGCCGGAGTGTGGTGACTAGGAGATTTTCACAGTAACTTCATTGCCGTGTGACTATAAGCCTACCTGTGACTATCATAAATAAACCTTAAAAAATTTAAACTTCTAACTGAGTGGCAAATATTGTCTTGGGGTCTTTGTTGCACAATACCGATAGGCAAGATTTTGGAGACTTTCCTGCTGGTGCGATTTCCTGGTCCTGCTGAAGCTAATCCCGACTCCCTAATGGCAGGTTAACCTGGTGGAGGGACGAGGGAAGCACATAAAATGCAGTTGACATTGGCAGGAGTGAAAGAGCCAATCCATAGGATATTTTTTATGCACTTGACAGCCAGAGTTGACTTCGTTTGGCTGTTTTGCTCTAAAAGAAAAATTTTCGAAGTGCCACACAGAATTTGTTTGATAAGTGTTCTCAGCTTCGGTCATTTGGTAGGACAGAGCATGCTGAACAAATAGACTTGTTTTTACAGCTTTTGATGTTGCATATTTTAGGATAGCTGGCAAGAAATTTTCTTCAATACTGTTGGAAATTTCTTGCAAGTTCATAGAATTATACAATGCAGAAGAGGCTCTTTGATCCATTGAGGTTGCACTGATATGCAGGAAACATCTGAATTCTCACATTAAAGCTTATTTATTGATTAATTAGCCTCACAAGTAGGCTTACATTAACACTGCAATGAAATTTCTGTGAAAATCCCTGAGACGCCATACTCCGGTGTCTGTTCCGGTACACTGAGGGAGAATTTAATATGGCCAATTCACCCAACTGGCATGGGGCAGGAAACCGGGGCACCTAGAAGAAATTCGTGCAGACGTGGAGAGAGAATGTGCAAACTCCGCACAGACAATGACCAAGCCCGGAATTGAACCTGATCCCTGTCTCTGTGAGGCAGCAATGTCAACCACTGTGCCACCATGCTGCCAAATCTTCTTTATATAGCACTTGACCCATAGCCTTGAATGTTATAAGTGCAAGACAAAAAGTTTTGCTAGTATGTTTCTTTCTTCAGCTATACTTAAGCTTCACTATGATAAATGTACATTAGGTTGATTGGCCATGCTAAATTGCCTCTTAGTATCAGGGGCACTAGCTAGGGTTATGAGGATAGGGTTTGGATGGGATTGTGGTTGGTGCAGGCTCGATGGGCTGAATGGCCTTCTTCTGCACTGTAGCATTCTATGGTTCTAACTCGTTGGAAGTTGAACCTAGATTATTTGCCCAAGTCATAATCCAGGTAAGCCCCCGAGTAAGGGGAAAATGCTGTCACTGAAATTTCATGCAAATTACGCATGACAAGTCAGATGCTTTATACCCATCTTTCATAATGAGGAACTATGTGAAAGTTTACAGATGCACATCAAGAAATGGAATCCCAAATTATCCGCACTTCCTCCTGCCTGGGGCCATGATTGCTGAGGTTACTGCACATCATCCCGAGAGTCTCACTGGCGGCAGTTCACGTCGTCAAGATCACAGCATTCAATACGTTCCAATCAGAACAATGGCACATGGAGCTAACATATGCCATGATACATTCCCTGCCAACAAGAGGTGCAAAGAAATAAAGCAGCATCAATTTTTGATCAATAGATGCTAAGATTGTCAAAAGCTGATTACCCCCACATATGCAGTGCCAATGTAAATTATTCAGGTTGTGTGTGGTGAATAGGATCACTTTCTAGGATGTCGATGCGTGGATGGAACTACAGAATGAAATGCAGCCTGAATCCCTAAAGGTTAGTGTACAAGATAGCATGGAATGAATAGCGTTCAGCCAGAAGGTAATACTTGATGCGTCAAGTCATAAAAATATATCCTAATTATCAGAACAAATGTGAGATATATGAATGGTGTATACTGTTTCGCATACTCCAAATAATTAACGGTCGAGGTAGTCATGCAAAACAGTCTTGCCAAACCAATTTCATATGCGCACTTTCCCTAATCGTTTGGATTCAGAGAAAAATCACAGCAAATGGGCCCACAACAAATGCTGTTAACGTGCTTGATGGAAGTAGTGTTTAAAAAAAAGCTGCTGCCATGGGAACGTAAACGACACTAATTCTTACCAAACTCTAATGCAGCTGCACATCAGAGCATCAGTGCGTCTCTGGCAGCCTTTCTGTACCAGTGTAAGCAGTAAACTGAGCTCACAGGCCCAGCAGATAATATGGATGTTAATAAACAAATTGAGGATTAAGAAGGAAGAGCAAGGTACCTGCAGATCTTTAATTCAGAGTTAACTCATTGAAGGTCAGAGGAGCTGTTTAAAATATTTATTTAATTTTCCATTCAAAGATGCATTGGCCTGCGTCCTGTGCCCCAATCATTCCATGTTTCACCAATTGTCAATATAAAGAAATCACTCTGAAGTTCTCTTCTCGTGTTCTTAGGGATTTTTTATTTTTATTCATTCATGGGACATGGGCATCACTGGCTCATCAGCATTTATTGCCCATCCTTAGCTGCCCGAGGGCATTTGATCATCCACATTGCTGTGGCTCTGGAGTCACATGTAAACCAGATTAGGTAAGGACAGCAGCTTTTCTTCTTCAAAGGACATTACAGGTAGGATTTTACGGACTCACTTGAATAAGACCAGAATTTCTCGCGCGAGATCAATGGACATTTCTGTCGTCTGCAGCATGCCTGCTCTGATTCCGTGGCAGATGGGGCGGGAGAATTCTGGCATAAGTGGTGATCCCACAATATTGAGTCATTGTGAAAGCTTCCCTTCAGATAATCAAGCAACATACAGATACTTATGGATACAGAACAAGGTCGTTCACCCAGTCTCCACATACTGCCTCATTATATCTGGAATGGCCTGTCTCACTAGCAGGACAGACTTGTCAGAGGTAAAGTAAGTAATTAAACTCATTTTAGCTCCAGATGACCATAGATTACTTTCCCAGTTGCGTGGGAGAGCTAACTGGTGGTGATCTAACCTGAGGATCACCGCACCTCAGGCAAAGGGCAAGGTTTAAAAGCTGGGCCTTCAAGAATCACACCTCATCTGGTAAGGGAATTGAACCCGTGCTGTCGGCATCACTCTGCATTGCTAACCAGCTGTCCTGCCAACTGAGCTAAACCAAAGCTCCGAAATGGTGGCACAGTGGTTGACAATTGAAAAGGGGTGATTCTGCGAGTGCTCAACATTGCCTATGGGCCTAATGAGGTTAAACATGGACAAGAGAATCTCTTGATAATTACCATCAACCTACTCCTCAGCCTCAGCTCATGAATCACAGATTCCCCATGATGGATGTCACTAGAAGAAGACAGTGAGTACAGAATAACACACAATGTACTTTGGGGACTTTGCTGTTCAGATTGACTTGTTCAAGAGTGACTTGTTCACACCATACTGGCTGAGTTAGTCAAGAACATAACTGCTGAACTGGGCCTACAGCATCTAATGAAAGAAACAGTATGAGGGAAGAAACTACGTTACCTCATCCCCAACAACCTACCTGTGATAGATACAAGTCCAGCACAGATGGACTTAAACGATCTCATTACCAACGAATCAAATCTAAGCTCTGCAGTTCTATCACTTCTAGTTGTGAATGATGGTGGACAATTAAATAACTAAGAGGAGGAGGGGGCTCCATGAACATCCCTTTCCTCAAAGATAGTGGAGCATTTGCAACTAACTCCAGCTGGAGTTACCGAGTACTCAGTCTGCTCCTGAGGACCTGACCACGCACAGATGTCAGTCTTCAGAGGAGCACTCCACAGGAACACAGTGGATAACATACAAGGACTGAAGTGTCTAGGCCTTTCCAGACCTGCAAGCACCTCTCCCAACACCAGGAGTGGTTTATTCCAGCAGGGATTACTAAATGTCTCCACTTGAGGGGAGCTGGCCATTTCAGAGACTTGGGTAGAGCAGGGACAGGAATGGATTTTGCAGGTTCCGGGGTACAAATGCTTTATTCGGAGTAGAGAAGGAGGTAGAAGGGGGGAGGAGTGGCATTATTGGTCAAAGACTGTATCACGGTGATAGAAAAGAAGTTTGATGAGGACTTGTCTGTTGAGGTAGTATGGGCTGAGATTAGAAACAGGAGAGGAGAGGTCACCCTGTTGGGGGTCTTTTACAGACCTCCTAATAGTTCTAGAGAGGTTGAGGAAAGGATTGCGAAGTCAATTATGATTAGGAGTGAAAGTAGTAGGGTAATTGTGATGGGGGACTTTAACTTTGCTAATATTGATTGGAATAGCTATAGCTCTAGCTCGTTAGAGGGGTCAGTTTTCGTACAGAGTGTGCAGGAAGGTTTTTTGACTCAGTATGTAGATAGGCCAACTAGAGGTGAGGCTACATTGGATTTGGTGATGGGCAATGAGCCAGACCAGGTGTTAGGCTTGGAAGTTAGTGAACATTTTGGTGATAGGGACCACAATTCGGTTACGTTCACCTTAGTGATGGATAGGGATAGGCATGAAGCTGGGGGCAGTAGTTATAGCTGGGGGAAGGGTAATTATGAGGCCAGCAGGAGAGAATTAGGGTGCATAGATTGGACTAGGAAGCTACAGGGACTGGGAACATCTGGAATGTGGTGCTTATTCAAGGAGCAGCTGCTGCGAGTCCTTGATAAGTATGTCCCTGTCAGGCAGGGAGGGAATGGTCGAGTAAGAGAGCCTTGGTGTACGAAAAAAGTTGATTTGCTGGTTAAGAAGAAAAAGGAGGCTTATGTCAGGATGAGGCTTGAAGGCTCAGTTAGTGCAAAGGATAGCTATAGATTAGCCAGGAAGGAGCTAAAAAGTGAATTGAGGAGAGCTAAGAGGGGACACGAGAAGATGTTGGCTGATAGGATTAAGGAGAATCCTAAAGCTTTCTTTCGATATGTTAAGAATAGAAGATTGGTTAGGGCAAGATTAGGGCCAGTCATAGAAAGCAGTGGGAAGTTGTGCGTGGAGCCTGAAGAGATTGGCGAGGCACTGAATAAATATTTCTCTTCGGTTTTCACGCAGAGTGCTGGAAATGTAGCTGTGGAGTGCACTGAGGTACAGGGTTGCAAATTGGGGAGTATTGTAGTAGATAGGGAGGATGTGTTAGAAATTCTCGAGGGTTTGAAGTTGGATAAGTCCCCTGGGCCGACGGGATTTACCCTAGGATTCTCTGGGAGGCAAGAGAGGAGATTGCAGAGCCTCTGGCTCTGATCTTCAGGTCCTCGTTGGTTATGGGTGTGGTTCCGGAGGACTGGAGGATAGCGAATGTGGTCCCGTTGTTAAAGAAGGGGAAGAGAGACCTTCCAGGGAATTATAGGCCAGTGAGTCTTACTTCTGTTGTGGGCAAAGTATTGGAGAGAATTATTAGGGATAGGAATTATAGTTATTTAGAGAGAAATGAATTGATTGGGGATAGTCAGCATGGTTTTGTGAAGGGTAGGTCATGCCTTACTAACCTCATTGAGTTTTTTGAGAAAGTGACCAGAGAGGTGGATGGGGTTAAGGCGGTTGATGTAGTATATATGGACTTTAGTAAGGCGTTTGATAAGGTGGCCCATGGAAGACTTCTACAGAAATTGCAGATGTGTGGAATAGAGGGTGATTTAGCTAATTGGATTAGGAATTGGCTGGCAGATAGAAGACAGAGGGTGGTGGTTGATGGGAGATATTCATCGTGGAGTTCGGTGACAAGTGGTGTGCCTCGGGGTCTGTTTTGGGGCCCCTGCTGTTTGTAATTTTTATAAATGATCTGGATGAGGGTATTGAGGATGGATCAGTAAATTTGCAGATGACACTAAAGTCGGTGGAGTGGTAGATAGTGAAGAGGGGTGTTATAGTTTACAGAGTGACTTGGACAAGTTGCCGAGCTGGGCCGAGAGGTGGCAAATGGAGTTTAATGTGGAAAAGTGTGAGGTAATTCACTTTGGCAGGAATAACAAATGTGCAGAGTATAGGGCTAATGGTAGGACTCTTAATAGTGTTGATGAACAGAGGGATCTTGGTGTATATGTGCATAGATCCCTGAAAGTTGGCAATCAAGTCGATAAGGTTGTTAAGGTGGCATACGGAGTCTTAGCTTTTATTGGTAGGGGGATTGAATTTCGGAGCCGCAACGTCATGTTGCAACTGTACAAACTCTAGTGCGGCCGCACTTGGAGTATTGTGTGCAGTTCTCGTCCCCACATTATAAGAAAGATGTGGAGGCATTGGAGAGGGTACAGAGGAGGTTTACCAGGATGTTGCCTGGTATGGAGGGGCAGGTCCTATGAAGAGAGGTTGAAGGATTTGAGGTTGTTTTCGTTAGAAAGGAGGCGGCTAAGAGGGGATCTTATTGAAGATATAAGATGATTAGAGGTTTAGATAGGGTGGACAGTGATAGCCTTTTTCCTAGGATGGAGAAAGCTAGCACGAGGGGACACAGCTTTAAATTAAGGGGTATAAGTTATAGGACGGATATCAGAGGTAGGTTCTTTACTCAAAGAGTGATTAGGGAATGGAATGCCCTGCCTGCAGCTGTCGTAGATGCGCCAAGTTTGGTGGCGTTTAAGAGGTTAATTGATAAGTATATGGAAGAGAAGGGAATGGTTTAGTTTGGAGGGGCATTGCTTTTTATTTTGGTCAGCACAACATCGAAGTTCGAAGGGCCTGTTCTGTGCTGTAATGTTCTATGTTCTATGGTGGCCCCAACCCAATGGAATGGGGGGGGAGCAATTGAGGCTTCCCAGAGGGTCATGCATCAAGAGAATGCCCCCTAGACATTGCCAACTTGGCAGTGCCAGCCTGAGCCACCTGGCACTGCCCAGATGGCAAAATGCCAATGCCCAGGTGCATCTTGGCACTGCCCACCAAGCAAAGGACACTACCAAGTGAGAGGGGCCTAATGGGGGCCTGTAAGGAGTTGTATCTCTCTGGGGGATGGAGGGCAATTAGTAAGGATGGGGAGTCCTGCTGCCATTCTGCGCTTTGTGCTGATTGACAGAGGGGAGAGGCCATCGATTGGAGCTGGCTGCTGGGGTCGGATGGAGGGGGCTTGGCGGTTCAGATAACAGATTGGTGTATGCACAATAGCCTGCCCTACACTATGCTGCCGGCCTGTCCAGCAGGAAAGGACCTACCCCTTGATTTTTCACTTGATTCACACTAGTGCACTCAACAGTGCGCAGAGTTTGGGAAATTCACCCTCCCAGACAAAAAAGCATGCTTTACTCCAGTTTTTATGCAAATTCAACACTTCGATTTTTTTTGGGAGAATTGCCCCCTATGATTACAAGAGCAGGTCTTAGGCTAGCTATCTTGTGATACGTGACACACCTCATGACTTCTCACACTCTATCCACCATCTGTAAAAGTACAAGTCAGAAATGCGAAAGAATATTCTCCGCTTGCCTAGAAGGTTGCAGCTACAAAGAGCTTGGTACCATCCACAATGAAGGAGCTTGCTTCATTGACCTCATCCACAATCTCACATACTCATTCCATCGACCACTGGCTCACAGCATGTACCATATGGAAAATGTCCTGCAACAATTCACCAAGGCATCTTCCACAGTACCTTCCAAACCCAGCAGTTGCAGAAAAATAAGAATACTTGCAGATCCCCCTCTAAATCACAAGCTATCCTTTTTACAAGCTTTAAGATGTTTTCAGGTAGGTCAGCCATTTACCCTGCTTTTATAGCAATGTGAATTGGATGACAGGGTCCATTAAGTAAGGCAAGAAATATTTTGCCAATAACAGAAAGACCCGTTTCATGGAGGCAACTTCTCTGTGACAACCTGGAGACTATATCTCCCATTGAGGGTAGGGAGTGGGGTGGGGAGAGGGTTCCGGAAGGGAAGGAAGCTCCCATGATCCCTCCATAGTTCTTATCCGTCTGCCAGTGGGATTGCTGGGCCTCAAGAATCAGTAGCCACCAACCCAACATACTTAACTAGAGGAAATGCTTGCACTGAAGGAGACTGTTCTGAGAGACTTTCTCTTTGCTGATGACCATGCCCTGTATACTGGCTCAGTGCCAGAGAAGCAAGGCAATATGGGTAAACTTTCCACAGCTTGTGACAACTTTGGGCTCACCATTAACATTAAAAGATTGAAGTCATGCACCAGTCTGCTTCTCATGCACCATACACAGAACCCATAACCACAATCAAAGGGCAAAAACTACAGGCAATGGACCACTTCATTTATCTTGGCAGTGCCCTCTCCCAAGCAGTGACTATTGATACAGAAGTTTGAATTGATTTTTCACATGATTTATGTGATCCAAAGAATTGATACTCCACCACCATCAGTGGTAGTGGAGGCGAACTCGCTGGCGTTTTTTAAAAGACTTCTGAATGAGTACATGGGATTAAATGGGATTGGGAGTTACAGATAGTTCTATAGCCAAGTAGATATGGGTATGATCGGCGCAATTTGTGGGCCGAAGGGCCTGTTTGTGCTGTAGTGTTCTATGTTCTAAGTTAACTGCAGAATAGCAAAGGCAAGTCCTGCTTTCGGTGGACTGTGCTCCACTGAATGAGAATGTCGAGGAATCAGCCCAGCAATAAAACTGAAGGTCTGCAGCGCCGCGATACTCACTATCCTCCTGTATGCCTGTGAAATGTGAACTGTGTATCGAAGGCATACAAGACAGCTCAATCAGTTCCACACAACTTGTCTTCGTAGAATATTACGCATCAGATGGCAAGACAAAGTACCAGATACCGACGTTCTCTCTAGAGCAAGTCTACCATCAGTCCACACACTGCTGATGAGAGCACAGACCCAGTAGGCAGGTCATGTCATCTGTATGTCAGATGAACACACACCCAAGCAGCTCCTTTTTGGAGAACTCAGAATATGTTCGCATGGAGGGCAGAAGAAACGTTACAAAGACATACCCAAGGCCTTCCTGAAGTTGCTTGACATTGACACGACCACCTGGGAAACACTGGCTCAAAACTGCGCTACCTGGCGCTGCCTCATCCACAGGGGCTGTCAAGCTTACGAAGCAAGGTGCATTGCTAAAGCACAACTTAAGTGCAAGCTGCACAAGTCCGGAGCCACCAGTGCAACAACCACAGTGTCTACTCAATTCTGCCCAATATGTGCCAGGACATTCCGTGCCCGAATTGGCCTGATCAATCATCTTTGGACACACCACATCCACCCTCAAACCAACTAGTGGTGTCGAGGTCCTCATTGATGACGATAGACAAACAACAAACTAGAGGAAAGCATCAAAGCAAAATATTGCCCATGCTGGAATCTGAATCAAAAGCAGAAAATGTTGGAAAATCTCAGTAGGTCTGACAGCATCTGTGGAGAGAGAATAGAGTCAATGTTTGGAGTCCAAGCTGACAATGAGTCATCCAGTCTCAAAATGCTGGTTCTATTCTCTTTCCAAGAATGCTGTCAGACCTACAGAGATTTCCCAGCACTTTTTGTTTTTGATACTTGACCAAAGCTCTGAAGAAGAGCCATCCAGACTCGGTGCTGTCAGACCTGCCGAGATTTTGTAAGATTTTCTGTTTTTGTTTCAGATTCCAGCATCCACAGTAATTTGCTTTTATCTTAATTGGATATCAGATCTGGAGGTGGCCAGTCAGGAGGCTGCGTATGGCAAAATAAGCAAAATACTCCTGCTGCAAGTGTGAGCTTGGAGCTTGCCTTTTGCATTGGCTGTGGTTCCAAAGCTTCTGGTAAAAACTGTGCACACAGACAGACTCAGGAATTATGTGCGCGTCTCCCTCTGGAGGCCACAGGGTGATGTGACAGGAGCAAGAGTGGCACAAGTCATTCAGAGGAAATCCAAAGTCACTGTATCTTCAGTTACGGTTCAAGGCTTTCATTTGCGACTTCTAGTGTCATTTCTCTAAGGGAAGAAAGAAATGCATTAAAACCATTTAAACTGAAAGCGAAGGTTAGAAATTACTGCTGATAATTTTGGCTGATAAATGTGAAATGCTAGCAAGTGAATATAACATATATATTAAGTTGTTCAATATATATGAACCTTCCTTTGACAGCCAGTTTAAACTAGACATTAAATCATTTCTTTCAAATGGCCAGCACCTTCTGTAAAACAGCAGAGCAATGTCATATGAATGCACTGAGTGTTCTTTATTAATGTCATTAACAGCAATTTTTAGTCTTACGTGAGACAATTAAATACAAGACTCCATGGTCACAGCTCAGCCAAATGGAGGAAATCGTAACTGGAAATTTATGGAAAGTTAACGGCGCCCTATATTTCTCTCTGACGTGCAACAAAATAATAGTGATGCTACATAAAGTTTGTTTACAAAAGCAGCAACCATGTGAGAATCCATTCAAATGCTACAGCTGTTAATCTGCAAAGCCAAAAGAAAGGCTCGCATTTGTTCCAGAAATGCATTCCCTAAATTTAAAAGAAAGTCTACACTGAAATTCAACTAAGCCGTCCCAACCCGTAGTCTATGATGGAAAAATCACTTAGGGTATTTTGTCAATTTTAAGGTGGGAGCAGAGAAAAGAAGAAATTAGATGGTCTGAGATGGGGAACGGCTGGATTAAATGACTAAAAATTCCATAGTGCAAAGGGAATGATGCCAGACAAACAATGCCTGTGTAGAGGAGGTATGAATGGCAGGATAGCAGCTGTCCAAATGCTAACTAAAGGGACTAAATAAGAAGGAGAGTAAATGCTGGCCGAGGATGGACAATAAATGCTGGCCAGCCAGACACTCCCGTATCCCTTACAAAAAAGAACAAGCAACCGGTATAATTGTTGAACTCCATATTGATTCCAGAAGTCTGTAAGGTATCAAAGTGGAAAGATCAGTTGCTATTCCTAAAGCTTGTGATGGTACTTCATTGAAAAACTAGCAAAACAAGAGCAGAAAGGCAGAGTGATAGAAAGATGGAAAATTAAACTGATATGGAGGACAGGAAGCTCAGGATCATTACTTGTGAACCAAATACGAGCATTCCGGGAAGTATTTTCCCAATTGCCACTGGAGAGGGGATCACTGAAATATCTCATCTGAGACTATTGTCCCTTCACCAGATTCCCTTTGTTTACAAACTCCTTGAGTGCTTCAGGTACAAAATCAGAATATCAGGAGACCGAATACTCCCATATTGAAATAGAGGTGAGGCTCCCTAATTAAGCAAGCAGTAATGGCTTCAATCAGGGATATCTTTCAACACCAACCAAAGAAACAAACTCAAATTAACTTAGGGACAAATTAAAAGAGGCAGCTCCCCAAAACAGAAAACAAAGTTGAAAAGAAACTTAAAACTTTAAATCATAATGTGATTTTCAGGGTTTATTGTACACCTGCGGTGCCCAGTGGGCACGGAAGGCATCAACTACATCTGTGGACGCTGCATGCTCCCTCTCCAGGACACCTGGCTGTGAATTTTGCCAGAATAGAGGGATAGACTGGATGGATGACCCCATCGATCACCCACTGCCTGGACCTGTTGATGGGTCGCCTCGTTAGGCCCAGGAGCAGATTCACAAGGAGGTCGCCATCCCGACCCGCCCCTCTTTGCACCAGGTGCCCGTAGATCAGGAATGTGGGACTGAAGTGCAAACAAAACATCAGTCCAAGGTTCTTCGGGTAAGCAAAAGGGGAGTGCAACTTAAGACACAAAATGTAGACATGGTCCACGGACTCCAGAAGACCACAGAAGAGGCATGCTTGGGAGCCCGTGAACCGAAAGAACCTATGGTTGTATGGGACTGCTGCGTGCAGCACCCTCCATCCCAGCTCCCCAAGATAATTGGGGAGATAAGCATCTCCCCAAGATGCCCAGGGAAGGGGGGGGGTCAACTCAAGACTTCATTGGAAAACTGTAGCAGGCCAAGAGCAGAAAGGTCTGAATGAAAGAAAAGTGGAAAATTAAAATGATATGGAGGACAAGAAGCTTGAGATCATTACTTGTGGATCAATTTTCCCAGTTGCCACTGGAGAGGGGACCACTGAAATAACTCCTCAGAGGCTGGTGTCCCTTCGCCAGATTTCTTTTACTTATAAACTCAATTCCACTCCTAGAGTGCTTTAGGTACAAAATCAGAATACCAGGAGACCAAATACTCCATTTTTGTACAGAGCTGAGGCTCCCTGATGAAGCAGGAAATTATGGCCTTAATCAGGGAGCTTATATTCCAAAAAGCCCACTTCATGGGCCTCGTTGGAGTCACTACAACCCCATTGTGAGCAACTAGTTAAGTATATGAACTTTTAAAAAGTAAAATAAAAACTGTTTCACTTGGAAGGAGTGTTTGGGGCCTTGGATTATATAAAAGGAGGAGGTAAAATGGCATCTTGTGCTCGACCATGGAATGGTACCATGATAAGGGGATGGGAAGTTGGCAGTGACTGAGGAGTGGACTGGAGTGTTGTAGAGGGCCCGGGTCCTATTGGAATGCTTAATGGAAAGTGCAGGAGAAGAATCGTTTCTTGGTGACATCAAGCAGAGGGGTGATGAAAATGGAGGATAGTATGACAGGTAAAAATAAGGGAAAGTCTATCGTTCGAGAAGGAGGGAAGGAAAGAGCCAAGGACAGCAGTGCAAGAAATAAATTGGATACAATGTTGTGCCCTGTCAATCATGCAAGGGGAATTCCTTGATTGAGGCAAAAGCGGCTGGCAAATCAGACATGTGGATATGGAAGATTGCATAACTAGAACAGATAGGACAGAGACAGAGACACTATACGAATCAAATGGAGTCCTTAGCAGAAGTGGGATGTAATAAAGTGTAGTCATGAGAGCTGTTGGAGTTTGTGGGCATATCATGAAGGTTGATTAATCGCTTATCCTGAGAAATGGAGACAGAGAGTCAAAGAAGGGAAGAGAAGAGTTGGGGATGGACCAGATGAAGATGAGAAAAATTGAAAGCAAAGTCAATGAAATTTTCCAGTTTAGGGTAAAAGCAAGAAATGCACATGAAAGAGGAAAGAGAGAGGGGCCAGAGTAGGACTGAAACAAGAAATTCTTTACATATTCCAAAAAGGACACTCACAGCTAGGGTTCATGCAGGTGTCCAGAACAAAGCCTTTCATTTGGAGGAAGTAAGTGGAGTTGAAGTGAGAACAAAATCAGTGAGGCATAAGAAAGAGGTAGTAGTCATTGACTAGTTGAGCCTCCATTCAAGGAAGAAGTGGAGAATTCTCAGTCGATTCTATGATACTGAAGCACCCAATCAAGAAATAAAAAAAACTACAAGATGATGTTTTGAGTTTCTTTGCTCAGAAAATTTATGCATGCATTCATTGACTAAACTACAAGAAGAAAAACTTGACCCTTGTTTGGTCCTTCACTTTGGGAGTCATTAAGCTGAGAAATAATAAATGTCAACTCTATCCCTCGCACTAAGGGAATGAAGTATTTCAGGGTTGTTCCCCAATAATACCAGCTCAAATTTCCCTCCGTCTCATCAACATCCTTCCCCCCACCCTGTCCCCGCCCTCAACCCCACCCCCACACCCACCCCCACCCCAAGCCTCTTTCACTGCTGTAAACATGGTGGAAATCCAATTACATGTTTGATTGTAATTTCTAGAGTGAAACAGATCAGAGGATATTCAAATGCAGCTCATTAAATGAAGTATATTATTAAATATTGGATGCCCATTAGTCTGAGGCAAGTCATTCTTGGTATTGCCTAATTGGAACAAGCATATAATACCTCACTGAAGGAATATCCATATCCATAGGATATTGCAGAAATTAGATCAACTACAACCTCTACTGAGATGAAATGAAATAAAGTGCGAATTTCACTGAAACCTGGATATCAGCATGTTAAATCATTTTGATGCTGCATGTTAGAAACCTTCAAGTGGATTATTTGATTGACTAAACTCTTTCATTATCAATGATCAGTGCTTTGTACATCTTCTAACTGGTATAAATGAGTTGCATACCTCTCATGAGAGGGTTAATCTATTTTGGTCTTCTCAGGCACTCGGTTTAACATTAACAATCCAAGGGAGTCTCTGCTGATTGAATTTTTGTCATGAATGTGGAGATCCAGAACAGTAAACGGGGATCAACATTGCAACTGCTACAAGTATTTAACAGCAGCTGAATCTGGAAGTGCCAGTGTCCCTATTCATCATTCGGTAAACTAGTAACTCTTTCATTACCACAGACAACATGCCTATTTCTGTTCAGAAATTCCATCCTTAGTCTTCAGAAACAAATGTATGTTGAGACAAAGGATGGCATTGTTTCTGGATAGCAACATTAGGAGCTGAAAATGTCCACCCAGTTCCCCAGACCTGTTCCTGCAATTTGATTCAATCATTTCATACGTATGCTGATATTTGCAATTTTTTTTGCCACCTTCTTTGGTTTTAATAATTTTTCCAGCAAAAGGTGCAGACCTATCCATCCTGAAATGTTTTGCTCATCTGAAAGTTCCTAATTTAATTCTCACTTGTGAGATTCTTCAGTCAGTTATTAGGCAAATGTCATTAAGGAGGCTTTAAAGTGATCATTAGAATCATTGAATAGAATTGAATCATTGAATCCCTACAGTGCAGAAGGAGGCTTTCAGCCCATTGAGCCTGCACTGACAACAATCCCACTCAATTCCCATCCCTGTAACCCACATATTTACTGTGCTAATCACCTTGACATTAAAGGGCAATTTTAACTAACCCATTGACACTAAGGGGTAATTTAGCGTGGTCCTTCTACCTAACCCTCACTCTTTGGGCTGTGGGAGGAAACTGGAGCACACGGATGAATCCCATGCAGACCTAGGGAGAGTGTGCAAACTCCACACGTTCAACCAAGGTTGGAATTGAGCCCGGATCCTTTAATGCTGTAGGCAGCAGTGTCAACTGTGCCACTGTTCTATCCTAAGATAAAGAAAAATTGAGGGTTATTTTCATTTGCCAACAACCTCCTTCTCACCTGGAAAAGGCAAGCAATTGAAAAACAGTTGGAGTATGATGGGAGGATATGGGGGCAGGGGTAGTTGTGGGAAATGGGGGACATGAGGAGTTCAGGGAGTAGGACTATTGGTGCTCTTTGACCACCTCTCTGATGCTCAAGGCCTAGCTGTTTAGACAGGTCTGAGAACAGACGAGAAGACCACACACCCAAACCAGGCTGTTGCTCTTGTTCTACCCTATACCTGGTAAGCTGTAGCTGGGTACCACTCGTTACACACAGCTCAGCAATGGCTTGTTATATGAATGTTACCTGCTTTGGGTACCTGTGGAGGGAAAAGTTGTTGCCTTTATGTTTTTTTTGGTTCATTTTGGAAATTTGCTCCTTTCCCTTGTTAGTTATACATAGAACATAGAACATAGAACATTACAGCACAGAACAGGCCCTTCGGCCTTCGATGTTGCGCAGACCAATATAAAAAGCAATGCCCCTCCAAAATAAACCATTCCCTTCTCTTCCATATACTTATCAACTAACCTCTTAAACGCCACCAAACTTGGCGCATCTACAACCGCTGCAGGGAGGGCATTCCACTCCTGAACCACCCTTTGGGTAAAGAACCTGCCTCTGATATCCGTCCTATAACTATCACCCCTTAATTTAAAGCTGTGTCCCCTCGTGCTAGTTGTGTTCCTTCGGTTCATGGGAGCTGACCTTGACACAAGACCATAGGGTGCTTGTGGCCAGTCCTTGCAACGCAGGCAGTGGAGAAAGGGGGAGTTGCTGTTCGCAATGTGGATTGACCACATCCACAGTTCAAGATGGTGCTGGAGCATGGTGACTCTTTGAGTGCTATGATTGGTATGGTTAGCACGCAAAACAATACCTTTCACTGTGTCTCGGTGCATGTAACAATAATAAATCAAATCAAAAGCATTTCAAGTACGAGCAACTCTATGGGTCTCATTTGTGTGGAGGTTTTATTAACAACAATTTGAAACGCTTTTAATCAATTTTGGCTGCAGATGGTTGTTGGAAATCTTTTTCTCAGCTCAGCTTGTAAAATTGAATAGCCCATCTGAAGTCATCATAGAGGGACAAATAGCACAGACAGATCTACAAATGGAGAGCACCATTTTATTTTTAATCTTTCATGGGATGCGAGTGCCACTGGCAAGTCCAACATTTATTATCCACTCCACTTAATGCCCTTGGGAAGGTGGTGAAGAGCTGCTTTCCTGAGCTTCTGCAGTCCATGTGGTTTAGGTACACCCACAGTGCAGTTCAGGAAGGAATTCCAGGATTTTGAACCTGTGACCCGGTAAGAATGACAATGTACTTCCACTTCAGGATTATATGTGCGCCTTGGAGGACAACTTGCAGACGTTGGAGTTGATGGGTGGGATTTTCCAGCCGGGCATGACCAGAGGCTAAAAATCCTGCATGGCAAGATGAAATTTTCTGATCTTTTTTTCCAAAAGTGTTAGCTTAGGTGATAAAAGTGGTGCATGCCTGCAATGTTAGCTTTTTACGCCAAATTTTTAAACATTCTGAAGAAAGAACGCACAGTCATGACTCCCATGATGTCGTGCTGGCCAGGTAAACTCATTCAGAGCCCTGCTCCTGACAGTTCAGGGAACCGTGCTCAAAAATGTAAAACTAAGATCATCCCTCTGAAGACAGAAGTACCCCAACCACATGGAACACCCCTCCCACCCCAAACCTCCGCAATGGAAGCCTCCCCCTGCATTGTCCTTGCCAGTACTCTGGATATTGCCCAGGCATGATCATATTCATTGAGGGTCCTTACACAACAGTCCATCCACTGTGGTTCCTGGTCACCAGTTCCCACACAGTAAAAGCCTGTCAGGAGCCCCTTTGGCATGGTGTCTTCAGTAATAAATGTGGCGGAAGGAAGTGCGGGGGGAGTGGAGTCTTTGGTACGCGGCGGAAAGCTTCCAGCAGGAAGGTCCATCAGTTATACTTAACCGAATTGAAACGGGGTTCCTATCGTTGCGTGGCAGGTATCTTGTTACATCAGTGAGAGCTGCTTTGGACAAATAATGTCACTGACTAAAAGCTGTTTTGAAATTCCCATCAATTCCCTGCACCTCTGCCAGGGATAGAATATTTCCTTTTAGTCAGTTATTCCAAAGCCTTATCTTATGAATATAAAAATCTTAAACTGGGATAAACAGGTGAACTGGTGTTCTCATAGCATCCAAACATTTCTTTTTATCTAGAAAGTCAACGAAAAGTTGATATGATGGGAATTACTGGAGGAAAAGATGGACTATTTTCTAGCAGATGCCAATCATAATTTAAGAAGAGGTTACGGAAGGTAATCTATCATATTGTGAAGGATAGTTCATAAGGTGGTATAACATGTTTGTGCAGTAAACTAATATAATCCCCTGAAAAGGGGTGTGGAGGGTGAAAACACATTGGAGAACCGTACTGCAGCCTGCACGTGACATTTTAATGAATATTTGGAAAAAAGATCACAAAAAGTGAGAGATCATCCAAGTGTGATGCTCTTAAATTTGTAATCCTGGGGACAAAGTAAAATAGCAACAACAACTTGAATGAGATGTCAATTTGTAATTTGTGGGTCAAAAGAACAATAAATAGAAAGAATGTTTAAAAAAATAAAAGAATCTCCTGCCACTTTGTGCCCCCAAATACAAGGTGAGAGATACAGAAAAAGCAGTGCTGTTCATTTGTTGGCACTACGAGCAGGAACACAGTTATTTTTAACAGACCCAAACGTAATTTCCAAGCATTCTGTCATGTTCTCAGTAGACTTGCACTAGGATGACACCAGGAAAGGCCGCATCATTCCGCAGCCAATATTTATGTTGAAGTTTAGTGCAGCAGATGTGACCATTATTTTCTACCAAATCAGATAGAGATAGTTAAGCTTATGGTCACTGTAAAATGTGCAATGTGCTCCCTAATCCATTTACTACTCAATAAAACTGTTTGGCAGTTACAGCCTATACCATGGGTCTTTTAAACTGCTTTTCCAAATCAAGATCGTTCGCTTGAGAGTGCATCGTATGACTGGATTCTCTGAAGTCATACACCTTGACACCGTAGCCAGCGAGAATGGAGAATTTAACGTTCAGTCAAATTTCCATTCACTGCAGTGGGAGTGGAGAATCCCACTGTGGGTGAGGTCGGAGAATTCCAGTCAAGGGCTTTCTGTTCAATCCCTGAATGTGTCATTTAGATATTGGGTAGGCAAAGATATTTGTCAGTTATGGGGATCGAGAGCTTAGCTGTAGGATTTGTTTGAGGTGCTGAACCCATATAAAAATGCAAAAAGAACTGTGAAAAGAATTGAGGAGAGTAAATTAGCAAAAATAACCTATTGTGTAGTGTGAAAACTGCTACAGAATTGATGGATTTAGTTGAAATGATTTGGAGTTGAAGGCTAAGGTGGATATTTTGACTTCAGTCATAGTATTCCTGCCTCTGAGCCAGAATCATAAAACCATTGAATCATGGAAATCCAACAGTGCAGAAGGAGACCATTTGGTCCATCAAGCATTATAGAATCATACGGTGGAAAAAAAGGCATTTGGTCCATTGAGTCTGCACTGGCAACAATCCCACCCATAACCCTTATCTCCATAACTCCATGTATTTACTCACTGACATTAAGGGGCAACTTATCATGGCCAAACAATCTAACCTGCTCAACTTTGGAATGTGGGAGCAAATCGGAACACTTGGAGGAAACCCATACAGACATGGGCAACAATCACCAGGCAAAACAGTTCCCTTCCTGTGGGCGAACACTTCAGCAGTCATGGGCATTCAGCCTCTGACCTGCGGGTAAATGTTCTTCAAGGGGGTCTTCGTGACACACGACAGCACAGAGTCGCTGAGCAGAGACTGATAGCCAAGTTCTGCACACATGAGGACGGTCTTAACAGGGATCTTGGCTTCATGTCACACTATCTGTAACTCCCGTAACTTGCCTGGATTAGCAAAAAACCTCACTTACTGTGCTGTCTGGAGGAAATACACAATTCTCTAACCAATGCTCAGGATTCCCTTCACACACATTGTTAGCCACTTTAACACTTGAATAGCAGGTTAGATGTAAGGATTCGCATTCTAATCAGCAATCTTTGACTGTCTGTGCTGATGTGTGCTATTGCAGACCAGAACACTGCATTTGCCTGAGGAAGACACAAGAGTGTTGAAAGCTCGCGGATTTACTATCAAATAAATCAGTTGGATTAAAAATTGGTGTTGCTAAATTCTTACTGAGCTCTTACCACCCCAATCCAACGCCGGCATCTTTACATCAGAGCAAGTTACCCAAGGCTGGAATTGAACCTGGGTCTCTGGCACTGTGAGGCAGCAGAAGATTGTGGAACACATAATTAAGAGTGAAAGTTTAGCACATACTGGTGGAGTGCTGTATTGTTGGCAATGCTGTCTCTCAAGTGAGATATAAAATTATCAGCCCTTGCATTTGTATCTCATAGTTCCATTGAAATGAAAGCACGTGTGTTTACCTAATGCCCTTGCCACTCTTGGCATAGAGAGGATTATTATAGAAAAAAAAATGGCACAGATGTTATTTTCTCTGTCCAGGTCATTTCATTGCAAAATATTTTTTGTGCAATTTGGTTGCTGTTTCCAAATTTACAACAGTGACTGCTCATCAAAAATTTACCATGAAGTGTCTAGGGATGTTCTGGAGTTGTGAAAGTTGCTCATGTTAATGCAGATCATTTTTTAAAATCCATAAAAGTAACACACAGGAACTGTAGTAATAAAATGCTGGCAATCTGAAATGAAATAGAAAATGCTGGAGAAATTCAACAAGTCTGGCATTCATCTGTTAAAGAGAGAAGCAGAGTTAATGTTTCAAGTCTGGATGACACTTCTTCAGAAGTGTCCTTATAACCCTTATCTCCATAACTCCACGTATTTACTCACTGACATTAAGGGGCAACTTATCATGGCCAAACAATCTAACCTGCTCAACTTTGGAATGTGGGAGCAAATCGGAACACTTGGAGGAAACCCATACAGACATGGGCAACAATCACCAGGCAAAACAGTTCCCTTCCTGTGGGCGAACACTTCAGCAGTCATGGGCATTCAGCCTCCGACCTGCGGGTAAATGTTCTTCAAGGGGGCCTTCGTGACACACGACAGCGCAGAGTTGCTGAGCAGAGACTGATAGCCAAGTTCCGCACACATGAGGACGGTCTTAACAGGGATCTTGGCTTCATGTCACACTATCTGTAACCCCCTTAACTTGCCTGGGTTAGCAAAAAACCTCACTTACTGTGCTGTCTGGAGAAAATACACAATTCTCTAACGAATGCTCAGGATTCCCTTCACACACATTGTTAGCCACTTTAACACTTGAATAGCAGGTTAGATGTAAGGATTCGCATTCTAATCAGCAATCTCTGACTGTCTGTGCTGATGTGACCAGAATCAGCCATGATTCTGCGGAGAAATAGAAATGTGGAAGAGGTGGAATATAATAGGTCAAGAGTAGATGGGGGCCCAGGAAAAATTTGACAAAATATCATAGACACAAGACAAAGGGAGCATTAATGGTAGCATTAAAGACTAAAGAAGGTGTGTATATTGGCACAAAGGGAAGATAATGGAACAAGTTAATAGCAGAACAGAGGCCACCATTTTGTGAATAAAAACCATAAGAACAAGTTACAGATGACCCTGTGGGAGAGGAGCTGTGGAAACAAAGTTAGATTTAATAAAAGATTGAAATGGAGGAGAGAGTTTATGGAAACTGTAATATTCAGATCTGGCACATACAGGGTTAATGTGGGACATTGCTCACATAGTAATGTAAGGAGACACATGATCCAGGGCTGGTCAGCCTGCAGCTGAACGTAGATGTGTAAAGACCTAGGATGGAGTCAGTTCCATATCTACTGTGTATATGTATATATTTATGATCTATTAACAAAAACATTAATATATTCAAGACTATGAAGCTTTCATCATCATGCCCAAAGCAGCATTCTTCTGAAACTGGCACTAATATTAACCTGCTGATAATTTTATGCCAAATGGAGGTTTAGATGCCAGTGGTAGTAGGAACATGGACACCATGAAGTCTTATGGCTTCTGACCAAACAATGCCAAATAAACCTTTTGTCAATTAAAACTATGAATCCACTCTCCTCAATGTTGCATACCATTTGGAGAAAGCACTAAGTTTCAAAGTATCGGGGTTGGTGAATTTCAATATCCATCACTCTGTGGCTTGGTAGCAAGACTGCTGATTAATTTGACTTGAGTCCTGAAAGGCACAGATGTCTGACAAGTCTCACAACAAGAAGTGAGATAAATAACACAAGGGAATAACCTACACGGTTTCATCTACACCAAGCTACACGCTGCAATTCATAGATGTGCATCTCCATGACAAAATTGGTAGAAACGACTTCAGGCCAGTCTTGCCTCTCTGAAGGAGGGAATGCCAAAGCTTCTGCATGCCAAAAGAAAGGCAAAGATTTGGCAGATCTTCAACTTACCTGGCAGGCAGTTATTAAATAGTCCACCATTCTCGAGGCTTTCTTCATCGCTTTAAGTACATGACATTGAATTAATGATTGATGGATTAAGGAAAATTGACACAGACTAACCTTCATTCATGCAGTTTCTAACAGCAATGATATTCCACAATCTAAAATTATGAACATATTGCAAAGCAAAGCCACAACTATCATGTTGTGAATCCTCAGGAAGCATATGTTGCCCACTGAATACATAAACAAATTAATACTAGTGTAAATAGAAATTTACTTTGGCCCAGCATGGTTATGTGAAATGAGGTAGCAATATCAAAAGCCTTTTGAATTATGTTGAAGTGTTTTTTTGCTATTAACATTGCAGCAGGAATAGCACCATTCCTCACACTTCAAGGGCCATTAAAATCAATTAAGCCCAATGGAAAACTATTTCTGCTAAAATATGTATCAACATATAATTGTTGCATTTTGAAACAAGATTAGATTATCCATCACCATTTAGTCCCTTCACTGCATAGAAGTCAACAGTTCAAGAAACAACTTCATCATCACCCACTCTAGGGCAATTAGGGATGGGAAGCTTATTTGCCCATGTTCTGGGAATAGAATTCTGAGAAGTATACAGCACACATGTGACATTTCCTAATAGCAACGACACTGTGTAATGATAACATAACATTGATAATTTGAATGTTCATTCATTGTCTGAATTATTGGCTTTTCATCACAAGAAAAAGACATAACAGACGGGATATTATGGCCCAGTTCGACCCGAGATTAGAAAATCCCACCTGAGTTCAATTCTTCCCATTGCCCACCTCTCACCCACGCTGATTCTTATGGTGGGTGGGGTGATAGAATTTCCAGCAAATTCTCTGACTGCCCCATGCTATCATGCTTGAAGTGGGAGGCAGAGTGCTGTTGGCCAATGGCAGGGTCTTCTGGTCCTTCCTCTGTCAATGGGACTTCGCATTGACTCTGCACCATGCAATCGGGATACCAGAATAGAAGGTCTCACCAGCGTGAACAGCTGAAATATTCCTGCCAGTATGGTAGAAATCACATAGTCATAGAATAATAAGATCATACAATGCCAACGAGACCTTTTGGTCCATCAAATCTGCACTGACACATGTGAAACACCTATCTCTCATCTAATCTCAGAGCTAAAAGGGATCATGAAAAGTCATTAGGGCTAAAGGTTAGCCACTTTAGCCACTGTGACTAAAGTAGGTCACAGAAAGTTATTTGTCAACAGGATGAAGCAAAATGCCAAGGCTGTTTATCCGTATATAATTACGGGCAGCCAGGGAGAGAGTTTGCCAACTCAAAGATATGGGAAAGAATCTATGCATGGAGCCAAAGGAAGTGGGTGAGGCACTAAATGAGTGTTTTGCACCAAAAATAAGGACTTGGTGAACAATGAGTCTGGGAAAGAGTGTGGAGATAGTATGAATCATGTTGAGACCAAAAAGGAGGAGATATTATGTTCTTGAGAAACATAAAGGTAAACAAATCCCCAGAGCCTGATGGAATAACCCAGAATGTTGAGTGGCAAGGGAGTAATTTGTTGGGGCCTTGAGAGAAATCTTTGTATCCTCATTGGTTAGATCGAAGGTTCCAGAAGTCTGGAGGATAGTCTATGTTATTCCTTTGTTTAAAAAGGGTAGCAAGAATAATCCAGGTAATTAAAGGCCTGGGAATTTTATGTCAGTAGTCGGGAAATTATTAGAGAAGATTCTTTGAGGCAGGATTTGCTCCCACTTGGAAATAAGTGGACACATTAACGAGAGGCAACATGGTTTTATGAAGGGGAGTCGTGTCTCACTAACATGATTGAATTTTTCGAGAAAAAGACAAAGATGATTGATAAGGGTAGATGTTGTCTACATGGATTTCAGTTATGCTTATGACAAGGTCCCTCATGACAAACTGATACCAAAGGTGACCATAAGAATTTAAGGACATAGGGGCCACCTGGCCCCTCAAGCATGCTCTGCTATTCAATAAAATCATGGCTGATTTTTTTGTGGGCTCAGCTCCACTTATCTGCCTGCTCACCATGAGCCTTAATTCCTTTACTGCTCAAAAATGTATCTGTTCTTAAAAACATTCGCATGGGAATGTCACATGAAGTCGCGTGGAATCAGAGGTGAGCTGGAAAGGTGGATGCAAAACTGGCAAAGAAGGTAAACAGAGTAAGAAGTCTGACAACACCAGGTTTAAGTCCAACCAATTTAGTTGATAGTAAACTCACGAGCTTTCGAGGTTCTCCTCTTCGTCAGTCAAAGAAGACAGAGGGTAGCAGTGGAAGGGTGTTGCTCAGGGATCAGTGCTGGGACTTTTGCTGTTTGTAACATACATAAATAATTTGGAGGAAAATGTAATTGGTTTGATTAATAAATTTATGGACAACACAAAAGTTGGTGAATTTGCAGATAGCGATGAGGACCATCAGAGGATACAGTCGTATATAGATCAGTTGGCGACATGTGCGGAGAGTTGGCAAATGGAGCTTAATCCAGACAAATGTGAGGTAATGCATTTTGGAAGGTCCAATACAGCTAAAAAATATACAGTAAATGGTAGAACCCTTAGGCGTATTGATATACAGGGAGATCTGGCTATACAGGTACACAGGTTACTGAAGATGACAACATAGATGGAAAAGGCAGTCAAGAATGCATACAACATGCTTGCCTTCATCAGTTGGGGCATCGGGTTTCAGAACTGACAAGTCATGTTGCAACTTTATGGAACCTTAGTCCGACTGCTCTTGGAATACAGTGTTCAATTCTGGTCGCCAAACTACCAGAAGAATGTGGAGGGTTTGGAGAATGAACAGAAAAAATTTACCAAGATGTTGTCTGATACAAAGGGCATTAGCTTTGAGGAGAGTTTGGAGAAACTTGATTTGTTCTCACAGGAATGATGGAGATTGAGCTGCAATCTGATAGAAATATGCAAGATTAGAAGGGCATAGACAGAATGGATAATCAGAAGCTTTTTTTCTCTAGGGGGCATAGGTTAAGGTGTGAGGGGCAAGGTTTAAAGGAAATGTAAAAGGCAAGATTTTTACACATAATGAGTGCCTGGAACATACTGCCTGGGGAGATAATGGAAGCAGATACGCTATTGACTTTTAAGGGCCGTCTTAACAAATACATGAATAGGGTGGGAATAGAGGGATATGGTTGCCAAAAGAGCAGGAGGTTTTAGTTAAGTCGGGCAGTGTGGTCAATGCAGATTCAGAGGGCTGAAGGACCTGTTCCTGTGTTGTAATTTTTTTTATTTTCTCTTTGTTTGTTGTTCTTAATCCCATTTACCAGCCTTGAATGTTATGCACCAAGTACTCATCCAAGGACTTTATAAAAGTTCTGAGGCAACTCACCTTCACCACCTTCCCAGGCAGCGCAATGGGAATCTGATAAGACAGCATTGGAAATTATAAAAGCTACTGGATTTTTTTCAAGATGGTCAATAATTTTATTGTTCCTGCATTAATTTTGCTGAGTAGTGCAAACATTTTTTTTTGTTATTTAAGTTGTTTTCATTCTATAAAAAGTTATTTTGTTTGCCTTTCTATTTGGAATGAAAAGAAAATTGGCCAGGGGCTCAAACATCTCAAAAGATCATTTCAAATGATTTTGTTTATTTTAACAGTTCCACGAGCATCTCAGAATTTCCCCAATGTTATCATAGGGTTTAATAATGCTGTATAGTAATGGATACTGTGTGTGAGTGAGATGGGAGAGATGGAGGTAAAAGGGAGTGGGAAGAGGGTGGGTCGTGGTTGGTTAGTGGGCATTGGGGTAGAGGATATGGACGGGACTTTGGGGGTATGGAGGTGGTACAGAAGTATGAAGGGAACAGGGAGGTATAGTTTAAAAGTTTATTTATCAGTGTCACAAGTAGGCTTATATTATCACTGCAATGAAGAGTAACTTAGGAGTATGATTTTTGATTTGATTTATTATTATCACATGTATTAACATATTGTGAAAAGTATCATTTCTTGCATGCTATACAGACAAAACATGCTGTTCATAGAGAAGGAAAGAAGAGAGTGCAGAATGTAAAGTTACAGTTATAGCTGGAGTGCAGAAAAAGATCAACTTAATGCAAGGTAAGTCCATTCAAAAGTCTGACACCTGTTCTTGAGTTGGCTGGTATGGGACTTCAGACTTTTGTATCTTTTTCCTGTCCGGGGCACGTGGGGTCTTTAATTATGCTGGCTACTTTGCCGAGGCAGCAGACAGTATAGACATTGGCAATGGATGGGAATCTGGTTTGCATGATGAAATCGGTTACATTTAATGATCTTTTCTAGTTCCTAATGGCCTTGGGCAAAGCAGGAGCCAAAACAAGCTGTGATACAACCAGAAAGAATACTTTCAATGGTGTATCTGTAAAAGTTGGTGAGAGTTGTAGATGACATGCCATATTTCCTTAATTTCCTTAAAATTACAGGAACAAATGAAGTTTTTTTTTCATTCTTTCATTCTTACATCCCTGGTTGTCATTAAACAGGATCGTTGCCTGGGTCAGAGCAATTAAAACTTAACCACATTGCTGTGGATCTGGAGTCACATGTAGGTCAGACTAGATAAGGATAACAATTTCCTTCTCTAATGGACATTAGAGAACCAGATGGATTTTTATGATACTTGATGAGAATTTTATGGCCACCAAAACAGAGACTAGCTCATCAAATCCAGATTTTATTATTGAATTTAAACTTCTCCATGATGGGATTTGAACCAATGTCCAGAGAGCATTAGCCTGGGCTTCTGAATTACTAGTCCAATCACTTTACCACCATACTATTTTCTCCTGTCTCTGAAGGCAGCATTATGTGCATGGGATGGTTCATTTAGATAGTACACCCAATGTGAATTAATGCATGATATAGTGTGGCCATGTGTCTAAGGCGCAGGGACAAGATTTCAAATGCCAGCAGCCCAGAGAAAGCCCTTAAATCTGGATTCAAAAATCTGATGGCAACAAGAAAGAAGCTGTTCTTGAGTTGGTTGGTACATTTCCTCAGACTTTTGTATCTTTTTCCCCAATGGAAGAGAGTGGAAGATAGTATAGCCAATGTGCATGATATCCTCAATTATGCTGGCTATTTTTCCAAGGCAGTGGGAAGTGTAGATAGTGTCAATGGATGGAAGGCTGGTTTGAGTAGTGGACTAGGCTTTGTTCATGACCCTTTGTAATTCCTAACAATATTGAACAGAGCAAGTGCCATACCAGACCGTGATACAGCCAGAAAGAATGCTTTCTGTGATGCATCTGTAAAGATTGGTGAGAGTCATAGCTGACATGCTAAATTCCCTTAGTCTTCTAAGAAAGTAGAGACTTTGGTGGGTAGGTAAGTAGGTGAGAAAAACTTTCTTGGTCTATGCAAGATTCCTAATGCAAACTGAGCACACATTTGCTTTGGCAAGCTTTTGATTCAACCTCAATGTTTCTTCTGTGCGCGAAACGGCTTGATCATTCATTTCTTAACCATCAAAGTAATCGGATATCAAACACCGAATGACATGCCGTTACAACACTCAGCTGCACGTCCTATATCTTGCTTGGTGCTGTGCATCCTGCACATGTTGGTCCAACTCATCTCACAATCCTCTTTATGAAAATTATCCCTATTGTGTCTTCTTGCACAAGAGGGCTGCACATATGTCTGATTCATTTAATTGCCAAGCAGGTTATATTGCAAAGTCCACAGGGCCTGCAGCCAAGCATTCTTTCTTGCCACTACAACAACGTATTATGGAATCATTTGAGACTGTTTGACACAACCTGTAAATTAGTGGGCATCAATAAAGGAGCCCGTGAACTGAATCTGTTCAGTGTCTTGCGAGCAGTTGCCAGTAGTCAGCTGCCATGAAAAATATGGTCATTCCAGGGCCCTCTGGAATGAGTTGATTGCCCCTTAGTGTCAGGAGGATTAGCAAGGTAAATGCATGGAGTTACAGAAGTAGAATTGTTACCAGTGCAGGGCTCAATGGGCCAAATGACCTCCTTCTGCAATGTAGGGATTCTAAGATTCTATGATTCCAACTGATTCTGAGCCAAGGTCTTAAATTTAGTCAGACATTCCACCAGAATGAAGAATTTGTTCTCTTATCTACAAAGGTATCTCTTCATTCGATTCACCATGTTGGGCAGTCAGATTGTTTAAGAATGCGAAAGTGATCTGATGTAGAAACAGCACTGATAACAGAACTGGAACAGCCAGGATGGGAAAATCCTTCAGGATTTGGTGCTCTTTTTGGAATCAGAATGACATATGTTCTTGCACTTAACAATCTAGAAGAGATAAAGCTTCTCTCATTCCTCTCATAACTTGAATATGCCTCAAATCACTGTCAGGATGTTAGCAAAGAAAGCAGGAGAGATGTCAGTGTCCATCAGCTGGGAATATTCATCTATTTTACAAATGAAGCTGAACCAAAGTCCACCCCATCCCCGGAGCTGGTGTACTGCTCCAAACTCTGCACATCACGCCCCAGGAATTGATAACCCTAAAATGGGTAACATTTTAAGGTTAGCATCATCAAAAAGATCAAAGGGAAAGATGAATCAAAAGGGCTGAGGGATTATATGAAAAAGACTGTGAATCAGCAACAGAAAAAAATTTATTCCAACACTTCAGAAGCATGAGTAAAAATCAGAGTAAAATGAAAACAAGAGAAAATGATAGGGATAGATAATAATATTTCACATCTGTATGCATACAACAATATGTTAGGAGGACAACAGGAGCATGGAAGGAATAATTTAATGAAAAGTAACTTTGTTGAGTTTATCCCACCTGGTGCAAATTTACTATTCATTCCTCCTCATATGTGTTTCACATTTAAACTTTCATGACGTGTGTATTCAGAATATTGTCATTATTATCATTAAATTCTTATCCAATAATTCAGTGAGCCACAATGTTGGCCCCAAATTAATTCATTTCAGTGATATTAGTTTTAAACTAACCTGGTCGCTTCAGTTATTGTGTGCCTTTCTTGATGAGTCACTCTTAAAGTTGTGTTCTGCATTCAGTTATATACAATTTTGGTTTTTGTCATTTTCCAAACCTACCCAGACCAGGTAACACTGCTGTCTCACACCACCAGGGACCTGGGTTCAATTACCACCTTGAGTGACTGTATGGAGTTTGTACATTCTTCCTATAACTGCTTGGGTTTCCTCTGGGTGCCCTGTTTCCTCCCATGATCCAAAAATGTACAGATTTGGTGAATTGATCATGGTAAGTTGCCCGGTATATGTTAGGAGATTAACAGAGCAAATATATGGGGTTACAGGGATAGGCCTTAGGTGGGTTGTGGTCATGCAGGCTCAATAGGCTAAATGGCCTCTTTCTTCACTGTGGGGATTCTAGGATTCTATGATTATATGAAATTGTATATACATTTGCTGTCTAAGTCATGATCTTGCAATATCATTTTGGATGCTTTGTTGCCTACACTCTCCTCATATTCCTTTGATCAGTTCATTTAAATTCCGTTCAGTCCTGCTATTAATACTGTTTGCTTGTCAACTTTTTCATTTCACATTTTTACTTACTTGCATTCAGAATAAAGCATTACTGTGATGGGTGCAAAGAAGGTTTATTACACATTAACCATTGTGCGACGATATGCTTAATACATAACCGTAATGATGTTTAATGCCCCTATTTACATCAGAATAATATGGTCATGCATTTTCATTGAGACATTCAAGATGATGGGCAAAAGAAAAAAAAATCAACTTTCATTGTACTGGCAGCAATAAGATAAGTTGAGTCCTGGTCTGAGTATGATTTATACCTCTGTGCAGATAATGACATGGAAAATATTGTTTTATTGAAGTTAATTATATTGGTCCTTCCTTCCCCCTTACAAAAATGATTACATTAATGTTTTTGCTCCAATGGCATAAATAATTTACCACTAGATTGAACCTAAATCAGAAATTGCAAGGTGCTATTAATATCAACCAAATGCCCTTTTGCACACAGACAGTTACTATTCACATGACAATAAGTCAGCGTGAAAATTACTATCAAGCGGAAATACAGTCTCAATGAGTTAAACATATGCAAGTGCCTTCACATTGACAGTTGATAAGTCATATAACAAGCTGCGATCTCACAGAAGTGAATGAGAAGCTGTTCGCAGGACTCAGAAATTAAATAGACTGATTGCTGATTCATCAAGGAGCGGAAAGATGTATATTCTGTGTCAACACTGTGGGGAAATTGAAGCAATGAGCTGAGCTAAATTGTTGGAGAACTATTTTCTCACTTTACTGCTCTTCAAAAGCAGAAAATGGTAAGGGAGGTAATAGCCTAGTGGTATTATCCCTAGACTATTAACCCTGACACTCAACTAATGCTTTGGGGATTCAAGTTCAAATCCCACAATGGCAGATTGTGGAATTTGAATTCAATAAAAAATATCCAGGATCAAGAATCTACTGATGACCATGAAACCATCAGAAAAATCTTTCTAATTCATTGGCATCCTTTAGGGAAGGAAATCTGTTGTCCTTACTGAGTACGGTCTACACGTGACATGGGTGGCACACTGGTGAGCATTGCTGTCTCATGCGCCAGGAACCTGGGTTTGATTCCTGGCTTGTCTGTGTAGAATTTGCACATTCTCCCTGTGTCTACATGGATTTTGTCCAGGTGCTCTGGTTTCCCCCCCACACTCCAAAGGTATGCAGGTTAGGTAGATTGGCCATGATAAATTTCTCTCTTGTGTCAGGGGAACTAGCTGAGGTAAACATATGCGGTTATAGGGATAGAGTCTGGGTGGGATTATGGTCAGCCCAGAAATGAAGGGCTGAATGGCCTCCTTTTGCACTGTAGGAGTGCATCATTCTATGCGTCCAGAGCTACACAAATGTGGTTGACCTCAATAGCCCTCAGGCAACTTGGAATGGACAATAAATGTTGGCCCATCAGTGATGTCCATGTCCCATCAATGAATAATAAAAGATAACAATAATCCAGCTTGCAATCTGAAGCAATCATTTTGAAAGATATTTGGGAGGGTTTCTACTTTGGGTGCAATCAGCAGTCTGGGAGCATTCTGTCTGGGAATATACCCGAACAGAGTGTGACGACTAGGAGATTTTCACAGTAACTTCATTGCAAAAACATAACCCTATTTGTGACAATAATTTAAAAGAAACTTTAAACTTCCTTAACCTTTGCAACCCCTATCTTCACCCCCGCTTCATCCGCCCTCTAACTTTGCCCCAAACTCTCCTGAGAAGCTTGGTCATCTGCTATTGAGTAGAATCCCTCTTATTCCCACACTTAGACACAGGGAACCGGAATAATTGCACAAGTCGAGGATAACCAGCAACAATTTCAATGCAAAGTTTACATGGTCAAGTAATGGATTAAGTAAGGCCTTTATTTTGTTTTCAAACTCTTGCACACTAAATGCAACAAATCCAGAAATCTGCTGTCCTTGCACTTTCTGTCCAATCTTATCAATCCAATGGTTCCTTGTCCACAAAACAAAATGATCTAAAAATTGCTCTTGCCCCACCCTAACTCAACATTCCTACATTACAACAGTGAATACATTTCAAAAATACTTCTTTCGCTGTAGAGAACTTTCAGATGTTCTGAGGCCCTGGAAGCCACTATATCAAGGCACATCTTTATTTTACAATTTTATCCAACTGCTCTTCATATTCAAGTATTGTGTCTCCCACTCCCTCTCCTCAATAATAATTAATAGACCCTTCAACTATTTCAACTTTAGTCACACAATTCTCTTCCCAAATCCTTTCGCTGGAGAGTAAATATAAAGAAACAGTTCTCACTCATAACAGGATCAAGAATGAGACAGCACAGAGATTTGCAAAAAAACGCAAATGTGATGTGAGAAAATACGGCAAGTGGCTTGAGTCTGGAATGCACTGCCTGGAAGTGTGGTGGAGGCAGATTCAGCAAGGATTCAGCAAGGATTACTTGGCTGTTTAAGTAGAAATGATGTGCAGGAGAATAGCACTGACTTATCATGCTCACTCGGCGAGCCGGTGCAGACACAATGGGCTGAATGGCCTCCTTCTACATCATAACAATTCTGTGAGATAACAACTCCTCAAAAGCTACATCTCTGACCACACTGTTGGACACCTTCTCTAACTGTTCCAACCCAGTCCATGCTGAAGAATCCTGCAATGCTTTATAATGTTTGAGGCACCATATAAATCCAAAGTGTCATTGATTCATACAGATGTAGATTTCCCACATTGGTGGGGACTGCTCATTACTTAGCAACAGGTGAATAAAATTTTACTCAGAAATGTGCATTTTGTACGATTGTGAAAGGTTGCTGAGTGATTCCAAATTGCTTCAAAACACAACAAAGCAACAGAAGCTGAGAGAAGAAATCCTTTACAGAAATTTAACTTCACCAACAAGCTGCTTTGGACTAACTGGTCTTGACGTGACCTTTTTAGTCTTGTCAAGCCTTATTTAGATAAAATGTGAATGCTGAAAGGATGCCTAATGATTTCATCAGTCTTAATTATAACAGTGATTTACCATTAGAAGCATATCTCACACCAAGGACTGATGAAAGTAATGAAAATATATCAGACGTTTGTGTGGGAACAATTAGGTCCTGCTTTTAATGTGTTTATTGCAGCATCTTATCACACAAGACAGAAAGTCTGCCAGTGAAAGAATCTAGTCAATGTATTTAATGTGTTGCTGATAAAAGTGTGGATTGTATTTGACTGTTTTTTGCTTATGTGTATCATTCAGCAGTGACAATGTGTCTTCAGGTAGTAAGATGGTGGATCGTAGCTTGAGCAGGAATGGGAAGAACACTGGCAGCAAATATTTACTCAATACAGAGCTTTGAAGTACAGATCAGGAACTGAGGTACATCCCCACCTTACCAACATATATTCTAGCTGGCAGTGGTGTTGTGGTATTGGCATGGACCAGCAATCCAGAAGCCCAGGGGAATTCTCTGGAGATCCAGGGTCAAATCCCACCATGGCAGATGATGAAATTTGAATTCAATAATAATCTGGAATTAAAAATCTAATGATGACCATAAAAGCCAGTTGTCGTAAAAACCGTTCTGGAATGAAGGGGAGGCAATTGCCACCACCCCCCCCCCCCCCCCCCCCCCCCCCAAGAGGGTCAGGCACTAGGGGCCGTGTCCCTAGGGAATGGCATCTTGACATTGCCAGCCTGTGCCCTCTGGCACTGCCCAAGGTGAAAGTGCCAATGCCAAGAAGGAAATCTGCCTTCCTTACCTGTTTTGGTCGACATGGGACTCCAGATTTACAGCTAGTGTAGTTGACTCTTAACTACCCTCAGGGATGGGCAATAAATACTGGCCTGGGCAGTGATGCTCACATCACATGAATGAGTAAAGAAAATATTTGGGGCGATTCTCCCATCCCCATTCACCCCATCATTTTTAGCGCAGCAGGCTGGGAGATTCAAGTGGCGCCTGGTGCGTGGACCCACATTGTGCATCGTTCCCTGTCAGTGTCTCCCAGCACCGAATTTCTGATGGCATCAGCTCTGCACAGGAATAGGTGAGGAGATTCATTATCGATGCAAGATGCCATTTCCCTACGATTTAAGTAGAATTAGTGGGTTCGGAACTGAAATCTCCAGGCTTGCTAGCCTCCCTCTCCCCCACATTAGCAATATTTCCAGGGGGTTGACAGTAGCTCCCCACTTTTGTGAGCTGGTGACCCAACCCTCTAGAGTGAAGGACAGCGATTGCCTCTCCCCACCACAGAAGGCAATGGATATGTCCCCCTAGAGAATGGCACCCTCTGGCACTGCCCAAGGGGAAAGTACCAATGCCCAGAGTGCATCTTAGCAATGCCCATCAGGCAGCGCCAACAGGGTGGGGTCTGATGGGGACAGAAACTCTGGGGGCAATCTGGGGTTTTCCTGCTGCCACTTCGCATTTGGGATTCGTGGGGGAGAGAGGGAGGCCAGCGATCAGGATTGGCCATCGTTGAGAAGGGGCAGCCTGTTGGGGGTCAGGACTGCGGAGATGTGTGTGCGTGGGTGGGTGGGGGGGGGGGGGGGGGGGGGGGGGGGGGGGGGGGGGGGGGGGTGGAGGGGAGGGGGGGCGGTGGTGGTTCCGCACTGTCGGGGGGGTTGATCAAAGCTTGGCCCAGACATGCATGGGGGGCCAGCAGTCAAGCCTTGAGGGTGTGGAGGGGCTGGTGTTGTGGGGATTGCAGGGCTGGCCAATTCAACCACTGGCCAGCACTTGGGAAGCCACAGTGTGGGGCCGAACTCAGCACTGACAGATCAGCACACGCGCAGTGGTCCGTTCAGCGCTGTGCTGCCAGCTTTTCGGGTGGAAATAGGCTTGTTTGAATTTCAGCATGGTTCACGTCGAGGCATTCTACAATGTACAGAATGCGGAAGATCCTTTTTTTAAACTCCCACTCAGGATTTATGCCAGCAGAATTTACATAAGTTCGACACTTAGGATTTTTTGGGGGGAGGATCGCCAACCCCTATTCTTTATTCAGATTTCCAGAATTCACAGTTTCCTGGAAAAGATTAATCATTTTGTCCCTTGAAATTATTGACACATTAGTAAGCCAGGCAGCATCCTAGCTTGGAAATGTATCATCCATTCCTTTGTTGCCACTGGCTCAAAGTCCTGAAACTCTCTCCATAGCAGCACTGCGGGTGTACCTGCACCATGGGCACTGCAGCAATTCAAGAAGGCAGCTCATCAGAACCCATTCAAGGCATGTAGGGTTGGGCAACAAATGCTCACTAGTCCACAATGCTCACATCCCATTAAAGAACTGAAAAAAATACATATATATTATTCAACATACATTATTAGCCAACAGAAAGTGCGTATTTAGCAGCTCCTAGCTCAGAATAATCATGGACATTCTACTGAAGTTAAAGATAAGCCTAAAACCTCATCCCCAATAGCATTAAGTTAATCATTTTCTTTAAAGGTAATGCACTCGCTATAGAGAATCTGAACAAAGAACTTCACCGAGCCCTGACTGAAGTTTCAGAGAAGTCCTTTATAACTTCATGTCGCATATTTAAATAAATATTTTATAATTCCATTGAGGAATAAAAACTCCACAGCAGAAGTGACCCATCTTTGACTAACTAAAGAGGATAGGGATAATCGTGGATTAAAAGAAGAGGCTTATAATATTGAGAAGGAGAGCAATAAGCCTAATTACTGGGAGAGTTTCAGAAGTCACCAAAGGATGACCAGAAAAAAAAAACTGTTGAAGACAGAGAAAACAAAATACAAAAGTTAACTAGCCAGAAATATAAAAATAAGTAGCAAGAATTTCTACCATTATATAGATTGGAAGATACTCGCAAAACGAACATGGACACCTTAGAGATTGCAGTAGCAAATATAGAATAGAATCAAAGAATCATAGAATTCTTACAGGGCAGAGGAGGCCATTCAGCCTGTCAAACCCATACCAGTGACAATCCCACACAGGCCCTATCCCCATAACCCCACATATTTGGCATCCTAATGCCCCTAACACTAAGGAGCAAGTTAACATGGCCAATCAATCTAACCCGCACAATTTTGGACTGTGGAAAGAAACTGGAGCACCCAGAGGAAACCCACACAGATACGGGGAGAATGTGCAAGCTCACACAGACCATCAAGCTAGGAATCGAACTGGGCACTATGATTCCTATGACCTCTCCCCCAGTCCAGACTACCTCAGATCTTCACTCCAACCCCCAAACACATGAATAGATCCACGGGGCCAAGGGATATTCCTTGATGGCTACTCATCCATTGACCAGGGAAGGAGTACAAATAGAATGGCAGAAAGCAACAGGAAGAGGAGGCAGATGGAGATGACACTGAACAGCGTAGTGCCCAGACTTCAGTGAGATAATTTCCTCTAACTACCCTGTGGCAAGAGGATTTACCTCCTCTCTCTCATGGCCTCCAACATTAGATTCTGCTTGGCATTGATGAAGTGAGCATTGCCATGTGTGCCAAGCCTCCAGCATCTCCTGTGACATCTCACTTCCCTCTGATGGGCGACATGGTGGCACAATGGTTGGCACTACTGCCTCACAGTGCCAGGGACCCGGGTTGGATTCCCAGCTTGAGTCACTATCTGTGTTGAGACAGCACATTCTCCCTGTGTCTGTGTGGGTTTCCTCTGGGTGCTCCGGTTTCCTCCCACAGTCTGAAAGACGTGTGGGTTAGGTGCATTGGTCATGCTAAATTCTCCCTCAGTGTGCCCAAACAGATGCGGAAGTATGGCAACTAGGGGATTTACACAGTAACTTCATTGCAGTGTTAATGTAAGCTTACTTGTGACACTAATAAATTAACTCAATAAAAAACTTAAATTTAAAAGAAAAACTGATGCTGTGGAAGGTTTTCATACAAAGCATAAATTTCTCCCACGGGACAAGAAACAGATTCAGTGAAGGCTACAATGAAATGTCTAAATCCATCCAACACTCATCCGACCATTGTTGGTCTTCACACTCACCAGTGGCAGACCTCTGATCTGAAAACATACTCGACTCCTCTTTCCACTGTGAAAATGCAGTGCCAAGGAGTTTCTGACAGTTTCACATTTGTCATGATGAAAAACCCTCATCATTTAGCTGTCATTACAATCACTACATCAGATCATTAAAATTCCCCCAGGTTTTAACTTCAATGCAAAGTTCAATTAACATGCTTCAAAATATTTCTTGTGTAAAATATGATGCTGAGGTGCCAGTGTTGGACTGGGGTGGGCACAGTAAAAAGTCTCACAATACTAGGTTAAACACCAGGTTAAAGGGCTACTGCTTCCTCACCTGAGGAAGGAGCAGTGCTCTGAAACCTTATGATTCCAAATAATTGGATTGTAACCTGGTGTTGTGAAACTTCTTATTGTATGAAATAAGAATTCCCTGTTTGCCCAGAGACAACTCAATGCCCTTTTGTGAAATAGAATTCAGTCAAGTAACAAATCAGTCACAATCCAGCTACAGTCATGGTTGGAAAATTTCATTGGGAGGCATTGTGTTTTATGGTTATCATACTCGCAGAGCTATAGCATTTTAAAGAAATATTTATGTTCATTTTTTTTCAATCTAGAAAAGCACAAAAAACAATTGCAAATCACCATGAGTCACTAAAGTGATGTGACATAACAGCTCTATCTAGAAGCTACTTCAGTGCTTTACATCCCACACAAGCATGCTAATTACTGTACTTACACCAAGACAGATCATAGTGAAGACTGGTTTGAACAATTTCACCTATTTGTCGATTACTGAGAGTAAATATATCAACTTTTATTGTTCTATAGATATTTTAAAGAAAGAATTATATGCAGATTGTGATATTATATTCTGTATCATTCATACAAATAGGGAAGGTTGGATGATTCCTTGGCTATAAACGCTAAGCAATTTTGTTTTTGTTACAATTATGAGGTTGGTAAAATTGTTAAGATTTGGAACTGCAAGTTTGCAAGTATATTTATTAGTATCACAAGCAGGCTTACATTAACACTGCAATGAAATTCCTGTGAAAATCCCCTCATTGTTACGTTCCAGTGGAGAGAACCTGCAGTCTCCGCACAGGCAGTGACCCAAGTTGGCATTTGAACCTGGGTCCCTGCCATCATGAGGCTGCAGTGTTAATCACTGTGCCACCGCACCTCCTTTTAACTGTGCTCTTATCTTAAGGTAAAATGAGGGAGGTCATATGATCTGTTCTGAAGCCTGGGTTGCTTGATAGAGATTAAAGGTGATAAGGGGGCACCAGGGGATCGGTGGGGGGAGGGGGTGGAGCATCTTCACATGGAAGAAGGTGCTTAGGAATTCTTCCCCCGTCAATGCCTTCCTCAATGACAGTTACACACCAGATGGCAGGTGCCAGACCACAGATAGTAACAACAATGGAGGTCCCTGTCTAACCCTGTTAGAATTTTATAAGTCTCTGTGAAATCCTCTCTCATTAATCTAAGCTCCAATGAATATAAATAATCCTAACCAAATTAGTCCCGCCTTATATGACAGACCTGCCATCTCAGGAATCAACCTGATAAACCTTTGCTGCACTCTCTCTCTAGAAAGGACATCCTTCCTTAGATAAAGACAGCAAAACCACATCGAGTACATCAGGTGTGGCCTCACCAATGCCCTCTACAATTGTAGTAAAACATCTTTATCCTTATACTCGAGGGGTCTAGAAGATTGGAATTCAGAAACTCAATAATGTGAATCTCACTTTCCAGATTTTGAGCATAAGCTGCCATTCCCACAGACAGAGAGTATGGATCAGCCCAAAGATATTCTTAGTTGGTCATCAGCACATAGTTTATGACATTTGTATACATACATATGCAGTACCTGACATAAGAGGTAGGCACATTGGCCAGGATTTTATGGCCCCATTTTATGACGCGGCTCACCTGAAGCCAATGGAGAATTCCGTTTTGTGAGCCTTGCCCACCCCAGAAGCGGGGTGGGTGAGGTGATAAAATTCCGGCAACTATATCTGCACATCCATTTGGACTACTCTCAACCCTGAAAATATTTGGTGTCTTCTTAATAGGGAGTTAGTGATCTGACAGTCTTACTGCAAAATGGGCTCATGTGACTTTTAATTTTTAAGAGCATTCACATTATTAAATAGTTCCCACTTTGCAAAAGTGGTGAGCCAGTCCATGAGAATGAATGGGGGGCAGAAAAGAACAGATTTTCCATAATGTGCTATGCTTGAGATCTTTATAATTATGTTTTCATACCATGATATGTTTCATTGTATATTTTATAAAGAATGATACAGTTAGTATTCAAAGGTTTTCTGGATAAATTGAGACTAAATTGTTTAATTGGAACTTATTTGTTAAAATGTTCAAGCTTTTTAATGTTCTCATCATCTTAACTATATGAAGTCAGCAGTATAAAAATCATTTTGTTCAGCTTAATTTCCCTCAAAATCTAAATTAGTAATTGCAAAATATTAGGATCTGAATCTAAACAGAAAAATGCAACCACTTCATAAATGAGCTAATAACATAATTAGATCAAATATGAATGTGATATTATCTAAGTAATGTCAAAAGGCAAATTTCAAATAAGCCATCCAAATGACATGTGTAATCCTGAACATAATTTGTTCCCAAAGATTTTCTAGCAGGTCTTTAACCATTCATTATTTAAACACCGGTCTAAATCTAAAATTTCATGTTTATTCAGTATTTAAATTTACAAGTTGGAACTTTTTACTTAATTTAGAACATTTAATTCTCATCATATTGCTGCTGTAAGAAAGCATTGCTTTGCATGTGAAGAAAACTACTTGCTAAAATATATTCTGTGTTTGCATCGTTTCATTCATCTTCATTTGATTTTATGTTCTGCATCAAGCAAGGCAAGAAAATGTGAAAGTTAGAAGGATTTAAAAAGGATCTTCACTTTTTTTTAAGTTTATTTATTAGTATTGCAAATAGGCTTACATTAACACTGCAATGAAGTTACTGTGAAAATCTCCTAGTCGCCACACTCCAGTGCCTGTTCAGGTACGCTGAGGGAGAATTTAGCATGGCCAATGTACCTAACAAGCCCTCTTTCAGACTATAGGAGTAAAGAATGTGGATAGTCAGAAACTTTTTCCCAGTCAATTACGAGAGGGCAGGAATTTAAAGTGCAAGAGGTAAGGTTTAAAGGAGATGTATAAGGCAGGTTTTTTACTTAGAAGTTGGTGGAACCTGAAACTCGTTGCTAGGAGAGGTAGTAGAAGCAGATACAACAGTGATTTTTAAGGTGCGTCTTGACAAAGACATGAATAGATGAGATTAAAAGGGAAAACAGTTCCTGGAAGGGTAGGGTGCTTTAATTCAGTTTGTTAGCATGGTCGGTGCAGATTTGGAGAGTGGAAGGGACTATTCCTGTGTTGTAATTTTCTTTGTTCTTTGTTCTTTGAAACTGGAGTATCCAGAGGAAACTCATGCAGACAAGGGGGGGGAAATGTATAGACTTCACAATGATCTAAGCTGGAAATCATACCTAGGTCCCTGGCACTGTAAGGCAACAGTGCTAACCACTGAGCCACCATGCCGCCCATGGGAAAAGGGAAGTCTTTGCTGCACCTTGTCATCCCTAATGTTTCTGTTTTGCTAACTCTAGCAGTCAGAATTCAAGGTCTGCCGCAACATTAAACAAGTCAACTGCGAGTTATTGTGGGTGTGGATGGACTGTCCTTGGATTGGTCTAGCAAAAGACAAGTACTTGGGGGCAAATGTCTTACCTCTTTGTTGTAACCGCTGATCTTAAACTGCCTTCTTTACCTCGGCACATCTTTTTCCATCATTTCAATTGACAGGGAAGCATGAGAGACAAATCAACTGTACCAGCGAAACCTAATATCCATTACAGCATGTAAATTATGCTTCCTGATACGTGAGCACTCACATGTACTGTAACATGCATTTCATTGCAGCAGGATTAGAGTATTGAATGAGCATTGAACAGTGAGAACATGTTTCTGATTTCCACGCATCCCACTCCCTCTTAAGCAGCTATCATTTTTCACTTGCCATATTAAATCACTTCCACCGCGAGCCATCCATTAACAAGCCCTGAACCAATTCTATGTCAAATGTTCAGCCAGCACATGCTACTTGCTACACCCTGCTGCTGACTGATCACATCCTGCGACAATTTTGAAACTTGAACCCCTGTAGATAATCCCATTCCATTCTTTGCAATCAAGCCAAAGTTTGTCCTTCAGTATTCAAAGTGGACATCACAAAGAGAGAGAGATAGCATAGTCAGGTTCACCAGTCACAGAGAAATAGTTGTTCTGAGGAGACCATAGAACATAGAACATAGAAATGTTCTATGAGACCAAGAATAAATGAGACCAAGAATAAACCAGGCATAGACTGCACTTTCCAAATCTGTGACCATTTCCATCTAGAAAGGTAAGGAAGGACATGGGCACACCATAAATTAGACATTCCCCTCCAAGCTATTCACCATACTGACTTGAAATTATGTTGCAATTCCTTGAGTCGCTGGGTCAAAATCCTTGAATTCTCTCCCTAATGGCAATTTGGTCAACCCACATCACTTGGACTGCAACAATTCAAGAAGGCAGCTCACCACCATCTTCTCAAGGGCAATTAGGGACGGGCAATAAATGCTGACCAGCCGGCAATAACCATGTCCTATGAATGAATAAAATAAAACTTAATTCAGGAGCCTAGATGCAACTGTCACATTGTCAGCTCCCCATCATTAAGGAAGTGCTTTGGCAAATGATGCAGCAATGCTTGCCCATCTTATAAATGAAGCATCACGTGACCCAAGTATGGAGGGAGTTTTTGTGTCCTTATTGGTTCAAGGACAGCATGAGAGTTTCGATCGATTACTGTCCTCAAAAACCTGAGTACATTTCTAAGAAAGGATATACTCTTGTTTTGGCCTTTCAGCTCAAGGAAGAATTTGATACAAACTTCCAGTGAGAGCAAAATGTGGTTATATTCAAAGCAATTCCACTTCATTTTTGGCTCCACTGGGTTGTAACTTACGACTGGCAGAAAATTAAGAAATGTAATCATTCTGAGCTAATGGTAATCATTGTTAAGCGCTCAACAATTCGGAAAGTGAGATGCTTAAACCAATAGAAGTTAAAAACTTAAAAACTTGACTTTTTTGCCACTCGTTCAACACACCCTTCAGGTTTACGCTGTCTGCTTCAGAGTCCTACCTCAGATTTTCTAGCTAATTTAGAAGAATTAAATTAAATGTCACTATTGATTGCTAATTAATGAAAGTTTTCACAAATTGTGACATAATAATGCTTTGTTGAGCTATATTTTTCATCTTATTTGTGACAGGGTTTAGGGAGGTACAGTGGCACAGTGCCTTACAGTGCTAGGGAACTGGGTTCAATTCCAACCTTGGGTCACTGTCTGTGTAAAGTTTGCACAACCTCCCCATATCTGCATGTTCTAATTTCCTCCCATACTCTAAAGATGGCAGGTTATGTTGATTGGCCATGATAGTCAGGCATTAGTTGGGTAAATACATGGGACAATGGGGATAGGGCCTGAGTAGGATTATTGTCATTGCAGGCTCAAAGGGCCAAATGGCCTCCTTCTACACTGTAGGGAGTCAATGAATTCATGATTCGAGGCTCTGGTGAGAAGCAGCTGAGAGATAAAGGCTGGGATTCTCCAGACGTTCACGCAGGTGAGAATCTCTCATCCCACTGCAGGGAACGGAGAGTTGGCTGAATGCCAAAATCACCGCCCTCATTTGCTGCAGCAATGGGGCATGACTGGCAAGATGAATTTGCTGGAAATATTTCATTGATTCTCAAAAGTTTAAAAGAAACTAAACAACAGAAAGGTAAATGTCACCGAAATTCAACCAGAGCATTTGAGTATGGGAAATTAAAGATTACAAGTTGAATTGATAGAATTCCAAATATTCGGATAGAGAGCAGAGAAAACATTAGTGCCTTGAATCTTAGATCAGATAGCTGGGTGCCAAGGTCACCATATTTTCTTTGCTTTGGCCGGGCAACTAATATGGAAATATCGATGTGATGATCAGGTTCCAAGAGTATTTATGAACAGGTGGTCAAAGAAATATCAGGGGTGCAGACCTAGCCTGGATTAGAGAGGTGGGGAAATGATATTGGAAGCTTAAATAATAACAATGCAATTTTTGTCTCCACAGGCTTCAATTTGTAGCAAGGGTGTAAGAACATAGGAACATAGGCAGAAGCAGGCAAATTCAGTCCTTCGAGTCTGTTCCACCATTCAATCAGATTATGGCTGATCTCTCCCTGGTCTTAAATTCATATCTCTATCTCCCTTTTAAAAACTGTTCAATTCAGACTCCACCCCGCAATATAGCAAAAGATATCCTGAGCACTTAAGGTATTCTTGAGGTTTGGATCATCTTACAGATCTTTGTCAGTGAAAATTTATTTAATATTACACTGAAACAATACCGTTCTTTCTACCCTCAGATCTGATTTTAGCCATTGATAGGATGTGACTCTAAGCATTTATTCAAAATGGAATGAAGGCACCAAAGAAACAAATAATCACTGCTTGCTGAAGGGATTCCACCTACTAAATTGTCCCTTTCCCTTACTGTGCAACATAAACTCTAACATTTGATTTGATTTGAGTTGATTTATTATTGTCATATGTATTACTATACAGTGAAACATATTGTTTCTTGTGTGCTATACAGACAAAGCATACTGTACATAAGAAAGGAAATGAGAGTGCAGAATGTAGTGTTATAGCCATAGTTAGAGCGTAGAGAAAGACCAATTTAATGTGAGATGGGTCCATTCAAAAGTCTCATGGCAGCAGGAAAGAAGCTGTTCTTGAGTCAGTTGGTAGATGACTGCAGACTTCAGTATCTTTTCCTGATGGAAGAAGGTAGAAAAGAGAATGTCGGGGATGTGTGGGGTCTTTAATTATGCTGGCTGCTTTGCCGAGGCAGTGGGAAGTGTAGACAGGGTCAATGGATGGGAGGCTAGTTTGCACGATGGATTGGACTACATTCACAATCTTTTGTAGTTTCTTGCAGTCTTGGGCAGAGCAGAAGCCATATCAAGCTGTGATACAACCAAAAAGAATTCTTTCTATGGTGCTTCTGTCAAGGTTGGTGAGAATTGTATCTGACATATTAAATTTGCTAGAACTAGGAAGTAGAACACCACTAGAACCTGATAGCTCTTTGGATATAAAAGCAAAATGTAGCGGATGTTTAAGGTCTGAAATAAAAACAAAAGGCTTTGTAAAAACTCAGCAGGTCTGGCAGCATCTTTCCCAAAGCGGGAACTATATAGATATCTTGACCTACACAGTATGAACTGCATCAAACAGTAATCCAACAGGAATAAGAACAGAAGAACATAAGAACTAGGAGCAGGAGTATGCCATCTGGTCCCTCGACCATTCAATAAGATCATGGCTGATTTTTTTATGGACTCAGCTCCACTTACCCGCCCACTTACCATAACCCTTAATTTCTTTACTGTTCAAAATTGATTTATTCTTGCCTTAAAAACATTCAATGACGTAGCTTCAACTGCTTCGCTGGGCAGGAAATCCCACAGATTCATAACCCTTTGTGTGAAGAATTTCCTCCTCAACTCAGTCCAAAATCTGCTTCCTCTTATTTTGAGACTATACTCCCTACTTCTAGTAGGGGAACAATTTTCCTGCTTCTATCGTATCTATTCCCTTCATAATCTTATGTTTCTAATGAATGGAAGGCCATTGCTGCTTGAAGACAGTTAGAAACACGTAAAATAAAAAAGAACACTTTTTATCTCTCAAGCTTAGAATTATCAATAAAGTGGGGGGAGGGGTGGTGGGGTGGGGGGGGGGATGCTGATGAAATAATTTAGTCTGACCCTTTAATTTGCAGGATACAAACATTGCTGAGTTCCTTCTCAAGGCTACCACTTTGACATCCATGATGGACTAAAAATTGTAGCCTTTCTTTGTCATCTCTCTAATACAAACTTTTGATGAAAAACTGCCTTTAAAGAAACATTGCACTGTCTAATTTATTTAATCAAGCACGATAATTGTGATTGTGAATAATTAGTGGAGGTTTTCCAAGCTTGTTGCATTGCCTGGGCACAGTATATTGGAAAATCCAATGTTTTAGAGTGCACAACTATAAAGGAACCCATGTGATATTTTTCCATTGCAATTAATTCAAGCACAAGAAAATTTTCACTATATGACCTCAAAGAAAAGGACATTGAAGGAGTGATGATTGATGAACAATTCAATAGAGATCTGGATGGAGTGCATCTGTCTATATTTTAAAAAAAGTTAAGGAAAGATTGTAAAGACACTAATAAGCACATATTAAAATTACCATTAAAAAGAGGATGGAAACAGCCAATCAGAAAAGGAAACCTAGCACTGGGGTTCCTATCCAGAAGGAGAGAATTGAAAAACAGACAAGCTGTGTTGCCAGAGAATATATGGCACCTCACTTTAGTTCCATTTGATGTACTATGACATCTTTTGAGACTCCATATTAAAAAAAGGATATATGAGACATTGGCAAAGGTGCAGAAATGATTTACTATAACCTAACAATTACATCCATTCTTTGATTCCCTTCTGTGGAAATGAACAAAGAACAAAGAACAAAACAGCATGAGAAACAGGCCCTTCGGCCCAACGAGCCCGCACCGCCACCTCGATGTTCCCACTTCTACACGCGATCCCTGTCCATGTTTATAGATCTATGGATTAAAAACCAAATTTGAGACAATTTAGGGAGAATTTGTTTTGCCAATTAGCCTAAGAGCACATCTTTGGGATGTGGGAGGAAACTGGAGCTCCTGGAGAAAACCCACGCAAGCACGGGGAGAATGCGCAAACTCCCACAGACACAGGCCCAAATCCATGTATCTGCACAGCACAGCTTTTGTCATGGCGCTGTTGTGTTGCCCATCAGATGGTCCAGGTCAAGCGTACACTAACGATTTGAAGCAGTAGGATACTCTCACGACCCATCGTATGAGCAGTCCTCTCACAACCCATCGCGTGTATGTCCCTCGTTAGACAACAAGGTGGACCAAAGCACCTGTAGGATAAAAACAAGTACATCAATATCATCATCTATTTACACACTTCCCAGGGACTCCCAAGGCTCATGATCCCTATTTTAAATCAGTTTTCTATACCCCTCCATTCCCATTCTGTTCATGTGCCCATCTAAGTATTTCTTAAATAACTCCAGAGTACCTGCCTCCACCACTTTACTTGGCAGAGCATTCCATACCCCCACCACCCTCTGTGTGAAAAAACTCCCTCTAGCATCCAAATTATACCTTACCCCCCTCACCCTAAGCCCGTGACCCCTCGTGCTATTTGAGTCCATCCTAGGAAAAAGCTTAACCCTGTTTACTCTATCTATCCCCTTCAAAATCTTGTACACCTCTATCAGATCTCCTCTAAGTCTACGTCTTTCTAAGGAAAACAGTCCCAATTTGCCTAATCTCTCCTCGTAACTCAGACCTTCCATACCGGGCAGCATCCTGGTAAACCTCCTCTGCACTCTCTCCAGAGTCTCCACGTCCTTCCGGTAGTAAGGCGACCAGAACTGGACGCAGTATTCCAAATGAGGTCAAACCAACGTTTTATACAACTGCAACTGAGTGTCGGAATTTCACCACCTCATTTGCCCAAAGATCATAAAAACCCAGCAGAGGCCAATGGAGAATGCCGGTCTGCTAGTCTCGCCAGCTCCGATTCTTATGAACCTTGAATGTGTGAGGTGGTAAAATTCCAGCCAAAAAGGCTGAAATGGTTATATGATGGAGGCATTTTGGATTCTGGGTTTTGATATTCGATAGGGTAGACAAAATGAAGATATATTTACATATATAGTGGTGGTGGTGGGAGGAGGGGAGTGGTGCAGGGGTGGACATGGAAGTATAAGTATAAGCCAACCACTACAAATGTATTCAGAAATTCAGGATAGAAATCTCTTTATCCAGAGGATAATATGAATGTGGAACTCACCACTAAGATTCTCAACTCTCATAGTAATACCACTGGGGAACTTCATTGCCTGATTAACAAAGCACTCTCCAAGGGAAACCAAAAGTTTCTTATTGGTTGTATTTCAAATCTTTCTTAACTTTTGAATAGTTTGCTATTAATTGCACATTTACTGAGAAACCCTTAAGCTTAGCCATTATTTTGAAAGAACTTTAAAAAGAATAACATTAATTTCTATGATGTAGTCATTATTAAAGTGGGGTGAAATTTCAACATTAAAGTGACACTTTTCTCAATTAAAGCTTGTTTTGAGTAATGTTGCAACATTACCCATTTCTCTCTGCGTACAGCTGGAAGTAATATTTTGATCATCAATCTCTCACTTTAATAATAAATGCACAGAATAATAAATAACATTACATGGAATATCAGTGCATAGTCTATGGTTGCTCAGCTGGCAGAGTTTAGCTTAAGCAGCATAAATGTTTCATAATTTCTTTGTGCAGACTCTAAAAACATACACAAGCTTCTGAGCCTATAATTAACGATTTTGTTACTAGTAGTTGTGTTTGCGTCAAAAAAATTACACTTCTGCCGCCAGGTCCAGTTCTATAACGTCACATGAAGCACTGAACACAGCAGAAGATGTGTGGAGTGACTGGATAAAATTGGTTACAGATGAAATATTGTGACTTATATATCATTATGTTTGTTCAGCAGACTTATTGATGTAAGTTTAAATTCAGGAATCCCATTCATGTATTGGCAAGCTGTGTGTCAATTACATAAGATTGAGGACTGAATTCTTTAACATAGAACATAGAACACTACAGCACAAACAGGCCCTTCGGCCCACGAGTTGCGCTGATCATATCTATATCTGCCAATCCACAGACCTATCTATAACTCCCTATTCCATTCGTTTCCATATACTCATCCAGAAGTCTTTTAAAAGACCCCAGCGAGTTTGCCTCTACCACCTCCGACGGCAGCCGATTCCATTCACTCACCACCCTCTGAGTGAAAAACTTATCCCTAACATCCTCTCTGTACTTGCTTCCCTGCACCTTAAACCTGTGCCCTCTCGTAGTGACCATTTCAGCTCGAGGAAATAGTCTCTGAGAATCCACCCAATCTATTCCTCTCAACATTTTATAAACCTCTATCAGGTTGCCTCTCAACCTACGTCCTTTAAAGAGCAAAGAGCAAAGAGCAACACAGCACGGGAAACAGGCCCGTCGGCCCAACGAGCCCGCGCCGCCGTCATAACTTTATAGTAACAATTCCATTTTCTTATTCTAATTTTAGGTTATTGCTAATATGGAAGAATCTCAATATAGGGTCAATTTGTTTCCCAATCAGCCTAAGAGCGAATTTTTGGGATGTGGGAGGAAACCGGAGCGCCCGGAGAAAACCCACACAACCACGGGGAGAACGCGCAAACTCCCGCAGACACCGGCCCAATTCCAAGTGTCTGCACAGCTACAGCGATAGTCACTGAGCTGTCATGGTGCCCTTCAGATGGTCCAGATAAAGCACTCATTTACGACATGAGAGAGGAGATTGCAGAGCCTCTGGCTCTGATCTTCAGGTCGTCGTTGGTTACGGGTGTGGTTTCGGAGGACTGGAGGATAGCGAATGTGGTCCCATTGTTCAAGAAGGGGAAGAGAGACCTTCCAGGGAATTATAGGCCAGTGAGTCTTACTTCTGTTGTGGGCAAAGTATTGGAGAGAATTATTAGGGATAGGATTTATAGTTATTTAGAGAGAAATGAATTGATTGGGGATAGTCAGCATGGTTTTGTGAAGGGTAGGTCGTGCCTTACTAACCTCATTGAGTTTTTTGAAAAAGTGACTAAAGAGGTGGATGGGGGTAAGGCGGTTGATGTGGTATATATGGACTTTAGTAAGGCGTTTGATAAGGTGGCCCATGGAAGACTTCTGCAGAAAATGCAGATGTATGGGATAGAGGGTGATTTAGCTAATTGGGTTAGGAATTGGCTAGCAGATAGAAGACAGAGGGTGGTGGTTGATGGGAGATATTCATCGTGGAGTTCGGTGACAAGTGGTGTACCTCAGGGGTCTGTTTTGGGCCCCTGCTGTTTGTAATTTTTATAAATGATCTGGATGAGGGTATTGAAGGATGGATCAGTAAATTTGCAGATGACACTAAAGTCGGTGGAGTGGTAGATAGTGAAGAGGGGTGTTCTAGTTTGCAGAGAGATTGGACAAGTTGTAGAGCTGGGCCGAGAGGTGGCAAATGGAGTTTAATGTGGAAAAGTGTGAGGTAATGCACTTTGGCAGGAATAATAAATGTGTAGAGGATAGGGCTAATGGTAGGATTCTTAATAGTGTTGATGAACAGAGGGATCTTGGTGTATTTGTGCATAGATCCCTGAAAGTAAGCAGTCAAGTTGATAAGGTTGTTAAGAAGGCATACGGAGTCTTAGCTTTTATTGGTAGGGGAATTGAATTTCGGAGCCGCAACGTCATGTTGCAACTGTACAAAACTCTAGTGCGGCCGCACTTGGAGTATTGTGTGCAGTTCTGGTCCCGCATTATAAGAAAGATGTGGAGGCATTGGAGAGGGTACAGAGGAGGTTTACCAGGATGTTGCCTGGTAAGGAGGGCAGGTCTTATGAAGAGAGGCTGAGGGATTTGAGGTTGTTTTCGTTAGAAAGGAGGCGGCTAAGGGGGGACCTAATCGAAACATATAAGATGATTAGAGGTTTAGATAGGGTGGACAGTGATAGCCTTTTTCCTAGGATGGAGAAAGATAGCACGAGGGGACACAGCTTTAAATTAAGGGGTGATAGTTATAGGACGGATATCAGAGGTAGGTTCTTTACCCAGAGGGTGGTTAGGGAGTGGAATGCCCTGCCTGCAGCAGTTGTTGATGCGCCAAGTTTGGTGGCGTTTAAGAGGTTAGTTGATAAGTATGTGGAAGAGAAGGGAATGGTTTAGTTTGGAGGGGCATTGCTTTTTATATTGGTCGGCGCAACATCGAAGGCCGAAGGGCCTGTTCTGTGCTGTAATGTTCTATGTTCTATGTTCTATGAAGCACCAGGCAACCCATGAATCAACATCCAAGAGCTGTCCTCGCACCACCTGCCGAATGCATGCTCCTTGTTGGTCAAGTTGGACCGAATTACCTGTGGAAAAAAAAAGTCATAGTTAAACAGTCCTACTATATCCCTCTATCTGCATAACGCTCATGTGGCTGTCCAAGAGACCCTTAAACAGCCCTAGCGTGCCTGCTCCCACCACCTTACTCGGCAGTGCATTCCACACCCCCACTACCCTTTGTGTGAAAAACTGCCCTCTAATATTCGTCTTATACATAGCCCCCCTCACCCTAAGGCCATGACCCCTCGTCCTATCCATTTCTGAAGGTGGAAAAAGTTTACCACCATTTACTCTATCTATACCCCTTATAATCTTATACACCTCTATTAGATCCCCTCTAAGCCGACGTCTTTCAAGGGAAAACAACCCCAGTCTATTTAATCGTTCCTCATAAGACAGTCCTTCCATACCAGGCAGCATCCTGGTAAACCTCCTCTGCACTCTCTCCAAGGACTCCACATCCTTCCGATAGTACGGCGACCAGAACTGGACGCAGTATTCCAAGTGAGGCCTAACCAACGTTCTATACAATTGCAACATCAAACTCCTACTCTTGTATTCTATACCCTTTTCTATGAAAGCTAACATACTATACGCCTTCTTTATCACCTTCTCCACCTGTGAGGACACCTTCAGAGACTTGTGAACCTGCACCCCCAAGTCTCTCTGCGTCTCTATGCTCCGTATAGTTTTACCTTTTATCCGATAACTCTCTTCTACATTTTTCTGGCCAAAATGCATCACCTCGCATTTATCCGGATTAAATTCCATTTGCCATCTATCTGCCCAGTCTACCAACCTGTCTATGTCCTGTTGTATTGCCTAGCACTGCTCCTCTGTACCCGCCAATCCAAGCATCTTAGTGTCATCAGCAAATTTGCTGATCTCACCACCTACCCCAACTTCCAAGTCGTTTATGTAAACCACAAATGTAAACTCACCGCAACTGGAATTGTCCAGTCCTGTTACAATGAATAGAAATTTGAATGAGCGTCAAATCCTCCATTCTCGCTGGTAGCGATGGCAGGGTTTGAATGGTTGGGGATTTCCTTTAATTCCTGTGCTTTATTGCGCAGACAATACTCTTTATGGATATTGCCTATTGAGAGGGGTGGAATTTAGATTGGAATTATGATTTAGAGTATTATATTCTGGGCACTACAGCTCAATGGTTACATTGAGCTTAGCAGGAGTGCACTGGCAATTTGGTAAAATGACTTTGTGGCTAAAAGAGTTAAATTATAAAGAAAGGATTCATTGACTTAGCTTGTATTCCCTCAACTTTTAAAACACTAATTATCACTTAATTGAGCTGCTTCAGATGAATAAAAGACACTTTTGGGACAGATAGTGAGAACCATTTTCTCTTGTAAGGGAATATATGAATAAGGGACATAAATTTAAATCAAGAATAAAGTATAAGAAAGGTTTATCAGGCTTGGCAGCATCTGTGGAAAGAGAAGAAGAGTTAATGGGGTGAGTTATGCGAGTCATTGAAGTTGAACTGGAGAAGGTGTCCAGGTGGGAGCCCTATATCTTCCTGCTGCCATGACCTGTTGCTAGTGATGGGAACCTGAGTACCATGATCAGCCATTAAGTAGCAAGTTAAATCATTTAATAATCCAACTAATGGACCATTTCCTGACCCCAGAGAGCATTTTGCGCATGTTGAAAGGGCCATTGCCGCTTAGGGAAACTGACAATCAACATCCTAGGGCATTATCATTGACCACAAACTGAACAGAACAAGCCAAATAAATACTGTAGCTAAAGAACAGGATATGGAGATACCGGCGTTGGACTGGGGTAACAGAGTAAGAAGTCTCACAACACCAGATTAAAGCCCAACACGTTTATTTATAGTAAACACCACAAGCTTTCGGAACGCTGTTCCTTCATCAGGTCAGTGGAGAGTTCTGATCACAAACAGAGCATATAAAAGCACACACACATAGTTTACAGAGCACTGATTAGAATATGAGTCTTTACGGCTAATTTGCTATTCAAGTCTTAAAAGTGCAGACAACGTGAATGAGGAAAGCAATAAGCATAGGTAAAAGAGATGTGAATTGTCTCCAGACAGGACAGTAAGTGAGATGTTGCAAATTCAGGCTCATGCCTGAATCCCTATGACTTGCCTGAACTTGCAACATCTCACTTACTATCCTGTCTGGAGACAATACACATCTCTTTAACCTATGCTTAATGCTATTTCCACTCACATTGTTTGCTACAAGAATAGATCAGAGGCTAAGAATACTGGGTGGGTAATTCACTTCCAGACTCTGCAAAGCCTGTCCATTTTCTATAAAGTACAAGTCAGGAGAGTGATGGGATGCTCACCACTTGCCTGGATGGGTGCAGCTCCAATAAATAAGAAGCTTTACAGCAAGCTCAGCACAACCTGCTCAAGTACAATTTGGAATGAGCAATAAATGCATTGGCAGTGACACTCAGAACTCATGAACAAAAAAGCCCTGCAATGTCAAATAGGCTGTCAATATTTGGACCTGATAACAGAGTACAACAAATTTAATGGTTTGTCTATTTGTAGAGTTTTTGGGATTTATAAAACTAAAATTTGGATTCACCGCTAGTTGTAATTTTATGAGTGGCATTGTTCTGTTCTTACTTCTCAGATTGGTAATGTAACACCAATGCTCTATTTGTTATATATTGCTCTGAAAAGGAACAGATTTCAATTTTCAAAATTGCAGGAGATACTCTACAACATTCAAAAAAAATGCATCTTCTCAGACAGATTCCACCAGATTTGCTTATTAGTAAGTAATCCAATATCCATTTATGTAAGATTACTGTAGCTCAATGGGCAGCACAGCTGCTTTAGAGCACCAAGGATCTGGGTTTGATTCCCAGCTTGGGTCGCTGCGTGGAGTCTACATATTTTCCCCATGTCTGCGTGGGCTTTTTCCAAGTGCTCTGTTTCCTCCTACAGTCCTGAAGATGTGCATTGGCCATGCTAAATTCTCCCTCAGTGTACCCGAATAGGTGCCAAAGCGTGACGACACAGGGATTTTCAAGTAACTTCATTGCAATGTTCATGTAAACCTACTTGTGACACTGATTAAATAAACGTAAACTTATATAGCGCTGAATGAAAGAAGTCTTGTGGTACCTTTTTTCCACTCTTCAATGGGAATCCCAATTATTCTTCTTCAATGCAGAACAAAACAATTGTAACAGGATCGTACTGCAAAGCAGACCTTGCACAATTATAAATTAGAATTGTACAAAACAATTATGTTGTCTTTATCTTAGAAAAAGTAACTTAAACTTTATCAGCATGCACTATCAACAAGATACACAATGTTGCTTTGTAGAAAATGATCTCTACAAGTGAGTGGTGCATGTTTAATTCAATCGCACTTCAAGCTGTTAAGTAATGTGCTTGACACTCAGCTCCCTTACATACCCTTTTTCTAAACATGCTACTTTCACTGAATACTGATCTTAATTCTTCAAGTGAAAACCTCGGCTTGTTTTCTAATGTGTAGTTTCTGCATTTAACTTTGCTATTCTGCAAAGTAATTTTCGATAATCAAATTACAGGGATTTTAACATATAGCCAGAAATAAAAAGAGGTATCGCGTAAAGCAGCGCAGTGGCACAGTGTTAGACCATAAGACAATAAAACATAGAAACAGAATTAGGCCACTCGGCCCATTGAGTCTGCTACACGATTCAACCATGGCTGACATTTTTCTCATCCCCATTCTCCTGCCTTTTTCCCATAACCCCTGATCTCCTTATTAATCAAGAATCTACCTATCTCTGTTTTAAAGGAACTCAATGACCTGGCCTCCACAGCCTTTTGCAGCAGACTTCCATAGATTCACCACTCTCTGGTTGAAGAAATTCCTCCTCATCTCTGTTTTAAAAGATCATCCTTTTAATATGCAATTGTGCCCTCTTGTTCTAGTTTTTCCTACTAGTGGAAACATCCTCTCCATATCCACTGTTTCTAGGCCTCTCAGTATCCTGTAAGTTTCAATAAGATCCCTTTTCATCCTTCTAAACTCCAACAGTACAGACTCAGAATCCTCAATTATTCCTCACCTGACAAACTCTTCATTCTGGAGATCATTTTTATGAACTACCTCTGGATCCTTTCCAAGGCGAGCACATTCTTCCTTAGATATGGGGCCCAAAACTGCTCACAATTCTCTAAATGGCTTTCCACCAAATTAGCACTTCTACCTCACAGCTCTGGGGATCTGGGTTTGCTTCTTGGCTTGGGTCTGTGTGGAGTTTGCGCATTCTCTCCCTATCTGCATGGGTTTCTTCCCCATGCTCTGGTTTCCTCCCACGGTCCAAAGATGTGCAGGTTACATTGATTGGTGATGCTAAATCACCTCTTAAGGTCCCAGGATGTCTAGGTTAGAGAGATTAGCAGGATAAACATGGAGGATTACGGGAATAGGGCCTGGGTGGGGTTGTTGTCAGTAAAGATTCGATGTGCCAAATGGCCTTCTTCTGCACTGTAATGATTCTATGATTCTAGTTTTAATCATTTGCAATCTGCAAATATGCAATCTTTTATCAGTCCTTTATTCCATCAAGGCAATTGTTACAAATGCCGATCCTTACAAAGTGCTTATGTTTCAATTTTAACCCTTTAATTCAAGTGGAAACAGTTAGCTTGGAGATAAGCCCAAGAGGCTTCAAACTGCAACTGCCTGGAGAGAAACCCATATAATCTGGTTGCTATGCAGAGAGGAGACTAATTTCTGGGTGCTCCGGTTTCCTGCCACAATCCAAAGATGTATAGGTTAAGTGAATTGGCCATGCTGAATCATCCCTTAGTGTCCCAAGATGTGAAGGTTACGGGGATTAGTAGAGTAAATATGTGGAATTATGGGGATAAGGGCCTGTGTGGGATGCTCCATCAGAGAGTCAGTGCAGACATGATGGGCCAAGTGACCTTCTTCTGCACTTAGAAATCTATGAACTCTATATTCTCAATTACACATTTTGGTGTTTGTAACACATTAATAGAACAGTATTGGAAACTGCCTTAAATAAGTCAAGGAATGTTAACTTGTATTGGGAATTGATCAGTTAAATAAAGATGCACTACATCATGATTAAACACTTAAAGATTCTTTTATTTAGATCAGTAGTGGCCAGTTTATCAATTTTACTGAAGTATGAATATTGCATTGCTTGAAGCCACCTCATGTTAGGTTCAGGATTTCCCCTGAACCCATGATTGAACTGACTTACATGTCACTATAATTCTACCTAGCATTCTGTTTTTTCATCTCATGAATGTGGAGGCTCTTTATGGAAGTTTTATTGAGCACCACTGTAACAGTCTATCTCCCTACATCATCTGTATCTCCTGTAATTGAGGATAATATTATTGTCAGCAAACAGAGGTAGTTGAATTAATTTATAATTGTATTTGCGTGTATGATAATAGGGTAAACTTTAAATCAGGTTAACCTTCTGTTTCTCTATTTGAAAGGGCTAGTACATCAATTTAGTTTAGATATATGCATAGTCTAAAAGGCTTTTATGCGAAAGCAAACAGAACATAAAGGAAATTGTTGCTAAGCAATCAGGGGCCACCCCAGGATAGATAGAATGAATTTGTGTAATGCTGGATCTAGGGGAAGCTAGATAGGACCAAGGAGGTGCGGAAAGCAGACTTCACAAAAGAACCTATGAAATTCCAGAAACCAGGGAACTGAGAAAAAAAAGAATGTCTTGGCCGCACAATTAAACTCAAAGAATAAGATGTTGAACAAGATGCTGTTTAGGAGAATTCAAGCATAAGGTAAAGTTCTTTGTGTTAAAGCAACAGTTGCAAGAACCAGATTTTAAACCAGCTAGGTGAGAAACTAGATATCTGACACAAACAGGAAGTTTGGTGACATCTCAATTCAGCTTATGAAGCAGCAATTTTCTGTTGGTTTGACTGGGTAACTGAGAGATTATATGGATGCTTGAAAGCACATAGCAATGCAAGATAAAGGAATATCGAAAGGAGAGATTGAAGTCTTGGAAGTGGATCCTTGTTGCAGGCATTTGAGAGATGTTGTTTGGGAGAAGGTTCTAAAGTCATGTTTTCCAAGAATGGAATGTGGAAACACTTGTATGGAAATCAGAGTTCCAGTGAGAACAGCTGGCTCACAGTGTGACAAGTATCTATAGGGATTTGATGAGGAATCCACAAAAATTTAATTGGGTGGCATCTGTCACTTGGCTTCAAAAAGTGGTGTGTCTGATCACATTTTGCCTATTAGTTTATATACTGTGTACTTACTGAGAAAATTAAAGCATTAGATCTATTTTGTGATGTGTGTAATCTTTGCAAGTTTGTGTCCATCTAGAAAGGTAGGTGGATGGAGGAGGTTAATCTTTTCTTGTTTAATATAGATTTTATTCTTTGTTGAATGTTAACCGGTGGTCCTGTGACTGTTGATCTACATCTCTAAACAAAGAAATTGAAAAGGTATGTTTTACTGAACTGGGGTTCTACTCTGAAACCTGACTACCCAGTTGTAACATCAGTTGGGATTGTAGCATTATGTTAAGAATAATGTTGTTTAGATCTCAAAGATGTATATATAACATATATACATTATATATATATTCTTCATGCATTATGACATTGATTATCTTAATTTTATTTCATGTTTTGATGTTTTGTACATTATTGACTACTTTCTTTTATAAGGTGCATGCAACGCACCAATATTATTGCAGGTATCTGAGAATAATTTTTCTTAAATAATTATCATCTATGTTCATCTTCTAAAGGAAATGCACTTTATCGTAGTACAGCTTCATGGCGTTCAATACCTGCTTTGAGCATGCATTTGTACACTGGGTTTGTCTATTTACACTTGCATACTTCCTATTAGGGTCACTGGTCAGGATTCTTTTTCAAACTATTCATGATGGACTCTGAGGTCAACCAGCTGAAAACTAGTTTGACTGACTCAGTGCAGAGTAGGAATAAAGACTGGTCTCAAATTAGGAGCAAAGGTAGGCCACTAGGCCCCTCAAGCTTACTCCACTATTCAATAAGATCATAATTGCTGGCCATGTGTAGTGGGTTTGCAAAGCGAATTCATCAGCCACGTGTACAGTGGATAGACCCTGATACTGAGCAGCTACCCTCTGTTTCAATGTGGTGACTGGATGTTTTCTGGACTACAGACTGGCTGGCATGAAATGAAAGCCTGTTGACTGTTAACAAGAGAGTGAGTATTCCCTGGAATTGTATTCTGGCCATAGATGAATACTAATTGCATATTGAGGGCCCAATTTTACCATTTTGATTCTAAGTGTTGGGCGGACTTGAATCTGGGACGGTTTTAAATCTGATTTTTAGATCTGTTCTCAGGTGCCCCATAAGCACTCCATCTGAAAAAATAGCAGTGATTCCAAATCAAGCTGCAGGAGTCTGTGGGCAGGGATTAACATGCCCAAAACCCTACAGCTTCGATCAGCACCTCCAACTGCTCATGCGCAATAAAACAAATAGGCAAACACTCCCCTGCCATACCGTCCTCCGTATACACAGAATTTGCTCAGATGAGGAGGATCGTGACAGACATCTCCAGACGCTGAAGGATGCCCTCGTGAGAACAGGATATGGCGCTCGACTCATCGATCGACAGTTCCGACATGCCACAGCGATAAACCGCACTGACCTCCTCAGAAGACGAACACGGGACACGGTGGACAGAGTACCCTTTGTTGTCCAGTACTTCCCCGGAGCGGAGAAGCTACGACATCTTCTCCGGAGTCTTCAACATATCATTGATGACGATGAACATCTCGCTAGGGCCATCCCCACCCCCCCACTTCTTGCTTTCAGACAACCGCACAACCTCAAACAGATCATTGTTCGCAGCAAACTACCCAACCTTCAGGAGGACAGTGACCACAATACCACACAACCCTGCCACAGCAACCTCTGCAAGACATGCCAGATCATAGACATGGACGACATCATCAAACGTGAGGATACCATTCACCAGGTACACGGTACATACTCTTGCAACTCGGCCAACGTTGTCTACCTAATACGTTGCAAGAAAGGATGTCCCGAAGCATGGTACATTGGGGAGACCATGCAGACACTACGACAGCGGATGAATGAGCATCGCTCAACAATCACCAGGCAAAACAGTTCCCTTCCTGTGGGCGAACACTTCAGCAGTCATGAGCATTCGGCCTCCGACCTGCGGGTAAATGTTCTTCAAGGGGGCTTTCGTGACACACGACAGCGCAGAGTCGCTGAGCAGAGACTGATAGCCAAGCTCCGCACACATGAGGACGGTCTTAACAGGGATCTTGGCTTCATGACACACTATCTGTACCCCCCGTAACTTGCCTGGGTTAGCAAAAAACCTCACTTACTGTGCTGTCTGGAGAAAATACACAATTCTCTAACCAATGCTCAGGATTCCCTTCACACACATTGTTAGCCACTTTAACACTTGAATAGCAGGTTAGATGTAAGGATTCGCATTCTAATCAGCAATCTGTGACTGTCTGTGCTGATGTGTGCTATTGCAGACCAGAACACTGCATTTGCCTGACAAAGACACAGAGTGTCAAAAGCTCACAAATTTACTATCAAATAAATCGGTTGGATTTAAAATGGGTGTTGCTAAATTCTTACTGAGTTCTTACTACCCCAGTCCAACGCAGGCATCCCTACATCATACCATTCTCAGGCCAGATAATGCCTTCCCCTTGACTCCCACAGGCATTGCCCCATCCCCAGAATATTACTGTTCCCCTTATCCTCCCCCATTCCCTCACTACTCAGACTGATTGAGGCCCCCTGTCCCTCTTCCTCCCAACCGATCACACCACAGAGCCATCTGACCTGCCTCCTTCCACCTTTCCCACCAAAGAACAATCTGACCCGCCATCCTCCCCTGCTATGCCAGAGAGTGATCTGACCCATCTCTCACCCTACCCCTCACACCAGAGTGTGATCAGATCCACGTCTCTCCCCGCCCCACACTAGAGAGTGACCTGACCCACCTCCCTCCCCGACACAAGAGAATGATCTAACCAACTTCTCTCCCCCACCACCATCGACTTGAGTCAGGGAGTCACTGGAAACTCAGAAGCTGAAGCGTCCAAATTGGACCTTTGTGGACCATGTCTGTTTTGTGCCAAAACTGGACAGGTGAACACGGTGATAAAGGGAGAAGTGCTGGTATGTTTGGGTGTCCAGCCCATTAAGTCACGTTAACCACATTGAATGGTCACCCTTCCTTGCACTGACGCTTGTTGTGTGGGTAGTGTTCTGCATTTGTTTTATGAAATAGGTTTATGAAACTGACATTAAAATGATATAAAACTTACAAGAAGAATACAACTGTAAAGATAATTGAACAATAAATTACAGTTTCCATGTACGAAAACAGATAATTGCACATAAAGAAAACGTGTTTAAACATATGAAGAAGGCAAATAATTTGATAGATTTAATGGCTAGTGATTTCCACAAAGTACTGGGGTGGCACGGTGGCATTGTGGTTAACACTGCTGCCTCACAGCACCAAGGGTTTGGATTCAATTCTGGACTCGGGTCACTGTCTATGTGGAGTTTGCGAGTTACCCCCGTGTCTGCGTGGGTTTCTTCCTGGTGCTCTGGTTTCCTCCCACAACCTGAAGGTGTGCAGGTTAGCTTGATTGACCATGCTAAATTGACCCTAGTGTCAGAGGGATTAGCAAGGTAAATATATGAATTTATGGGAATAGGACCTGGGTGGGATTGTGGTTGTTGCAGATTTGACGGATCGTATGGCCTCCTACTGCACTTAGGGATTCTACGATACCATTATTTTTTGCTACTTTTCAATACAGACTACATGGCCTACATTAAAGCTTTTGACAATGTCCTGCATGAGAGACCAATCAAGAAGGTATGAGTCCATGAGATCCATTGCAATGTGGCAAAGTGGATCCAAAACTGGCTTTGAGACAGGATCCAGAAGGTAATGGTCAAAGGTTGTGACTAGAAACCTGTATCCAATAGTGTACTGCAGGGATTGCTGCTTGGTCCTTCGCTGTTTGTAGTATACATTGATGATCGAGACGTGAATCTGAAGGTACGATCAGCATGTTTGCATATGACATAAAAGTTGGCTGTTGGCAAATATCAAGGAGGAAAGCCATAGATTACAGAATGTTATAGATGGGCTGGTCAGATGGACAGAACAGTGGCACATGAAATTTATTCCCAAAAAGTGTGAGGTGATGCATTTTGAAAGGACTAACAAGGAAAGGGAATATATAATGAACGGTAGGATGTCAGGAAATACAGAAGATCAGAGAGTCTTTGGGGTTCATGTCCATTGATCCCTGAAGATCTCTGAAGGTAGTAGGGTAGGTAAATAATGTGGTTAAGGAGGCAAATATGATAGTTGCCTTTGTTAGCTGAGGCATAGAATATAAAGGTGAATCTGATGGAGCTGCATAAAATGCTCCTTAGGCCATGTTTAGTTTATTGTGTGCAATTCTGGTCATCACATTATAAGAAGAAAGGATGCGGAGGAGACTCACCAGAATGTTGCCTGTGCTGGAACATTTCAGAAGAAAGGTCGGAGAGGCTGGAGTTGTTTTACTTGAAGAAGAGAAGGCTGAAGGAGGACCTCATCAATGCATACAAAACTATGAGGGGTGTAAATATGGTCAGAAGAAACTTTTTTCCTTAGTGGAGGGGTCAATAAGCAGAGGACATAGGTTTAAGTAAGGAGCAGGAGGATGGCAAATGTTGTGCCTTTGATTAAGAAAGGCTGCAGGAAGAAATGTGGGAACGACAGGTCAGTGAGCCTACTGTCTAAGGTGGGTAAACTATTAGAACGTATTTTGAGAGACAAGAGAGAAAAGAACTGATGTTTCGAGTCCAGATGTTCCTTTGTCAAAGTTTTGACAAAGGGTCATCTAGACTTGCAACGTCAGCTCTTTTCTCTCCTTACAGGTGCTGCTGGACCTGCTAAAATTTTCCAGCATTTTCTCTTTGGGTTTCAGATTCCAGCATATGCAGTAATTTGCTTTTATTCTGAGAGACAGGATCTACAGGTATTCAGAGACGCAAGGACTAATTAGGGTCAGTTAGCATTTGTGAGTGGAAAATCACCTCTCATAAATTTGATTGAGTTTTTTGAAGGGATAACCAGGAAGGCAGACAAGGGCAGTGCAGTTGATATTATTATGTGGGCTTTAGCAAGGCCTTTGACAAGATACTGCATGGTAGGTTGTTGCATAAGGTTAAATCTCACAGGCTTCTCGGTGAGATAGCCAACTGGATACAACATTGGCTTAACAACAGAATATCAAGGGTGATTGGAGAGGGTTGTTTATAAGAATCTGTTATCTCAACTTTGAACATATTAAATGATTCAGCTTCGACAGATCTCTGTGGTAAAGAATTCTACAGACTCACTACTCTCTCAGAGAAAAAAATACCTCCTAATCTCTTTCTTAAATTGTTGACTCCTTACTCTGAGATTATACCCTCTGGTTCTGGACTCTCCCACAAGGGGTAACAACGTCTCAACATCTACCCTATCAAGTTTCCTGAGAATCCTATTTGTCTCAACAAGGTTGCTTCTCATTCTTCCAGACTTCTAATGGATACAGGCCCAACCTACTCAACCTCTCCTCAAAAGAAAATCCTTCCATACCTGGGATTAACCTACTGAACCTTCTTTGGACTGCCTCCAATACCAGTATACCTTTCCTTAGATAAGGGAAACAAAACTATTTAAAGTTGAAAGCATTTAAACTGTACACAGTATTCCAGATGTGGTCTAACAAGCTTGTATAGTTTTAACAAGACTTCTCGCTTTGTATACTCCATTCCTTTTGAAAAAAAACATTCAATTTGCCTTCCTTATTACGATTGAACTTGTTACAAGTATTACGATTAACTTGTTAATCCCACGACACAATACTTACACTAAATTTACTAAATTTCCAATAACTTAGTGGAAGTTTAGTAAATTTCTAAATGTACTAGAATTTAGAAATTTAGTAGCAAAAAGCAACTAATCCATTCACTAGATGGTGATGCCTTTCAATAGCAATACTGAGATGTCCATCACATTGCTAAATGCATGTCTAGCTGGGTATGTCAAAAGGAGATAGCATTCAAGTGACAGGTCAGGTACCAAATAATGTTTGAGGTTGACTGATGTCATGACATGCCTACTTTTGGTGTCCATGGAATATTCATGTTAATGCCCTTAACTAAAATGCCAACTAGGTGCATGCCATGCCCAAAATGTTTGGAAGTGACCCACTATCATTGTTCGCCTCATCCAACTACCACCATATCTTTGGCGGCCTGAGAAAGCACTAGAAAAAAAAATCAAATTCAGAGATTGACAAATGCCTTGCTGATCAGGATGGTGGAGTTTGAATCGTTGAATGGTTTCAAGAAAGAAATAGATCTATTTCTGTTACAAAAAGGATAAAGAGAGATGGGGAACAGGGTGGGGAGGTAGATTTGAAACCAGGGAGAGATCAGCAATGATCTGATTGAATGGTGGAGCAGGCTCGCAGGGCTGAATTTACCTCTGTCTGTCCCTAATTCCTATGTTTCTATGATGATCTGCCATGATCAAAATGAATGGAAGAACTGGCTTAAAGGAGCAAATGGCCTGTTCCTGCTTTTGTTTTCTATTGGCAATTGGCCATTTTGCATTATAGTTGAAGCATTTGGATAGAATGGCAACATCACTGGCATTTGCTGCAAATTGTGGCAAGGCACTGTGACATAGATTTCTGGCTTGAGACACAACAATCAGTATAGGAACAGAATGGCAACTGTTATATTCTCCACAGCAATACCTCACAAATTGCTGGTCCAGGTATTATGAGACAGAGAATGCACAATCACTTACCGTCCACATCAAGAAAGAGCTGAGTCAAATGCTTGCATTACATATATGATTTGCTCTGCAATGATTTAGTAATTGGTTTCTGAAACTGATGTGAAAATAACATGAAACTCATAGGAACACTACACGAAAGAGTAAAGATGATTGAACAAAGAATTGTAGTTTCCATGTACAAATAACAGATAATTGCGTGCAAGGAAAATTTATTTAAAAATCAGCAAGAAGGCAAATATTTGGACAGATTTAATGGCTGGCGGTTTGCGTAAATCGCTAAATGTGTGTTGCATGTTTTGATAGAGGGCAGTGATGAAAGGGGATTCGGGTCAGGAAAGCGTCAATCAACATTAATGGTTTTTATATTTTAATTGTTACCTACTTCACCTGAACAGGAAAATGACAGTGAGGCAATTTGATGCCACAGGCGATATTGCAGGGGGAAGTGAATCAACAGTCATTTTAATGCAACTGCCAAGTGCCTTTCCAAGCACATTTGACGGACGAATGGGTGAAAGGCAGTTTTGTAATTAAAGCAGAATGAATCCCTCCGTCCAACAGCACTGTTTGCTTGTTCTGCTAGATGAATTTCAAATAATGCCCACAGCAGGTCTGTGCAGAGAGGTTAGAATCTCCATCTGTGACACTGCTATGATCTGAGGATACCAATTATTAACACCAGCCTTTGGCAAGTTATGCAATTTTTCGGTCTGTTGAGATTTATTAAACAATCAGTGTGTCATGGGATATAATTGTTTGCAGTGCATTGTTCTACTGCATATTCAGCGAGTCAATGGATGCAATTATGAATCTATAGAATGAGGAATCATATGACACAATCACATGAGTCACTGGACAACATTGTAGCTTTAGTTTGTTCTGCTTGGAGCCCTTTAAAATTGACTTTACCAATTTCCATTATGAAACTTACAGATATTGTCAGATTGTTCAAAAAACCCAGTTTCTTCCTGATTCTTTCCTGCAAAGAGACACACTCTCCCTGGTTCCAATTCATCCTGAGGGGCAAACCTTTACAGATGTGGTGACTTCACTTACTCAAGCGCACAGGTTTTTATTTTAATTGTTACTCACTTCACCCAATATTCAGCATCAAATTCTGAAAGGGAAACAATTAGAGGCAAGTCCGTTAAACATTCAGACTTCAACCTAAAGTTTAATTTATTTACTGGTATCACAAGCAGGTTTACATTAACACCATAATGAAGTTACTGTGAAAATCCCCTAGTTGCCACATTCTGGCTCCTCAATGGTACATTGAGGGAGAATGCAGCATGGCCAATGCACCTAAACAGTGGATCTTTCAGACTGTGGGAGGAAACTGGAGCATTTGGAGGAAACCTATACAGATATGGAGAGAACGTACAGACTTTGCATAGGCAGTGATCCAAGCTGTGAATTGAACCTGGGTTTCTGCCTCTACGACATAGCAATGTTAACCACTTTGCCACTGTGCTCGCCATACCTAACATATAGAACATCCAAAGCACTCGCCTGAACAAACAACTTTAGTTTATAATGAAGGCAGCAGAAGAAAGAAATGATGAAGTATATTAAGATATATGTTGATTACAACTCTCATGTTGTGGAACAATGAGACAATGGAGGAGCTTTTGTAGCGCAGTGGGTCGGGAAACTCTAATGGAGGCCGTTTCACAGGCTCCCCTCTGGGCACCACGGCCTCCACTTGTCTCCCAGTGCCAGATTTCCGACAAAGTCAGCTCCACGCTAGAAATTGGCGCCAAGCTGCATTATGTATTCAAATTAGAATTTTAATGTGATTTGTTCTCATTAGTGGGCCTAGAACTGATGCTTTGGGGCCTGTTAGCCACCCCACTGTGCCCCCCCCACCCCCTCCCTCCACCAGAAGTATTTCACTCCAGCAGGGTTTAGTGTAGCTCCCCACTAGCAAGGAGCTGGTGGCCTAACCCTACTGGTGTGAATGGGGGCCAATTCAGGCTTCCCCCAGAGGGTCAGGCACTGGGGGAGGTGTCCCTAGGGTATTGCTAGCCTGGCAGTTCCAATCTGGGCCCCTGGCAATGCCCAAGGGGCAAAGTGGCATCGCCCAGGGTGCACCTTGGCACAGGCATAGAGCAGTGTCAAGGGGGTAGAGGATAATGGGGGTGAGATCTGATGGTGGCAGGGCCTCGGGGGTGGGGGGGGACAATCAGTAAGAGTGGGTGGTCTCGCTGACAGAACAAGGGATGGAGGTCTGTGATCAGGACTGGCCTTTGGTTTGGGGAGTGGGGAGCAGTCTATTTCGGAGTTCGGGGCCATAGGGTGGTGACTGGGACTCTGGGTTGGGGGTCGGGATGCAGAGGGAGGGGATTGCAGGGGAAATTGGGAAAGCAGGACTGGGGAGGATTGGGGGTCAAGGCTGGCTTGAACATGTTCAGGGGGGTCCAGCGATTGAGGAGGGGGGGATCACATGGGTAGAATAGAGGGATCACGGGCAGTGCCAGCGATCAATCTGGCCAGCAATCGGGACAGAGGCCGTTACGCATGTGCTGATCTTGTGCTGACAGATCAGTGGTTGTGCAGTAGCCTGCTCAGTGCTATGCTGCTGGCCTCTTCAGTGGAATAGACCCTGCCCCCTGATTTCTGGAGTGAATCATGCTCATGTACTCTGCAATACACATAGCATGGGAGATTCATTTTGAAACTCCCATTGAACAAAAAGAAATGTGATTTACTCCAGTTTTTACCTGAATTTGACACTTCAGTTTTTGGGAGAGAATTGCTCCAATAAATGCAAGTCTAATATACTATGGCAGAACTAATTGATAACAGTTAATACAACATTATCAACAAAATGGATACACTACAAAATTAAGTGTTAGATTTGGCTAATCAAATATCAGTTGGATTATACAAGTGGCTTCATCAAACTAGGCTTTACGTTAAGTCTATAACTTTGTAATCAACTAACACAGGAGCCAAAGGTTATCAGGGTTAGGTATAATGTGGTGTTGAGAACACATTCAGAGCAGCTATGAGTTTACTGGATGGTAGAGAAGATTTGAGGGTTGAATGGCCTGCTCCCAAATCTAATTTGTATACTTGTACATTCATATTTGCTGAGCGCAGTCCATGGACAGCATTTAGAATACCTTGATGGCATTTAGTAATCATAGAAGTCTACATAATTTTCCTTTTGAAACTGCTATTGAGGTGGATGAAAGCAATGTCTCTGAACTATGTAAGAAAATTGTGCACTTTTGTTCATCTTATCTTTTAGTAATGCACAAAATTTTAAAAAAACTGAGTTTGCTGACTTTCTCAAAACTTACCCTTTTTTATCGTACACTAATATCTTCTCCGGATGTCGTCTGGATTTTGATGGTGAAATTACAAACTGAAATTGCTTTAAAAGAACCTCAGCAATCTAACTGATGTTAAAGACATTCAGTTATGCATTCACTTCTGGGATCTGAGCTTGAATCTATCCAATGATGATGGGATGTACATCAAACCACGTAGAGAGTTCCTATCATCTTTTTTCTTAGTTGGCTTCCTTCACTGGCATTTCTATCTTTATTGTTGCTTCTCCCCAGTCTTTTCCTATTTGATGCCTAGGACAAAAAACATATTTTTCCCCCCTTCTGTTTAGGATTTTTTCTCAATATTCTTGATGAAGCAAAATCCTAACTTATTATCAATTTGCTTTTTGTAATTTTCAAACTCTGTTCGGAGTTGTGTTGTGGGTTTTAAACAAAAAGAAAAAGTCCATAGTTTGCACACATAGATTCAAATAAAGCAACAAGTTTATTGAAAGAGATGTTCTCGGCTGAAACTAAAGCAGCCGATGCAACACCCTAATCACATCACCATCAAACATGTGACAAGCTCATAAAGTAATTGTACAGCCTCTTAAATATATAAGTTAGATTAAAAAATAACTCTGCTGGAATATATTGATTGATTGGTCATCCAGTGTAGTTTAAATGAACATATAAATATATTTTTCTGCTTGTTTCAATGGACTGCATTGTTAACATTTCTCAATGGCTATTATTAGAGCTGATCATAGTACATATGCTTGGCTGAGTTTCAAAAACTTCAAAACCACTTATCATTGCAATGGAGGTGGGATTGCATTCATATTTTGCTTGGCTGTTTTAAGAGAAAGTTAAAGAATTAACTGTCTTTTATCTAGTTATTGATTAGATATTTGTTTGCTTTTATAGCAGATTGATCGCTTGAATAGGTTTCGCAAATGAAAGGTTATTTTCAGCATTACTGAGTAAAATCACTGTTAGATTATTAGAAGTTTATCATTTTAATCTCCAAATAATTATTGAGATCTGTCAATGGTGAATAATGGGTGGCAGACAATGGGAGTGGCTTAGGGGTGAGGAATAGAGGAACTAATATCAACTTTTAATAAAACTGAGCCAAAGTCTTTGAGAATAAGGATGGGCCTTGTGGTCAGATGGACAAGGATTGAGAAAGTAGGCCCAAAATAAAATTGGATACTTTTAAATTAATACAGCTAAAACTGCTTCTAATGAGGTTACCATGGGTCATAAGCCAACAGGGCACATGCCAGAACTGTCTTGTATATCGAACAGGGGTACTTCACCTTAACATAGGGAATTTGTTATGACCTGAAACCAAAACCGTTTACATATTGAATAGGAAAATGCAAAATTTACAATGGAAGACTTATTCCAAAACCCATTAGGAAATACTCAGGCAGAAGACATGACTGAGTATTCCTTAGTTCCAGGTAGGCTCCCTGCTATTAACCATATCATGAAGTGAAATTTGTGCAGCTCGGATGACCTAACCTAATCTCATTGAGTGTTCTGACCTCCCTTCCCTGTCAACCTTTTGCTGAAAGACAGGGAACATTCAAAGAAGTAAAGGGAAGGATAAAAACAGCCACTCTCAAGACAAGGTCAAGTGAAGACTTCACCAAACCTACTGTGATCTGGGATGACATAAGAGGGCGTGCAAGATCTACCTTCATGCTAAAAGGACCCTGAATTGATCTGTCACTGTGAACTCAGTGAATTGAATCCAATAGCCCAATTGATTTCATCAGCGTGGGTGGTATCTATTTCTCAGGCAATTAACTTCCTTTGGGGAAATTCAATTAACCTATTGTATAAGAATTGTTTCTTTAATCCATGGGTGTTTTCAATAAAGCTAAGTTTAAACCACAGTCCTTTGTCTGCCTTTTAGAGTAAAAACACTTGAGGAAATACAATAAACCTTTGGTTTGAAGTGTCTGTTTAAGATATTTCACAGGCAACAGCCTTCTAACCAACTCACTTCAGAACAAAGCCCAGTACAGCACAGGAACAGGTCTTTTTGCCCATCAAGTCTGTACTGACACATAACACCTTTCTAAACTAAAGACCTTTCGCCTCTACACTGCTCACCTCTATAGCTGCTACTGAAATGCTTCTGCAGATAGTAGGCTGGACTCTATCACACCCTTTCCCACTCCATCACTGTACTGAAAACCATGCATGCAGGATAATTCCCACGGAAACATACTGACTCGGGTTAACCATCTCAATTGCAAAAATTCAGCCCAAAATGTGCTTGGCCTGTGTCAGTCTGGCTCTTACAAACTCCAGCACTAAGATGGCAGTAAATTAGCATTAAGGCGGCAGTCTTAATGAGAGAGGGTGGGATTCTCTGGCTGTGCTTGCTCCAAAACTGGAGAATCCTGCCAAGGTCAATGGATCTTTTCATGGTCGCCCTGCCCCGCCCACCCAATTCCCGTGGCGGGCAGGACAAGAGAAATTGCCTCCCAGAATGTCTGGTATTTGCAATGTAAATTGCAAACACTAGTGCAGCAGATTTGTGGTCGAATCAAATCTTTTGAGATTCAGTTAAAACAGAATGAAGGAACGGTTTCTCCATTTTTCAGTTGCCAACACATAGCTTATTAACAAGTTTCATCATTGCAATATATGTTGCACTCTGAAGAAATCTATTCAAACAGCATCTTATCTCAAAGTTCTTTAAAACTTGCTTTGAAGTATAATGATAACTGCAGAGAAATGTCTTGTTAGTAACAAGACTGGCAAGAATGTTCAGTTAAATCAATTTTATTGTTTGGTTTGAGGGGGAAACCTTTCCCTGGTCAACAGGAGACAACTTATCCCTGTCTAGGCAAATCACCAGCTATCTTGCACACAGCATGAACCCATGGCATATGCACACTTTTAGCACCTTGTCAGCCTTTCATATCCTCATTTACATTCTCTTTGTCACATTCCACCACTCCCCCCATCCTCACAGTATAAATCTCTGCTGATTCTTTTTGCTCTCAGCTCTGACAAAGGGCTCATGTGGACTTAAAACATTGGCTCTATTCTCTTCCCACAGATCCTGTCAGATCTGCTGAGAATTTCCAGCATTTTCTGTTTTTGTTTCAGATTCCAGCATCCGCAGTATTTTGTTTTTATGAACCCGTGATTATTCATTTTGGTTAAAGGAGGAATATTTTTCCAGCAGCAAAATTTCACCCTCATCTTAAAACACAGATCATTGGAGCAGGAATCCATTGTCATGTCTTGTCTGACATCTTCTACTCTTTCTGTACTGAACTTGACAAAATTATGTCTCATTGTGAGTTTTATACACAACATTCTAACACATGAGTGAATGTGTTTCCTACTTTCACCACTTAATGGTCTAGAAGCAGCTTTCAATTACACTTATCCCCTGATATGGAGATGACAGTATTGGACTGGGGTAAACACAGTAAGGAGTCTCACAACACCAGATTAAAGTCCAACAGATTTATTCCAGGCAAGTCATGGGGTTACAGACAGTGTAACATCTACCCAAGATCCTGGTTGAAGCCATTCTCATGTGTGCGGAACTTAGCCATCAATCTCTGCTCAGCGACTCTGCACAGTCATGTGTCGCGAAGGTGGCCTTGGAGAACTCTTACCCCCGAAGATCAAAGGCTGAATGCCCATGGCCGCTGAAGTGTTCGCCAACAGGAATAGGACTTGTCTAGTGATTGTCAAGTGGTGATCATTCATCCATTGTTGTAGTGTTTGCATGGGGTCCCCAATGTACCGGGCCTCGGGACATCCTTTCCTGAAGCGTATCAGGTAGACAATGTTGGCTGAGTTACAGGTGTATGTACTGTGTACCTGGTGGATGGTGTTCTCACTTGAGATGATAGGATCTATGTCGATGACCTGGCACATCTTGCAGAGGTTGCTGTGGCAGGGTTGTGTGGTATCATGATCACTGGTCTCCTGAAAGCTGGGTAGTTAGCTGTGAAGAATGGTCTGTTTGAGGTTGTGCGGTTGTTTAAAGACAAAAAGTGAGGGTGTGGCCTTGGTGAGATGTTCATCTTCATCAATGACATATTGGAAACTCTGGAGAAGATGTTGTAGCTTTTCAGCTTTGGGGAAATACTGAATGACGAAGGATACTCTACCCATCGTATCCTGTGTTTGTCTTCTGAGGAGATTGATGTCGTTTTTTGCTGTGGTACGTTGGAACTGTCGATTGATGAGTCGAGTGCCATATCCTGATCTTATGAGGGCATCTTTCAGCATCTGGAGGTGCCTGTCATGATCCTCCTCATCTGAGCAGCTCCTGTGTATATGGAGGGCTTGTCCGTAGGGGATGGCTTTTTTAATATGTTTAGGGTGGAAGCTAGAGAAGTGGAGAATTATGACGTTATCCGTGAGCTTGTGGTCAGTGAGGTGCTGAGTTGGCCATCCTTAATGGAGAAGCATGTGTCCAAGAATGCAATTTCGGAGAGTAGTCCATGGTGAGTCTGATGATGAGATGGAACTTGTTGATGTCATCATATGGTTGGTTCAGTGATTGTTCACCATGAATCTAAAGGAAGAAAAGGTCATCGATTATCTAGTTTATTGCCTCAGTCGAAGACCCTGTGCAATGTCTTTGAATCTATGCATGAAGATGTTGACACATTGAGGTGCGAATTTTGTCCCTATGACTGTTCTGTAGTCTGGATGAAGAACTGGTTGTTGAAGGTGAAGACATTGTGGTCCAGGATTAAACGGATGAGTTGTAAAATTGCATCTGGAAACTGGTAGTTATCGGTGTTGAGTATTGAGGCAGTTGCAGCAATGTCATTGTTGTGGAGGATGCTGGTGTAGATGGCACTGCTGCAATTGCCTCACTGTACCGCAAGCCCACGGATAACCCCATGTTGCTCCACTTCTCCAGCTTTCAGTCTAAACACATTAAAGCAGCCATCCGCTGTGGACAAACCATCCATGTACACAGGATCTGCTCACTGAGGAGGATCACAACAGACATCTCCAGACACTGAAAGGTCTCAAGAACAGGATATGGTGCTCAACTTATCGATCGATGGTTTTGATGCGCCGTAGCGAAAAACTGCACTGACGTCCTCAGAAGACAAGCATGGGACAAGACATGGATAAAGTACCCTTCGTCATCCAGTACTTCTCCATAGTGGAGAAGTTGCAGCATCTTCTCTGGAGCCTTCAACATGTCATTGATGAAGATGAACATCTCGCCAAGGCCACGCCCACAACCCCATTTCTTGCCTTCAAACAACCACACAATCTCAAACAGATCATTGACCTCAGCAAACTACCTCGCTTTCAGGAGAACAGTGACCACGTCACCATAAAACCTGCCACAGCAACCTCTGTAAAACGTGTCTGATCACTGACATGGATGTCATCATCTCACGTGAGAACACTATCCACCAGGTACATGATACATACTCTTACAACTTGGCCAGCATTGTCTACCTGATACGCTGCCAGGAAAAATGTCCTGAGGCATCATACATTGGGAAGACCATGCAGACACTATGACAATGGATGAATGAACATTGCTTGACAATCATCAGGCAAAACCTTTCTCTTCCTGTTGGGGGAACACTTGAGCGGCCTCTAATCTTCGGGTAAATATTCTCCAAGGCGGCCTTCACGACACACAACAGTCACTGAGCAGAGATAGATAGCCAAGTTTGGCACACATGAGGACGGCTTCAACTGGGACCTTGGGTTCATGTCACACTAACTGTGAGCCCCATAACTTGAATGGACTTGCAAAATCTCACTAACTCTCCTGTCTGGAGATAATACACATCTCTTTAACCTGTGCTTAATGCTTTCTCCACTCACATTGTCTGTACCTTTAAGACTCGATTAGCTGTCAAGCCTTGCATTCCAATCATTATTCTGTAAATTGAGTTTGTGTCTTTAAATGCCCTGTTTGTGAACAGAACTCCCATTCACCTGACGAAGGAGCAGTGCTCCAAAAGCTAGTGGTGCTTGCTATGAAATAAACCTGTTTGACTTTAATCTGGTGTTGTGAGATTTCTTACTGTCTTACCTGAGCATGTTTAGTGTTTTTATGTTATGTGAAAAGTAGAAATGTATCAGAATTTAAGAGTGTGTTTTGTGAATTTCAGTTTTAGACAGAATGTGACTTTACATTATCTTCAAAACCACCCTTTGTCAGTGCTTATTATCCATGTTAAAAATCTTCAAATTCTTAGTGTCACACTTTAGGAAGGATGTTTTTGTTTATTCATTCATAGGATGCGGACGTCATTTGCTGGTTAGTATTTATTTGTGATGTAGAGATGCCGGCGTTGGACTGGGGTAAACTCAGTAAGAATCTGGCAATACCAATTTTAAATCCAACCGATTTATTTGATAGTAAATCTGCTAGCTTTCGGCATTTGTGCGAATGAGGTGCATGCCGACCACTTCAGCAGTCACAGGCATTCGGCCTCTGATCTTCGGGTAAACGTTCTTCAAGGGGGCCTTTATGACACACGACTGCGCAGAGCCGCTGAGCAGAGACTGATAGCCAAATTCCACACACATCAGGATGGTCTTAACAGGGATCTTGGCTTCATGTCACACTATCTGTAACCTCCATGACTTGCCTGGGTTAGCAAAAAACCTCATTTACTGTGCTATCTGGAGGCAATACACATCTCTCTAACCTGTGCTCAGTGTTCCTTTGTTAGCCACTTTAAGACTTGAATAGCAGGTTAGATGTAAGGATTCGCATTCTAATCAGCAATCTGTAAACTGTCTGTGCTGATATGTGTGCTTTTGGAGACCAGAACACCTCATTCGCCTGACGAAGGCACAAACACTGAAAGCTAGCAGATATGCCATCAAATAAATCGATTAGTGTTTATTTCCCATCCCAAGTTGCTTAAGGACAGTTCAGAATCAAACACACTGCTGTGGCTCTGGAGTTATATGTACACCAGTCTGGTAAGAATAATAAATTTCTTTCCCTGAAGGATTTAGTGAACCAAGTGGGTTTTTATGGTGATCATCATAGTTTTCAGTAAATCCTTAATTCCATTTTTTTTTTTAATTCAAATTCCACCAGTTGCTGTGATGGGATTTGAACCCACGTGCCCAGAACATTAGCTGAGCTTCTGGATTAACAGTCCAGCAATAATACCACTCGGCCACCGTCCCGTCTTATGTTTATGGGAAATGAGATTAAGTTTGCACAGCAAAATGCCCATTGCAACAAGATAATCGGAAAGAGAGAAGAAGGTTAAGAGGTAGCTTAATAGAAGCATATAAGATTATCAGTGAATTAGATAGGATGGACAGTGTGAACCTTTTTCTTCAGATGGATATGGCTAGCATGAGGGAACATTGCTTTAAAGTGAGGGGTGATAGATACAGGACAGATGTCAAAAGTAAGTTCCTTACTCAGAGTGTGGAATATCAGGTCTGCTACAGTAGTGGATTTACCAACATTAAGGGCATTTAAATGGTCACTGGATAAACATATGGATGATATTGGAATAGTGTCAGTTAGATTGGTTTCACAGGTCGGCGCAACATCGAGGGCTGAAGGGCCTGACTGTGCTGTAATGTTCTATGTTCTAAATGATTGAGCATGAGAACATTTTTGCAGGATCCATGTCAATTGTTCTGCTATCACTGTACATATCTTAGCTGCATTAGAATTTATTGAAGGTATGCATGGTATGTGGTATACACAGGTAAAAGTGGTCTACATGTATGAGTGAATCACTGGATAGTGGGGTACAGATAGAAATCCAAAAGATCCCTGTGGTGCAGAATGAGGCCATTTGGTCCACTGAATGCACTCATCACAATCCCACCCCAGCCCTATTCATCTAACCCCACATATTTATCCTTCTAATCCTCCTGACACTACAGGCAATTTATCATATCAATAAACCTAACCCACATATCTTTGGATAATGTTTCAATATAGCCCTACTTTTACACTGCTACAACTAGCTGTGTGTGCATACACTGTTGTTTAAGGTAACAAGATGAGTTTATACAAGAAAACAAGCCAATTGTATTTTATTGTCCAAAGACAATATTCTACAAAGGATCTCAGCCCATCTTAAACAGTTATCCACCTGTAGCTACTGTCACAGTGCCTTACAATGATGTTGAACAAAATGCAACTACAGTTAACTGTAGCTTCAAGGAGCATCTCCAATTACCTGCCTGGATGGCAATCCCTGTAAAAATTTTGTTTTGAATTATGAAGCCAAATAACATTAGTTTCTTCAATGAATATTTATGTTTCTTTTAAAACTGCCTGTAGTGTTCTTTGCTGGTGCCCTGTCGAGATGATTTATGATATGCATAGAATGCCTTTACTTACTTCTCACCATGTCAATGTGCAGTGTGACATCTTTAACAACACTCTAAAGCAGACTTGGGCTATGTTTCATTCTTTACACACTGTCAAAGCAGAGGGAGAGGCATGCAATAGCATCATAAATATAATATTAAAACCTCTGTGCTCTAGCATGATGTTTAAAGAAGGTTTCATCTCACCGCCTGCACAAGCCAAGCTGCTTCCAGGGGTTAAGTGCTTTTGATGTTCTGACTCGTACGCTGCTGCAAGGCAGGAGAGCATGCATGGTAGGCCATGTGACAATGCCATTACTTCAGACTGTTCATTGTCATGTTGCAAGAACCAATTCTCTCAAAGTGTAATGGAGCAAGAAATGGTATCACTATATATTGTACATAGAACTGTAACTTGGTTGAGAAAGTGAAGAGGGACTCCTTGAAGCTGACTTAAGGAATTCATTTCCAAATGAGCAAATTCTAAATGAATTCCCAATGCAGACCAAGTTGTCCAAGTCTGCACAAATGAGGCATAAAATGAGACCCATATAACATTGCAATAGATGGCCATGAGGCAGATGGAACCACAGTGCGGAGATTTCGACTGACGTTCAGCACATGTAGTCTGTGATTATCAGTGCACTGAAGTAAATGGGCAGATAATTGCAAACTGATGAGCACAGATGCAGAAAGCCATCCACTTTACAATGGACATTGTGATCCTTAGCATAAGGATTTTGTGTTAGCAGACCACTTAAGCGTTTATCACAGATTGTTGTGGCCCCATTTATAGCTCAATCTTTTCAAATATTTTAGGGCACTGGGACTTTGATTTAGGAAGCATCAATGCAACAGCTAAAAGCTCTATCCCAAACTTTCAGCCCCACTAGATTTAAGCAAGATGAGCCAGTGACTGCAAATTTAGGTCTCAGACTGAGGAGGGGGTGTCTGGTTTTATGGTGAGAATTGCAAAGCTGATGAGGGACAGTTCTATTGATGGCAATCATCCTTTTCTTTACTATTCTTTGTTCATATGTGGGTGTTGGAGGTCACTGGTGAAGCAAAGATTTTTTTTATTTCTCAATCCTGATTGCACTTGCAAATGGGAGGTAATACATTTTCGAAAGTCCAATGTTTATAAGGAATATACAGTAAATGGTAGAACCCTTGGGAGTGCTGACAGGCAGAAAGATCTGGCCACAATGTTTACAAATCACGGAAAATGACAACACAGGTGGATAAGGTAGTCAAGAAGGCACATGGCATGTTTGCCTCCATCGGTTAGGGCATTGAGTATAAAAATTAGCAGATCATGCTGCAACTGTACAGAACCTTAGTTAAGCCTCATTTGGAATATTGTGCACAATTCTGGTTCCCACGCTACCAGCAGGATGTGGATGCTTTGGAGAGGATACAAAAGAGGTTTATCAGGATGTTGCCTGGTCTGGAGGGCATTAGCTATGAGGAAAGGTTTGATAAACTCAGTTTGTTCTCACTGGAATGATGACGATAGAGGGGTGACCTGATAGAGATTTGCAAGATTATGAGTGGCATGGACAGAGTGGGTATTTATATGCTCTTTCCCAGGAGTCAAGAATTAGGGGAACATATGTTTAACAGACATGGGGAAAAGTTTAGAGAAGATGTGCAAGGCAAGTCTTTTTACACAGAGGGTGGTGAATGTCTGGACGCATTGCCTGGGGAGGTGGTGGGAGCAGGTACGCTGGTGACATTTAACAAATACATGAATAAGATGGGAATAGAAGAATATGGACTCTGTAAGTCATATGGTTTTAGTTTAGGTAGGCATCATGATCGGTGCAATCTTGGAGGGACGAAGGGCCTGTTCCTGCGCTGTACAGTTCTTTGTTCTCTGTTTTTTGTGAATCTTCTTGAACCCCTGCAATCTAATCGGTGTAGCCACATCCACAGTGATTTTGGGAGGGAGGTTATGATCCATTAAGGGACAATGATTTATTTCCTAGTCAAGATAGTGTGTTACTCGGAGGAAAGCTTCCAGGTGTGGTGTTTGCATGTGTCTGCTGCCCTTGTCCTTCTAGTTGGTAGATGTTGTGGGTTTGGATGGTAGGAACATAGCAACAGGAGTAGGCCTTTCAGCCCATCGAGCTTGCTCTGTCTTTCAATACGATCGGCGATCTGATAGAGGTTAATAAGATGTTAAGAGGAATAGATAGAGTGGATTTTCAGGGGCTATTTCCCAGGGTTTAAATGGTCGCTACGAGAGGACACAGGTTTAAGGTGCTGGGGGGCAAGTACAAAGGAGATGTTAGGGGTAAGTCTTCACTCAGAGGGTGGTGAGTGAATGGAATTGGCTGCTGTCAGTGGTGGTAGAGGCGAACTCGCTGGGGTCTTTTAAGAGACTTCTGGATGAGTACATAGGATTTAATGGGATTGGAAGTTACAGATAGTTCTATGGCTGATAGGTACTGATATGATCGGCACAACATGTGGGCCGAAGGGCCTGTTTGTGCTGTAGTGTTGTATGTTCTATGATCATAGCTGAAAACCCAATTCAATGTTTTTTTTCCACGTTATCCCCATACTCCTTTATGTGATTGGCATTTAGAACTCTTTCAATCTCTATTTTAAATGTACTCAGTGACTGAGCTTTCACAGCACTCTGGGGGAGAGAATTCCAGAGATTAACAATCCTCAATTCAAAAAAAAAGTTCTCCTCAGCTCAATCCTAAGTGTCTTCCCCCTCATTTTGAAATGTGGCCCCTGGAGGCACCAACCAGGGAAAACATCTTACCTGCATCTCCCCTGTCCATCACCTTTAGTATTTTGTATGTTTCATAATAGAACATAGAACATAGAACATTACAGCTCAGTACAGGCCCTTCGGCCCTCGATATTGCACCGACCACTGGAACAAATCCAATGATCCTCTAACCTAAACTATTCCAATGTTATCTATATGCCTATCCACTGACCATTTGAACGCCCTTAAACTTGGCGAATCCACAACTACTGCAGAAAGGGCATTCTATGCCCTTTCTACCCTCTGAGTAAAGAAGCTACCTCTGACATCCATTCCATAATTACCACTCCTTAATTTAAAACTATGTCCCCTCGTGTTAGCCATCATCACTTGAGAAAAAAATCTCTCACTGTCTTGCAAATCTCTATCAGGTCACCCCTCTATTGTCATCATTCCAGTGAGAACAAACTGAGTTTATTGAACCTTTCCTCATAGCTAATGCCCTCCAGACCAGGCACCATCTTACATGCATCAATTAGGTCACCTCTCAACCTTCTTCTTTCTAATGTAAACAACCTCAAGTCCCTCAGCTTTTCCTCATAAGATCTTCCCAGCATACCAGGCAACGTCCTGGTAAACCTCCTCTGCACCCTTTCCAATATCTCCACATCCTTCTTATAATGCAGCGACCAGAACTGTACACAATGCTCCAAGTGTGGCTGCACCAAAGTTTTGTACAGTTGCAACATGACCTCACGGCTCCGAAATTCAATCCCTCTACCAATTAAAGCTAACATACATACGCCTTCTTAACAACCTTATCAACCTGGGTGCCAACTTTCAGCGATCTATGCACATGTACATCGAGATCTCTCTGCTTGTCAACATTACCAAGAATCTTTCCATTAGTCCTATGGTTTCAATGAGACCATTTCTCATTTTTCAGAATTCTGGAGAATACAGGCCCAATTTTCTCTATCATTCTTCATAGGACAGCCCCAGAAATAAGTCTGGTGAACCTTCGCTGCACTTCTTCCATGGCTATAATATCCTTCCTCAGGTAGGATGATGAAAACTGCACAGTACTTCAAGTGGGTCTAACCAAGGTTCTACACTAGTGGAGCAAAACTTCATTACTCCTGCACTCAAATATTCTTGTGATAAAGGCTAACATACCCTTCCTCTTGCTAATAGTTTGCTAAACTTATATGTTAGCTTTCAGTGACTTATTGACAAGGGAACCCAGGTCCCTTTGTATATTTACACTCTCTAATCTCTTATCATTTATGAAATTTTCTGCATATATGTTCTCTCAACACAGGATAACTTCAGGTTTTTCCACATTATATTTCCTCTGTCATGTCTTTGCCTCAAGTCTGTCAAAATTCTCTTGAAGCTGCTTTGCATCTCCTTCACAATGAACATTTACACCGAGTCTTGAGCCATCCACAGCTTCGAAATATTTAGGTACATCATCTGGTTCAATACACAGCAGGAATTGTCATTGGGAGATGGAAAATTTGGCAATCTTTGGGTAGACAGGACCAAAAAAAACTCACTTGTTATAGTTGGTCCCCACATCTGAGTCATTGATATATTTTGTGAACAGGTAAGATTCAAGTACTGATCTCTAATATAGTCATCCACTAGTTACAGCTTGATAACATAAGAAGATTTCTTTATTCCTACTCTCAGTTTTCTGCCTGTTAGCCAATGTCCATTTATAATTTCGTATATCCTATACTTTAATTACGCAAATTAACCTCCTGTGGGGAACATTATCAAAAACCTTCTAAAAAATCTAAGTGTACTACATCCATCAAATTTCCTTTATCAATTCTATTAGTAACATCAACAAAAATCTCCAACAGGTTCATCGAACAAGATTTCCCATTCATAAATCAGATGCCCAACCAGATCATTATCATCTAAATGTCCATTTATCAAACCCTTTGGAATAGATTCTAGAAAGTGCTTTTGAAAAAATCTTGGAAAGTTGCTGCAGAGATACAATGGTTATGGTTTTCCAAAAAATCTTTTGTTTCAAGAGATCTAGAACAATTCCAATAGATTAGAAATGTAACACTATTGTTCAAGAAATGAGGGAAAAATAAGAAGGTACAGGACAGTTAGCCTGACATCGGGAAGAAGCCAGGGCTTATTATTCAGAAAATCAAACAATGCACTTAGAAATTCAGAGTGAGTTAACATAATTTCACAGAAGAGAACTTGCACTAAACCAAGTTATTGAATTTTTTTTGAAGATATAAAACTAGTTGAATAAAGGGGAAACCAAGAGATATGGCATATTTGGATTTTCAAAGAGCATTGATTCCAAGTGCTACAAAAAGATTAAATTAAAGGGCTCACAGAGTTGAAAGTAATATGTTATTAGCATGGACAGATGATTGAAAGCAGAGAGTAAGAATAAACAGGGTATTTCAAGTTAAGAGGCTATTTAGGTCTGAGATAGACATCTTCTCAGTGACACAAATGTTAATTTGCTCTGAAAACTTAAGAAAGAATGATGGGAGTTAGGCAAGATGTTTTGGAGACATAAAGGCATTTTTCACCATCTGGTAGGATATCATCAGCAACAGGATAGAAGCATTGCTAGGGAGCAGATTATGGATTGCAGAATGAATGAACAGCAAGGATAACAAGGACATAGAACATTACAGAAAAATACAGGCCCTTCGGCTCGCGATGTTGTGCCAACCAGTGAAACCAATCTAAAGCCCATCAAACCTACACTATTCCAATATCATCCATGTGTTTATCCAATGACCATTTAAATATCCTTAATGTTGGCGAGTCCACTACTGTTGCAGGCAGGGCATTCCATGCTCTTACTACACTGAGTAAGAGATCTACTTCTGACATCTGTCCTATAACTATCACCCCTCAATTTAAAGCTATGTCCCCTCATGCTACTATCTTCAGCTGAGGAAAAAAACTCTGACTATCCACCCTATCCAATCCTCTAATTTAATGCCTCTATTAACTCACCTCCTAACCTCCTTCTCTCTAATGAAAACGTCTCAAGTCCCTCAGTCTTTCCTCATAATCCCTTCCCACTATACCAGGCACCATTCTTGTAAATCTCCTCTGCTCCCTTTCCAATCCTTCTACATTCTTCTTATAATGCGGCAACCAGAACTGTACGCAATACTCCAAATGCGGCTGCACCAGAGTTTTGTACAGTTGCAACATGACCTCATGTCTCCGAAACTCAATCCCCCTACCAGTAAAAGCTAACACGCTGTATGCCTTCTTAACAACTCTATCAACTACGGATCTGTGCACATGGACTCTGAGATCTCTGCTCATCCACAGTACCAAATATCTTACCATTAGCCCAGTACTTTGTATTCCTGTTATTCTTTCCAAAGTGAATCACTTCACACTTTTTCATATTATACACCATTTGCCACTTCTAGCCTAGCTCTGCAGCTTATTTAGGTCCCTCTGTAACGTGCAACTTCCTTCCGCACTGTCCACAACTTCACTTTAGTATCATCAGCAAATTTACTAACCCATCCTTCTATGCCCTCATCCAGTTCATTTATAAAAATGACAAAAAGCAGTGGCCCCAAAATAGATACTTGCGGTACACCACTAGTAACTCAACTCCAAGATGAACATTTCCCATGAACTACCACTCTCTGTCTTCTTACAGCTAATCAATTTCTGATCCAAACCATTAAATCACCCTCAATCCTATGACTCTGTATCTTCTGCAATAGCTTACCGTGGGGTACCTTATCAAATGCTTCACTGAAATCCATATACTCCGCATCAACTGCTTTACTCACATACACCTCTTTGGTCTCCTTCTCAAAGAACTCAATATGGTTAGTGAGGCGTGACCTACGCTTCACAAAACCGTGTTGATTATCCCTAATCAAATTATTCTTTTCTAGATGATTATAAATCCTATCTCTTATAGTCTTTTCCAAAACTTTGCCCGCAACAGAAGTAAGAAGACTTTTCAATGAAAAACTGATCCAAAAGAAAAGACTGAAGAGCATTGACCTTTGGATCTTCTGAGTATAGAGGAGATGAGTTCAGGACACTATGAGGAATTTGTTGCTCAAAACATAATGGGAAAGGGCTCTGGAAGAGGAATGATTTTCAACACTAGGGAAAACTATCACAACTGTATCATCCATGTGTATCAATGACTGAAAAAGCAAAGATGATCTGAGATTTCAGTGAACATAAACAACAAAGGAGAAAAGACCAATTGTAGGACGGAAATAAAATGAGTTGAACCTTGGAGACCATGTGGAACTTCAAGAAAAGTTTTTATTTTGTGTGCATGAGTGAGAGCTGGACGCTGGCCTGAAATCTCAGGTTGCCCGTGAGCTCTTCTCTGCCTCTATTAGATTGGTACAGGTTATTATACTTTTTTTAAGTCACAAAGGTTTACATTAGCATATGAATTCCTCGAGTTGGTTACAAGATGGCTCTTCTAATCCCGTCATGCAGGCTGCATGGTTCAGTACAACTTTGTTAATCATTTCTTTGCGCAGTTCCTTTATCTGATTACGATGTTAAAGTATTGTACTTGCTCAACCAATTTATTATGATGTGTTAATTATTTCCCCCCATTCCCTGCTAGAAGATCATGTTTTACAGAAGACTATACCCTCCCTAGACTATATGGAGCCTGGTTGTCTTAATGCCAGTTCTTCTATTGTCGTGATAATTCAGAACATTTTCTGCACATCAGAAGTTGATGGCATGCATTAATCATTATCTGTTGGCAGAGTAGGTCACTAGCTGTCTGTATCAACACTTTCCTTCTTTCTGGTGTGATCTGGCTCTCTGGGCTTGTTCTACATAGCCCTGCATGTATTGCACTGAAATTAAATAAAATATGAATGGACATATAAATTAAATTTAATCCCTGATATAGCTTTACAATACTAAGTTTCACTAAGTATATTAGGAAAAGAAGAAGGAATAATTCCTCAATAATATTTTGGGAGAACCATCCACTTTCTGGAAGCATTGATAAGAGAGTCTTCCTTCCCTCTGTACGAGGTTGCCACATTCTAGAGAGATGGAAGAATGGAGACAAGACAGTCTAATTTTCTGTAGTTTCCTGTCGACAATTAACTTGGAGACAAGGATGCTATACAGAATTCTGAAGCATCAGAATTGCTAAAGACTGTGCCACAACTCAACCGACTCGAGAACATCTTCTTCCCTGCTACCATTAGACTTTTAAATAGACTTATCTTGATCTTGATCTTTCTCAATTTGATCTTTTTCTACATCCTAACTGTGCCTGTAACACTACAATTTGCATCCTCTCCTTTCCTTCTCCCCTATGTACTCATGAATGGTATGCTTTGTCTGTATAGTGAACAAGAAACAATCCTTTTTATTGCATACCAATGCATAAGACCATGGTGGCATTCAAAGCAGTATCCGCAAAGCTTACATAATGAATTTGGGCCTGTGTCTATGGGAGTTTGCACATTCTCCCTGTGCTTGCGTGGGTTTTCTCTGGGTGTTCCGGTTTCCTCCCACACCCCAAAGATGTGCTCTTAGACTGATTGATAAAACAAATTCTCCCTAAATTGTCTTGCAAATTTGGTTCCAATGCATAGCTCTATAAACATAGACAGGGATCATGGGAACATCGAGATGGCGGAGCGGGCTCGTTGGGCCTAAGGGCCTGTTTCCCGTGCTGTTTTCTTCTTTGTTCTTAGTGGTAGGAAGCAGACGGTGATGGTAAAAGGCTGTTTGTATGACTTTCAGCTGGTGTCCAATGGCTTATTAAAGGGATCAGTGGTAGTTCCCTTATCATTCGTAATAGATATGAACAATCAAGATGAATATATGAGGAAAATGATGAATACATTTGTGAATAACAAAAAGATTGGCAGGATGGTTAATATTGAGAAAGAAGGCCATAGATTGCAAGGATAGATTGGTCAGATAGACAGATCAGTTGCAGATAGAATTTAACCCTGAACCATTGAATGTGGGAGGAGTAACAAGGCAAGAGAACACGCAATGAGTTGCAGGACACTGGGAAGCTCAGGGAAAAGGATCTGGGGATACTTGTCCACAGGTCCCTGAAGGTGGCAGGACAGGTTAATGGGATAGTTATGAAAGCATACAGGACATCTTCATTTTTCAGTCATGGCATAGATAATAAAAACAGGAAGGTTATGTTGGAGTTGTACAAAATTTTAGGTAGCCCACAACTGGAGTACTGTGTGTAGTTCTGGTCACCTGCACTGGAAAAAGTGCACAGGAGGTTCACGAGGATGTTGACTGAGTTGGCACATTTGAGTGATGAAGAGAAGTTGAATAGGCTCAGGTTGTTTTTTTTTTAGGGTAGGGGGGATCTGGTTAAGGTATATAGGATCATAGGATCTCTACAGTGCAGAAAGAAGCCATTCGGCCCATCAAACCTGCACCGACCACAACCCACCCAGCCCTATCCCCATAACCCCATGCCTTTACTCTAGCCAGCCCCCCCCCCAACACAAAAGGGCAATTTAGCATAGCCAATCCACTTTACCCACACATCTTTGGAGTGTGAGAAGAAACTGGAGCACCCAGAGGAAAGCCATGCAGACATGGGGAGAATGTGCAAACTCCACACAGACAGTGACCCCAAGCTGGGAATTGAACCCGGGTTATTGGCGCTGTGAGGCAGCAGTGCTAACCACTATGCTGCCATGCCGTCCCAAAGGGTTATGAGGAGTATGGAAGGGTAAATAGGAAGCAGTTGCTCCCCTTAGTTGAAGGGCGTCTTCTGTAATATAAAACTCTATGACATGTTGCATATAGATGTGTTGCTCCTTTGCATAATTAAACCTCGCCCCCTCTACCACTCTCTCCCTTCCGTCTAACACATGACTGACTGATATTAGTGGTCAATCATCATCTATTTTGTACATTTACATATCTGTTCTGTTAACCCTTTATACTGTACTCCGTACATCTGGACAACAGCAAATGCAGTAAAGGCTAACTTTTAAAATCACCCTCAATAACTAAGTCCCAGTTCCAGCTTTCTCCTGGTCTGTGGATTCTATGGTTGGCAGGAGGGTTTAGAACATAGAACATAGAACAATACAGCACAGAACAGGCCCTTCGGCCTTCGATGTTGTGCCGACCAAAATAAAAAGCAATGCCCTCCTAACTAAACCATTCCCTTCTCATCCATATACTTATCAACTAACCTCTTAAACGCCACCAAACTTGGCGCATCTACAACAGCTGCAGGCAGGGCATTCCACTCCCTAATCACTCTTTGAGTAAAGAACCTACCTCTGATATCCGTCCTATAACTCATACAAAGGAGTTTAATACTCCCTCCATCCACTCTAATAAATAACGAGCAACTTGTCCTTTATGCAATGTTATTATCACATGGTAGATAGACAGAAAGGGCCTAGGAATAGGAGAAACAGAGCTGTAAAAACATGTTCACAATTTTACAACAACACTGAGAATCAGGAATCATCCTGGGCTATTGAAAAGACATAACAATACTCCACATACAGTTGATTGTACAACTGCCATTATTTCAGCTAATGGTTCACACAAAAGAGAATTGGAATAGAGAAAGATTTACAATGAATCAATGCTTTGGTTTCTGTCAGAATTTCCTCTGGGGGTGTTAAATTGAGACATCTTCATCTGAATTGTCCCTGCTTAGAAATAGTGCAAATTGAGAATGAATCCAAAATGTATCCATTATTATGATGGTATGTATTTGTTCCTATGCAATTCATCCTATCTACCATCATGAGAAAACAGTGGACTTCTCACTTAATTATCCCCAATGAAATGAGCAGAATTTTTTGGACAAATGAGGAGAATTTAATTACACTAGGGAAGCTTCTATTTAGCATCCAATTTTCAGGGTGGGTTTTCTATTGATGTCTCATTCATCTATTGAGTTGCTGTTAATTGTGCTAAATTTAACCACTGATGGCACCATTCGGATCTGCATGCAATTTACCAACATAAACACTGATAACATAAGGCAGTGTACAAGTTTGCTAGAAAGTTTGTTTATAGAATTATTTTTCAAAAGCTCCATTATATTGAAGCATATTTAAGCAGTATTGGTAGGATTTCTGAACATTTTTCTTGTGCTGTTTTTATTCTATTTCCACTTCATTGCAGTGTCAATGGGAAAGAAATAGATAATCAAATTTTGAGGCAAATTTCAGAAAGTTCCAAGAACTCCAAAGAAGTCATTCCATTATCCTTATATAGATTGTTTAAATGTCAGTGTAAAGAGAATAGAGGGAAGGAATGAACTGGAACAATTGGAACATGTTCCAGTGAGGCAGCATTTAAAAACAGTGATCATAATATTGTTTAGTTTAGATATAGAAAAAAATGAAGAGCAATCAAATGTGGAAATATTCAACAGGAAGGAGGCTAATTAGTGTGAGTTGAAAGGTGTTCTGACCCAAATACATTAGAATCAAAAAAAGTAAATGAGTGATTTGATTTGATTTATTGTTGTTACATGAATTGACATATGGTGAAAAGTACTATTTCTCGCAAACTATACAGACAAAACATACCATTCATAAAGTACATTGGGGAAGAGGAAAGAAGAGGGTGCAGAATATTATCATAGCTAGGGTACAGAGAAAGATCACTTTAACATATGGCTGTGGAGGCCAGGTAATTGAGTGCCTTTAAGACAGATATAAAACCCCTTCATCAATAAGACAATCAAAGTTTACGGGAGAAGGAAGGAGAATAGAGATGAGAATCTTATCTGCCATGATTGAATGGCAGAGCAGACTCACCAGACCAAATGACCAAATTCTGCTTCTATATCTTATGATCTTGAGGTTGATCCATTCAAGAGATCCATAATGCAGGAGACAATCAAAATTAATGCAGAAATCAATGGAGAATTACAAAAGAAATAAGAGAAAAAAAGAGTATACAAGAACAGATTAACAGCTAACATAAAAGAGAAGCCGGAAGTCATTTATAAGTGATAAATAGTAATAAGGCAATCCAAGAAATGATAGAGTTCATTAAGAACTAAAAAGGCCATCTCGTGGAGGCAGAGTTACTAGAAGTATACATTGTTCCTGTCTTCACTAAAGAACACGTTGTCATTTTTTATAGCAAAGGAGGAAATAGTAGAGAAATTGGATAGGATAAAGTAGATGGAGAGGTAGAACTTAGAAGGGTAGCAATTCTCAAACTACAAAAGCTGCCTGATCTAGACATGTTATGTCCTAGGTTGCTGAGGGGAGTAAGGGTGACCACAAACAAAGTGGATGAGGGAGATCCAGGAGATTGCAAATACCATATGTCTTGTTCAGAAAATGGGAGAGAGTTAAATGCAGCAACTAATGGCCAGTCAACCTAATGTTGGCGATGGGGAATATTTTAGAGACAGTGATCCAAGACAAAAATTAATTGCCACTGGGAGGATAGATCATAAAATGATATTGTCTCCAAAGATGTGTAGATTAGATGGATTGGCCATTTGGACAAATGTTATTTCAGGTTAGACAGAGATAACGTAAACCATTCAACAATAAAACAAAGCTTTGGATACAGGAAATCTTAAATACAACATTTTTGGAAATATTCAGAAAGTCTGTCAGTACCTGTGGAGAGAAAAACAGAGTTAGCCTTTCTGGTCAACAAACTTTCTTTGAACCATTGTAAACATGAGGAATTACAGGGTTAGTTACAAGTAGGCTTACATTAACACTGCAATGAAGTCACTGTGAAAATAGGGTGGGGCAAAGGACCTGAGTAAGATACTCTGCCAGGGAGTTGGTACAGACTCAATGAACCAAATCACTTCCTCCTGCACTGTAGAAGTTCTTTGTTAAATTTTATGTTTGACTAATGTGATTCATTTATTCAATGAAGTTTGAAGTTTATTTATTATTGTCACAAATAGGTTTTCATTAACACTGCAATGAAGTTACTGTGAAAATCCTTGAGTCGTCACTGTTTGTATACAGTGAGGGAGAATTTAGCATGGCCAATGCACCTACTGGTGATAAAAATAGAATGGTTCAAAGAAAGTTTGTTGACCAGAAAGGCTAACTCTAGTTTTTCTCTCCACAGATGCTGACAGACTTTCTGAATATTTCCAGAAATGTTGTATTGAAGTTTTTCTGTATCCAAAGCTTTGTTTTATTGTCAAATGGTTTATGTTATCTTTATGTAACCTGAAATGGCATTTGTCCAAATGCCACTACATTAAATAATGCATTGTAAAAACAACAGACGCATGTTCAGCCGGAATTCTTCAGTCTCGTATAGCTTGCTGCCAACAAGAAAGGAGAATTTGGTGCTCAGCCAAAACTCCATTCACTGTAGCAGGATCGGAAAACCCCAGCTGTGGGTGAGGTCAGAGAATTCTAGCCGTAGTGTATTAAATTCTGTTATCTGCTATTTTAATACAATTCTTATAAATTCTCCAGGAATATTTGGTGTATAACAAAAACAGAAAATGCTGCAAAATCTCAGCAGGCTAGACATTATCTGTGGAGAGAAAAAAGAAGGGTTGATGGTTCAAGTAATTGATGCACTGTTTTATGGCAATATAGGTGTCACATACTGTTTAACAGAAAGAATCTCAATCACCGATCCCTCAAGCACGTTACATAGGTCATGATTTACTGCGACTGAATAAGTCAAATTCTATTCTGCCCAATCAACAAAGTGCTTGTTCCCTGAAGTAAATGTGACACACTCAGACATACACAAAAAGCTTGTGTTCATGTAATGTCTCCTTACAACCCACAGGATGTCCCAAAGTATTTTGCAAACAGTTAACTATTTTGAAGGGCATTGATTGTTGGGTAGAAAGCAGTTATTTTGGGCACGCCAAAGAGCATGCATGCAGCAGTGAAGTGAATGAGCACTTAATCATTTTATTTCAGTTTGTTAAGAGATGAATATTGGCAAGCATCCTGTGCTTTTCCTTCAATAGCATCAAGAAAGCTTTTTCACCCTCACCAGCTAGTGAAATGGAAAGAAAAGCTTAAATTTAAACATCATATCCAGAAGACTCTGGAAGTGCAGCACTCCCTCTGTATTATAGTGGAGTGTCAACCTAGTTCATGCTCTCTGGAGCGGGACTTGACATCAGCAGCAGTTCACATTTATAAAACACTTTGAACATAATAAAATATCCCAAGGCGCACAGGGACATTTAGAAAAGAAATATGTCACTGAACCACACTTGAACAGGTGAACAAAAGACTGATAGAAGAGGTAGGTTTGAAGGAGTAGGAAGAAAGAGAGACAGAGAGATTCAGGGAAGCAATTCAAGAACATATGGTGTTACCAACTGAAGGAAATGATGGAAGGAAATCAGAGATGCAAAAGAGATCACAAATGGAGGAAGCAGAGGATTACAAGATTGGAGGAAGTGACAGAATTAATGATGGTCAAGGTCTTGATGATATTCAAACACAAGAATGCAATGTTGAAACGTGGCTAGATTGAAAGCCAAATTGATGTGTTCATGGGGATTTGGTGTGAATTAAGTCCCTCATGTGGGTGAGCTGAAGTTTCGATCAAACGTTTTATAAAATATAATGACTCACAATTAATTGAGTGGGATGAAAATAATGTTCCACTTTTGTCAATGGTAAGTATTTCATTTTGACAGCTGAAAATTCTGCTTGGTATTTTAAAGTGCTCGTAGTTATTACATGTAACAAGATTAAATATTTTACTTGGTGTTTTTTTCTTCTTCTTAGTTTCATGGAGTTTTGTGGATGACCACCATCCCTGTACTGAAGAAAAGCAAGGCCTTAATTACTAATGCGCGATGGCTCTGACATCAACGATCATGAAGTTCTTCAAAAGGTTAGTCCTGGCATACTCCAGTATCCAGATTGCCTGGACCCACCACATTTCAACCCTGGAACACCTGAATAGCAAGGGTACTTATGTCAGACTCCAGTTTCTTGGAGTCCGAAGTATCAACCCTCAACCTTCAAGAGCGCTGCGATCTGATCAGGGATACGCAGCATGGCTTCGTCAAGGGGAAGTCTTGTCTTACAAATCTAGTGGAATTTTTTGAAGAAGTGACAAAAACAGTTGATGAAGGACAGGCTGTTGATGTCGTCTACATGGATTTCAGTAAGGCGTTTGACAAGGTTCCTCATGGTAGACTGATAGAGAAGGTGAAGGCGCATGGGATACAGGGTCGGGTATGTAGATAGGTCGAGGACTGGCTCGGGAGGAGGAGACAGAGGGTAGTAGTGGAAGGCTCTTTTTCCGGCTGGAAGCCTGTCACTAGTGGAGTGCCACAAGGCTCAGTACTAGGTCCTCTTCTATTTGTGGTCTACATAAACGACTTGGAAGTAGGGGTAGGTGGTGAGATCAGCAAATTTGCTGATGACACCAAGATGCTTGGATTGGCGGGTACAGAAGAGCAGTGTCAGGCAATACAACAGGACATAGACAGGTTGGTAGACTGGGCAGATAGATGGCAAATGGAATTTAATCCGGATAAATGCGAGGTGATGCATTTTGGCCGGAAAAATGTAGAAGAGAGTTATAGGATAAAAGGTAAAACTATACGGAGCATAGAGACGCAGAGAGACTTGGGGGTGCAGGTTCACAAGTCTCTGAAGGTGTCCTCACAGGTGGAGAAGGTGATAAAGAAGGCGTATAGTATGTTAGCTTTCATAGAAAAGGGTATAGAATACAAGAGTAGGAGTTTGATGTTGCAATTGTATAGAACTTTGGTTAGGCCTCACTTGGAATACTGCGCCCAGTTCTGGTCGCCGTACTATCGGAAGGATGTGGAGTCCTTGGAGAGAGTGCAGAGGAGGTTTACCAGGATGCTGCCTGGTATGGAAGGACTGTCTTATGAGGAACGATTAGATAGACTGGGGTTGTTTTCCCTTGAAAGACGTCGGCTTAGAGGGGATCTCATAGAGGTGTATAAGATTATAAGGGGTATAGATAGAGTAAATGGAGGTAAACTTTTTCCACCTTTAGAAATGGATAGGACGAGGGGTCATGGCCATAGGGTGAGGGGGGCTATGTATAGGACGAATATTAGAGGGCAGTTTTTCACACAAAGGGTAGTGGGGGTGTGGAATGCACTGCCGAGTAAGGTGGTGGGAGCAGGCACGCTGGGGCTGTTTAAGGGTCTCTTGGACAGCCACATGAGCGGTATGCAGATAGAGGGATATATTAGGACTGTTTAACTACGGCTTTTTTCCACAGGTAATTCGGTCCATACTTTGAGCATGCATTCGGCAGGTGGTGCGGGTACAGCTCTTGGATGTTGATTCATGGGTTGCCTGGTACCTCATGTCGTAAATGAGTGCTTTATGTGGACCATCTGAAGGGCACCATGACAGCTCAGAGACTATCGATGTGGCTGTGCAGACACTTGGAATTGGGCCGGTGTCTGCGGGAGTTTGCGCGTTCTCCCCGTGGTTGCGTGGGTTTTCTCCGGGCACTCCGGTTTCCTCCCACAACCCAAAAATTCGCTCTTAGGCTGATTGGGAAACAAATTGTCCCTATGGTGAGAATTTTCCATATTAGGAATAATATATATATTATTATATAGGAATATTAAAATAGGATAATGGATTTGCTACTATATAGTATGACGGTGGCGCGGGCTCGTTGGGCCGAAGGGCCTGTTTCCCGTGCTGTGTTGCTTAAAAAAAAAATGCCATTGTCCCAACAAAACTCTTCTGCAAACTCTGTGGTCCAGGTCTCAGCTCTTCATTCTGTTAATGGATCCTAGACTTCCTAATGCACAGAGAGCAGTCAATCAGTTTAGGCAAAGACAACTCCTCTACGATCATCCTCAACACTGGTGTGCCACAAGACAGTGTCCTCAGACCACCCCCTCCATATTCTTTAAACACTTATGATGATGTGACCAAATTCCCCTCCAACTAAATTTTCAAGTTTGCTAACGACACCACTGTAACGAATTGGACCTCAATCAAAGTTGATTCAGAGTATGCAGGAATGAGGTAGAGTATCTGATGAACTGGTGCAACAACAATAATCTCTCTCTCAATGTCAATAAAATGAAGGCAATAATCATCAACTTCAGAAAGCATAGTGGAGGATATGAAGTGGAAATAGTCAAGAGCTTCAGTTTCTAGGTGACCAGATCATGAAAAACCTGTCCTAGTCCCTCTGTGCTAATGCTATAGTTAAGAAAGCCCACTAACATCTATACTTTCTCAGGAGGCTGGGGAAACCTGACATGTCTACAACAACGCTTACCAAACTTTACATGTTGCTGCTCTGACTAAGACCTCAAGAAACTACACAGGGCTGTGAACAAAGCTCAGTCCATCACGCAAAACAACCTCCCATCCACTGACCCTGTCTATATTTCCTGCTGCCTTGGAAAAGCAACCAGCATAATTAAGGGTTCCACATATCCCGGATATTCTCTCTTCCATTTTCTTTCATCAGGAAAATAATACAAGTACCAACCGACGAGAACAGCTTCTCCCAGGCTGCTTTCAGATTTATGAATGGACCTACCTTAAATTAAGCTAATTTTTATCTACACCGTAGCTATGACTGTGACACTATATTCTGCACTCTCTCCTTTCCTTCTTCCCTATGTACTCCATGAATGGTATGCTTTGTCTATATAGCACGAAAGAAACAATACTTTTCACTGTATCCCAAAACATGTGGCAACAATAAATCAAATCAAAACAGCTTTATCTACTCCAGAAAATGAAGAGGATATCACACGGAAAGAAAAAATGTTTCTTAAAAATACATCATTAATAGTACCTGGGAAATGTTTTTAGAGAGTTTTTATTTGGTCTGTGTTTAAATATTTTCCTACAACATTCAGGCAAGCAGCATTTTGCTATGCCTCTTTGAAAGAAAATATTCAAAACCCACAGCTTCTGTTGTCAACCATTTGAGACAAGTTATATGAGACATATGAGGAAGAATGCCAGAAACTGTTCAAGGGGTTTTTAATTTAAATTTTTTATTCTCACTGAAGAAAATTATCTACCACAAATCTGAAAATGCTTCATTGCTTTCTGTGAAGTACGCCTAACGGTTGGTTACATTGATGACAATAGAACACTTTCAGGCTCTGCATTTACAGATCTTTTTCAGATGCTTTTGTATCGATTGCATGAGTATTTCAAGGTATACTCTATGGGTTACAGAGTGCTAAAATCATGAAAGGCATATAAATGCAACAAAAACAGGAAGTGCTGGAAAATCTCAGCAGACCTGACGGCATCTGTGGGGAAAGTGGAGCCAAATCTTCGAGTATAGATGACTCCTAGCCAGAACTAAGAGCATAAGAATCAGGGGGGGATGAGGAGGAGGTGGAGGAGGGTGTGGAATTGGATAAAGGTAATGTAAATGAGGATACAGAAGACAGAGAAGGTGTTAAGAGTCTCCATTAAGTGATCAGAATCTGCAAGAATGGCAGCGCAGAGGTAGATTGGTAAAGGACTGCCAGGGGAATATGACAATTGCAATGAAGGGCAGTGGGGAGTGAGGGGGAGGATGGAAAGGGAGCTTGAGGGATGTGCAAAGAAGGAGAGTTGGAATGGAGAAGTCGGAAAATAGAACTGAAAGAAAAAGATGATAAAATGGATGAATGAGATGAAATAAAATAATTGGAAAGGGAATGAAGGTGGAGGGGAAAGTTCACCCAAAGTTGTTGAACTCAATGTTCAATTAGGAAAGCTGTAAAGTGCTCAATCAAAAGATGAGATGCTGTTCCTCTAGTTTGCATTGGGGTTCACGACAGCATTGCAAAAGACCAAGGATGGACATGTGGACAGGAGATTAGGGTGATGTGTTGAAGTGGCAAACAACAGGAAGGTCTGGGTTCTGCTTGCAGACAGATTGAAGGTGTTCAGCAAAGCGATCACCCTCTCCGATGGTCTCTCTGATGTAGAGTAGATATAAATGCAAGACCTTCCTTTGATTTAGTCCATTAGAATCAATGGTAAGACACTCACCTCAGTATGGAAGTTAAATAAGAATGGGTGTAAGTGAACATTGATCTTTTTCCAGTTGTTCGAGAGTTAATCACATAACACTACCTAACACACAAGGTGAAAAATATTGACAATTAGCTGGTGGCTGCATACATTTTTAAAACCTTCTGCCTTGCCTTCCATAAAGTGAAAAGATAAATGATATTAATGAAATGTTAAAATGGGAGGCATCATCGTGGAACAAGTTAAATCAAAGTAAATACAATTCAGTTGCAGATGTAATTAATTCCATTTCCACATTGTATGTATGTGATCTAATTCAATCTTCCAATCGACACATCTCCATTCAGTTTTCATTTACCCCTTCTGGGCAGTAAACTGGTATTCGGAGAACACATCTAAATTTCATGCCATTGCAATTAAAAATGGTGATAATAAAAATCTACCTCCACCTGCCTGGCATATTCATTCAGGCTGGCACATTGGCTTGCCTAGTTACCTGGGTTTGATTCTGGCCTTGGGTGACTGTCTGTGTGGAGCTCGTGTGTTCTCCCTATGTCTGTGTGGGTTTCCATCCAGTTTCCGCCCACAGTCCAAAGTTGATTGGCCATGCTAAATTCTCCCTTAATGCCGGGGGAATGAGGAGGATAAATGTGTGGGGTTACATTAAGGCCTGGGGATGAGTGTTGTCAGTACAGGCTCAATGAGCCAAATAATTTTCTTCTATGCTGTAGAGGTTCTATGATTCTATATCCCATTTCAGCCATTTTTATGAGTCATTAATGGACTTAACATTTAAAGTGGGGTTAAAATGAAACAGATCAAAACAAGGCCTTAAAATCCATGAACAGGGGCTCTTTTGGATGTAAGCACTGAGGCGTGCCCATCCCAAATGCACTTTTGACTAACCCAACATCCATGGTGTTAATAGTTTGTGTGTTTCTTGAAATTGCAATTGAGGACAGTCTTTATCAACAGGGGCGAAGTAGATAGAGTCGAGAGCTTCAATCTTTTAGGTGTCCAGATCACCAACAAAATGTAGCCCAATCCATCACGCAAACCAGCCTCCCATACATTGACTCTGTCTACACTTCCTGCTTCCTTGGCAAAGCAGCCAGAATAATTGAGGATAATGCCTTCTTTAACTGGTGCAGCTTCTGTGGTGCAGATGCACCCACAGGGCAGTTAGGAAGGAAGCTCCAAAATTTTACCGCCGTGAAATAACAGAGATGCAGGGTAGGATTCTCATCCACAGTGGCAAAGCAAATGAGAATGGAAAATTTGGCGTTCCAAACAAAACCCCTTTCATTCTCTGCACTACAGGAAAATATAAGCCATGAATGAAGATGAAAGATTTAGGCCATCATTTCAAGTCAGGATGGTATGGATTTGGAGGGGAACTTTCAGGTAGCAACGCTTTCTGACATATAATGCCTTTATTCTTAGAAGTGACAGAGTTCATTAAGTTTGGAACGTGCTATTCAAGAAGCCTTAGCAACTTGCTGCATCCACCTTGTAGATTGTATCCACTACTATTAGTATGTATCCTGGTGGAGAAAGCAAGTGAATGCATACGGTGGTGAACATGATGCCGATCAAATGGATCTATTTATCCTGAAGGTGTTGAGCTTTTGAGCTTCCTGAGTGTTGTTGGAGGCAGCTCTTCCAGGCAAGTGAAAAGTATTCTATGGCACTCTTCACTGTGCCTTGTTAAATGGTGCATAGGCTTTGGGAGTGCACCAAAGTGCCAGAAGGTGAGTGTGAAAATGGGTTCTTTCACAACGATTGTGCATTAGTCATTCCTATCAATAGTGTCGTGGACATGTGGACTTCCAATTTGCCAAACTGCAGTCTCCTTATTGGGTCCCCCTGATCTTGGGTTACTCCTGTGGCTTTAACTTGTGCTGAACTGAATTGCACTTGTGTAAAAAGCCAAAGGCAAACAGGGCAATGGAGGAAGAGAAAGGATGTTGAAGTAGAAAAGGCAAAGGTGGGATAAAAGGAACAAAAATACTTTGAAAAACTGTTATCAAATCTTGATCTGATTTCTCAATATACAAAACTGTGGGCAGTTCTGGTCATTATTGGAAGGACGTGATTGCACTTTGGGGTGTACAGGGGGGCCAAGATGTTGCGTGAGATGGAACGCTAAGTTATGAAGAAAGGTTGAATAGGCTTGGGTTGTTTTCTTTGGAGCAAATAAGGCTGAAGTCATGACCTGATCAAGGTGCACAAGATTATGAGGGCAAGGACAGAATGGATAAGGAGCAGCCATTCCCCTCAGTTGAAGGCTCAGTCACCAGGGGACATGGGTTCAAAGCAAGGGACAGGTTGTTTAATGAGGAAAAACATTTAAACCATTTAGTGATGTTCTGAAATGTGCTGTTTAGGAGGGTGGTAAAGGTGGGTGGCTTCACATTTTTTACATTTGGCATGTCAAAACATTCAAAGCTATCATCATGTACTAGTAAATGGGATCAGGTGGGACGCAGATATTTCTCACGTGTTGGTGCAAAGAGCCTCTTCTGCACTGTATGGTTCTATGATTCCAAGAAAACAATGAGGCTAATGGTGTTTGCCAGAATTTATGTGTAGATGGTACGATAACTTAGGCAAGGGGCAGATCCATGATTAATCATAAATACCCAAAAGTTACCGCCTGAGTTGCACCATTCCAATGTTAGCTTTGCATCAATAGCACCTTGCTGCCTGCCTCGGCAGTGAAATTCATTGAACAGCATAAAGTTGTTGTATTAGCATTGTAGATATAAATAAAACTGTACAAAGAAAGTTTAACCCTAACCAGTTCAAGCCTAATACATAAGTTTTAATTAAAGCATTTTCATGGTAATTTCATTGCAGCATTACTGTAAGCCTACATGTCACACTAATAAATAAACATTACAAAAAATTAAGTAACAATCAACTAATATGAACTAAACTCACTGCCGTATTACAGAGATAATAATTATCAGTGTAAGTATTATTTTAATAGTGTGCTAATTGTTAATTACAGTCAATAAAATCCTTTGGCATTGAAAATTAATGATTACAAATGAGGAGCTTCATTTCTTCAAGTTTGTGTGTAGCTGGAGATTTTACAAATCTCAAATTTCACTTTTTTAAGTTTTTCCTTCAGTCCCCTTTTTCACTCTCCTTTTATCTAATTTTTTTTCCTATTTCTATTCCTTTTTTCTGTATCTGGTCTGACATTATGTTCATGCAGTGTAATTAACCCTTCATTGTGTGGTCTTTTTCACAGCGCTACATTTTGCTTAGTTAAAGAAATGCAATGTTTTTTTGTCCAATTCACTCAGACTTTGATGCCCTGTTTCTCTTGCTGCGTCTTGATCAGTTCACACATGCAATTTGAGACATTGATAGGTTGCAGAGCTGGGCAGAAAAGTGGCAGATGGAATTTAACCTTGGTAAGTGTGAGGTGATTCATTTTGGCAGGACAAACTTGAATGCAAATTACAGGGTCAACGGCAGGATTCTGAAGAATGTGGAGGAACAGAGAGATCTTGGGGTTTATATCCACAGATCTCTGAAGGTTGCCACTCAAGTGGATAGAGTCGTGAAGAGGCTTATAGTGTGTTAGCATTGTGAAAGCATTGGAAAGAATGCAGAGGAGATTTACCAGGATGCTGCCTGGTTTGGAGGGTCAGTCTTATGAAGAAAAGTTGAGGAAGCTGGGGCTTTTCTCTTTTGAACTGAGAAGGTGACTTAATAGAAGTTTATAAGATGATAAGGGGGATAGATAGAGTGGATGTGCAGAGAACTATTTCCTCAGATGGATGTAACTATTACTAGGGGGCATAATTTTAAGGTTCATGGTGGGAGATATAGGAGAGATGTCCGAGGTAGAGAGTGGTAAGGAATGCACTGCCTTCTATAAAAGTGGACGTGGTCACTTTAGGAACTTTCAAGCAGTTATTGGATAGGCTCATGGAGCACACAAGAATGATCTTGGTTCAGACATAGCTCAGCACAACACCAAGGGCCAAAAGGCCTGTACTGTGCTGTATTGCTCTATGTTCTATGCAGCGACTTCTCACATAAAGGAAATGTAAGAAAAGCTGTATATTATGAGGGCAGGTCTAACAGCAAACGATGCTAAATCACCTGCTACTGTAAAATCTGGGTCATTGCCTTTTAATCCCACTAAGTAAAAAGTCAGCAATAAAATAAATCCTTGAGTGTTCCTAAAGTGTTAATAACAATCAACCTTGCGACTGGCGGGTCACTGAACATAAATTGAACATTATTTATGAAGTTAAAGAAAACACTGTTTCCTTAAGCATCTGACATTACATAGCACAGCTAAATTTTTCCAATACTCTTTGGACTCTGGAATAGTTCCTACAGATTGGAGGGTAAGGTAAACTCGCTATTCAAAAAAGGAGGTGGAGAAAAAGCAGGGAATTATAGACCAGTGAGTCTGATGGGGAAATTGCTAGATTCTATTATCAGGGATTTCATAACTCGATATTTGAATGGCAATGATGTAATCAAGCAAAGTCAGCATGGATTTACAAAGAGCAATTCATGCTCGATGAATCTATTGGAATTTTTTGAGGATGTAACTAGTAGAGTTGACCAAGGTGAACCAGTGGATGTGGTTTCATTTAGACTCTCAGAAGGCGTTCAAAAACATCTCACAAAACAGACTACTGTGTAAAGTTAAAGCACATAGGATTGCAGACCATATCTTGACATGGGTAGAAAGCTGGTTAGCAGATAGGAAGCAAAGATTTGGCATAAATGGATCTTTTTCTGACTGGCATATGCTTGGGCCCCAATTGTTCACATTATATATTAATGATTCGGAAGAGGAAACTGAATGTATTATCTCCAGATTTGCAGGTGATATAAAGTTGGGTGGGAGGGTGAGTTTTGGTGAGGATGCAGAGATGCTTCAGCGTGATTTGCACAGGCTGAGTGTGTGGGTATCGGCCTTGCTGAAGTGTTTCAATGTAGACAACTGAAAGATCATCCACTTTGATAGCAATAATAGGAAGACTGATTATTACTTGAATGGGTGTGCATTCAGAGAGGTGGATAGTTAAGAAGACCTTGAGGTCCTCATGCATCAGTCACTGAAAATAAGTGTGCAGGTACAATGGGCAATAAAGAAGGCAAATGGTATGTTGGCCTTCATTGCAAGAGGATTTGAGAATAGGGATTGGGATGTTTTGCTGCAATTATATAGAACATTGGTGAGCCCAACAAGTGCAGTTTTGGTGTCATTATCTGATGTCCTTTCTCTCGAAGGAGTACAGCAAAGGTTTACCAGGCTGATTTCTGGGATGGCAGGTCTGTCATATGAGGTAAGATTATGTCAGTCAGGAATTTACAACAGTGAAAGGAGAGCGCATATATAAAATTCCAACAGGATTAGATGACGTAGAATGTTCCTAGTGGTGAGGGTGTCCAGAATTGGGCGTCATAGATTGAAGATAAGGAGTAGTTCTTTTTTTAAACTGAAGTGAGGAGAAATTGCTTCACCCAGAGAGTGGTGAATGTGTGGAGTTCGCTATAACTGAATTTTGAGGCCAAAATGTTGTCTGATTTCAACAGGAGATTAGATATAGCCTTTGGGGCTAAAGAGATCAAGGGATGTGGGGGGAAGTGGGAGATCAGGATATTGAATTTAATGATCACCCATGATCAAATTGCACAGTGGAGCAGGCTCAGTGGACTGAATGGCCTACTCCTGCTTCTAATTTCTATGTTTCTATTTTTCTAAATAAAAGAATGAGTGAGAGGTAATTATAATTTCACACAGCACTGGATGAAGACTCTAAATTTAACTGCATTCTCTCAGCAGACTAATGTTCAATGTTCCTATCACTAAAGCTTAAGTACATCTCCAGGAAGGAGCTTCAACTGCAAAGGTTATCTTGCTTCTTAAAATAGAGAAGGGAAGAGTACCTTTGTGTATAATAATCCAAGACCTCCATCTGTTATTTGTGCTTTTGCATCTTTGCAGAGTTTTTCTTTTCTCCTTTAGCCAAAATATTCCAGTTTGGAAAACTTACGTATCAACATGATTTTATTTCAGGAGAGTGGAAATACATTTATTTATTATTTCCCTTCCTTGTCAACATCTCAAAACTGACAGTAACCAAAATTGACAAACAGATTTTTAAAGCTTTGTTTTTAATTTTATTTATTAGTGTCACATGGAGGCTAACATTAACAGTGCAATGAAGTCACTGTGAAAATCCCCTAGTCACCACACTCTGACACGTGTTTGGGTAAACTGAGGGAGAATTTAGCACGGCCAATCCACCTGACCCAGCACTGTGGGAGGAAACTGGAGCACCCAGAGGAAGCCCACACAGATATGGGAAGAAGGTGCAACCTCCGCACAGACAGTGACCCAAGCTGGGAATTGAACGTGAGTCCCTTGCCCTGTAAGACAGCAGCACTAATCATGGTGCCAGTGTACCAGGTTGGCCTGGGTATGGTGTGTTCCTCTGTAGCTAGCATTGATGCCACAGGTTTACCAGGATGCTGCCTGGTATGGAAGGTCTGAGTTACGAGGAGAGGTTAGGCAAATTGGGACTGTTTTCCTTAGAAAGACATAGACTTAGAGGAGATCTGATAGAGGTGTACAAGATTATGAGAGGTATAGATAGAGTAAACAGTGTTAAGATTTTTCCTAGGATGGACTCAAATAGCATGAGAAGTCACAGGCTTAGGATGAGGGGGATAAGGTATAATTTGGATGCTGGAGGGAATTTTTTCACACAGAGCATGGTGGGGATATGGAATGCGCTGCCAAGTAAAGTGGTGGGGGAATGCACTCTGAAGTTATTTAAGAAGTACTTAGATGGACACATGAACAGAATGGGAATGGAGGGGTATAGAAAACTGATTTAAAATAGGGATCATGAGCCTTGGGAGTCCCTGGAAAGTGTCTAAATAGATGATGATATTGATGTACTTGTTTTTATCCTACAGGTGCTTTGGTCCATCTTGTTATCTAACGAGGGGCATATACGCGATGGGTCGTGAGAGGGCTGCTCTTGGTTTTTTTTCGAGAGTATCCTAGTGCTTCATGTCGTTGGTGTATGCTTGGCCTGGACCATTTGATGGGCAACACGACAGCTCAGTGACTATCGCTGTGCTGTGCAGATGCATGGATTTGGGCCTGTGTCTGTGGGAGTTTGTGCATTCTCCCCGTGCTTGCGTGGGTTTTCTCCGGGTGCGTCGGTTTCCTCCTGCATCCCAGGGATGTGGTCTTGGGCTAATTGGTGGAGCGGGTTCTCCCTAAATTGTCTCAAATTTGGTTTTTGTCTGTGGATCTGTGGACGTGGACAGGGGTCGCGGGTGGAGTGGGGGCATCGGGGTGGCGGCGCGGGCTTGTTGGGCCGAGGGGCCTGTATCAAGTGCTGTTTTGTTCTTTGTTCTTTGTCACTCTCTGATGACAGAAAATGTGATTTAGTGGGTGATTCAGCACTCTAATGTCTTGTTTCCAAGTGGCACTGCATCTATCAAACCTGGCGGAGGTGTTATTTGAGCAGCAACTGTCAAGGGACTTTAATGTACAACCTTCTCGATGGGAGTCAAGTGCTCAACCTTTTCATCTATGCAGTCTGCTCTTTTGTGAGAAATATCTTAATATTTCTAATTTTAATACAGGACATATTCACACAATTCATAGCAAGAGACTTATCAAAGTTTAAACATTCACTACGTTGTATTTGAACTAACATTTAGCCAATATAAAATATTAATCTAACGTTCCAGTTACATGCTTTATATTAAATTAATTAATATAGTATTTCCACATAAGCTGACCTAAATGCCCACAGCTAATTTTAAAGAATATTGCATAGTTTTGAATCAATTTTACCAAAGAATTGTCTTCCATATTTTCTTTCATTACTGCATTAGATTTTAGTTAAAAAATAAAACATATGGGAAGATTGTTACGTCAATGGCAGGTTGTGGGAATGGTTGCAAGATCTCACTGGCAAGTATCTTGCTTTTGGCTTCTTTCAGGATTTTGCTCTTACATCATCGTTTGTGCCTATGATGAACGTGAGCACAACATCCTGTCCACTGTATCTCTTGCTCAATAAATTCCTCACAATTCATGTTTTCTGCCATCATCTCGGTTCTCGAATCCTATTTTTACAAACAATGGAGTGACACGCATGGTTTTCCAATCCAAAGGCACAGCTCCTAAATCTATGGTAAAAGCAAATTACTGCAGATGCTGGAATCTGAAACAAAAAATGGAAACTGCTGGAAAGTGTCAGCATCTGACAGCATCTGTGGAGAGAGAATAGAGTCATTGTTTCGAATCTGGATTACCCTTCGTCGGAGCTGAAGACAAAGAAAGAGATTTATATTGTAAGGCTGGGGGAGAGAGAGGGGTGGTGTAATTGACCAAGATGCAATAGACAGAAAGACAAAGGAAATATATGAAGACTGAGAATGGTACTAATAGCAGCCCGTAAGGAGATTGGATTCAGTAAATGTCAGAACAAAGGTGCAGAGTGTGCAAGTTTGCTACATTTATGGATTGCAGAAGCATAAAGAGAGCGGCCTGGAGAAGAATGAAGATAAGGAGGATAAAACAGAAAGGCTGGGAACAGGGTGAAGCAGAACAGCCAAAAAGAAGCTGTTGAGTGTGGAGCAAAAGGCATAAAATTGAGAGACCAAGAGAACAAAGGACTGAAAAGAGAGCTTGAGAGTGAGGAGAAGCCAAGAACAGAGCGGAATCGTGGAAAAGAAGAGGATGGGAGTAGTGTGGAGCCTTTGAAAGGAGAGATTGGGAGCAGAATGGAACAGAGTAACAGCAGAATTCAGGAGCAGAGTGGAGACGCACTGTGATTGGGCAGGGAAGGTAAATCTAATAAAGTGATGTCACAAAACAGAGTCCCATGGGTTGAGTATACTGACAAACTTTTAATTTAATTTAATTGAATCAACTCTGAAGAAAGACCAGGCCAATTAATTAGCACCAGAACTAAATGAAATTTGATATTTTATCATATAATTACAATCAATGTTCAATTAATTAATCAGATCTAGGTGCTAAATTTAAAAGTAAATTGCAAAGGTTTCTGAATTTTTCAGTAAATTTGAATCCAAACTGGATGGATAATAAGAGTTAAGTAAAAATATTTAAGCTAACTTTTAACAAAATAATACAATGTAAGCACAAGGAAAGCAACTGACTGTTGTGTACCAGTTAATTATTTAAGGCTTGAGTTTATTTCTATTAAGTCAGCTAATATTCTAATAAATAGAGGTATGGCAGGATATCTCAGTCCCATGAAGTGTGCATTCTGCCTCAGATAGGAACATAGAAAATAGAGCAATAAACTTGAACATTACGCCAAATTAAACTAATCCCTTCTATCTGTCCTTGATCCATATCCCTCTATTCCTTGCATATGTATACAGGGAGTTGAATAACATGGCAGGAGCAGGTGGTATGCCAGCCCCCTACACCTCTGAAACCATATAGGCATGGAGCTGACCCTCTCCAGAGCCATAAAGTGCTATGGGGCTGATCAGTAAGAGCTAAAAGGGCCCTCTGCCACTCATTTGAGGTGATGTCCCACCTTCTAGAGCTGACTGCCAATCTGACTCGCTAGCAGTTCCGTCAGTCCTAACAACACAAGGGGATTCATTGGATGCTGCTGGGAGTGCTGGTGAAGAAGGGACTGCAAGGCTCTTGATCCCCAAACCAAGGTCCGAGGTCTTGGGCCGGGAGAGAGTTTGGGTAGATTGGGCAGTGGTGTGGGAGTAAAGGGGATGAGTTTAAGACAATGAATGGATAGGAAGGAAGGAAGGAAGGAGGGGAAGGTCAACCTTGGTTGAGTGGGGTGGGGAGGGGTCACCCTGCAATCAGATAGTCGAGGAGGACCAGGCAAGCAGCATAGAAGTCTGCTGAGTGTATCTCATTTTCCAACTGTTGACTAGAGATAAGAAACAGATGCCTTTACAGTACAGGATGTATCTTATTTCTTTTTATTCATTCATAGGACTTGGGCATCACTGACAGGCCAGTATTTATTGTCCATCCCTAATTGCCCTTATTCAGAGGGCAGTTGAAAGTTGACCACATTGTTGTGTCTCTGGAGTCACATGTAGGCCAGACCAAGTGAGGATGGTAGATTTTCTTCACTAAAGGACATTAGTGAACCAGATGAGGTTTTCTGACCATTGACAATGGTTTCATGGTCATCAGTAAATTCTTAACTCCAATTTTTTTTTTATGAAATGCAAATTCCACTATCTGCCATGGTGGAATTTGAACCCAGGTCTCCAGAACATGAGCTGAGTTCCTGGGTTGATAGTCTAGTGATGATACCACTAAGCCATCATCAGTAACTGGCAAAAAATATATAGGGCAACAAAACTGCAAGGAAATTGCAGACAGGGACAAACACGGGAACACAAGAAATGGAAGAAGGAACAGGCATCCATCCAATTGAGTCTACTCCATCATTTGAGAAGATCATGGCTGATCTGATTGTGATCAATACCACTTTTCCGTCTGCAACTGCACTCCCCCAATACAACCCATACCACTTCCTCCCCCACAGTCAGAACCCCCAAATCCCTTGTTGACCAAAAATCTGTCTAACTCAGCTTTCAGTATATTCACTGACCCAAGGTGCACTGAACTTTAGGGAAAAGAACTCAACTGTCAACTTCCTGAAAGAAAAAAAAATCTCTATTTTAGTCTTAAATTGGAGACTGCTAATTTCTAAACTGAATCCCGTAGATTTAGATTCCCTCAAAAATAGAATCATCCATCCAGCTTCTACCATCAAGTGCCCTTAGAATCTTGTATGTTTCAAAAAGAGCACCTTTCCTGAAGTCAAATGGGCATTATCCCAAATTGCTCATAAGCCCCTCATGCAAGGATTCAGTCTCGGGAACCTTCTCTGAACTCCATCCAATGCATTTATATCACTTTTCAAATGAAGGAAATCAAATGGACACAACATTCCAGATGAGGTCTAAAGCTCTGTTGAGCTGTTTGGTGATAGAGGTGGTCAGGTGCTGGGGAATAGTGATGGGAGTGAGGGGAGGGGGTGCGTGGCAAAGACTCTGCAATAAGGTAGTGAAGGAGGACCACTCAGGTTATGAGGAGGACCAGGCAGATAGTGTAGAAGTCCATTGATTATATCTCATTCTCCAACTATTGCTTAGAGCTTTCCTACTTTCAAGCTCAATTCCTCTGGCAAAAAATGTTTACCACTCACTTGCTTTCCCAATCACCTACTGCACTTGCATACCAGCTTTTTGTGATTCATGAAGTAGGACACCCAGATCCCTCTATACCATACAGTTTTGCAGACTCACTAGATTCAAATAATATACTGTTTTTACTTTTTCTTGCTAAAGTGGACAAGTTCACATTTCCCCACATTTAGCAAATTCATAAATTCACATTTTCCCATCTGCCAACATTTTGCCCACTAACCTAACCTATCAACGCCCCTTTGTGAATTCTTTATATCTCTTTTAGATTTACTTTCCCAGCTATTTTTGTACCTTCAGCAAATTTAGTTCCCATTCTCTGATCCTTTCATCCAAGTCATTGACATAGAATAGATTTGTAAATAGTTGGAGCCCCGGTGGCATTCTACTACTAATAGGTTGCCAACCTAAAAATTACTAATGTATCCCTGCACTCTGCTTCCTTTTGGCTAACCAATGCTCTGTTTGTGTTAATATGTTATCCCCTACATTATGAGCTCTTATTTTGTTTAAAAACCTGATGGCTCCTTATCAATTGCTTTTAGGAAATCCAAACATGCCAAATCTACAGGTTCTCCTTAATCCACCTTGTTTGATACTTCCTCAATAAAGATCAAAGAAAATTACAACATAGGAACAGGCCCTTCGGTCCTCCAAGCCTGTACCAACTGTGCTGCCTGACTGAACTAAAATCCCCTACTCTTCAGGGACCATATCTCTCTATTCCCATCCCAATCATGTATTTGTCAAAACCCCCCAATCATGTATAAGTCAGAAAAAGTCAACAAATTTGAGTAACTCTAATTAATGTATCAAACATGATTTCCCTCTTTTACAATCACGTTCACTCAGCCTGATTATATTGTGATTTACTAAATGTCCTGCTATTACCTCCTGAGTAATGGATTCTAGTTCATTTTTCCGATGACAGATATTGGGCAAATAGTTTACTCCTTTCTCCCTCCATTCTTGAACAAAATTGTTGCATTAGTGATTTTTCAATTCACTGAGACCTTTCTACATCCTAGTGAATTTTGAAAATTCACAAATAATGTATCTATATCTCCACAGCCACTTCTTTTAAGACTTTAGGATGAAAGCCATTTGGTCCAAGGATCTAATAATTTTCTCACCATCTTTTCCCTTCTAATTGTGATAGTTTTGAGTTCCTCACTTTATCTTATCTTTTGATTTTCAAGTATTCTTGACATAATTTTGTGTTTCACGGAGAGAACAGACACAAAAATATCTATTCAATGCTTCGGCTACTTCCTTTATTAATTCCCAATTCTCACTCTCTAAAGGACCAATACTCACTTTACTCACAATTTTCCTTTTTAAATATTTGTAGAAACTCTTACTGTCTGTTTCTATATTCCGAGCTATCGTTCTTTCATGCTCTAATTCATCTCTCATTAAATGTTTTACTCATTCTTTGCTGATTTTTAAAACCTAACTAATTCTTCCAAACTGCCCCTAATAGCAGTAGATTAATCAGGCAGATTAGATTTAACACAGAGAAGTGTGAAGAACTCCATTTTGGCAGGAATTTTCAAAACAAAAGATGCAGTTCTGGAGAAAATGCAGGAGCAGAGGCGCTGGAGCCATTCTGCACAGATGGGAATATTGGTCAGAGCTGTTTGTGAAAGAACAGTACAGCAAAGGATTGGGCCCTTTAGCTCAGCAAGTCTGCACTAACACATGATGCCTTCCTAAACTAAAAGCCTTTTGCCTCTTTGTGGTCAATATCTCTATATTCCTGCCCTATCCATGTATCTGTCAAGATGACTCTGAAACATAATTCTTGTCTTTGTTTTTATTACCTCCTCTAGCAGTGCATCTCAAGCATTTTCCACCCTGTCACATCTCCTTTAAACTTTCTCCCTTTTACCTTAAACCTATATCCCCTAGTAACTGATATTTCCACCATGGAATAAGACTCCAACTGTCTATTCTATCCATGCCTGTCGTTATTCGGCAAACTGCTAGCAGGTTGTCCCTTGCCCTCTGATGTTCAAGTGAAAACAAATCAATTTTGTCCAATCTCTCCTCATAGCTAATACCCTCCAAACCAGGCAACGTCCTGATGAACTTTTTTATGTTTTAAGTTAAGTTTATTTATTAATATCACAAGTAGGCTTGTATTGACACTGCAATTAAGATACTATGAAAATCCTCTTCAAACCCTGCACATCCTTCTCAAAGTGTTGTGACCAGAACCATGCGCAACATTCCAAAGTTCCACAGAATCGCAGCATGACTTGACAATTTTACACTCCATGCCCCCACTGATGAAGGCAAGCATGCCATACACCGTCTTGACCTCTGTATCCATTTGTGTTGCCACTTTCAGGGAATGTTGAGCTATATACCTAGATCCCTCTGTATGTTAATACTTCTAAGGGTTCTGCCATTTGTTGTATAGTTCCCTCTTGCCTTAGGCCTTCCAAAATGCATCACTTCGCATTTGTCTGGATTAAACTCCAATTGCCATTTCTCCACCCAAGTCATCTCTATCTGCTACATCCTTTGGCAATTCTCCTCACTTTCTTCTGCTCCCCCAACTTTGTGTCATCCTCCAATTTACTAGTCAGACTATCTACATACTCTTCAAAATCATTTATATATTGCAAACAACAGGGATCTCAACACCAATTCCTCTGCAATGCCACTGATCACAGATCTCCACTCAGAAAAACATTCTTCCATCACTACTCTTTGTCTTTTATGACCTGTATTTATCTTACCAACTCACTGCTGATCCCATCTGACTTCACCTTCAGTAATAACCTGCCATGTGGCACCTTGTTAAAGACCTTGCAAAAATTCATGTAGACAACATCCACTCCCCAGCCCTCATCAATCATCTTTGTCATTTCCTCATAAACAGACACAGCCTCCCCTGCTCAAAACCACATTGCCTATCACTAATAAATTTATTTTTCCAAATATGAGTAAATCTTCTTCAATAATTTTCCTACTTTTTAAGAAGGCATTAGAGGGACTGCAGAAGATTGATACATAAATGGATTGGAGAAACTGGGTTTTCTTCCCTCAGAGAAGTGGAGGTATTCAAAACCTTGAGGGATAGAGAAGACTGGGGGAAATATCTCCAGCTGATGGAACGGTTGAAAACCAAAGGTCATTGATTTAAGTTGAATGGCAAAAGAACCAGAGGTAGAACATAGAACATTACAGCACAGAACAGGCCCTTCGGCCTTCGATGTTGCGCCGACCAATATAAAAAGAAATGCCCCTCCAAACTAAACCATTCCCTTCTCTTCCATATACTTATCAACTAACCTCTTAAACGCCACCAAACTTGGCGCATCTACAACTGCTGCAGGCAGGGCATTCCACTCCCGAACCACCCTTTGGGTAAAGAACCTACCTCTGATATCCGTCCTATAACTATCACCCCTTAATTTAAAGCTGTGTCCCCTCGTGCTAGCTTTTTCCATCCTAGGAAAAAGGCTATCACTGTCCACCCTATCTAAACCTCTAATCATCTTATATGTTTCGATAAGGTCCCCTCTTAGCCTCCTCCTTTCTAACGAAAACAACCTCAAATCCCTCAGCCTCTCTTCATAAGACCTGCCCTCCATACCAGGCAACATCCTGGTAAACCTCCTCTGTACCCTCTCCAATGCCTCCACATCTTTCTTATAATGCGGGGACCAGAACTGCACACAATACTCCAAGTGCGGCCGCACTAGAGTTTTGTACAGTTGCAACATGACGTTGCGGCTCCGAAATTCAATCCCTCTACCAATAAAAGCCAAGACTCCATATGCCTTCCTAACAACCTTCTCGACCTGACTGCCTACTTTCAGGGATCTATGCACATACACACCAAGATCCCTCTGTTCATCTAGACTACTAAGAATCCTACCATTTGCCCTATACTCTACACATTTATTATTTCTGCCATAGTGCATTACCTCACACTTTTACCTCACACAGGTGACATGAAAGAACTTTGTTTTTAGTGTGTGATTACAATTTGAATTACACTGCCTGAGAGTACAATGGAAGTAGATTAAATAAGAACTTTCAGAAGGAAATTGGAGAATAATCTGAAGAGAAAGAAAATTCTGAGATATATAGGGAAATGCAGTGGAATGCAATTATCTGAGCTGCTCTTGCAGAGAGCTGGCACAAATAGTATGGGCCAAATGGCTTCCTTCTGTGCCATGACCGTTCTATGATTCTATAGCTGTGATATTGTGGCTGCCCCATGGAAGGTTTTCCCACTGTGGGGGCAGCTCACTATTGGAATCTTCCAGTCTTGCTGAATCATAGAGTCCCTACAGTGCAGAACGAGGCCATTCAGACCATTGAGCCTGTACCAACAATAATCTCTCACAGCCCCTATTTCTATAACCACATACATTTACCCTACTAATCCCACCCCCCTCCCCGATAGTAAGAGGCAATTTTCATGGCATCTTTGAACTGTGGGAGAAAAACACAGTACCCAGAGGAAACCCACATAGACTATTGGCTAGAATTGTCCCTGGCACAGTGAGGCAGTATTGCTAACCATCAAAGTCAACGGCAATTTTCATTATTCTGTGGGGAAGCCACAATTGGGGTCGACTTCTCCCAATGGGCAGGGTCGGGGTTGAAAATCCCATCCCATAATTCGGTTCTTATCTCATTTTCTGACCACAAAACCAAATTCTGCAAATGGAATTGTTTAACTTTGCTCCTAGAGACACTGATTATGATGATGATATTGATTCGAAGCTCACTCACCACATTCCAATTAGACTCAAATGCAAATGAATTTGAAGTAAACAGGGTAATTATACAACCCCCACCGCCCACTCGCCATGAATGATGATCCCATTTTTGTTGCCTTGTACCTAATATGCAAACACTAAGCTAGCACTCTGCCTAATACATGAGATCGATCGTGTTCACACCCATTTATCACTGAATTGAGCGATCAGAGGAGGAGTGGCTTTTTGCTTTTGCCTGGCTGACAGTGTGTAAATATCTACTTAATGATGAGCGGAAGAGCAATATGTCAGAGCCCTATTATTGCAGGAAGTCTGCATCATGATTGACAGACACCTTACTCCTGCCAGACCCAGTAAATAGGCCGTTCAATTGTGCTGTGATTTATAGCCCAACCCTGTTGGTGACAGTGAAACACTTGCTCCAAAAACAGATGAGCACAATTAATTTGCTCCGCTTTCTTGTGAACATGTAAGACCGACAGCTAGGGCTCACCAATGGAACTATTTATGTGGTGTTGCTGCCCTCTGCTGCAGGAGATCTTTGTGATTTGCTGACTGCAATATTGATAGCATGTGCAGGCACCAAGACTAATAATTGTAAGTCTGCTTCCTTCCTTCATAATGACTGCATTTTAAAGACTGGGCTGCAAAAAAGAAGTGTTGTAAATAAATATGACATGATACAGTTTTTCCAAATGCAATCTTGGCAAATCCTGTAAAAAACACAAGCTGTCAGTCAGAGAGACCGGATGAAAATGAGCTCAATATGTCAGGGTGAAAAATGTACTAGCCACGGCTCAGTTGCTAGCACCTCTCACCTCTGAGTCACAAGGTTGTGGGCTCCAGATACTTGAGCACAACTTCTCGGCTGACACTTCAGTGCTGTACTAAAGGAGTGCTCCATTGCTGGAGAACATCTTACAAATGAGATGTTAAGCCAAAAATGCCTGGCTTCTCCGGTTGTAGAATCCTAAAATCCCTACAGTGCAGAAGGAGGCTATTTGACCCATCAACTCCCTGACAGAGCACCCCAGCCAGACTCTATCCCCGTAACCCCACAAATTTACTGCACTAATCCCCCTAACGTACACACCTTAGAACAAGCAACGATTAAACATGGCCAATTCACCTAACTTGCACATTTTTGGACTGTGAGAGGCAACCAGAGTACTCAGAGGAAACCCACACAGGCATGGAGAGAATGTGCAAACTCCACACAGGCAGTTACCCAAGGCCAGGATTGAATCCAGGTCCCTGGCACTGTGAAGCAGCAGGGTTCACCTCTGTGCCACCCTGCTATTCCTGTCCACGTGGCATGGGGTCGATGGTGTCACAGATTTCAATCCAGCAACAGTGCAGGAATACTTTCACATTCCCAAGTCGGAATGGTGCATAGTGGAAGGGAACTTTCAGGTGGTGGATCCCCCTACACCTGGCTGCCATGCCAGAATGGATGTAAAGGGGGACAATTCTCCCAGACCACTGCACTGCTCTAGCAACAGGCCTGGAGACATCAGCGGAAGCCATTTAGCAGGTTCCCCACTGGGCACCACAGCCTCCGCATGTCTCCAGCTCCAAGGTTTTTGAAGTAATCAGCTCTGTGCTGCAAATCAGTGTGAAGCTGATTTAAATATTTAAACTGCCATTCCCATTTCATTATCAGGTTTGGAACTGAAGTCTCTGGGCTGCTAGCTTCTCCCCTTCCTCCAGAAGTGGCTCCCTCCTGTGGGATTTACAACAGTTCTCCATGGCGGCCCACCGTGCTGCAGAGAATAGAGGTCATTCCCCCCCCCCCCCCCCCCCCCCCCCCCCCCCCAGGTCAGGAGGGGTGCCCCCTGAGCATTGCCAGTCTGGCCCCTTGACACTGTCCAAGGGAAAGGGCCGGAGGGGGCAGGGCCTAGTGGGAAGGGGGGCCTATTGTGTGCAATCAGTGGGGGTGAAGGGTTCCGCCACTCGGCATAGGAATCCGTGACACAGGGAGGGAAGGGGGTCTGGCCACCTGGGTGGGAAAGTGGGTCTGGGAGATCGGACCTAGGTGAGGGTAAGGGGTGGAATTTGGGCATGGTCTGGAGAGATCTGGAAGGCCAGTAATGTCTGCGTGGGGGACTGGAGAGGCAGCATTGCGAGGTTGTGGTGTTAGCCAGCTTGATTGCTGGCAATCTGGAGGTCAGCAGTGTGGGACAAGTGTGCACGCGCCAATCTTTGCTCTGACATATCAGTGTGTATATGCAGTGGCCTGATCAGTGCTGTGCTGCAAGATTCTACACTACCTTTCTGAATGAATCACGCTAGGGCACTCTGCAATGCTCAGAGTTAGGAGATACATTCTGAAAATCATGCTAAAGACAATCAGCGCATGATATTCCAGTTTTCATGTGGATTTGGCACTTAGAATATTTTTGGAGGAATCACTCCCGAGATCTCATGGCAGTATTATGAAGAAGAAAAGGGAACTTCTGTTTTTTAATCCTTTAATCAGCAGAACAAAAAAAAGATCACCTGATCATCAGCACAACCTAGAACTTTGCTGCGCACACATTGGTTGCCATATTTTCTAACACTTACAACAGTGACTACATTCAAATGTGATTTCATTGCTTGTAAAACGCTTTGAGATATCCTGCAGTCATAACTGACAACACACAAATGCAAGTTCTTTAAAAAAAATTGCAAGTGCCTTGTGATCGAACAGAATTTTATAAATAAAGGCTTCTATTAGAATATGTTTGAATCAAAATCATGTTTGAAACGTGAAAGTACATATAAATGTGTGATGTCCAAAATAAATTGTGTGATTCAAAGGCCAACATAGAAACATTCTTCATCAGTCTGATTAGTGAATACATAAGTTCAGGTTTTCACTATGGAGCAATGTGTCTCTGCAGGGTACCTAAAGGCTCCAAGAAGGAGCTGGCCTGTCTGATTCAAAGCAAATAGTTGATCCATATGAACCTATTGTTTCTCGACAGCATGAAGAGCAGATAGATCATGGCATCAATGCTAAATGGAAGAGTATATTGCCATTTTGGACTTTCACTTTCAGGCTTACAACCTCTCTTAAACTCCCATCACTGAACATGCACTCAATAATTTGAGAGACAAGCTGGCAAGTGTTTTGAAGAGTTATTATCTACATATATTTAGTGGCTGGACTATTTTTTCTGATTCCTGCTATAACCTCCAACTGGAGAGAATCTATCCAACTCCCCTTGAAATTCAACAACATTGCCATTGTTGAATGCCACACCAACACTTGGGAAGTCCATTGACCAGGAACTGAACTGGATCAGTAATATAAATATTGTGGGCGACAAGAACAGCTTAAAGGCTGGGAATACTGCCATGAGTCACTCACCTCCTGACTCCCCAAAGCCTTCCACCACCTTTAAGGCACAAATCAGGAGTGTTCTATGTAATGGAATACCCTCCATTTGCCTGGATGAGTGCAGCTCCAATGACACTTCAGAAGCTTGACACCATCAAGAACAAATACAAGGGTTAGCAAGCCCACCACCTTCCTGGCCATGTGTCAGCCGCCCACACAAAAATAGGCTGTCTTATAAAGGGAAGTGATGAAATATGAAGCAATTTATAACTTTCCAATAGATGCATCATGCAAAGTTTGTCAAACCCCTTTTCTGTTGTTTTGAACAGGATCTGATCAATCACAATCACAGAAAATGGCAAAAAATAAAAGAGGTCACCCGCATCTGCTCATAACCAAATCTATCAAAATTTCTCTGTGTGGCACATTTGCATTATAGTTAGTACTGCTACCTCACAGCGCCAGGGACCCAAGTTCGATTCCACCCTTGAGTGACTGTCTGTGTGGTGTTTGCACGTTCTCCCCGTATTTGCGTGGGTTTTCTCTGAGTAATCTGATTTCATCCCAAAGTACAAACATGCAAAGGTTAGGTTGATTTCCTATACTAAGTTGCCCCTTAGTGTTCCAAAATATGCAGGTTAGGTGGATTGGCCATGGTTAAAGCACTGATTTATGTGGATAAGACGGGGGAGAAGACCCTGGCTCAGGCACTGTCAGAGAGTTCGTGCAGATTCAAAGGGCCAAATAGCCTCCTTCTTCTGCACTGCAGATATTCTATGATGATTCCAGGAGTTTTTCTCATCATTGGGTGATTCCACATTCTGAATTACACAGGCCAGGTGACCTTACCCTGATGTGTTGCCCTTAAACGGCCCAGAGGAGGATAGCCAGAGGAAACTGGGGGCCTCCATGCCTCAGGGCAACAGGGCAAACACGTCAGATAGCTATCTCTACTTCTGCCAGGGCAGAACCGAGAATAAATAGTGAGTCTGGAAAAATCAATAACATTTAATCACAAATGGTTGCATTAGTGAACACAATAATTGTCACAAAGCAAATATCTGAAAATGATGGACTGAATGGCGTCTTGTGCACTGTAGAGATTCTAGAATTTTATGATTCAAAATATATCTATTTTCGCTGTATAATGCCTCTGCTTTCTTTCAGTGTCCTTTTACAGGCTTTGCACTCAGCCAACCCATCAGTGAATCAGCAGCAAAAATGCTCTGTGGCAGGGCCTTTTAGAGGCTTTATTTTGTTTACTTAATTCATTTACAGCATGTGGGTGCTTTGACTGGACCAGCATTTACAGTCCTTGGGAAGTTGGTGGTAAGTTGCCTTCCTTTGGACCGAGACATCCCGTCCCATCTCTTCGCTATCTATCAGCACTTCCTGCTGCCTTCCATTCCACAGCTTGAGAATCCCATCCTCTAAGCTAAAGTCACTGGAGGTCGAAAGCTGGTGAAGCTGCTGTTTGGAGGCTTCTCGCCTTTCGAAAGGTACTTCTTGGAGAAGCAAAGTGGATGAGGCTCCATCCAAAATATGATCCACATATTCCTCCAGGTTCTAGTGGCTGTTGGGCTCCATCAAGGGTGGCACAGTGGCAAAGTTAGCACTGCTGCCTCACAGCGCCAGGGACCGCTGTTCGATTCTACCCTTGAGTGACTGTCTGTTTGTCATGTGCACCTTCTCCCTGTTCTACGTGGGTCTGCTCTGTGTGCTCTGGTTTCCTCCCACACTCCAAAGTTGAGTGGTTTGTCTATGCTCAATTGCCCCTTAAGTGTTCCAAGATAGAACACATAAAACATAGAAGACTACAGCGCAAACAGACCCTTCGGCCCATAAGTTGCACCAAACATATTCCTACCTACAGGTCTATCTATAACTCTCAATCCCATTAAATCCCATTTACTCATCCAGAAGTCTCTTAAAAGACCCCAGCGAGTTCGCCTCTACCACCACCCACGGCAACCGATTCTATCACTCACTACTCTCTAAGTGAAAAACTTACCCCTGGCATCTCCTCTGCAAGATGTGTAGGTTAGGGGATTAGTGGGAAAAATATGTTGGATTACAGGGATAGAGCCTAGATGGGATTGTTTTGGCCTGAATTACTTACCGTGGTGGTGAATTACACAGACTCACCACTCTCTGAGTGAAGAAATTTCCCCTCACCTCAGTCCTGAAAGGTTTATCTCTTAGCCTCAAACTATGATCCTTGGTTGGGACTCCCCAACATCAGGAACATTTTTTCCGAATCTATCCTGTCTAATCCTGTTAGAATTTTATCAGTTTCTATGACATCCCCTCTCACTGTTTTAAACTCCAATGAACATAATTCTTATTGGTTTAATCTCTCTTCATGTGACAGACCTGCCATCCCAAGTATCTGCTTGGTAAACCTTTGGTGAACTCCCTCTACAGCAAGGGACACCCTTCCTCAGATAAGGACACCAAAATGGCACACAAAACTCCAGATGTGACCTCAGCAACACCCTGTACAATTGCAATAAATCATTCAAATAATAAATGATAAAACTACATTTTTCAAAGCCAGTGCCTGCCTCTAAATATTGATTTTTCCTTCCTGAAAATGCTAACTTAGGATGAGAGTCCAGACAAACAGTAAGCTAGGTAAATGTCCCTTTAATCTGTGTGTGGTGCTGAGTGAATGTGCGTGGAGAAATGGCAGGGGAAGCCGTGATGCTCGTTTGGAGAGCTGGTATAGACAGAATGGGCCAAATGGCCTCCTTCTGCACTGTAACAATTCTGCAATACTGAGTGTTAATTGATTGACTGCTGGTTAATACTGGGCATAATCCTTCTCCTCTTCAGTGGAGAAAAGGGTGTAATGAGAACGTGCTGCTAGAATTGCTAGAAAAAGCACTCCTGCCCATATAGTACCAGTATAGGCAGGGAGTGAAATAATCTTTAAAAACTGCAATCAGATGAAAGAGCAATAGTGTGAAGATTCCCACTGATTCAGCCTTGGAGATGTTGCTGGCCTGAGCTATTGGCTGCTTAGGGCAGGAAGGTAAACTGTCGGCTGTACGGAAGGAGGTGACAGATCAATCACTGCAACCTCCACCACTTTGAGAACTGTCACACCAACTGCACAAGGATACTTGATAAGACTGGCACTGAGGCCATTTTTACATGATGACTCATACTGCTTTCACTCACCTCCTTGGCAATTATTCTTTTTCTAGTTCAGCAACAGGGGTTCTGGAAAATCCATTAATGCAAAGGGCAACCTTGAAGCACTCAAGCAACTTCTTAACTAACAACCAGTCAATCATTCAACCTGCTACTGGGGTTTCTGCTACTTTTTAAGGGCATATCTTTTAAAGGGATAACGCACCTTCACTTATCATCATCATGGGATGCAAGCACTCATTTAGGCCAAATGCCTAAGCCATGTGTATTCCTGCTCTCTTCTTTAGGAAGAAAAGATTAGCCATAACCATCATGAGCCTGAAAAGTTCTTTACTCGCAATCGCAATGTTTTGTATGGTCATCAATATAAGCTGCAGAAATTCAGTTCACTTCTTGATTTTTGCAAATTCTTTTTCACATAGAATTGCTGATACTTGGAATGATTGGCCTGATTTTCTTGTCCAAATTGAAAATGTAGTGACTGTTAGATAACTTGTCTGGAACACAGTGTGATTTCTATATATGTATTGTCTGATGTTGTTGTCGTTCTTGTTTTTTATACTGCGCTAATGTGGTTTGCAACGTAAGGCAATAAAGACCAAATAAATAAATGAGAAGCATAAGCAGAGAATGAATAACCATCACTCAAAGCTGAAACTACAGGAAGAGGAGGACTTGGGTATCATTAGTGGATAAGTAGGAGAGGCTTGGCGAGATGATGAAGTAAGTTGTTAGGTGGGAACAGAAGATTGGTAAATGCAAGGTTCATGTGCAAGCAGGATGGCTACCACCTCACCTGCCACAGAATCGATGTGGGCGCAGGCCTGACAAAGGAAATCTCCATTGAACTCGGGCAGAAATATCCAGTCTCGTCCAAGTGAGGCCGTAAAACCTACCCATAGTCTCAGTTTCACATACTTTCTCTAAGTATTATTACACCCTATGCAGAGAATGTGTTGTACCTACTGGATGGGAGCAGAGTCATGGTTATTGCAAGTGGGAACAGGAAACATCAGGTGGTATCACTTCACACATTGACTTCTTTTTCTCTTCTCATTTCTACCTCATCCTATACACTCTGCATGACAAACTGCAGTTGTTTCCGTTCAGCTCTCTGTGCTTCACAATAATAGCTGCTTTTTGTCCTCCTCAGTCATTTTCAGCCCAGAAAGCATTGATTTTCCCCGTGACCATAGAGCATAAACAGGACAGCTTCCCTGAAGGATAACTGACTATAAAAAAAATCAGCTCAGAGGCTGATACCACACACTAGAGAGGATCAGAGGAGGAATCTTCAGATGACCTTTGGTGGGAAAATAAGATGCCACAGGAACCAGTTCACTCAGGATTGAGATTGCAAGCTAGTTCAGTTTGAGGATGAGGTTGCTGAATTTGAGAACCACCTTACTGAGGAAGGCTGGTGAACAGAAAGGATCTGTTAGGTGCACCCCTTTAGCATAATGGCTGAGACCACAGCTCCAGCCTTTGTCAGGGCGGAATTTCTGTCAAGCAAAGAGTGAGTGACCAGCTCTATGAATGCAGACATGACAGAGCCACCAGTGCCAGTTTCAATCGTTATCATGGCAGCTCACATTACTGGCACAGGAAGAAAGACCATTGCCATATTGACTCAAGGAACCACATTGACAAGGGCCTTCATAAGCAGAGCCATAGGAACTATTGAGGCAGATTCCAAGAGGATTGTCAAAGGCAGAGGGGCCATATGGGAATAGGGCCTGGATTATAGTCGGTTTATCCTACGGGTGCTTTGGTCCACCTTGTTATTTAACAAGGGGCATACACGCGATGAGTCGTGAGAGGGCTGCTCTTGGATTTTTTTTGAGAGTATCCTACTGCTTCATGTTGTTAGTGTACGCTTGACCTGGACCATTTGATGGGCAACATGACAGCTCAGTGACTATCGCTGTGCTGTGCAGATATGTGGATTTGGGCCTGTGTCTGTGGGAGTTTGCACATTCTCCCTGTGCTTGCGTGGGTTTTTCCGGGTGCTCAGTTCCTCCCACATCCCAAAGATGTGCTCTTAGGCTAATTGGCAAAACAAATTCTCCCTAAATTGTCTCAAATTTGGTTTTTAATCCATAGATCTATAAACATAGTCAAGGATCACGGGTAGAGGTGGGAACATTGGGGTGGCAGCGCGGGCTCATTGGGCCGAAGGGCCTGTTTCCAGTGCTGTTTTGTTCTTTGTTATTTGTTCTTTGAGGCAGACTCGATGGGCCAAATGGCCTCCTTCTGCACTGTAGGGATTCTATGATTCAATGTTCTCTCTCAGTCAGGATTATAAATTGCCCACTCTCCTGCACCCAGTGTTCTTGTCAGTGTCACACCGACAGCTAGACCAGACAGACCTGAAATGTGCCCAGGTGTTGAGGCCACACTGTTCACAACTGCCCACTTGTGATATTTTCGATGGCAGCTCAGCAACTTTGATGAGGCCACAGCTAGAGTACGCTGTTTAGATCTACTCACCAATTATAGCAAAAATGTGATTGCACAGGAGAGGGTGCAGAGGAGATTCACTAGGATGTTGCCTGGGTAAACATTTAAGTTATGAAGAGAGATTGTGTAGACTTGGGTTATTATCATTGGAGCAGAGAATACTGAGGGGCAATTCTGACGGGGTGTGCAAGATTATGAGAGGCAAGGACAAAGTGGATAAGGAACAGCTGTTCCTCTTAGTTGAAGAGTTAGTCATCAGTGGACATAGGTTCAAGGTGAGGGGCACGAGGTTTAAGGGTGATGTGAGGAAAAGCATTTTTACCCAAATGGTGGTGACGATTTGGAATGTGCAGCCTGGGAGAGTGGGAGAGGCGGGTCACCTCATAACTTTTAAAAAGTACTTGGACCAGTACTTGGCACGTCATAGCGTTCATAGTGCTAAATGCTGGTAAATGGGCTTAGGTAGAAATTCAGGTGTTTCAACATTTCAATGCAGATTTGATGGGCCAAAGGGCCTTTTCTGCACTGTACTATTTGATGATTCTAACTTCCCACTCCCCAGCGGTCACCACTGGGGAGATAATTTGTAAGAACACCAGGATAGGTAATCCTACACACAAGACAGGCACAAGGATCATTTTCTGATGTTATTCAGATCTGAGCTGCTGCAGTGAAGTCTCTGCTTCCTGAATTTGGTGTTTGTTACAGAGTTGGGGATAAATGTCATGAAGCTGGATTGATGAGATGCAGTCTGATGGTATTACTAAGGACGATGGATATTCATTTAATTACAGTGCAGAGGAAGCGCTGACCTCTTCTATGTTTGCTCTTCAAGGTGGGGCATTTTTCAGTTATACTTACTGGATTTTTACCGCCTCACAAGCCACAACATCGGGGCAAGCCCGGCTCACAGAACAACATTCATCATTGGCCTCAGGGAGGCGAGGAGGTAAAATTCTGGCAGCTGTTTCTGCTTCTCCTCTTCTTTCTTTTCTTGCTGCCCAGGTAATGGCAACTGAGTACAAGTTTCTTTTAACCATAGTGTACTGTACTACTTATTTATATATAGCTAAATAATTCTTGCAACCTTAATGTAATTTACTTTAGGAAATATTAACAAAAAGTTATGCCCCAGGATTGTGGACATTGGAAAGGGAGCAGAGATAACACTAGGATCTACTTACCTTCCTGTTTTCACTTGTGCATCAAATGTGTCAAATTCAGTTTGGAGTGGCAGAGAATGTGAATTCCTGCAATAGCTTCAGCACAGTGAAATAATGCAACACTCAATGGCAAATCTGGATATTATGCAAAATTGTTTCTGCAGAACTTCTCTCAAATAGTCCAGGTCCAGAATCATTGATGTATAACACCAATATTTGTGCTTAATGAAATTGTTGAAGAGGCAAGGCTTTTGCTGGAGGCTTGTCCTGCCTCTTATCCTGGGTTTCTGGTCATGATGGTTCCTGGTAGCAGTCATAAGCAACAGCCAGAGGAGTTATCCCTTGTCAGTAAACAGATTTGGTGACCTGGTTGTAATAACTGCAATGTGTAAAATGATGGAACCATGAATTGTGCCAGGAAACGGGGTTCAGACACAAATGATATGTGGTCACAAAATAAGCTATCGGTCTCCTGTACTGTTGAGAAATATTGCCAGGCTAGTGACTAGGATCACACAGTGCCACATGAGTGCAATCGATGGCATTGGGGAAACCTGCAGTGCAGGAAAACCTTAATGATCTTTGAGACTTCTGTATTTTCTGCATGTGAAAGAGACACAAATGCAATTTTCTTTTTATTTGTTTGTGCGATTTGTATGTTTCTGGCAAAACCAGTATTTTATAATTCATTGCTAATTTAAGGGTGAACCACCTCTTGAACTCTGCAGTTTTTTTTTTAAGCAACACAGCACGGGAAACAGGCCCTTCGGCCCAACGAGCCCGCGCCACCGTATTACCAAATCATTATCCTATTTTAATAGTCCTATATAATAATATATATATTAATCCTAATTTGGAAAATTTTCACCATAGGGACAATTTGTTACCCAATCAGCCTACGAGCGAATTTTTGGGTTGTGGGAGGAAACCGGAGTGCCCGGAGAAAACCCACGCAACCACGGGGAGAACGCGCAAACTCCCGCAGACACCGGCCCAATTCCAATTGTCTGCACAGCCACATCGATAGTCTCTGAGCTGTCATGGTGCCCTTCAGGTGGTCCACATAAAGCACTCATATACGACATGAGGTACCAGGCAACCCATGAATCAACATCCAAGAGCTGTACCCGCACCACCTGCCGATTGCGTGCTCAAATTATGGACCGAATTACCTGTGGAAAAAAGCCGTAATTAAACAGTCCTAATATATCCCTCTATCTGCATACCGCTCATGTGGCTGTCCAAGAGACCCTTAAACAGCCCCAGCGTGCCTGCTCCCACCACCTTACTCTGCAGTGCATTCCACACCCCCACTACCCTTTGTGTGAAAAACTGCCCTCTAATATTCGTCCTATCCATAGCCCCCCTCACCCTATGGCCATGACCTCTCGTCCTATCCATTTCTAAAGGTGGAAAAAGTTTACCTCCATTTACTCTATCTATACCCCTTATAATCTTATACACCTCTATTAGATCCCCTCTAAGCCGACGTCTTTCAAGGGAAAACAAACCCAGTCTATTTAATCGTTCCTCATAAGACAGTCCTTCCATACCAGGCAGCATCCTGGTAAACCTCCTCTGCACTCTCTCCAAGGACTCCACATCCTTCCGATAGTACGGATACCAGAACTGGGCGCAGTATTCCAAGTGAGGCCTAACCAAAGTTGTATACAACTGCAACATCAAACTCCTACTCTTATATTATATACCCTTTTCTATGAAAGCTAACATACTATACGCCTTCTTTGTCACCTTCTCCACCTGTGAGGACACCTTCAGATACTTGTGAACCTGCACCCCCAAGTCTCTCTGCGTCTCTATGCTCCTTATAGTTTTACCTTTTATCCTATAATTCTCTTCTACATTTTTCCGGCCAAAATGCATCACCTCGCATTTTTCCGGATTAAATTCCATTTGCCATCTATCTGCCCAATCTACCAACCTTTCTATGTCCTGTTGTATTGCCTGACACTGCTCTTCTGTACCCGCCAATCCAAGCATCTTGGTGTCATCAGCAAATTTGCTGATCTCACCACCTACCCCTACTTCCAAGTCGTTTATGTAGACCACAAATAGAAGAGGACCTAGTACTGAGCCTTGTGGCACTCCACTATTGACAGGCTTCCAGCTGGAAAAAGAGCCTTCCACTACTACCCTCTGTCTCCTCCTTCCGAGCCAGTTTTCGACCCATCTACATACCCGACCCTGTACCCCATGCGCCTTCACCTTCTCTATCAGTCTACCATGAGGAACCTTGTCAAACGCCTTACTGAAATCCATGTAGACGACATCAACAGCCCGTCCTTCATCAACTGTTTTTGTCACTTCTTCAAAAAATTCCACCAGATTCGTAAGACAAGACTTCCCCTTGACGAAGCCATGCTGCGTATCCCTGATCATATCGCAGCGCTCCAGATGCTCATACATCCTGTCCCTAAGGATCCTCTCCATTAGCTTACCTATAACTGAAGTCAAGCTCACCGGCCTATAGTTCCCTGGGTGATCCCTCTGACCTTTTTTAAACAACGGTACTACGTTTGCTATCCTTATAGAACAAAATCCCTACACTGCATTGAGGTTGCACCAATTCTCCAACACAGCATCTTATCCAGCCCCATCACCAGCCCTATCCCCGTAACCCCAAACATTTACCTTGCTAATCCCCAGAACGTCTTGAGACACTAAGGGGCAATTTACCATGGCCAATCCATCTAACCTTCACATTTTTTGGATTGTGGGAGGAAACCAAAGCAGCTGAAGGAAAATCACACAGACATGGGGAGAATGCACAAACTCCACACAGACAGTCACTCAAGGCTCAAATCGAACCTAGGACCCTGGCACTGTAAGGCAACAATGCTAACCAGTGTGCCACCCTGCCATCCCTGTCCATGTGGTATGGGGCCGGTGCTGTCACAGATTTCAATCTAGCAACAGTGAATAAATATATCCACACTCCCAAGTAGGGATGGCGTATCGAGGGAGAAAACTTGCGAATAGTGGATCCCCATGCACTTGCTGCCCTTGTCCTTCTAGATGGTTGAGATTACAGGTTAAGGAGCCTTGATGAGTTTCTGTAGTGCAAATAAGGTGGAAGAATTACCATGTTGCTCACAAAGTAAGGCAGAAACTCAGGTCATCGTGCACAATCCTTTCAACACTCATGTACAAAGCAGATTAGGTGAATTTATTAAAATGTCCATTATATTGGAAGCATATAAGTGATGGAGTCCCTCCTGAAGAAAAATAATAGTTAATCCTGAAGCCATTATTTATAATTGCATGTTTTACAAAGGTAATGGCTTATTCACTTTGAGGACCGATTAAAGCTCCTGTGAACTAAACTGTGAAAGAATGACTTAAAATCTTTCCTTTTAGTTAACTTCAGTAGCAATGAGGCTCAGCAAAAGAATTATGCAGCTGTTTTACTTGCAGACAGTGCTAATCAGGATATTCTTGACAGTATTAATTTGCAGATATTAAAGTAATGTAAAATTTAGTGGACTGTAAAAATTCTGCAGCAACTGAATGTGTTTTATGTCACATCTTAAACGCTAAAAGATTTAGGTATAATGGAAATCGGTTTGGAAAAAAAATTGACAAGGGGCAGACTGCACCAACTGAGCTTTTTTATTGCCAAGCAGACGTTATCATTACATCTCAATTTAAGAATTTTGGGTAATGAAAATACATGAGGTAAACTATCAGGTAAAATCAATGCATTAAATGAAACACATATGTAGAGCAATGGAGTTTCTGTTACAACATGAGTTGAAACTTAACTTGTAAATTCCAAAAATATTCAATGTAGAAATGAAAATACATCAGAAAGTGGGAGTGAACCTGAAGTTTGGAAAAGTTATAGTGATTAACGAGGCAATGAAATAAGTTGGATGGGGATGGAGGAGAATGGTGGTACAGTGGCTACAGTGCCAGGGATCCAGTTTCGATTCCGGCCTTGGGTTATTGTCTATGTGGGCTTTGCATATTCCCTCCATGTCTACGTGGGTTTCCTCTGGGTGCTCCAATTGACTGACTGTGTGAAATTCTCCCTTAGTGTCAGAGAAACTAGCAGGGTAAATAAGGGCACCTTAAGCTTCACCCTACCGTCAACTGCAAAACTATATTCTGCATCCTTTCCTTTCCTTCTCCACTGTGTACTCTATGAATGGTATGCTTTGTCTGTATAGCGCAACAAACAATACTTTTCATTGTATCCCAATATATTCAGCAATAATGAATCAAACAAAATTGTGTGGTTATGGGGATAGGGCCTTGGTGGCACTATTGTCGGTGCAGGCTCAATGGGCCAAATGGCCTCCTTCTGTACTATCAGGATTTTGTGATTCTATGCGTGAAGATGCAATTTGTAATAATGTTAATATATTGCCAATGGATGTTAAATGCTTTGCAATAAATCAGATGAGAAGCTGCTTTACTTCATATGGGCAAGTGTGTCATGCCATATAATCCATAATATAATAATGGCACTGCTGCAGATCAGGATGAGTGCTCTAGGCTGCTATGAACACTAGGCCCTGCTTTCAAAGAACAAAGAACAAAGAACAAAACAGCACGGGAAACAGATCCTTCGGCCCAACGAACCCGTGCTGCCACCTCAATGTTTCCACTTCTACCCATGATCCCTGTCCATGTTTATAGATCTATGCATTGAAACCAAATTTGAGACAATTTAGGGAGAATTTGTTCTGCCAATTAGGCTAAGAGCACATCTTTGGGATGTGGGAGGAAACTGGAGACCTGGAGAAAACCCACGCGAGCAATGGGAGAATGCGCAAACTCCCACAGACACAGGCCCAAATCCATGTATCTGCACAGCACAGCGATAATCACTGAGCTGTCATGTTGCCCATCAAATGGTCCAGGTCAAGCGTACACTAACGACGTGAAGCACTAGGATACTCTCGAAAAATCCAAGAGCAGCCCTCTCACGACCCATCACATGTATGGCCCCTGTTAGACAACAAGGCAGACCAAAACACCTGAAAGTTAGTGGTGCATTGTTATGGCATAGGTTTTTTCCATTCCAAATCAGGCCCAACATGTTTTGGGGGCTACCGATTTAATTATTTCAGTTTCCACACATACCGGTTAAGTCAAAATTATTGGCTGTAAGTCCATAATCTGCTGGGACATAATAAAACGCAGATGCAGGGAAATTTGTTGCAGTATTTTCCAATCTGAAGACACTTGCCTCGTGGTATTATCACTAGATTATTACTCCGCTAATATTCTAAAGCATCTGGTTTGAATCCTGCCACAGCAGATTGTGAAATTTGACTTCAACAAATATTTGGAATTAAAAATCTATTAATGACCATAAATTGATTGTCGGGAAAATCCCATCAGGTATACTGGTGTCCTCTAGGGAAAGAAATTTGCCATCCTTACCTGGTCTAACCTACATTTGATTTGAATTGATTTATTATTGTTATATCTTGTATGCTCTACAATACAAAGCATATCGTTCATAGAGAAGTGCAGAATGTAGTGTTACTGTCATAGCTAAGCTGTAGAGAAAGATCGACTTAATGTGAGGTAAGTCCATTCAAAAGTCTGTCAACAGCAGGGAAGAAGCTGCTTTTGAGTCAGTCAGTACGTGACCTCAGACTTTTGTATCTTTTTCCTGAAGGAAGAAGGTGGAAGAAAGAATGTCCGGGATGTGTGGGGTCCTTAATTATGCTGGCTACTTTGCTGAGGCAGAGGGAAATGTAGACAGAGTCAATGGATGGGAAGGTGGTTTGCATGATGGATATGTCTACAATCACTACCCTTTGTAGTTCCTTGTGGTCTTGCATACAGCAGGAGCCACACCAAGCTGTGATACAACCAGAAAGAATACTTTTTATGGAGCACCTGTAAAAGTTGGTGAGAGTCATAGCTGACATGCCAATTTTCCTTAGTCTCTTGAGAAAGTTGAGGCATTGGTGGGCTTTCTTAATTAGTGTGTTGGCATTGGGATATCAGGACTGTAGAGCCACAGCAATGTGGTTGATTCTCAACTGCCCTTCAAGAGAAACTAAGGATGGGCAATAAATGCTGGCCAACAACAAATGAATAAGAAGAAATGTTCAATAAACACACACAAGATTTCCCCATGCTGCGCAACATGCAAGGTTAATATATTTCATCTGTCAATACAGGACAGTCGCAATTTATTATGATAACAAAAGAAAAATCTACTTTTGATGCCAAAGTATCAAAACCTGGGAAATTAGGATGGCACAAAGTGGGAAAGATAACAATTATAATACATATTGAGGATAGCTGCAAGCTATTTTGGTGCAGAAGCACATTACATTTATGGCTATTACGTTAAAGTGACATGACATGGAAATGTAGCTGTGGAGAGCACTGAGGTACAGGGTTGCAAATTGGGGAGTATTGTAGTAGATAGGGAGGATGTGTTAGAAATTCTCGAGGGTTTGAAGTTGGATAAGTCCCCTGGGCCGGACGGGATTTACCCTAGGATTCTCTGGGAGGCAAGAGAGGAGATTGCAGAGCCTCTGGCTCTGATCTTCAGGTCCTCGTTGGTTACGGGTGTGGTTCCGGAGGACTGGGGATGGCGAATGTGGTCCCATTGTTTAAGAAGGGGAAGAGAGACCTTCCTGGGAATTATAGGCCAGTGAGTCTTACTTCTGTGTGGCAAGGTATTGGAGAGAATTATTAGGGATAGGATTATATTATTTGAGAGAATGAATGATTGGGGATAGTCAGCATGGTTCGTGAAGGGTAGGTCATGCCTTACTAACCTCATTGAGTTTTTTGAGAAATGACCAAGAGGTGGATGGGGGTAAGGCGGTTGATGTAGTATATATGGACTTTAGTAAGGCTTTTGATAAGGTGGCCCATGGAAGACTTCTACAGAAAATCAGATGTGTGGAATAGAGGGTGATTAGCTAATTGGATTAGAAATTGGCTGGCAGATAGAAGACAGAGGGTGGTGGTTGATGGGAGATTTCATCGTGAGTTCGGGACGAGTGGTGTGCCTCAGGGTCTGTTTTGGGCCCCTGCTGTTTGTAATTTTTATAAATGATCTGTGAGGGTATTGAGGATGTATAAATTTGCAGATGAACTAAAGTGGTGGTGGTAGATAGTGAAGAGGGGTTTAGTTTACAATGACTTGGACATTGCAGAGCGGGCCGAGAGTAAATAGTTTAATGTGAAAGTGTGGGTAATGCCTTGGCAGGAACATAATGAGTATAGGCTATGGTAGGCTCTATATTTAGGAACAAAGATCTTGTGTATAATAGATCCCTGAAAGTAGCAGTCAAGTGGATAAGGTAAGAGGCTTATGGAGTCTTAGCTTTATTGGTAGGGGATTGAATTTAGGAGCCGCAGCACAGTTGCAGCTGTACAAAACTCTAGTGCGGCCGCACTTGGAGTATTGTGTCAGTTCTGGTCGCCACATTATAAGAAAGATGGGAGCATGGAGAGGTACAGAGGAGGTTTCTAGATGTTGCCTGGTATGGAGGCAGGTCCTATGAAGAGAGGTGAAGGATTGGGCTGTTTTCGTTGAAGGAGGCGGCTAAGGGGGGATCTTATTGAAACATATAAATAATTAGAGTTTGGATAGGGTGACAGTGATAGCCTTTTTCCTAGGATGGAAAAAGCTAGCACGAGGGGACACAACTTTAAATTAAGGGTATGAGTTATAGGACGGATATCAGAGGTAGGTTCTTTACTCAAGAGTGATTAGGGAGTGGAATGCCCTGCCTGCAGCTGTTGTAGATGCGCCAAGTTTGGTGGCGTTTAAGAGGTTAGTTGATAAGTATATGGATGAGAAGGGAATGGTTTAGTTAGGAGGGGCATTGCTTTTTATTTTGGTCGGCACAACATCGAGGGCCGAAGGGCCTGTTCTGTGCTGTATTGTTCTATGTTCTATGTTCTATGTTCTATGACATAAAAGATACAGGACACAATATAATTGGACATTTAAGTTATGATCAGGCCCAGTGGAAAAAATGCATTGTATTAAAACTGCAAATTTAACAATCAAAAGCCAAAGCAAAAACAAGGCAAAACCATTGCTATCTGCAAAAAGATAAGGTAAATTATCCTTGAGAATGGAAACTTGTACCAATTGTTAAGATGGTTATACAAGAGACGGTGAGAATAATGGAAAGCACAGGTACAGAAAGAATACAACTGTGATTCCCGCTGATCTCAATAGATAACTTTCAATTGCTCCTCCCTTTGATATCGACTGAATTCCCCTTTATTTCCCTTAATTGACTCCTGTTGTTGAATGCATTTTCTTGTAGGACTGTGCAATTGAAGCTCTAATAAGCACAATTGCAAAGATTTCCTAAGATTTTTCTGGAGCTTGACTTTCTTTGGAAAATTGTGTGAGATGCTAGGGGTTTTAGGTTTGTAATCTTAAAATAAGATTTTTCTTCTTACATGAGATGGGCATCTCTATCAAGACTTTTGCTCTGAGACGGCTGGGTTTTCTTGAAATGCTGCAGTCTGTGGCTTACTTGATACATTCAGATACTGCTGAGTGACTGGTTAAGCTACTCTAGAGGGGAGTGGAAGGTTCCACATTTTCTTCTGAGAATGGAATAACATGTGGGTTAAAATATTTCCTTCCCTAAAGAGCATCAGTGAACAAATTGAGTTTTTAACCACCAGTTTGATGATCACTCTTAACAGCAAGTTTTTGTTTCCAGGTTTTTTAAAAACTGAGTTTAGGGTGGCATTATGGCACACTGGTTAGTGCTGCTGTGGGAGTGGACCTGGGTAGGATGCTGCACTGGAGAGTCAGTGCAGACTGAATGGGCTGATTGGCCTCATTTTGCACTGCCGGGATTCTATGAATTCAAATTCGCAAATACTCATGGAGGAATTTGAACTGATATTTTCTGAATAACCATTCAAGTAAAATACGCCACTGTGTTCAGAAAAATAAACAGTTGGTTTGAAAGCAAAAGAATATTGTGCAAGTGATATCCATTCCAGTTGAGGTATGTGTTGGCTATTATGAACAAATGAATGAGGAACAGTATCATTCGGTACCTCAAACCCTGCTCCATCATTCAATACAATCATGACTGATCTAACTGTGGTCTCAACTCCATATTCCACCCATCCTAATAACCTTTGATTCATCTGTTCGCCGCTGAAGCATGGAACGCAAGAGATGAATACTATCTACAGTCTCACCAGCAGTAAAGTTGCATTATATAGTGATATCTATATTGACCATGGGTGGCAGGAACATTGGAATCTAACAGACTGCCCACAGGCCAAAGAATAGATCAAAAGGGAAAATTCCTCATTGATATAAGGCAAACAAAAACTGGAATTTAGAAGAGTGAAAAAGAAGAAGTGATACTTGCAACTAAAAATAGCCCGAATCTCAATAATGCTGGTGACAAAATTCATAATCTCATTAACACTGGAGAGAAAGCAGGCCTGAGTACAGAACTCCAAGAACCGATCACCTCTGTCCATTATAATTCTGTAAAGTTTTACAACACCAATTTTAAATCCAACCAATTTATTTGATAGTAAATCCGCGAGCTTTCGACGCTATGAGCCTTCGTCAGGCAAATGCAGTGTTCTGATCTGCAGAGGCACTCATATCCACACAGACAGTTTACAGATTGCTGATTAGAATGCGAATCCTTACATCTAACCTGCTATTCAAGTGTTAAAGTGGCTAACAATGTGTGTGAAGGGAATCCTGAGCATTGGTTAGAGAATTGTGTATTTTCTCCAGACAGCACAGTAAGTGAGGTTTTTTGCTAACCCAGGCAAGTTACGGGGGTTACAGATAGTGTGTCATGAAGCCAAGATCCCTGTTAAGACCGTCCTCATGTGTGCGGAACTTGGCTATCAGTCTCTACTCAGCAACTCTGCGCTGTCGTGTGTCACGAAGGCCCCCTTGAAGAACATTTACCCGCAGGTCGGAGGCCGAATGCCCATGACTGCTGAAGTGTTCGCCCACAGGAAGGGAACTGTTTTGCCTGGTGATTGTTGAGCGATGCTCATTCATCTGCTGTCGTAGTGTCTGCATGGTCTCCCCAATGTACCATGCTTCGGGACATCCTTTCTTGCAACGTATTAGGTAGACAACGTTGGCCGAGTTGCAAGAGTATGTACCGTGTACTTGGTGAATGGTATCCTCACGTTTGATGATGTCGTCCATGTCTATGATCTGGCATGTCTTGCAGAGGTTGCTGTGGCAGGGTTGTGTGGTATTGTGGTCAATGTTCTCCTGAAGGTTGGGTAGTTTGCTGTGAACAATGATCTGTTTAAGGTTGTATTTACTATCAAATAAGTTGGTTGGATTTAAAATTGGTATTGTAAAACTTTACTGAGTTTACCCCAGTCTAACGCCCAGTCTCTACATCATGACCATTATAATTCTGACCATTTGATCTCTCCAAAATGTAAGAGAATATTTGTTTGTCAGTTCTGTATTAATGTTAATAATAAGGATTTATTCATTTTACTCATTCAGGGATGTGAGTGTTATTAGCTCAACCAGCATTTATTATTCTTTTCGAAACACACTTGGTGTTGAGTTGCCTTCTTGAACCATTGCAATCCATATGTTGCAGCAATGCCCAGACTACTTGTGCAGTGTCTCTCATTTATTCCAATGGTCAGTAACAAATGATGATGGTCATCAGAATCCTGGGGTTACAATTATTCTGCCAATATTTACTGTGCACTGACCATGTATGATTCTAAATGTTTTAAAGTATGATCATTAGTGTCACTAGTAATCTTTCATTAGCATTGCAATGAAGTTACTGTGAAAATCCCCAAGTTGCCATACTCTGGCACTGGTTCAGGTACACTGATGGAGAATTTAGCCTGACCAAAACACTTAACCAGTATGTCTTTTGTACTGTGAAAGGAAACCGGAATACCCTGAGGTATTCCAGACAGAGAACGTGCAGACTTCACACAGACAGTGACCAGAGCCGGAAATCAAACCTGGGTCCCTGGCACTGAGACGCAGCAGTGCTAACTACTGTGTCACTGTGGTAGCACTGTTGGAAGAACTTGTAGCCATTGGCAAGCTTTAGAGGCTACAAAAGACCTATCTATCTGCACAGCTAAGGGTGATGCACCTGTGCCAGTGCCCGTGATGTAATTTGCTGCAGATACTACGCGATCATTTCTTCCAAAAACTGTGCTTTGTATCACTGCACAGGGCTTGTTGATATTGTCAAAGTGCCATTGGCTTCAGTGCTAATTGTCTATTCCTTTTTGATTGTACATTAAAACCATAAAAAGAAGATAGCACAGTTTCATTACAGTAATGTTAAACATGGGAAACAGCAGCAATGGGGAGCAGCTTGAGATCCAGGATCTATTTACACTGAGGCTAGGCTATAAGGAGATCTAATAGCGAATGTAAAAGGAATAAAAGTTTTCACCGACTGGAGAAAAACACAATTTCCTTTGATTGAGTTGCCACTAATAAAAGGTCAGCTGGGAGTGGGCACAGCCAGTAACTTATAATTGACTACATGAGAACACAGAGAGAGTTAGGAAGAGTTGGAACCTGGACTACTTTGTCAAAGAACATGGTTGAGGCTGTGGGCATTGCATCTTTTAAAATTAAAAAAGATTCTGAAGCAGAGGGAATTGCAGAAGTTTGAGCAGAGTGCAGGTCAGTGAAATTTATTTTGGATGGTTCTTACAAATAGCCAGCACAGACATCAAACAGACTCTAAGATAAAAGCAAAATACTGCAAATGCTGGAATCTAAAACAAAAACAGAAAATGCTGGAAAATCCCGACAGGTCTGACAGCATCTGGGAGAATAGAGCCAGTGTTAAGAGTGTAGATGATCCTGCATTGATGAAAGGTCATCTAGACTTTAAACATTGGCTCTGTTCTCTCTCCACAGGTGCTATCAGACCTGCTGAGACTTTCTAACTGTTTTTGCATCAAATAGACTCAGTGGACAGAATTTTCTATCTCCTCTGGCTGAGGGGAGAAAGCCAGTGTATAGCTTGTAGGCTGCACAGCCATTTCTTCTCTTTCGGATAATGCAATACTCTGTGCAAAATAAATCCGGAGGCATGGCCCATGCCATCATGCTGGAACTGGAACTCCTCTCCACTTAACTCCAATACAGGAAACAACCCCCCCCTCCCACCCAACCACTACAGATACAGGGAATTTCCCCCACCCCACTCATCCACTTCACACCTACTCCTCCACATAAGCACAGGGAATAACCCCTACACACACAAGGAGAAATCAATCCCTAAACTGATAAGGTAAAACTGATAAGAAGAACAATGGAGCTCTCCATCTGGCACTACCCCTGTTCCCTGGCATCATCCTAGTACTATCCCTGGCACTGCCTCCAATCTCCCCAAAATCTATCTGATGCCTCTATTCACATTCCCACTTTGTTGCTTGGATGAGTGCAAAGGTTTGACACTATCTGAAATAAAGCAACCATTTGATCAGCGCTACATCTGTTACTTCAACTTTGGTCTCTCCGCAACCAACACAGAGAGGGAGTGTCAGTGCGTATCAACTTCAAGATGCACTGCAACAACTTCTCAAGGCTTTTTTGACAGCACCTTCTAAATCTGTAATCTTCACAAGTTCAGAATGACAAGAGGTAGCAGATACATGGGTACACAACCACCTGCAAATTTATCTCCAAGTCAGTCTCCATTCTGGTTTGAAATTGTATTGCTGTTTCTAGGCATTTCATCATATCATTCTCAAGGGCAATTAGGGATATGCAACAAATGTTAGTCTTACCAGAAATACCCCCATCCCATGGAATAATTAAAAAATATGACTCAGCTACTTCTAGTTAACATCTTTTCTATCATCTTTTCCAAAGGGAACTTTCCAACTGACCATATATCTTAAATATTATAGAATTCTACAGCATAAGAGGAAGCCATTCAGGCCTTTGAGTTTGCACCAACACAATCCCACCTAGGCCTTATCCTCTTATAACCTCATGTATTTAGCCTAGTCAATATCCCCGACACAGAGGGGCAATCTAGCACGGCCAATCCACCTAACCTACACATCTTTAGATTGTGGGAGGAAACCAGGGCAACTGGATGAAACACATGCAGACTCAGGGAGAACGAGCAGACTCCACACAGTGACCCAAGCCGGGAATCAAACCTGGGTCCCTGGAACTGTGAGACAGCAGTGTTAACAACTGTGCCACAGAGCCCACTAACGCTTCACAGTAATACTCATTCTGCGGCATTGTACTCATTGTTAAGGTTATACACCTTCTTTCTTATTTCATCACTGTTCACACTGAGTCCTTTATCTCCATCTAACAGTCAAGTTTTTACTTCCTCCTTTAGCTGTTTGAAGTTGTCCTCTCTCTTGTCAGAAATGCTTCTGCAACGTTCCTTATTAAAAAAACTCACCAGGACTTGTCACACCTAGTTGTTAATCAGTACACACTCAGCTAGCAATGATAATCTGATTGCACACTCCACAGCTGTTTTAATGAACTTCTCAACATTTATACCCATTAGCAACTCGTTAGCTGATTGAGAAATGTTAACGTATCATTATTGTGGTTTGGTCATGATTGGTTGAACTTACTCATCACCAACATTGCAATTGCACTCTCTAGGAAGTGTACATTTGAGAAATGTGTACTACTGCAGTATCATTAGCAAGTAATCAGTAAGAACAGGAACAAACGCGTTGCCCATTTTACTGAAGAAAATTAGGTGTTTCAGCCCTTGACTTTGCAGGCAGTGTCAAATACTTTGTGCTTATCATAAAGAACCTAACATCAACTACCTCATGAAAAATTCAACAAAGAAATCATCCAACTGTGCAAAGGAAGAATATCTTTCTTTTGACCACTGTCAGACAGAGAGGGAGGGAGAAAAAAAAAGCAGAGAGCTTGGTGTAAAACTGCATTGCCACGAGTCTGGGTTTTATTGAATAAGTGCAACAGAACCAAACACAATCAATCAAAAAGCTCACCACCAAACATCAATTCAGATGTCACAAATGTGTTCACGCTATGCCTGCATCAAACAATGGTTGGATGTACATCAATAAACATCGCATCACTGAAGCCCTTGCATTGCTCATTTCGAATCTCATGTTGGGTTAGCTCTATCACAAGACAGTCATGAATATTTGACATGTTCTTGGAGATCACGTCTCACTGACAAACGCTGATCAGACACTAAGCCATTTCCCTGCTGCTTAAATGAGCCCTTAAATACACTGACAACAGAAGTAGAAAATATAAATATGTTCTGCCAATTTAAAAGCACCAGCTAAGGTTGCCTTGTAGCTGGACTCTTTGTGCTACTTAGTCATACAATCATTTTAATCTTGTATTCTTATCTTGTAAAGTACCGAAATGAAGGCTGCAAGATTAAGACGTATTCTGCAAAATTAGCAATAAATTTACAATATTAAATGTGTTCAACAGTCTCCCAGAAATAGCAATTAATGGAAAACATTCTGCTTTGTTCATTCATGGAGCATGTGCTTTGGTGTCTGACCAGCATTTATTGCCCACCCCTAATTGCCCTTGATCTGAATGGCTTGCTGTGCCATTTCAGAGGGCAGTTGAGAGTGGTTGTGGATGTGGAATCACTTATAGGCCAGATCTGGTAAGGATGGCAGATTTTCTTCTGTAAAGGATATTCTTGAACCAAATAGGTTTTTCTGACATCAAGAACATACACCAGGTTAAAGTCCAACAAGTTTATTTGATAGTAAATACACAAGCTTTCGGAATACTGTACCTTCAGACAATGTGAGTAGAAATAGTATTAAGCATAGATTAAAGAGATGTGTATTGTCTCCTTTGACATTTGACATTGGGGAGACCATGCAGACTATGACAACGGATGAATGAACGCCGCTCGACAATCACCAGGCAAGACTGTTCCCCTCCTATTGGCAAACACGTCAGCGGTCACAGGCATTTAGCATCTGATTTTTGGGTAAGCATTCTCCAAGGCGGCCTTCACGACACACGACAGTGCAGAATCGCTAAGCAGAGACTGATAGCCGAGTTTCACACACATGAGATGGCCTCAACCAGGATCTTGGGTTCATGTCACACTATCTGTAACCCTCATGACTTGCCTGAACTTGCAACATCTCACTTACTGTCCTATCTGGAGACAATACAAATCTCTTTAACCTATGCTTAATGCTATCTCCACTCACATTGTCTGCACCTTTAAGACTTGAGTAGCAGATTAGCTGTAAAGATTCGCATTCTAATCAGTACTCTGTAAACCATGTGTGCCTTTATATGCCCTGTTTGTGACCAGAACCTTCCACTCACCTGACAAAGGAAAGCTAGTGGGTTTACTATCAAATAATCTTGTTGGACTTTAACCTGGTGTGGGGCACTTCTTACTGTATTTACCCCTGTCCAATGCCAGCATCTCCACATCATTTTTCTGACATAGATAGTGGTTTCATGGTCATCAGCAGATTCTTAATTCCAGATTTTTTTTAATGAATTCAAATTCCACAATCTGCTGTGGTGGAATTTGAAACAGAACATTAGCTGAGTTTCTGGATTAACTGTGTAGCAATGATACCATTGATCCATTGTGTCCCCGCACCAACCTGTAAAAGATTTTGATTTGAATTGATTTATTATTGTCATATGTATTAGTGACAGTGAAAAGTATTGTTTCTTGCACAACCATACAGGCAAAGCATACTATACTTAGGAAAAGAAAGGAGAGAGTGCAGAATGTAGTGTTAGTCACAGCTAAGATGTAGAGAAAGGCCAAATTAATGGGAGGTAGGTGCGTTGAAAAGTCTGATGGCAGCAGAGCAGTTGTTTTTGAGTCATTTGATATGTGATCTCAGACTTCTGTATCTTTATCCCAATCAAAGAAGATGGAAGAGAGAATGTTTGGGGTATGTGAGGTTATGCTGGCTGTTTTTCCAAGGCAGAGGGAAGTGTAGACAGTATTAATGGATGGGAGACTGGCTTGAATGATGGACTGGACTTCATTCATGTCTCTTTATGTCCCATCGCAATCTTAGATACAGCAGGAGCCTTATCAAGCTGTGATAAAACCAGAAGAAATGCCTTTTATGGCACATCTATAGAAGTTGGCAACAGTTGTAGCAGACATACCAAATTTCCTTAATCTCCTGAGAAGTTGATGGGCTTTCTTTATTATCAGGTCTGCATGGACGGACCAGGACAGTTGTTGGTGATCTGGACAATTAAAGACTTGAAGCTCTCGACCATTTCTACTTTGTCCCCATTGATGTAGACAGGGGCATGCCCTCCACTAAGCTTCTTGAAGCCAAATACAATCTCCTTTGTTTTGTTGACATTGGGGGAAAGATTATTGTCATGGCATCAGTTCACCAGATTCTCTATCTCTTTCCTGTACTTCATCTCATCATCGTTTGAAATCCAACCCACTACAGTGGTGTCATCAGCAAACTGGAAAATCAGATTGGAGGGGAATTTGGCCATGCAGTCATAAATGTATAAGGAGTATAGTAGGATGTTGAGGACACCGCCTTGTGAGGCACCAGTGTTGAGGATGACCCTGGAGGATGTGTTGTTGCCTATCCTGACTGATTGTGGTCTGTGAGTTAAGAAGTTCAGGATCCAATCACAGAGGGAGGTGCTGAGGTCCAGGCCATGGAGTTTGGAGATGATTTTTGTAGAAATAATGGTGTTGAAGACTGAGCTGTAGTCAATAAAAAGGAGGCTAACATAGGTGTCTTTGTTATCTAAGTGTTCCAGGGTTGAATGCAGGTCCAGGGAGATGGCATCGAGTGTGGACTGGTCTGGTACTATTTCTTGGCATCTTTGATAGATCTCCTTAGATCATATCAGGTTTCCTTGTATAAGTCACAGTTGCCTGACTTGAACAACTTAGAACTGGGCATCTATGTGGATGAGATAGAACATAGAACATAGAACACTACAGCACAGAACAGGCCCTTCAGCCTTCGATGTTGCGCCGACCAATATAAAAAGCAATGCCCCTCCAAACTAAACCATTCCCTTCTCTTCCATATACTTATCAACTAACCTCTTAAACGCCACCAAACTTGGCGCATCTACAACTGCTGCAGGCAGGGCATTCCAATCCCGAACCACCCTTTGGGTAAAGAACCTACCTCTGATATCCGTCCTATAACTATCACCCCTTAATTTAAAGCTGTGTCCCCTCGTGCTAGCTTTCTCCATCCTAGGAAAAAGGCTATCACTGTCCACCCTATCTAAACCTCTAATCATCTTATATGTTTCGATTAGGTCCCCTCTTAGCCGCCTCCTTTCTAACGAAAACAACCTCAAATCCCTCAGCCTCTCTTCATAAGACCTGCCCTCCATACCAGGCAACATCCTGGTAAACCTCCTCTGTACCCTCTCCAAAGCCTCCACAGATGGTAACGGGATCCAGAGATCTCAGTGAAGCAATGAATGAATGTGGATTCATACCAAGGAAGCACTGCAGATCATGTTTGTCCATGGAAATGGACATTTGTTGCATAGCCATTCTCTTGTCTGGATCTGGCTTCACACCATTGGCTGTGAGCAGGTGACCTACATAAAGATTCTTGTTGACCCTGAATCTGCATTTAGCAGGGTTGACGTTTGACTGTTGGCTCTGATTCAGTCGAGGATCAAACGCAAAAATGCATCGTGTTCTTGTATGGTATGATCCCGGAACAGGATTTCTTTGACTTGCAAAGAATTGCCCCATGCACCATTGGGAGACCTCATTACTGGTCCCATGGGCATGCAGAGGGAATGGTGTCAGCCTACCAGAGAGGTGAACTTAGTGAACTTTGGGGATTCTTCATCCAGCAGGATTTGCCAGTGCCTGTACATCATAGCCAAGATACTGAAAATCTTGGCACGCAGCATGTCAACTACAACTTCATTTGACCTGTCTTAATAGGAAGATGGGATCTCAGCAATGCCTTGTTTAGGTGAATCGGGTCGAAGCAGATCCTGACCGTGCCATCTTTCTTTACTTATTTACCACTCTCTGTGGCCTTGTCTCTGGGGTTTCTGACACCCAGAGTGAGATCAGGAAATCCCACCTGAAGTCTGTGGACTTTTGCTTGGTCCATGTTCCACCTGCTATGATTCTCGTGACACGTGGGATGGGAAGATTCCACCCTGGGGTTGTCATTCAATCCAGTTTCGCGACTATTTTTCTGTATCATCACAGGGGTCATTCTTCTGGATCACAGACAGCAGATATTTCCAAGTCATCCAACCACATATGATATATGACAGGTAACTTCCCAATAATGAAGTTCGGTAATGTTGTTGGACTAGTAATCCAGAGCCCCGGACAAATGCTTTGGGGGGATAGGTTCGAATCTCATTGTGGCAGTTGGTGGAAATTGAATTCAGTTAATAAATCTGGAATATAAATCTAATCTCGGTAATGATAACCATAAAATTATTATCGATTGTCAAAACAAAACCTCATCTAGTTCATCATTTTCCTTTAGGGAAGGAAATCTGTTGTCCTTAAATGGTCTGGCCTACACGTAACTGCAGATCTGTAGCAATGGGACAGCATGGTGACACAGTGGCACAATGGTTAGCACTGCTGCTTCACAGCACCAAAGACCTGGATGCAATTCCTGGCTTAGGTCACAATCTGCGCGGAGTCTGCACGTTCTCTCCAAGTCTGCGTGGGTTTCCTCCATGTGCTCAGGTTTCCTCCCACAACCTGAAAGACCTGCTGCTTAGGTACATTGGCCATACTAAATTCTCCCTCAGTGTACCAGAACAGGCGACTGGGGGATTTTCACAGTAATTTCATTGTTATGTTAATAATGTGAGCCTACTTGTGACACAAATAAAAAAATCTGGTTGACTCAACTGTCTTCTGAACTAGCCTAGCATGCCACCCTGTTCATGGGCAATCAGGGATGGGCAACAAAAGCTAGCTTTCCTTGTGATGCCCACATCACATGAAAGGATTTTTTGAAAATGTCACAATCTCTGAGACCTGGCGCTGTACAGTATGTACATCTGGATCAAGGTGGATTCTGTCCAGTGCGATGCTGTCCTGGAGGCTCGACAATGCTGTTATATCTTGATCAACCACATAAAACTGGAAGCATGCAATGGAAAATGGTCACAAATTCTGTAGGGATGGTTTATTCACCCAATATATGCTGCGCTATTTACCTTGATGGTGGAATCTGCAGCCTATGGATCGATTTCCCACAGCAGCTAGTTGGGCCAGACATTGCAGTTTGCTCCTATATCAATCTTAACTTTGAGTTTTGTATTGTTGTAGGCAATGTTTAACATAGCAAAGATTTCACCTTTCCCCTTGATGGGAACACACTTGCAGTAGAGCGTTAGTGCTCTGGTTGCTCTGAGTGTGGCTCCAGCTCATTCACTCTGTTGTCCTGAACCCTAGAGGCATAATTTGCAGTACAAAGGCTAATGGTAGAAACAGGTTGCTATGACTTGGACCTGTCGTATTTAGCAAAGTGGTTCCACTTGCAGCAGTTGTTACAATGTTTATTAGCTGCAAAGCACACACTTCTGTTCTGTAAGTGATGGCCACCGCAGTTAGAGCAGTGTGTGTTCTGTACTGTGAAAACTTCAGCTTCCTGCTCTAACTCTTTGGTATTTCTTTCTCACTGTTAATTTAATGTGCAAATGCTGATGGCAAACTCCAGTAGATCTTTTTCTTGAAGCAACTGTTTACACAGACCATCGATATGGATTCCACAAGCAATGCAACCCTACACCAGTTTGTTGCTGAGGGTGCCAAAAACACACATTTCGGCAATGGTTTTTAATGCTATAGTATAAGACTGTGTAGACGGGTTGAGTTTTTCTTTAGAAGTTTTAAAACATATGCCTGTCCAATCTGATATTTTTCATCAGCATACATGTTGGTCCCAATTTCTTTAACAATACTTCCATGTCCTTTTCCTCTTCCTCTTCTTGGAAGGCAAAGGATTAAAATTTTCCAACAGCCTCAGAGCCCACTAAGCTCAACAGTGTGTTTCGTTTGTAACTTTTTTTGGTTTAGGGGAGAGGCCGGCATCACAGTAGATATGCCATTCTTTTTTAAACATGTTCCAGTTATTCACAATGTTTTCATCAAAGACAAGTGTGTCACTGTGACAAAGTCCCTGTGCCATGTTGGTTAGCTCCTGATGCCATGTAAAAGTTTGTGTAGACTAAGTTGCTGAACCTGTGTAGACTAACGGCAGGGACTAACAAGCAGAAGGGTTAGTTCAACAATCTTAACCACTCTTACGTACTGTTGTCTACCTGAGCTGTGGAGAAGTAATCGCGACTGAAGCATGACAGCCTGTGTCGACATCATCTTGATGTACACATGACTACCAGGTCTACAATTTTTAAGGGTACTTGTAACGTTGCAACATTACAAACAGAGCAGTCAATTTGCACAGAGCAAAGTCCCACAAAGAGCAATGGAATAATGACCAGAGAATTTGTTTTTGTTTTAATGTAGCTAACCAGCTGACTCAGTAGACACTGTAACCAAGGGCAAAAAAGTGGTGTGGTGATCAGCTGATCAGCTGCCTTAGTATAACTAGAAAGCAGGAGGGGACTGGGGGAAGCCTTTATGGCCCCGGATGTGGCCCAAGTGGTGATGTAATAATCCTTTTCATTGATTTACTTTGTGAAGCTAGTTCTTTTATTGTTTGCTACTGGACTATTCTTACTGCCCACTGAACAGGTTTTAGCCATGCTATTTGAAAGTAAAATATCTGTTTATTTAACACTTTATAGATCTTCTTACAATAATCTCTCCCTCAATGTGAACAAGGAAATAGTCATCAACTTCAGGAAGCGTTGTGGAGGACTTGGCTCTATCTAGATCAATGGGGATGAAGTGGAAATGGTGGAGAGCTTCAGGTTTCCACGTACGCAGATCACCAACAACCTATCCTGGTCCCTCTATGCTGATGCTATAGTTAAGAAAACCACCAACACCTCCACTTTCTCAGGAGCTTAAGGAAATTTTACATACCTGCTAGTGCTCTCAACAACTTTTACAGGTACACCACAGAAAACATTCTTTCTGGTTGTATCACAGCTTGGTGTGGCTCCTGCTCTGTCCAAGACTGCAAAATACTACAAAGTTCATGAATTAAGCCCAGTCCATCACTCAAACTAGCTTCCCGTCATTGCAACTGTCTACATTTCCTGCTGTCTCAGAAAAGCAGCCAGCATAATCAAGAATGCCACACATCCCAGACATTCTCTTTTCTATCTTCTATCATTGGGAAAAAAATACGAAAGTCTGAGGACATGGACCAACCAACTAAAGAACAGCTTTTTCCTGCTGTCAATGGACACTTGAATGGACCTACTTCATATTAAGTTGATCTTTCTCTGTACCCAAGCTATGACTGTAGATGCATTTTGCTTTCTCTCTTTTCCTTCTCTATGTATGGTATGTTTGTCTCTGTAGCGGACAAGAAACAATGCTTTTCACTGCATACTAATACATGTGACAATAATAAATCAAATCAAATCAAAATCAAATCAATTCCTCACTGACAAACACCGCTCTGAAACTAAGCCACTTCCTTGTTGCTTAAGGAAAAATTGGTTCCGGTACTGTGACTAGAATGAAATAACCTGTGAGATATTCTAGAACACAAAAGTTGCTGTGTTGCTGAGGTTTCTATGAACGGTAACCAGAAAGAGTTGAAGAGTGAAGATGCGGGATTGAATCGATAGCAAGAATATATTATCATTGAAGATCTGGGAATATTTTTAAAGTACATTTTTCAGGAAATGAAACAGGGAACATAGAACATAGAACATTACAGCGCAGTACAGGTCCGATGGCCCGGACCCATGAAACCAATCTAAAGCCCATCTAACCTACACTATTCCAATAACATCCATATGTTTATCCAATGACCATTTAAATGCCCTTAATGTTGGCGAATCCACTACTGTTGCAGGCAGGATATTCCACACCCTTACTCCTCCCTGAGTAAAGAACCTACCTCTGACATCTGTCCTATATCTTCACTCATCAATTTAAAGCTAGCCATGTTCATCCGAGGAAAAAAGCTCTCAATGTCCACCCTATCTAATCCTCTGGTCATTTTATATGCCTTTATTAAGCAACATCTTAACCTTCTTCCCTCTAACAAAAACAGCTTCAAGTCTCTTAGCCTTTCCTCATAAGACCTTCCCACAATACCAGACAGCATCCTGGTAAATCTCCTCTGCACCCTTTTCAATGATTTCACATCCTTCCTATATGCGGCAAGCAGAACTGTGCGCAATACTCTAAGTGCGGCCAGAGTTTTGTACAGCTGCAACATGACCTGCAGAAAGGATATACATTATGAAAAAGAAATACATGTTTTCTTACATTTTTATCTATATATTGCAGATGAGTAGTTGTGTGAAATGATTTTCCACAGGCTCATTAATCAAAAGATCTTGCACATCACTAATGGCATTACATTCGGACTTCTCAAAAAAAGGATTGTGTGGGAAAACATCTGCATTTTTCAAATCCCCACTTCTTAGTTAGTTTTTAGACAATTAATCACCCGTCTTCCAGAAGTGGGGCAGTGTATTTAGCATGTCACTTTTGTCCCTGCTGAGGATAAAAATATGCTTCAGAATGATACAATTGCAATGTACTGTCTTCTGCGTAATCATATAGCAATGCTGCAGTAAAAATTCATCACTGAGGGAGATCTTGAAATATGCAGCACCCTTACGCTGCCAGTGAAATGCCAGCTGAGGATCTTATAATGTACATCATGCTGCACTCTGACTCATGTACAACCTTCACTTGTGATAGATATTCCCAAATGTGAATCATTATAGAGGTTTGGCAATGAACTAGCTTGCCACCCTTCACGCTTGCTGAAAGTCTGCAATGCTACATTGAGCAGTGTACATCTTCACCTTCACTTAGGATTCTACTCAGCTTCACCAGTACATCCGTAGAGGGAATTCTTCAAGGGATTCCTATGTAAAATAAAATACAAAACTGAAACATAATGCTTGACACAACCATGAGATGCACAACTGAATACAAGTGACATATAATCTTAATAATCTTATGTTAACTGTCCAAAAGCAAACAGGATACATATTAAATTTCTGCTAGAATTCTGGTTCCTGCAAGAAATGTTTTTTTTGTCAGAGTGGTTATTAAGAGGTGCACGTGACAAAGATATATTATGTAACCTTTCAAATGTGCAATAGTGAATAACATACTTTCTATACAGAATTATATTTATATACATGAATATATTAGAACAATGTTAAGCAAACAGTAAAATAGGATTACTGATTCGTGACTGTTCAGGGCTCACAGATTGTAGCTGTAAGTTATCTCTTCTAATTTGAAATGAATTAGGACTGCACATCAAAACAATCTTATGCAGTAGAGTTTCCTTCACAATGTATTGCTGAATCAAAGAAAGCAATGTTCTTCTTATTCAGGATGGCTAATAAAGTATCTGTGATGCTTAACAAAATGATATGCTAAACCAAAGAAAAAAGAGAAATTCCCAGCAGATAAAGTTAAAGCAATGGATGGATTATAACGATTGTTAAGGGACAAAGATATTAGGTGTGGCAAAGCACATTAACAGTGGTTCCTTAGCAAATCACTGTTGGCCCATAGCAATTTTTCAATGTAAATAAAGGTAATTACTCACGAAATATCTTATAGATAAGAGAACAGTGAGATTGGAAGAATATTAATAGTGCTAGTTAGCCTCTAACTGTATGTTTCATCATACTACATGTTACCAGTGATTGGGCAGTTGACACTACTTTAACAGTTAAACGCTTGATATATAATTTCAGCATTAATTCTGAGCATTTAATATTAAGGCATTTAAATTTTCTTGCATTCCATCCATTAAAATTTCAGATTCACTATTTAATCAAGTTCTTTATACTTTTTGCCTATCCACGATGTATTAATAAACATATACTTTAAATTGGTAATGTTTTCCTTTCTTTCGTTTTCCCAAAGTTTGAATAATTTTTAATGTCTTGCTTTACTTAACCTGATTCAGAGTTCTACTTTCTTAATTCCTGCACACCAATGGTTTAATTTCCCTTCCAAATTGCTCAGCTTACTCTATTCTTGGTGCTCTCCAACTTGTCATACTAGAATCATAGAATTATAGGATCCCTGCAGTGCAGAAGGAAGCCAATTGGCCCATCGAGCCTGAACTGACAATTCCACCCAGGCCCTATTCCCTGTAACCCCATACATTTACCCTGCTAATCCTGCTAACACTAAAGAACAATTATCTACAACATGGTGGTACAGTGGTTAGCACTGCTGCTTCAGAGTGCCAACAACCTAGTTTCAATTCCTGGCTTGGGTCATTGGCTGTGCGAAGTCTGCACATTCTCCCCATGTCAGCCTGGGTTTCCTCCGAGTGCTCCATTTTCTTCCCACAGTCTGAAAGACGTGCTGGTTAGATACATTGGCCATGCTAATGGCCCCTCAGTGCACCCAAACAGGCACCGGAGTGTGGCAACTAACAATAACATCATTGTCATGTTAATAATTAAGCCTATTTGTGACACAAATAAATAATTGATCATAATCATAGAACATAGAACATAGAACATTACAGCACAGAACAGGCCCTTCGGCCTTCGATGTTGCGCCGACCAATATAAAAAGCAATGCCCCTCCAAACTAAACCATTCCCTTCTCTTCCATATACTTATCAACTAACCTCTTAAACGCCACCAAACTTGGCGCATCTACAACTGCTGCAGGCAGGGCATTCCACTCCCGAACCACCCTTTGGGTAAAGAAATCAGTCAACCTAACCTGCATATCTTTGAAATGTGGGACCAGAGAACTCAGAGGAAAGCAGATATAAGGAGAACAATCACCCAAAGCGGGAATTCAACCTGCGTCTCTGGCACTGTGAGGCAGTAGCGTTGACATTTTGCCACCATTAGTTGGATGTTGTTTCATTGGGTCATATTCAGGGCAGTTTTTTTAGCTTTATTTTGGCTTCACCCTGCAAGAAAGAACAAGCAATGGTCCAAAAACAGCACAGTTTTCACCTGATGCCTTGCCACTTGGCATTGCGATTGTCACGATTCTGCAAAACAATTTTTTTCTTATAATCACTGCTCATCACTGAAACATACAGCAGTATCAATGGGTTTTTAGTGGCTTCCTTGTGAAAGCCTTGAGATGACTCATAATTTCCTTTGTTTATTCTCAGTTGCCTTAAGTGATAATTTGCTACCTCTCACCTTGGTTTCTGTGTAGGTTCAGTTGAAGATTGATTTACTCAGGTGAAACTCTATCCAAGAAAATGTTTGACTCAGCTTGCTTTCCAAAATTAGTTTTTCTTCTTAAATAAGAAACCGAATGACACTTGGGCTGTTTATTAGTTTGTTCGCCATGATTGTGTTTCCTGCGGGTGATGCTCTATCGAGAAAAAGGAGGCACGTGAGCAGATTGCAGAGTGGAGTCACAGGCATGTGGTCAATGAATGGCCCTTGTCTCCCAGCAGCCGTCCTTTGCTGTGATGGTTGAATTATTACCAAGGACTGCTGTGGAATGAAAACATTGGGATGTTGATCTGCAATGATATGCTACCTATGTCCATACAGCAGTGACATGTTGAGGGAATGGAATTCTTTTTGGTTCAAGCACAGAGCGGAGTTGGCATGAGACACACAGGCTAATATTTTACAACCTTGTTCAGGCAAGGCTCTTAAAGTCCTGTCCGAGACCAGCAGAGAATTCTGTTCTGCGAGCTGTGCCCACCCTGATTTGGGGGGAGCATGGCAGTAAAATCCCGGCTATAGATTGGGAGTTTATGGCCTCACTCATTCCGAAACCATAAAACACTGTCCAAGATCAATGGACCTTTCCTTTGTCCGCCTCTCGCCCGCTCTAATTTCCCGTGGCAGGCAGGGCGGTAAAATTATGGCCGTTGAGTGCATGTTTATATGGGACTCTGCACCGTGGAAAATTCATGAACATTCTGTCCCCTGCTTCTCTCAGGCAATATGAAGCTGTGTCTCTTTGCATGGAAAATCTTAGTCATTTCCCTCATGTGATGCTGCACTAAAAACTACAAAGTGCTGCTAATACATTTAGCAGTAGGCCACAAGAACCCTGTTACAGAAAAGCTCATAGCCACATTCATCTTGACAACCACTGGCAAAGTGCTCGCTGCCCTGCTCAGACACTAGAGCTGTGGCTGCAGCGACTGACAGATTTCACTGATGGCTTCCTCTTTAGTGAAGCATCGGTGTCTTAAACAATGATCAACGCTGAAGTTAGGGCATGAGAATTTATTCGTAAGGAGCCCAGGCAATTATGTTCTCCTATTATCAGCTCTTCTTCCATTTTTCCTCCTCTCTCTTTCAGTAACTCGTCCTGCTCCGCATGGTCTCTGCCTATTCTCCCAATCCACTTATGCATTCATGAGTGGGAACAACTGTTTATGTGGGAAAGCAAAGTCAGGGAAAATTATTTCAGCACTTACCACACTTCAATAAAGGGTCATCTGTAGAGTCTTGAAATGTTAACCAAATACAGGGACTGCCGGAGATAAATCAACAAAAACCTTTAATTTAGCCCCCTGACAAAGAGTCATCCAGACTTAAAACATTGATTCTATTCTCTCTCCACAGATGCTGTCAAATCTGCTGAGATTTTCTGTTTCTGTTTAATTAGATAATGATTCCTTTGAATAATGCTGGTGTAGTTCTTTATACTGTTCCATGTGTTGTAAGGTTAAGGAACAGTAGAGGCTGGGTCATGAAGGTCCAAAACAGCAGCACTGGGATCTAATCAGCATCGCATACTGATTGATATCATTGATCTGCCTATTCTAATTTCTGTCAACATACATTCCCTGTGCACTAATTACCCTTAATTGGTCTCACAGCATTCAAGAAATTGATCATACCAAGCTCAATTTCAGCTCCCCCCTCTCCCTTTTCCTGTTTGCATTGCACCAAAGTCAGCAGGAGTGACTAACTATAAAAATGCAGCCTCATCAGAGTATTAATCAGATTCAGAATGGCATTCTCGGATTTGTACCCTGCTGATGGACAGTGTATCCCAGCATAGACAGTGCATCCCAGCATGTATGTGAAGCATAGAGCAGCACATACCAAGCTTGGAAGATGGAAGAAAAGAAAGTTGAGAGAAGCATTGCCTAAAGTGTCATTGATCAAACACATAAAGGAAAAGTATATGTTGGAGAGATAGTGAGCAGGAACTTATAAGTTAGACGAGAGAAGGAACAGGACGGAAAACCTGCTACTCAAGCTGTTTTGTGCGAATGTGAAATCGGGTGGGAGGGAATATGTAGCAATAAAGGATGCTGATACTGCACTTAAACAAAGTTTAGAAGATTGTAAATATTGAAACAGGGAAACATGCCAATTCTACCAATGCTTAAATCCATCACTTTCTTGTGCGTGAAAATTTTGAAATGACTTATTATTTGGAGTTTAATCAGCTTGTAACCACAGGGGCTTAGTTTCTGCAAAGGCAGCACTAGTTTCTGAGCTGTTACCAAGTGAATTTCATTTATTTCGATATACAACTGGAGAAAAAGCCATGCAACGACTGAGATCTCTGATGCGAAACACAATGAGCAATTTAAACACTAGATATATCTTTAGAACAAAGCACCAAGGTAACCTGAGTGCACACTCAATATTGATGTCACAGAGTTTTGCTTATGGCAACTTAAACGATAGAGATCTATACAATATAAATAATCAAATCCACCTGCTTTAATATTTCGAGTTATATTTGGTTGGGGCCACAGTCATAATCTAATTGGAGATTTTGGCCACCCGGCATGGTGGCACAATAGTTAACACTGCTGCCTAATAATGCCAGGGATTCTGTTCAATTCCAGCCTCGGGTCCCTGCCTGTGCACACTCTGCACGCTCTCCCCATGCGTGTGTGGGCTTTCTCTGGGTGCTCCGGTTTCCTCCCACAGTTCAAAGATAAGCAATTAGGTGGATCGGCAATGCTAAATTGATCCTAGTGTCAGGGGAATTAGCAGGATATATATGAAGGATTATGGAAAGAGGGCCAAATGGCCTCTTTCTGCACTATAGGGATTCTAGGCAACTTGCAAAACTGTGAGATATTTACCAAATCAAAATGAATATTTATATATATATGTAGGAGGGTAATACTTTAGGTGAATATCATGCACCGACTTCATCGTGTCAACACATTTTTTAGTTACTGATTCTTATTCTCACACATCAGAGAGTCTGTTTTGTGGGTTGCAGTAACATTACCAATTCATTTATTCTTGGGAAATTTATATATCACTGAACAAGGCTTCATTCATGTTGTTATCCCTGGCAATGACTTTCAAAATGGTTTGTGATGATACTGTGCCTTTAAGAAATGTTTTGTTATTGTGTTTCTTGTGAGGGGTATGTTTAAAATTCAGCTCTGCTTTACCTGTGCTGATCTGTCTGCAAACTAGACTGTTCCATGCTGAGAAAGTAGGAGAATTGATCCTAGGTAATGGGGTGCTTGATTTTATCTGAGCTAATGTGTTTTTGTTGGTTTTTGATTTTTCCCCTGGGGTTTCAGAGTAGGGTTTAATTCTCTTGATTGGCAAAAGACAGAATTATGTGAATTTGACCTACCATTGCAACAGGCTATGATCCTAACTCATTATCCTGGTTTGATGGTCATTTAGCATGCAGGACAAGCATCCACCTTGATTCTTGTGATCAAGCAGAGCCCACCAAGGGTAAATTGGAGATTTCAAGACTGCTGCTATGGGATTGTCCCTGCAACATGAAAAAAGTAAGAAAATATGATTTGAAAGGGCTGAAATGGCCCAAAGAAGAATTCAGCTGAAAGGTTTTCAAGCTTTGGTTGAAGAATCAAAGTTAAATTTTGAGGAAAGAAGAACCTCTTTTTCTATCTGAGAGCTTGAGGCTATTCTGCTGCCATCACAGGCAGCGGAATAGCCTCAACTATTCCCAGGCAGCTCCAAGGAGTGGCAGCAATGCATAAGAAGCAGGGATATCTATTGGGAATATATGCTCTGTGTTCTCACTGGTATTTGCTTACAGAAGGTTTAACTTTTATTTATTCATAGGATGTGGGTGTCACTGCCAAATCCAGCATTTATTGCCCATGCCAGGAATAGGTAAAGATGGATTGATGAGTATTGAGGAAAGGTTGTGCAACATGCCACTTAATTTTGTCCCAATTTCCACCACTTATTCAGTCTGACATCAGGATCATCGAACAAGGTCTACCTCCGTGGTTTGTGTTTGTATCTTTGAAATGTTCTGTTTTCTCATGTTTCATGCCAAGCAGAAAATCATGCTGCCAGAGATGATATAACTTTTGCTGGTTAACTGCGTTCCAAAACAGTTAACTTGTTAAAATAATGCTTAACTTTTATAATGTATTGTGTTTTATAAGACTGGAATCTGCACTGTCTGTAAGTGGTGTTCCTCAGTGCTGGGACCTTTGCTGTTTATAATATATATAAGCGATTTGGAGGAAAATGTAACTGGGTTGATTAGTATGTTGCGGACAACACAAATGTTAGTGGATTTGCGGATAGCAATGAGGACCATCAGAGGAAATAGCATGATATAGATCAGTTGGAGACTTGGGCGGAGAGATGGCAGATGCAATTTAATATGGACAAATGTGAGGTAATGCATTTTGGAAGGTCTATTACAGATAAGAAATATACAGTAAATGGCAGAACCATTAAGAGTATATACAGGCAAAGGGATCTGGGTGTACAGGTACACAGTCACTGAAAGTGGCAATGCAAGCTGAGAAGGTAGTCAAGAAGGCATATAGCATGCTTGTCTTCTTCGGCTGGGGTATTGAGTTTAAAAATTGACAAGTCATTTGTAGTTTTATAGAACCTTAGTTAGGTTGCACTTAGAATATAGTGTTCAATTTTGGTCGCCACACTACCAGAAGGAGGCTTTGGAGAGGATACAGAAAAGATTTACCAGGATGTTCCTGTTATGGAGGGCATTAACTGTGATGAGAGATTGGAGAAACTTGGTTTGTTCTCACTGGAACAACAAAGGTTGAGGGGAGACTGATAGGCGTCGACAGGATTACAAGAGGCATGAAACAGAGTTAAAAGTTAGAAGCTTTTTCCCAGGTGGAAAGTCAATTACTCGGGGGCATAGTTTAAGGTGGAAGGGGCAAGGTTTAAAGGAAATGTATGAGGCAGATTTTTTACACAGAGTAATGCGTGCCTGTGACTCGTGGAAGTGGACACAGTAGTGACTTTTAAGGGGATTCTTGACAAGTACATGAATAGGATGGGAATAAAGGGGTATGGTCCCTGGAAGGGTAGGGGGTTTTAGTTAAGTCAGGCAGCATGGTCAGTGCAGGTTTGGAGGGCTGAAGGGCCTGTTCCAATGCTATAATTTTCTTTGTTCTTTGATGCCAACTATGGATACATATCCAAGTAATAAATGTCTGGTCTCTATAAATATTGGATGAATTCTCTGGCTCGGAGCCACAGGTTTTGCACCGATGGGAGGTGGCATGTTGTTTTCTGGCGGCAGGATTTTCTGGCCCTGCTGCTGTCAATGGGAATTCCCAAGCCAGCAGGAAACCAAGGGGGTGGGTGGGACCAGAGAATCCTGCCGGCATGAACAGCTGGAGAATTCCCATCATTGTCTTTCTTGAAACCTTTCTGAAGCTTGTTTCAGGCATGGCTTTGGAACTGCTTGAGAGAAGTTTTATGGTTCCATCACAGAGGGTGTTGGTATTGGGAAATGCAGTGCCCCCTTCAAAATTCAATTGGCTTCAAGGAGAGCGGAAAATCCCCTCAGTGTAAAATTACACCCTACATTTTTTTTCTCTGTCAGAGCAATGGACCAAACACTTTACAGATGAAAATGTGCGCATGCCTCCTGTCTGTCATATTGGGCATTGAGTAGGATTGTTAGTCTGAGCTCAGCACAATTGAACTTACAAGCCCCCATGCAATTCATTTAATTGAGCTCCTTTTTCACCTTACTGTACGGTTCGTGCATGTTATCCTCAGATGCATCATCATTATTACTCCCAATTGCTCATCAATCATGAAAATGACAACATGTTAATGGTTAATGATGTTAGTTCATTTATTTCTATTGCACTGCATTGTGTACCAGGCTTTTGTCTCCTCTCTGCATTCTGAAAGGTCCACCATATTAAATCTGAATGGAAATAATAATGAAGTGAATGTGCAGCAACAGCTGTAGTCATATCTTTTCTGCCATCAAGGACCCGTACATACTTTTGACAACATCGAGAGCCAGAAAGCTGCAAGCTGTTATGTAACTGGCATTGATAGGAAAGCCAGATGCCTGTCCTTATGGTGCTGCAAGAAGCTGAGTCCTGACTGACAAGATTCAGATCGTGATTTTTGCCATGGATCCCCCAATTTCTCACTAAACATCTCGTTCAAAGTGTGTGGAAGCTGGCAATTGTTACATCTTGGATTGTTTACCACAGCATTAAGTTGAACATCCTCCAGGACAAATCTGTGTTACATTTCTTGTCCACGTATCAATAATGATCCTTGCAGAAAAAGTAGTATTCAGGCTGGAATTCTCTGACCTCGTTTGTGACAGAGATTCTCCGGTCCCGCATGGTGAATGAAGTTTTGGCTGAGTGCCAAAACTCTGTTCTTGCTGGCAGCAGTGAACGGGCTGGGTTAATACCAGCCGGAGTGTTCTCCAGCTGAATTCCCTCACTTGCCAACAGAGCTTGCAGTGATGTGACATGACTGCTCTGAGAGCTACGCTGAATGAACACCTGCCTCAATATTGTCTGCATCTTACAAGGTTTTCTGGCCTATCACATCAACAGTTGTCTCTTCAGATAAGGTCCCATGTTGTTTGCTTTTATTGAGGGCTCACTTACTGTGGAAAAAGCTCTAGAATTTGTAGACATTAGAACAGGACAATAATAATTTAATAGCTTGTTCACTGGTAAGTTACTGGTTACATCATGGCTTCTGTCATGCTAACTAGCAGGGCCAGATAGTTAAAAAATGAAAAGGGTGATGTAATTGAACTGTATAAGATGATCAATGATTTTATATAGATAGAGAGAGCTGTTGTATTCATTCTTCATGGGATGCGGGCATCACTGGCAAGGCCAGCATTTGTTGCCCATCCCTTGAACTGAGTGGTTTGCTAGACCATTGCAGTGAACAGTTAAGGGTCAGATGCTTTGCTGTGGGTTCTGGAGTCAGTAGTTAAGGGACAGATTTCATCCCCCAAACAGTATTCGTAAACAGTTTTGGTTTTATGATCATCTTTACGGATATAATATATATACTTGTAGTACATCAGTCTGGGCCTCTGGCACATTAGTTCACGAAAACATGAAAAGAAAAAGATAAATGTTCAAGGAAAATATTTAGCTGAGTAGGCAGCCATATGGGGCAAATGTTGTGAGAAGAGATCTGTGCTGCGAAAAAGTGTGAAAGCCATGAATTTGAAGCGTCATGCAGTCAAGCCAGAAAGTTTTTGTTCCCAGAAAATTTTTTCTGGATTTTACTTCTGGATTTCCACATCAGATTGGAAATGTATGAGGAGTCATGTGTTATTGAAATCATTGAATCATCATAGAATCCCTACGGTACTGAAAGTGGCCATTCGGCCCATCAAGTCTGCACCAACCGCAATCCCACCCAGGTCCAACCCTCATGTCCCCACATATTTTACCCACTAATCCCTCTAACCTTCGCATCTCAGGGCACTAAGAGGCAATTTTAGCATGGCCAATCAACCTAATCTGCATGTCTTTAGACTGTGGGAGGAAACTGGAGTACCTGGAGAAAACCCACACAGACGTGAGGAGAATGTGCAAATTCCACACAGACAATGGCCCAAGCCAGGAATCGAACCCAGGTCCTTGGAGCTGTGAAGCAGCAGTGTTAACCATTGTGCTACCGCACCACTCCAAATGACTGTAGTCCTTTGCCTTGAGTAATATTCCTGGATTTTTATAGTCAAAACTCTATAAGGGAGCTGCTGCCAAGAAAGTGTGTTCAGGCTGAGTGGCTTTTGGGGGGGGGGGTGCTGTTCTGTAACATTGTTTTAATTGTGTAACTTTAATCTTATGTGCTTAAGGTTTTTTTTGTTGTTAATAAATATTTCAAAATCCTAAATGTGTAACAGGAACCTTATGCTTTTGGGATCGGTAGCTCTTTCTCCTCGTTTTCAAAATACATAAAAAAGGGTTATGATCAGTCAGACAAGTTTCCCTCTGGGATTTAGCCTTGCTCAGCAGATAACATCTCCTGTGGTCACAACAGTTAGACAAGGAAATTTAGCATTGGGGAACCAGTTAAATGGAGTTAAGATAAAGATAAGCCATGTTCTAATTTAATGGTGCAAAGGGGCTGAATGGTTCTTATGTTTTTAACTTAATAAGGTATGATGCTTAGCCCATAACTGCGTATGTTCATTATACATGGTGATCACATATTCATCACATTTACTTTTACTTTCTCAGAATTATATTAATCACATGTCAAATGATAATCTCCAATGGCAGACAGTCATGTGAATGGATATCCACTGAATGCCAAAATTGTTTTTCTTTATATTTCCTTTTCAGTTATATTACTTAAAATATCAAGTGTTTTGGTAATCCTGGTAGTATGCTTCCATACTGAATTCTCTTCTAACATGTGACATACAAACATATGAACTAGGAGTAAGGGTAGATCACTCGGTTCCTTGAGCCTGCTCTGCCATTTTATAAGATCATGGCTGATCTGACTGTAATCTTAACCCCATATTCCTGCCAATTCCCAATAACTTTTCACCCCCTTGTTAATCAAGAATCAATCTTGTTCAGTTTTAAAAATATTCAAAGATTGTTTCTACTGCCTTCTGAGGAAGAGAGAATCACAGTCCTCTGAGAGAAGAAATTTCTTCTCATCTCTGTCTTAAATGAGCTACCCATTATTTTTAAATAGTGACTCCTAGTTCTATATTCCGTGACAAGAGAATCCACACTGTCAAGAAACCTCAGGATCTTAAAGGGTTTGATCGAAGTTATGAGTTGGCTTAAAAGATTTTCTCTATTTTCTCCATTAAATTATCATCAGAAAACCTGAGAACAGGAACAACTCCATTCCAAGCAGAAATTTTGTCCTGCACTGCAGCAAGCTCCAAAGTTTTGTTGGTCTTTCACAGTTGAAGCTCTTAAGGCTTTATTTGCCATTTGAAATGGCTTAAGAGAAATATTAAGAAGTGAAGGTGTGCTTTCATTGACCTCATAGAATGTTGCAGATCTTAAAACTAGCACCAATTTGGTTCCTTAGCCCAGATTTGACTTCAATCAAACCTCATTTGCTCTTATTGTAAACAGTTTGAAGCCATATGGTTTCCCTTGCAGCTTGAAATATTATTTAAAACTGAACTGGGAGTTAGAAGCAGGATGCAAAATTATCTTCAAATAGTTTTGCTGAGAGCAGGCTAGTAATTATCATGAATACGATGAGGAGTGGGGTGACACAAGATTGCTTTGATTTTAAAAGTAAAGCAACTCAAAACATTTTTTTTCAAATATCAAATGCAATAGCAACAGTTGGCTCCTTCTTCACTAAGTTCTGCTTCTTTGGCAGAAGTTAATAAACACAAAATGTTCTTAATTACTAATGAAAGTGGAAAAGTATGTGCAGTCATAAAAAATGATACTGGGCGGGATTTACTGCCTGAACTCACACCCAAGACCAGAAAATCCCGCCCAAGGTCAACAGACCTTGACATGATTTGTGTCCCTACAATTCCCTGTGGTGAGTGAGATTGGAAAATTTCGCTCATTGAGCATTTCACCCCAACATGAATTCTTCAGAATTTTCACAGAAAAAATACTTCACACGAAGATTGCTCCCTTTACAGATATTGAGCTTCTCCCAAGTTTTAGCGTATTGATATAATTTAAAGTAAAACAGATAATTGCAACAAAAGCTGAATACTTAAATATCTGACTTTTTTTAATCCGTAAAAATGTCCTATTTAAGTGCAAGATGATACGAGAATACTTATTGGCATAGTTATTCTTCTGTTTTGGCACATTGCCAATGCAGCATATTGGGTAGCTGATGCTAACACTCTTTATACCGGCATCTTAATCGGTGAGCCCTGTGGGAAAGTGGTGCATAACTAAGTCAATTATACACATCCACCCTCTGCCTTGTGCAAATTTTCACCACTGGCAGATGGGTATGTCAAACTGAACAGCTAAGGCCATTTCTTATGCTGTTTCTGCATAGATTGCTTAGGGACATGGCAAGTGAATTACTTAAAACTTAAGCCAGATTTATGTAAATTGCAATAACTGGAATATATTTCACTTCAGATTGAAACAGCTTGGTCTCTCTATTTATCAACGGGGAAAAGCTGCAGGAAAAATAAAAGTGGTCGGCACTCCTCACTATACTCGGGTACTGAGGGAAAAGGGTGGTCAGGTATTGCATGCATTCTCTTCAGGACTTACTCTACCACCACCCCCCGCACCCCTCAAGGGCACATTCTTTCTTAATACCCATAACTTACATTTAAATAGCGGCTGTAAAGTGAACCAAGTCACAATGTGGTGGTGTAATCAAAAGAAACAAGGTCATCAATCCAAGGAAACAGCTATTAGAAGCTGTGGTCAAAAAAACCTGGCACGGATTTGAATTTTAAGAAGAGTTTGAAGTGGAGAGGTAAAGGGGATTAGGGAGTGAATTTAGAGACTGAAAATTTTAAGTCTACGGATTGTCCTTTGGCAAGATCACATATAGGCATGAGGTCATATGAATGGCAATGATACCCAACTCTGTTCTTGTCACTTCCATCGCATTTATACTATCAGGTTGTTTTTGCCACTTTGTGCTTTGGATGAGGTACAATTTCTTCTCATTAATCACCAGGAAGAGTTAATCTTTAATCTTTAATCTTCTGCCTGCCACTGATTCTGTACACTCACGGACAATTCCACTCTTGTCTCCAGACACTGTACCACAGCGACCTAGACAGTTTACAATCTAAGCATCCTGACCTGAGCTTCTATTTACATATTCTCAAAGACCACCTTAGTAACAACTTCAACCCGTTCGTCACTGAAACCTTTATTCATGAAATCATAGGGACATAAATAAATAGCAGCACAGAGAGAGTCCATTCAGCCCAATGTGACAGTGCTGACTGAAAAAGAAAAGTAAAATACTAGCCATCAATTCCAGTTGCACGTCTCAGCCTGTAGTCTTGCAGGTGACAGCACTTAAGGTGCACATGCTGGTATCTTTCAAATCCCTATGGACGGATGACATCTGTCCTAGATTACTGAGGGAGACAAGAGATGAAATTGCTGGGCCTCTAATAGAAATATTTGTTTCTTCATTGAACACAGGTGAGGTCCCAGAGGATTAGAGGATAGCAAATGTAATCCCATTATTTAAGAAAGGTAGCAAGGATAACCTGGGTAATTATAGGCCAGTGGGTTTGATGTCTGTGGTAGGGAAATTGTTGGAGAAGATTCTTAGTGATAGGATCTAAATGCATTTAGAACTGAATAGTCTCAGTAGCTATAGGCAACATGGTTTTGTACAAGGGAAATCATGCCTCACAAATTTGGTTTGAGTTTCTTTGAGAAGGTAACAAAAATGATTGATGAGGGAAAGGCTATGGATGTCATCTACATGGATTTTAGCAAAGCATTTGATAAAGTCCGTCATGGCAGCCTGATGTAAAAAAATTAAATCTCATGGGATCAAAAGTGAACTAGCTAGATGGATACAGAACTAGCTTGGTCATAAAAGACAGAGGGTAGCTGTGGAGGGGTGATTTTCTGATTGGAGGTCAGTGACTAGTGGTGTTCCGCAGGACTCTGTACTGGGACCTCTGCTGTTTTGTGATATATAAAAATGATTTGGAAGAAGATGTAGCTGGTCTGATTAGTAACTTTGCAGATGATACAAAGGTCGCTGGAGTTGCAGATAGTGATGAACTTTGTCAGAGAATACAGCAGGATATAGATAAACTGGAAAATTGGACAGAGAAATGACCGATGGAATTTAATCCAGATATTGTGAAGTGATGCATTTTAATAGGTCTAATGCAGGAGAGAGCTATAAAATAAATGGCAGATCCATCAGGAGTATGGACACACACAGGGATCTGGATGTGCAAATCCTTAAAGGTAGCAACACAGATGGAAAAGGTGGTGAAGAAGGCATGCTTGCCTTTACTGGCTGGGGCATAAGAGTATAAAAGTTGGCATATGATGTTGCAGTTATTTGGAACGTTTGTTAGGCCATATTTGGAATACTGCATCCTGTTCTGGTTACCACATTAGCAGAAGGATGTGGAGGCTTTGGAGAGAATGCTGAAAAGGTTTACCAGGATGTTGCCTAGTATGGACGGTATTAGCTATGAGGTGAGATTGAGTAAACTAGGGTTGTTCTCCCTGGGAAGATGGAGGTTGACGGGGCGACCCAATAGAAGTTTATAAAATTATGAAGGGTGTAGATAGGATGAACAGTTGGAAGCTTTTTCCCAGGTCAGAAATGACAAACACAAGGGGTCATAAGTTCAAGGTAAGGTGGGGGGAGGTTCAATACCATATGTGGGGGACGTATTTTACGCAGAGGGTGGTGAGAGCCTGGAGTGCAGGATCAAGAAAGATGATTGAGACAGGCACACTCGGATCATTTAAGATTTATCTAGATGGCCACATGAATAGATTGGAAATAGAGGGATACAAACAAATGGTCCTGTTAGGAACACATGATGAGTGCAGGCTTGAAGGGCTGAAGAGCCTATTCCTCTGTTGTGTTGTTCTTTGTTCTTTGTTCTTTGAGTCGACAGTTTCTGCCTCCATCACCAAACTAGGCAATGAAGTCTAAACATCCGCCACCCTCTGAGTGAAGAAATGTTCTTCATATCCCCTCTCATCATTCTTTCAATCACATTAAATCTGCCCTCCTGATAATTGATCCTTCCACTTGGGGAAACCAGGTATTCCAACTTATTCTATTCAACAATTTTGTGCATTTCAATTAAGTCACCCCAGAATCTCCTCTGTTCCAAACAGCCTTAATCAATCCAATTTTCCTCAAGGCTGCAATCCACATGCAGCAGAATTCAAAATCTCCTGTTCAATGTATCACTTTACATTTATATAGCACCTTTCTATAACTTTAGGTTCTCCCAAAATGCTTCACTGTCAATTAATTGTGTTTTTCTTTCAAATTGTAGTTTATGATGAAATATAGAGAAATATAACAATATTTTATTGTTCGTTATGAAGGGAAACAATGACTACAATCTCAGAATTAAATAAATCTTAAGTATCACGTAAGATATCTGCTCTGACAAGACTGTTAAAACTACATAAAGTTAAGAATGAAGCTTAGTCCATCATGCAAAGCCTCACGTCCATTGACTCCATCTACACTTCTTGCTGCCTCAGAAAAGTAGCAGCATAATCAAAGATCCCATGCATTGCGGACATACTCTTTTCCATCTTCTTCTATGGGGAAAAGATACAAAATCTAAGTCATGTACCAATCGACTCAAGAACAGCTTCTCATCTGTTGACATCAGACTTTTGAATGGACTCACCTTATATTAGGTTGACCTTTCTCTACACCCTAGCTAAAACTGTAACATTACATTCTGCACCTTCCCCTATCCTTCTCTATGAATGGAATGCTTGGTCTGTATTGTGAGCAAGAAACAAGACTTTTCACTGTATACTAATATGTGTAACAAAATAAAGCAAATCAAATCAAATCAAAACTTGCTGTTTGACAAACAAAAAATCTCAATATGAAATATTGAAATCCCTGAAATAAAATAGAAAGTGGTGGGAATATACAGCAGTTTTATCAGTGTTTGCAAAGAAAGAAGACAGATCATGATTTTTTTTTATTTCAGTTGCAAATCTGGAAATACAAAATCGCAGAATATTTATGGATGATGAATGAATCTTTGGTCCATCTCACCTTATCTATTGGTTTGCAAATTCATTGGTGTGATTTGTATTGATGCAAATTCAAAGTACAAAATAATCTAAGAACTGAGCACAAATGAACCTGACATGAATTATATTCCTCCCAAACGAACCATAATAATATTTGGTGTGACAACACATGAAAATGTGTGCAGGTCCAAAATTCATGTTCTTCGGTGACCGAGGATAGAGAACTTATTCATCATTTTTGTATTCATGTAGTCTTTTGGTAGTACAGTTTGGTCACTGTAAAAATACATTTAGTCAAAGCTTTTTGTCTTGCACTCATCAGGACATTCACAAAAGTATCAATGCCAAGGGAACCACTATTTTATATTTTTCAGAGAGGAGTGTTGATTTGTTGGCAGTTGACTCTGATTGGTCAAGGCATTGCCATGGAGAATTCACTAGCTAATGGTGACTGACTGTTAACTACCAAGCATTGTTTGAAAATTTAAACCAGGAATTTTGAGTTTGATTAAGATAAAAAGCTTTGATAAAAAATGTTTTTTTTCAGCAATTTTCTTATATTCTTACCTTAACAATGAGAAATGTTTATTTGGTCCAATTGAACATTCCCCTTTTCACACTTTAATCTTAACATTCTTGGATTTCAACTGTACTGGAAATAATCAGATAACTATTGCATTTATTATTTTTCGTATTATAACATTTGAAAAAGGAACCATTACAAAAGAAGCAAGCGTACAATGTTAACCCCAGTGGTAGGCTGTAGAATAAGTTACTAACTAGGTTAGTGGTTGTTATGGATTGACGAATTTTGTATTTCCATATTTGTAATCTTTCTTTCCAGATGCTGAATGACCTACTTATAATAAGAACATTAGAACTCGGAGAAGGAGTAGGCCATCTGGTCCCTCGAGCCTGCTCCGCCATTCAATAAGATTATGGCTGATCTTTTTGTGGACTCTTACCTGCCCAAGCTCCACTTACTCACTTATTTCCAGCATTTTGTTATTTTATTTCAGACTGCCAGTAGTTATTCCTCAATTAATTTAAGGCAATGTTCCCTTGATTTATAATGACGTTCTGGTTTTTATCAAGTAATATTTTTCAAGATGATTTCTCGATCACCCAATCGATTTCCTTTGTCACTTAAATAAATTGCATCAATGTTTATTTCCCCCAGCGTGAGGGCAGATACATTTATTTTTGCAGCTCATCAAAGTGCCAGTCTGATGAAATCTTTTCCATTTATTCTGAACATCCCATTTCTTTAGCAATGTATAATTATTCACAAATTCATAGATTTCACTTACAATATTTTTTACAGACATTTGTGCAGAATCATTAATAAGTATCATTATGAATAGCAGGGGGTGTTAAAAGATCAGTTCCGAGGGGATGCTGTTGGTCACACTTGCTCAATTAGATTAATTATCATCAATGACTGCCTCTTTTCCTATTATCCAGAAATTAATAATTTCATCTTGAATCATACGAGCTTTCACTTTTTGCTAGAAGTCTTCCCTGAGGATTCTCACCAAATGCTTTCTGAGAGTTCAGATATAGAACATGCATAACCCTCACTCACAATAACATCAAAGAATTCCAACAAATCTCCTCAGGCAGGACAGACTTTCATAAGCCTTCATTAACTTGGATTAGTAATCCATTGTCTTCCCTGACAGTCTGGAATTGCTTCGTAACTGCATAGTTCTTCCACCACATAAGCTAAGTGGGTCTTTTGATAACTTTTCCTTTGGAGAAAGCGTGGAGGAATTCCTATCTTGCAACCCAACAAGCCATGATGTGAAGGCCCTCTCCCTGCCCATGGGCATTTCCATCCCAGGCGATTGGTTGGTTAGCCCCAGACAGTTTTGTAAACATTTTTTATAATCAATCGTACTGGACTAACTTATAATGCAGAATTCAGAGTCGGCGCTCCAGTCTCAATTCACAATGACTGTTTGAAGCTAGGTTTGAAAATCTCATCTGCCCTAGGCACTGCACTGAGCCAATGGCTTGCTCTCAAAATGCAAAACCTATGATGATGCAATTGTACTGCATAGGGTTTTAAAAAAAATATTTCACAGTATATGGATATCACTGGTTAGGCCAGCATTTTTATTACTTATTTCAACTTACATTTGAGAAGGTGGGGACACCTGCTTTCTCGATATGTATTCAATTTTTGGGGGAATGGGGGAAAGAACCTGCAGCCTTCTCAGTCAGCAATTGAGGACTACAAATCACACAGAGACTGAGAACTACAACTCACCCAGAGACTGACAACTACAGCTCACTCAGAGACAGAGAACTACAGCTCATACAGAGACTCAGAACTACAACTCACCCAGACACTGAGAACTACAACTCACCCAGAGACTGAGAACTACAGCTCACCCAGAGACTGAGAACTAAAACTCACTAAGACACTGAGAACTACAGCTCACACAGAGACTGAGAACTACAACTCACCCAGAGACAGAGAACTACAGCACACACAGAGACTGAGAACTACAACTCACCCAGAGACTGAGAACTACAGCTCACACAGAGACTGAGAACTACAACTCACCCAGAGACTGAGAACTAAAACTCACCCAGAGACTGAGAACTACAACTCACCCAGAGACTGAGAACTACAACTCACCCAGAAACTGAGAACTACAGCTGACCCAGAGACCGAGAACTACAACTCACACAGAGACTGAGAACTACAGCTCACCCAGAGACTGAGAACTACAGCTCACCCAGAGACTGAGAACTACAACTCACCCAGAGACTGAGAACTACAGCTCACCCAGAGACTGAGAACTACAACTCACCCAGAAACTGAGAACTACAACTCACCCAGAGACTGAGAACTACAACTCACCCAGAGACTGAGAACTACAACTCACCCAGAGACTGAGAACTACAACTCACCCAGAGACTGAGAACTACAACTCACCCAGAGACTGAGAACTACAACACACCAAGACACTGAGAACTACAACTCACCCAGAGACTGAGAACTACAGCTCACCCAGAGACTGAGAACTAACTCACCAGACTAGAACTACAGCTCACCCAGAGACTGAGAACTACAACTCACCCAGAGACTGAGAACTACAGCTCACCCAGAGACTGAGAACTACAGCTCACCCAGAGACTGAGAACTACAACTCACCCAGAGACTGAGAACTACAACTCACCCAGAAACTGAGAACTACACCTCACACAGAGACTGAGAACTACAGCTCATCAAGAGACTGAGAACTTCAACTCACCCAGAGACTGAGAACTACAGCTCACCCAGAGACTGAGAACTACAATCACCCAGAAACTGAGAACTACAGCTCACCCAGAGACTGAGAACTACACCTCAAAAAGAGACTGAGAACTACAGCTCATCAGAGACTGAGAACTTCAACTCACCCAGAGACTGAGAACTACAACTAACCCAGAGACTGGGAACTACAACTCACCCACAAACTGAGAACTACAGCTGACCCAGAAACTGAGAACTACAACTCACCCAGAGACTGAGAACGACAACTCACCCAGAACTGAGAACTACAGCTGACCCACAGGCTGAGAACTACAGCTCACCCAGAGACTGAGAACTACAACTCACCAAGAGATGGAGAACTACAGCTCACCCAGAGACTGAGACCTACAGCTCACCCAGAGGTGGAGAAGTACAGCTCACCCAGAGACTGAGAACTACTGCTCACCCAGAGATCGAGAACTACAACTCACCCAGAGACTGAGAACTACACCTCACCCAGAGACTGAGAACTACAACTCACCCAGAGACTGAGAACTACAACTAACCCAGAGACTGAGAACTACAGCTCACCCAGATTCTGAGAACTACAACTCACTCAGAGACTGAGAACTACAACTCACCCAGAGGATGAGAACTACAGCTCACTCACAGAATAAGAACTACAGCTCACCCAGAGACTGAGAACTACAGCTCACCCAGAGACTGAGAACTACAACTCAACCAGAGGCTGAGAACTGCAACTTACCCAGAGACTGAAAACTACAGCTATCCCAGAGACAGAGAACTACAACTCACCCAGAGAGTGAGAACTACCACACACGCAGAGACTGAGAACTACAGCTCACCAAGAGACTGAGAATTACAACTCACCCAGAGACTGAGAACTACTGCTCACCCAGACACTGAGAACTACAGCTCACCCAGAGACTGGGAACTACAACTCACCCAGAGACTGAGAACTACAGCTCACCCAGAGACTGAGAACTACAACTGACCCAGAGATTGAGATCTGCAACTCACCCAGAGACTGAGAACTACAACTCACCCAGAGATTGAGAAGTACAACTCACCCAGAGACTGAGAACAACAACTCACCCAGAGACTGAGAACTACAAATCATCCAGAGAATGAAAACTACAGCTCTCCCAGAGACTGAGAACTACAATTCACCCAGAAACTGAGAACTACAGGTGACCCAGAGACTGAGAACTACACCTCACCCAGAGACTGAGAACTACAACTCACCCAGAGACTGAGAACTACAGCTCATCAAGAGACTGAGAACTTCAACTCACCCAGAGACTGAGAACTACAGCTCACCCAGAGACTGAGAACTACAAATCACCCAGAAACTGAGAACTACAACTCAACCAGAGACTGAGAACTACAACTCACCCGGAAACTGAGAACTACAGCTCACCCAGAGACTGAGAACTACAGCTCACCCAGACACTGAGAACGACAACTCACCCAGAAACTGAGGAATACAGCTGACCCACAGACTGAGAACTACAACTCACCCAGAGACTGAGAACTACAACTCACCCAGAGATGGAGAACTACAGCTCACCCAAAGACTGAGACCTACAGCTCACCCAGAGGTGGAGAAGTATAGCTCACCCAGAGACTGAGAACTACAACTCACTCAGAGACTGAGAACTACAGCTCACCCAGAGACTGAGAACTACAACTCACCCAGAGATCGAGAACTACAACTCACCCAGAGATCGAGAACTACAACTCACCCAGAGACTGAGAACTACAACTCACCCAGAGACTGAGAACTACAACTAACCCAGAGACTGAGAACTACAGCTCACTCAGAGACTGAGAACTACAACTCACCCAGAGGATGAGAACTACAGCTCACTCACAGAATAAGAACTACATCTCACCCAGAGACTGAGAACTACAACTCACCCAGAGACTGAGAACTACAACTCAACCAGAGGCTGAGAACTGCAACTTACCCAGAGACTGAAAACTACAGCTATCCCAGAGACAGAGAACTACAACTCACCCAGAGAGTGAGAACTACCACACACCCAGAGACTGAGAACTACAGCTCACCAAGAGACTGAGAACTACAACTGACCCAGAGATTGAGATCTGCAACTCACCCAGAGACTGAGAACTACAACTCACCCAGAGATTGAGAAGTACAACTCACCCAGAGACTGAGAACAACAACTCACCCAGAGACTGAGAACTACAAATCATCCAGAGAATGAAAACTACAGCTCTCCCAGAGACTGAGAACTACAATTCACCCAGAAACTGAGAACTACAGGTGACCCAGAGACTGAGAACTACACCTCACCCAGAGACTGAGAACGACACCTCACCCAGAGACTGAGAACTACAGCTCATCAAGAGACTGAGAACTTCAACTCACCCAGAGACTGAGAACTACAACTCACCCAGAGACTGAGAACTACAGCTCACCCAGAAACTGAGAACTACAGCTGACCCAGAAACTGAGAACTACAACTCACCCAGAGACTGAGAAGTACAACTCACCCAGAAACTGAGAACTACAGCTGACCCAGAAACTGAGAACTACAACTCACCCAGAGACTGGGAACTACAACTCACCCAGAAACTGAGAACTACAGCTTACCCAGAGACTGAGAACTACAAATCACCCAGAAATTGAGAACTACAACTCAACCAGAGACTGAGAACTACAACTCACCCGGAAACTGAGAACTACAACTCACCCAGAGACTGAGAACTACAACTCAACCAGAGGCTGAGAACTGCAACTACCCAGAGACTGAAAACTACAGCTATCCCAGAGACTGAGAACTACAACTCACCCAGAGAGTGAGAACTACAACTCACCCAGAGACTGAGAACTACAACTCACCCAGAAACTGAGAACTACAGCTGACCCAGAAACTGAGAACTACAACTCACCCAGAGACTGAGAACTACAACTCACGCAGAAACTGAGTACAGCTGACCACAGACTGAGAACTACAACTCACCCAGAGATGAGAACTACAACTCATCCAGAGATGGAGAACACACTCACCAAGACTGAGACCTACAGCTCACCCAAGGTGGAGAAGTACAGCTCACCCAGAGACTGAGAACTACAACTCACTCAGAGACTGAGAACTACAGCTCACCCGAGACTGAGAACTACCGCTCACCCAGAGATCGAGAACTACAACTCACCCAGAGACTGAGAACTACACCTCACCCAGAGACTGAGAACTACAGCTCATCAAGAGACTGAGAACTTCAACTCACCCAGAGACTGAGAACTACACCTCACCCAGAGACTGAGAACTACAGCTCACAAGAGACTGAGAACTTCAACTCACCCAGAGACTGAGAACTACAACTCACCCAGAGACTGGGAACTACAACTCACCCAGAAACTGAGAACTACAGCTGACCCAGAAAATGAGAACTACAGCTCACCCAGAGACTGAGAACGACAACTCACCCAGAAACTGAGAAATACAGCTGACCCACAGGCTGAGAACTACAACTCACCCAGAGACTGGGAACTACAACTTACCCAGAGGTGGAGAAGTACAGCTCACCCAGAGACTGAGAACTACAGCTCACCCAGAGACTGAGAACTACTGCTCACCCAGAGATCGAGAACTACAACTCACCCAGAGACTGAGAACTACACCTCACCCAGAGACTGAGAACTACAACTCACCCAGAGACTGAGAACTACAGCTCACCCAGATTCTGAGAACTACAACTTACCCAGAGACTGAGAACTACAACTCATCCAGAGACTGAGAACTACAACTCACCCAGAGATGGAGAACTACAGTCACCAAGAGACTGAGACCTACAGCTCACCCAGAGAGAAACAGCTCACAGAGATTGAGAACTACAGCTCACCCAGAGACTGAGAACTACAGCTCACCCAGAGATCGAGAACTACAACTCACCCAGAGACTGAGAACTACACCTCACCCAGAGACTGAGAACTACAACTCACCCAGAGACTGAGAACTACAGCTCACCCAGATTCTGAGAACTACAACTTACCCAGAGACTGAGAACTACAACTCATCCAGAGTCTGAGAACTACAGTTCACCCAGAGACTGAGAACTACAACCCACCCAGAAACTGAGAACTACAGCTGACCCAGAAACTGAGAACTACAGCTCACCCAGAGACTGAGAACTACAGCTCACCCAGAGACTGAGAACTACAACTCACCCAGAGACTGAGAACTACAGCTCACCCAGAGACTGAGAACTACAGCTCACCCAGAGACTGAGAACTACAACTCACCCAGACACTGAGAACTACAGCTCACCCAGAGACTGAGAACTACAGCTCACCCAGAGGTGGAGAACTACAGCTCACCCAGAGACTAAGATCTACAACTCACCAGAGACTGAGAACTACACCTCACCCAGAGACTGAGAAACTACAACTCACCCAAAGACTGAGAACTACAACTCACCCAGAGACTGAGAACTACAACTCACCCAGAGACTGAAACCTACGGCTTGCCCAGAGACTGAGAACTACAACTCACCCAGACTCTGAGAACTACAGCTCACCCAGAGACTGAGAACTACAACTCACCCAGAGACTTAGAACTGCAGCTCACCCAGAGACTGAGAACTACAACTCACCCAGAGACTGAGAACTACAACCCACCCAGAGACTGAGAACTACAGCTCACCCAGAGACTGAGAACTACAACTCACCCAGAGATTGAGATCTACAACTCACCCAGAGACTGAGAACTGCACCTCACCCAGAGACTGAGAAGTACAACTCTCCCAGAGACTGAGAAGTACAACTCACCCGGAGACTGAGAATTATAACTCTCCCAGAGACTGAAAACTACATCTACCCAGAGACTGTGAACTACAACCCACCCAGAGACTGGGAACTGCAGCTCACCCAGAGACTGAGAACTACAGCTCACCCAGCAACTGAGAACTACAACTCACCCTGAGACTGAGAACAACAGCTCACCCAGAGACTGAGAACTGCAGCTCACCCAGAGACTGAGAACTACAACTCACCCAGAGACTGAGAACTACAACTCACCCAGAGACTGAGAACTACAGCTCACCCAGAGACTGAGAACTACAACTCACCCAGAGACTGAGAACAACAACTCACCCAGAGATTGAGATCTACAACTCACCCAGAGACTGAGAACTGCATCTCACCTAGAGACTGAGAACTAGAACTCATCCTGAGACTGACAACTACAACTCACCCAGAGACTGAGAAGTACAACTCACCCAGAGACTGAGAAGTGCAACTCACCCAGAGACTGAAAACTATATCTTGCCCAGAGACTGAGAACTACAACCCACCCAGAGTCTGAGAACTGCAGCTCACCCAGAGACTCTGAACTACAACTCACCCAGAGACTGAGAACTGCAGCTCACCCAGAGACTGAGAACAACCGCTCACCCAGAGACTGAGAACTAGAACTCACCCAGTGACTGAGAACTACAACTGACCCAGAGACTGAGAACTCAACTCACCCAGAGACTGAGAACTACAACTCATCCAGAGACTGTTAACCACAACTCACCCGGAGACTGAGAAGTATAACTCACCCAGAGACTGAGAACGACAGCTGACCCAGAAACTGAGAACTACAAGTCACCCTGAGACTGAGAACTGCAGCTCACCCACAGACTGAGAACTACAAATCACCCAGAGACTGACAACTACAGCTCATCCACATACTGAGAACTACAGCTCATCCAGAGACTAAGAGCTACAACTCACCCAGAGACTGAGAACAACTCACCCAGAGACTGAGAACTACAGCTCACCCAGAGACTGAGAACTACAGCTCACCCAGAGACTGAGAACTACAACTCACCCAGAAACTGACAACTACAGCTGACCCAGAGACTGAGAACTACAACTCACCCAGAGACTGCGAACTACAGCTTACCCAGACACTGAGATCTACAACTCACCCAGAGACTGACAACTACAACTCACCCAGAGACTGAGAAGTACAACTCTCCCAGAGACTGAGAAGTACAACTCACCCGGAGACTGAGAATTATAACTCTCCCAGAGACTGAAAACTACATCTACCCAGAGACTGTGAACTACAACCCACCCAGAGACTGGGAACTGCAGCTCACCCAGAGGCTGAGAACTACAGCTCACCCGGAGACTGAGGACTACAACTCACCCAGAGAATGAGAACTACAGCTCACCCAGAGACTGAGAACTGCAGCTCACCCAGAGACTGAGAACTACAACTCACCCAGAGACTGAGAACTACAACTCACCCAGAGACTGAGAACTACAACTCACCCAGAGACTGAGAACTGCAGCTCACCCAGAGGCTGAGAACTACAGCTCACCCAGAGACTGAGGACTACAACCCACCCAGAGACTGAGAACTACAACTCACCCAGAGATTGAGATCTACAACTCACCCAGAGACTGAGAACTGCATCTCACCTAGAGACTGAGAACTACAACTCATCCTGAGACTGACAACTACAACTCACCCAGAGACTGAGAAGTACAACTCACCCGGAGACTGAGAAGTGCAACTCACCCAGAGACTGAGAAGTGAAACTCACCCAGAGACTGAAAACTATATCTTGCCCAGAGACTGAGAACTACAACCCACCCAGAGTCTGAGATCTGCAGCTCACCCAGAGACTCTGAACTACAACTCACCCAGAGACTGAGAACTGCAGCTCACCCAGAGACTGAGAACAACCGCTCACCCAGAGACTGAGAACTAGAACTCACCCAGTGACTGAGAACTACAACTGACCCAGAGACTGAGAACTCAACTCACCCAGAGACTGAGAACTACAACTCATCCAGAGACTGTTAACCACAACTCACCCGGAGACTGAGAAGTATAACTCACCCAGAGACTGAGAACTACAACTCACCCGGAAACTGAGAACTACAGCTCACCCAGAGCCTGAGAACTACAACTCATCCTGAGACTGAGAACTACAACTTACCCAGAGACTGAGAACTACAGCTCTCCCAGAGACTGAGAACTACAACTCACCCAGAAACTGAGAACTACAACTCAGCCAGAGACTGAGAACGACAGCTGACCCAGAAACTGAGAACTACAACTCACCCAGAGACTGAGAACTACAAGTCACCCTGAGACTGAGAACTGCAGCTCACCCACAGACTGAGAACTACAAATCACCCAGAGACTGACAACTACAGCTCATCCACATACTGAGAACTACAGCTCATCCAGAGACTAAGAGCTACAACTCACCCAGAGACTGAGAACAACTCACCCAGAGACTGAGAACTACAGCTCACCCAGAGACTGAGAACTACAGCTCACCCAGAGACTGAGAACTACAACTCACCCAGAAACTGACAACTACAGCTGACCCAGAGACTGAGAACTACAACTCACCCAGAGACTGCGAACTACAGCTTACCCAGACACTGAGAACTAGAACTCACCCAGAGACTGAGAACTACAACTCACCCAGAGACTGAGATCTATAATTCATCCAGAGGCTGAGAATTTGAACAATTGCAGATGTATATTAAAAGGCTCATAGTTCCAGGAATGTCTTTCCATCATTTCCATATTTTTAAAATATAGTTTCCTTTGCATTTTCACTGTCAATAAGAAGGGTGTTCCCAAGATGACTGACATCCAATATTTTTTTTTCCTCCTCCAATGACCTGGTTGCTGTGACAGAGGTATGCATATATCACAAATTTTGAAGCCAATATCCCACAGGAATCTACAGTTCTCTGCTAGTAATTCTTAAAAGCCTTAACTTCACTTTAATATTTCCCTTGTCACAACATGAAATAACTAATGGGGATAAATATAAAAAATTTAAGAAGCACAACAGTGCAGAAAACAGGCAAGTGTTCAAACACATCTCCAGAGATAGGGAATTAACTATTCCAGCAAACTATTGATATATGGGGCACGACAGAGTTTAGATGTTAAATAGCCATTTGCAGATGGCTGACAATGTGTATTCATATGTTTATTAATTCAGGTGAAAATCATCTTAGGCAGGAACACAAAGTGAGAGGAAGATATCAACAACCTTATTTTCTTTACTATTGACTACAGTTTACTGCTACCTCACAGTGCCAGGGACCCAGGTTCGGTTCTCGACACGGGTGACAGTCTATGCAGAGCTTGCACATTCTCAGTACAACAAAACTGTTACAGTCGTTGCTTGGGTGTAGAGAAAGATCAGCTTAACACAAGGTAAGTCCATTCAAGAGTCTGATAGCAGGGAAGAAGCTGTTTTTGAGTTGATTAGTATGTGACATTAGACTTTTGTATCTTTTTCCCCATGGAAGAAAGTTGAAGAGAGAATGTCCGATCTATGGGGATCCTTAATTATGCTGGCTGCTTTGCTGAGGTAACGGGAAGTGTACATAGTATCAATTGATGGGAGGCTGGTTTGTATGATGGATTGGGCTATATTCATGACTGTTTATAGTCCCTTGCGGTCTTGGGCAGAGCAGGAGGCATACGAAACTGTAATATAACTGGAAAGGATGCTTTCTATGGTGCGTCTGTAAAAGTTGTTGAGAGTCATAACTGGCATGCCAAATTTCCTTAGTCTTCTGAGAAAGTAGAAGCATTGGTGTGGGCATGGGGGGACCAGAACAGGTTGTTGGTGACCTGGACTCCTAAAAACTTGAAGATTTCGACCATTTTTACTTTGTCTCCATTGATATAGACAGGAACATGTTCTCCTTTACACTTCCTGAAGTCAATGACAATCTCTTTCATTTTGTTGACATCGAGGGAGAGATTATTGTTGCCGCGCTAGTTCACCAGATTTTCAATCTCATTCTGCACTCTGTCTCATCACTGTTTGAGATCCAACCCACTACAGTGGTGTTGTCAGCAAACTTGAATATCAAGGGGGGTGGGGGGGGGAGGAGGAATTTGGCCACACACTCATGGATGTATAAGGAATATTGTAGATGGCTGAGAGCTGAGAGATGATTGTGGAGGAGGCCTTGTTGCCCATCCTTACTGATTTGTGGTCTGTGAATTAGGAAGTTCAGGATGCAATCACAGAAAGAGGTGCTGAGGTCCAGGCCACAGAGTTTGGAGATGAGTTTTGTGGGAATAATGGTGTTAAAGTCTGAGCTGTAGACATTAAATAGGAGTCTGACATTGGTGTCATTGTTATGTAAGTGTTCCAGTGTTGAGCATAGGACCAGGGACATGACATCTGCTGTGGACGTGTTGTGGCCATAGGCAATCTGTAATGGATCCAGGTAGACTGGGAGGTTGGAATTGATTTGTACCATGACTAGCCTTTTGAAGTACTTCAATGTTAGAGCCACAGGCCAACAATCCTCTGGACTATCGGAGTTGTGGTTTCCACCCACAGTCTGAAAGATGTGCTGGTTAGGTAAATTGGCCACGCTAAATTTTCCCTCTGTGTACCCGAACAAGCACGGAAGTGTGGCAGCTAGAAGATTTTCGCAGTAATTTCATTGCAATGTTAACGTGAGCCTACTTGTGACTAATAATAAATTTTAAATGTTAAGATCTTACTGTGTTCTGTTTGGACCTTGAACAAGGTTGAAGTATTAAGTACAATCAAAAATATGTTTCAATTTTTTTCCCTACCCATTTTCCATATCCATGAATAAGCAATTAAAAGCTAGCCTCAGTAATTGTGATCATAATACCATATTCAACTTTTGTAAAAACCATCTGGTTCATAAATGCCCTCCAGCAAAGCAAATCTACAGTCCTCACCCAGTCTGGTCCGCATGTGATTCTGGATCCACAGCAATGTGACTGTCTCATAAATACTTCTGAAATGGCCCAGCAAATCATTCAGTTCAAGGACAATTAGGAATGGGCAATAAATGCAAGCCTAGCCAGCAGCATCCACTTACCAAGAAAGGGTGGCACAGTGGCACAGTGGTGCAGTAGTTAGCCAGGAACCCAAGTTAATTCCTGACTTGGGTCACTAGCTGTGTGGAGTTTGCATGTTCTCCCTCTGGTCCGCATGGGTTCCTCCAGGTGCTCCTACTTCCTGCCACAGTCTGAAAGACAGGCTAGTTGGAACAGGCATTGGAACGTGGCGACTAGGGGATTTTCATAGTAACTTCATTGCAATGTTAATGTAACACAAATGACGAATAAATAAACTCTGAAACGCTTCAGGTTTTTAAAAAATTCAATTCACTTTCCCAACAGTCTTCTTTATATTCATTGGGCCTGACTTTTCCATTGAGGCACGCTTGGGAGATGCACATGTCGGCCATTTTGCAGGATTCGTGTATGCGTTTCCAATACATGCGCGCATCTCACAGCAGGCGCAGTCGGGACCGTGCTGGAAACCGGCGGGAAGTTCAGGTAGTGATTCAATCTATATTTAATGTAAATTAAAATTTAATGTGGTTATTTGGCCCGGGATTGAATTCTTTGGATCCGATAGTATCTCCCACCCGCCAGGAATATTTCACTCCAGCCGGGTTTAGAGTAGCTCTTCACTTGCGGGGAATTAGCGGGAGACCCTGCTGGAGTAAACACTTCCAAGGGACAAAGTGCCCATGCCTAGGTTGCTCCTTGGCATTGCACACCAGACCTTGGGCAATGCCAAGGGGGTGGGGACAAGGGAACAAAGCTTACTATGGGCAAGGTCTACAAGAGATCAGTGTGGGTAGGGGGTCCTGCTGCCACTCTGCAGGTAGGATTGGTTGGGGCTGGAGAGAGACCAGTGATCAGGGCAGGCTGGGAGATTGGATTGCCTTCTGTGAGGAGGGACCTGCCTCCTGGAGAGTCAGTGGGATGGGTCTGCCAGGGACAAATTGGGAGGGGTCATCACTGCTGAGGGATGGGGGCGTGGAGCTGGAGATCGGGGTGCTCCGGGACAGGGAGAGGGGTCAGGGCTGGCCTGGGAATACTTTACAGGCCATGATTGGGCCATTGGGCCCAATGTCGCGAGGGGCAACAGTGTGTGGGTCCTGGGCTGGCCAGCAATTGAGCTGGCCAGCAAACCGCAGTCTAACAGATCAGGGCCACTGCCCATTTGCTACAAATAAACCTCTTGAACTTTAGCCTGGTGTTGTGAGACTTCTTACAACATTTGTGGAGACAGAATAGAGCCAGATGACCCTGGATCAGAGCTAAGAGCAAAGAAACTACTTCAGCACACAATGCTGCTCTCCTGTCCACATGTCCATCCTTGACGTTTTGCAATGATAAAGTAAAGCCCAACAAAAACTGGAAGGTCTTCTGATTGTGCACTTCACAGCCTTCCAAACTGAACATTGAGTTCAACAACTTCAGAGTATGAACTCTCCCCTCTACATCCACTCCATCTCCATTTATTACATGTCAGTTCTTCTTTTCATCTGATTCATCCATTGTCATTGCTTTATATCCTTTTTTTTATTTTTCTACATCTGAAATCTCAATCTCCACCTTGTCTTCTAAACAACCCCCCTTCCCCAATACCTCCTGGCCAAAAACAATATTCCTCAGGTTGTTCTTTGACAATCTGTACCTTTGTTCTCCCATTCACACATTCCGATCACCTCCTGGATGCTCCTAGCACCTTCTCAGCCTTTATCATCACCATTTGCATTCCCTTTGTCCAATTACACTCCACCCCAATTGCCCACACCTCATTCTCCTCCACTCTCTGCTAGCCCAAGCACCCTGAGAGTATAAATCTTATCAGATTTTCTTTGTCTTCAGCTCTGATGAAAGGTCATCCTAACTCGAAATATTGGCTCTATTCTGTCTTCACATATGCTATCAGACCTGCTGAGATTTTCCAACATTTTCTGTTTTTATTGCCTTTATGTACTGTTGCCTCTTTTTCATAATTCATTCATGAGAGCCTCAGTGTCGCTGACTGGCCAGGATTTATTGCCCACTCCTAGTTGCCCTTGAGAAAGTGGTGGTGCAGTGCCTTTGTGAATCACTGCAGTCCATGTGCTGAGGGTTGAGCTACAATGTCGTTAAGGAGTGAATTCCAGAATTTTGACCCAGCAATTTCTTTGAGTACTATAGTTATGTGACCATGGAGGCAACTTTGGTAAAACCAAGCACTGAAGCAGAAGCCATTTGTACACATCACATGATCTCTTCTGTCTTCCACATGATCACGGTCTTTCCTTTGCCTCTTTCCCACCCATCCCTTGGCTAAAACCTGTCAAGTTCTGAACTTTTTTCTGTTCTGATGAAAGTTCATTGGGGAAATGTTCACTCTGTTTCTCCCTCCACAGAGAAGTCCTCTCAGTCTCATGATGTGCTGAGTATTCCGAGCATTTTCTAGTTATATTTTTGGTTAATATGTGTATTCTTTTTAAACAGAAGAGCCATGTTAAATTTGGACAATCATGAAATAAGCAAGTGATTTCTAGTCATATTTTAATCACTTGGGCTCAGTTTTGAAGATTATTTTGTCATGTCATATCTCATTAACAACTATTTGCATTTACACCACAACTATTCATTCATGTTAATCCCAATTCCCTCCCAAATTTAATTTCCTAATATTTTTACTCCCATTTCTATGATTGTCTGAATAAAATCAGCTCTTTCAAAATGTAGAGCATTCATTTTACTATTTCTCACATTACAAAGGGGCAGAACTAAATCAAAGGCGATTATAATTATCATAAAGTTCAGAAACCACCAAATGTTCACTCTTACAATCAAATTGGAAAATTAAACCATGACTTTTGCTCTTCACATTTGAGTTGCTGCATCAGGAAGCAATGGATTTAATTCCCCTTCTAAAATACGCACACCTTCAGTCTATTAACTTTAAAATAATTAACAGCATTCATACTCAGTGTCTTTTCTTTCCTTGATGGTTCTGGTATCTCCTTTGTCTCCACAGCAGGCTCAAAGAGCTGGATTTGCCTACTTTGTCTCCACGGCAGGCTCAAAGAGCTGGATTTGCCTACTTCTGTTCTTCATTCCTATGTTCATAGAATAGAATCATAGAATCCCACAGTGTAAATGAAAATCATTCAGCCCATCAAGTTGCACCAACCGCAATCCTACCCAAGCCCCATCCCCTCAACCGTATTGCATTTATCTTGATACTAAGGGGCAATCCACCTAACCCGCACATCTTTGGACTGTGGGAGGGAACTGCAGCGCTCGGAGGAAATCCACCCAGACACTGAGAGAATGTGCAAACTCCGCACAGATAGTAACCCAAACCAGCAATCAAACCTGTGTGCCTGGCACTGTGATAGCACTACAACAGTGCTAGCCACTATGCTACTGCGCTGCTCTGTCAATGCTCCTGTGGTTAATTTTCCTATGTTTTGCCTAGTGGTCTAGAGGAAGCTCTAATTATTAATAGTTTCTCCTAATAGTCACGTGGCCTGACTCAGAATGACTCCATTGTCATCTCAATCTGATGTTAAATTAGATGATTACTCAGATCATGAATGAGTGTCAGTTAGTTCCTTCTGGAAATGTGGGGAAGCAGGCGAATAGAAGACCAATGGTACTTTTCTCATTGCCATGTCTTTCTGCCGCATTAAAATGTTGATAATGGGGAAAAATTTCTTGTTAAAACTTATTGACATCTTGATAAAGGCCAATCAAGAGAAACTCATGAGCAGTTGAACTAGGTTGAGACAAAGCAAACTGTGCTCATTATTCACAATTAGACATCCAGATTAATGACATGAAGGAAGGGTGAAAATGTAATAACAGTAATGACAAAGAGATGATCAATAAACATTTCTGTAATATACACTGCATGTGACGGGGTTCAATGTAGTGTGACAGTTTCGGTGTCCTCTGTAAGGTCCATCATTCATGTAAAAAGTTCCAAAAAGTGAGGGGGTGACTGTATCATGCCATCGGTTGCCGTGCATGGCAACAGGAGCTAACCAGTAATTGCTCCACAATAGTCAGAGGCCAGTTGTTCTAATATTTTTCTTTCTCATAGGAGTGTAGAACTTGACAGAGCTATCAGTCTTTGAACTTTCCTGCAAATCAGCAAGCATGCCCTTTCCGATATCTGCATGTGTAGCAGATCTAGGCTGGAACTTGTAACATCTTCAGAGTGCAATCTGCATTAGATTCAATCCAGTCATGATTAAAAATTGAACTATTTTTAGAAATCTCTGATCCATTACTTATCAGGCATTTTTATTCTGTTTGCAACATATCAGGAGTTTCAACTGGTGACTGCTAGCTGTTGTGCAATTTACAGAGAATTTACAATCCAGGTTGATAGATACATCTGGATCAATTGTTAATATTAACCTTGAATGGTTGATTAACCTTTCTGATTGATTATTCAACATATTTGAAAGTGATCAATAGATCGGGAAATTCCATTCAATTATATATATCCAGCAGACTTTTTTGTCACATTTTTGAGTGGCACATGAATTTGTGTGGCTCTTGGCAGCAGAGTTTTATTTGAGGATAAGGTACCAACACTGCCTGTTGTGATTTGCTCCAAGGCTGGGTTATGTACAGGTACTGTAGGGAACCTTTAATACTTTGCTTATTTGGGGAAGGTTGCTGAAGTTGCTGGTGGTTGTCAAAGGATACAACAAGATGTAGATTGATTGGAGACTTGCGCACAGAAATGGCAGATGGAGTTTAATCCAAGCAAATGCAAGGTGATACATGGAGGATCTAATTTAGGTGTGAATTATACTGTAAATGGCAGAATCCTTAGGAACATTAGCATACAGAAGGATCTGAGCATGCAGGTCTACAATTCCCTAAGAGTGGCAACACAGATGGCCAAGGTGATTAAGAAGGCATATGGCATGCTTGCCTTTACCAGCTGGGGCATTGAGTACAGGAGTTGGAAAATTATGTTGCAGCAAAATAAAACCTTGATTAGGCTGCATTTAGAATTTTGCATGCAGTTCTGATCACCATATCATCAAAAAGACATGAAAGCTTTGGAGAGTGTGCAAAAGAAAGTTCACCAGGATGTTACTTATTTTCAAAAGTGTTGACTTTGAGGAGAGGTTGAATAAACTAGGATTGCTTTCACTGGGAAGATGGAGGCTGAGGAGAGACCCGATAGGGGTCTACAAAATTATGAGAGGCATAGACAGGGTGGATAGTCAGAGGATTTTTCCAAGGATGGAAGTGTCAATTACAAGGTGAGGGGGGAACATTTAAGGGAGTTTTTCACACAGAGAGTTGTGGGCATCTGTAAAGCACTGCCAATAGAGGTGTTAGAAGCAAGCACATTTAACAGGCATCTGGATGAGTCATGAACAGGGAGGAGATAGAGGGATGAGGTCTGTGTAGAGGAAGAAGGTTTCTTATTCAGTTAGTTTGGCATTATGGTTGACACAGGCTTGGAGGGCCAAAGGGCCTGTTCCAATGCTGTATTTTTTTGTTCTTAGTTTTTATTCCACAAAATTGAAGTAATGACAAATTTAAAAATCTGACACTAGAATGCTAAAGACCTCTGATAGTGTCCAGAGACTCTGGGACTTCCAAGAGTAGCCAATTAAGAGTGTCTCAATATTTGCTCCCCTGCTATCTGGCACACTCCCAACCATGGAACTTTCAATCCATACTTACAATCAAACATGACAGAAATGAGGTATCCAGCTGGCATGTTTCACCTGCTGAGACTGAATTATTGCATCCAGGACATATTATCGCAGTTTTTAAAAATTAACATATGGGAGGTGGATGTCATTTGCTAGGCCAGCATTCATTGCCCATCACTAATTGCCCTCCAGAATGTATTGGTAAGTTGCCTTCTCGAACTATTGCAGTCCATGTGGTGTGGATACATCCACAGTGCTATTCGGGAGGAATTCCACTATTTTCACCCAAAGAAGGAATGGCAATATATTTCCAAGTCAGGATGGTGAGATTAGACTGCTAATGAGGTTAAATAGTCATCTTTTGTTAGTTTCAAAATGGCAGACATGTTCCGATTTCAGACTCTACCTACCCACCATATTCTTGGAAATTGGTATGATGGCATCGAGACTATCATCACAGAATCCCTTCAGTGCAGAATAGGCCATTGGCCTATCGAGACTGCAGTGAATCTCTGACAGAACATATTACACAGGCTCTCTCCCTTCCCCTATCTCTGTAGCTCCACACATTCCCTATGGCTAACCCATCTAACCTACACATCTTGGGGCACTAAGAGTTAATTTAGAATCATAGAACCCTACAGTGCAGAAGGAAGCCCTTCGGCCCATCAAGTCTGCACCAAACACAATCCCACCCAGGCCCTACCCCCATATATTATACCCACTAATCCCTCAAACCTACTCATCCCTGGATACTAAGGGGCAATTTCTTAGCATGGCCAATCAACCCTCATCTTTGGATTGTGGGAGGAAACTGGAGTACCCGAAGGAAACCCACACAAACATGAGGAGAATGTGCAAACTCCACACAAACAGTGACCCGAACCCGGAATCGAACTCAGGATCCTGGAGCTGTGAAGCAGCAGTGCTAACCAGTGTGCTACTACGCCGCCCGGATTAGCATGGCCGATCCGCCATTCCTACACATCTTTGGACAACGTGAGGAAACTGGAGCACCCGGAGGAAACCACACGACAGGAAGGACGTGCAGACTCCAGTCACCCAAGGCCAGAATTGAACCGGGTCCCTAGAGCTGTGAGGCAGCAGTGCTAACCACTATGCCACCACATCTCCATATCATTAATTGTCAACATGTTGATGTTCTACCCCCGGGCAATGAGGGAAAATTCGGCGCAGAGGCTAGATTTAGTGAACTGATGGATATTGCTACCTGGGTGTGAGCATCAGTTGAGGTGTTTCAGAAAAGCCAATTCTTAAATCTAAAGCAAAACAAGGGCAGCATTAGCACAGATGCGCCACACAAAGGTTTTATGGCATTATCCCTGATCTACCTCATCGTAATTCTGAGGCATTCTCCCACATTCTGAATCCTCCGATGCGAAGAAATGGTTTCATTCTTTCCTCGATCAAATCCTTTAATCACTTCCTCAGCAAATTGCCCTTCCTATTTAAAGTTGTTTCCCTGAGCTCACTTATTAGTCTCTTCGATGTCATCAGCAGTCAAGTCATTCCCTGACATTCCCCATTTGCTGAGGCTAAGATTTCTAAGTTCTTTTACCAAGTCTCTTTGCGTAGTGCCTTTTGTATAATTTTCTACTGAATTCAAAACAAATTAAAACATAAAACATTTACTGAGTGAAATGTCATCTCTTAACTGTACTAAACCTTCACTCGGCCATATGGGTACAGCAGGTGCCCGGGGTACTTATTGTCTAAACACAGTGTGAAGGGTTGTCATATTTACTGAGGATACTCTGCAAGGATTTTCAGGAATTGCCTCTAAAGCTATAAGATATTCTTACAGGAAAACATCATGGCAAGAATAGTCGAGACAATTGGTGCCAGGAGTTTTCTCTGTGCCAGAAGGAGAGCTCATCAGTTGATAATCCCCATCGGTCAGGGTTAATTTAATGTCAAGTTAGATCGTTGCCAGCTGGTAACAATGTATTATGTGCCCACTGGGAACTGATCAATCCCGACACGTCAATCTGTCTCCATAGGACTCGCTTCTGTGAAAAGAACATGCCCCCTTTGTAGCCCATTGCCAATCTCCCTCATGTCTTCTGCCAGCCAGGGCACGCTCCAGTTGCAAATAAGAGCACAGCCTATCCCTCCCGTGCGGACGGTCTGCGCCAATAAACAAACTCAATGGCCCTGAGCTATGATTTGGAGCTTTTTTCATCTGGAATCTGTTTGCTGTGCTGGATGGAATCATTATTTGCTGTTAAATCTCCAGCTGACAAACAGACCAACTGCAGCCTTAATAGTGCCACCTCTAACATGAACACATATACTGCATTGTTTGGAAAAGGAGATTAACAAAACTGGCATCGATAAACAGAAGGAAGCAACACAGCTTAGAATTATGGTGGAAAATAAACTCCGTGCTCGTGAACTAAAAAGCCCAAGTGCAGACATCAGACCAAAGGAGTAACAATTCCATTATAGAAGCATAGAAACATAGAAGATAGGGAGTCATTTGGCCACCATTCATCACAATCATGGCTCATTGTCCAACTCAATAGCCTAATCCTGCTTTTTCCCCATAACCTTTGATCACATTCACCCCAAGTGCTATACCTTACCGCCTCTACAATGTATTCAATGTTTTGGCATCAACTACTCCACAGCCTCATTATTCTTTGAGTAAAAAAAATCTCCTCATCGCCATCCAAAATGTTCTACACAGAATCCTCACACTGTGACCCCTGGTTCTGGACGACTCACCACAGGGAACATCCTTCTGCATCTAGCTTGTCATTAGAATCTGATTCACGAAGAGTTCTAACCTCGGTACAAATTCATACCACTGTTACCAATAAAGCAGGTCATTTGGCTCATCTTAATTCATTTACCTCAGGGCAATGCAATCATCATCCTTCCCCCTATCTTCCATCATTGTATTATCCAAGCATCTGCAGGTGGATTTTCAATTGCCCATGTGATTCTTCTTAAACAAGTAACCCATTCTTAACAGCACTGTATGTGTTCCCACATCCTATTAATTCTGAGATGGGTCCTTCTACCTTGCACTCTGGGGCTGGGATTCCCTGCTCCTGTTTCTCTTGGATAGGTTTGGTGATGGGAGAAGATCTTGCGAGAAGATTGCTTTTCACGCTGAAGTAAACATGTGATGTGATTGTCTCCTTGCCCTGTCAGCAATTCCATACTTTTCCCAATGTTGAACATCAATAACATCAATTGAGTGCATTAACTTCTTACTATCAGCCCCATAATGCCTGAATTATCATCCCCTCCTCGTCCTTAAAGGAAAATTTAATTATTAGTCAGAAGCAAGGCTTATATTAACACATCAATGAAGTTATTGTGAAATTCCCCTAGTCGCCACACTCCAGCCCTATTTGGGTCAATGCATCTAACCAGCAAATCTTTCAGACTGTGGGAGGAAACCAGAGCACCCTGAGGGAAACCACACAAAGATAGTGACCCAAACCAGATCCCTAATGCAGTGATGCAGCAATGCTAACCACTGTGCCACTGTACTGCCCCCCCAGCAAGAAAATCTATTCACATTGACATGAGGAGAGAATGCTGTGAAAGTTGCCTGCTTTAACAAGGCATATCCGGTGAGCAGACATCCCAGGGGAGCACAGGGGAACTCGCAAAAACTGGGCATTGTTCCTTGGCTCTGCCTGGGAACTGACACTGACACTGCCCTCAACAGGGCCCACTGGTTGCCTCAACACCACTTTTCGTGGTGAATAGGAAGCAGTTAAGGCCCACGAACTGGAAGCCGTCAATATGACCCATGTCATCAGAGGAATCCCGGATGAAGATGGGAGGGAATTGTCCAGGAGAGTGAGGATGAAGTCAAGGTAAGAGGGAACGTGTTCAGTGGGGCAGGAGTTTGCTGATACAATAAGCCTACCTTTTTGTGGATTTTGGGGAGTAGATAGAAGCAGGCTGTCCCAGGTTGGGAGACTATGAGGTTGGAAAGTGTAGGGGGGGAAGACATCTGAAGGAAGTTAGATTGGTGATGGTGTTGAAGATAATGCTTGATGGTCAGTGGTGTGGTCATGGTCCAGGGTGAGGTAGGAGGAAGTATCTGAGAGTTGGCACTCAGCATCTGCGAGGTAGGTGTCAGAACCAGATGACAACAGCACACTCTTTGTCAGCAGGTTTGATGACAATGTCCAGCGTTGGACCTGAGGGAGCAAAGAGTGGAAAGTTCAGAAGGAGAGAGGTTGGAATGGGGCAAAATATTGAGACTGCCAATGTCCTGTCAACAATTTCCAATGGAAAGATCTAGGACAGGCAATTATCCCTGTGGAAGTGTTCAATTGGAGGCAGATGTTGGAGGCAATGAAAGGATCTGTGGAACGGGGGGAGGACAGTTGCCCAAAGACGTGGGCACAGAGACAAAGATGATGGAAGACAAGTTCAACATTATGTCAAGCCCAGAATTCATTGAGGTGGAGATGTAAGGGTACAAAACTGAATCTTTTGCTGAGAACAGCACGTTCAGCCTCAGAGAGGGGAAGGTTAGAAAGTATGGTGAAGACATGACAAGGGCTGGGGCAGGAAGAGATGGAGTTCGAGGGATTGGGACTGATTGAGGGCCCAGGATGGGCAATGGTGTTGATAAGTTGTTCAAACTTGCGTTCCTTTACATCTATAAGAAACAAGAAAAGTTTTTTGTTAAGACACCGAATGATGCAGAGAATGAAATGAAACTGGGGAGAAGGACAGCTTTGAGAAAGAGTAAGACAGTGTTGCTGGAGAGAGAAGTTGAGTGGTGGCACATGGCACTGAATGTGGCTAGAACTCAGTAAGAATTTAGCAACACCAATTTATAATCCAACCGATTTATTTGATAGTAAAAAAGCGAGCTTTCGACTCTGTGTCTTCCTCAGGCAAAAGCAGTGTTCTGGTCTGCAATAGCACACATCAGCACAGACAGTCAGAGATTGCTGATTAGAATGCGAATCCTTACATCTAACCTGCTATTCAAGTGTTAAAGTGGCGAACAATGTGTGTGAAGGGAATCCTGAGCATTGTTGGAGAATTGTGTATTTTCTCCAGACAGCACAGTAAGTGAGGTTTTTTGCTAACCCAGGCAAGTTACGGGGGTTACAGATAGTGTGTCATGAAGCCAAGATCCCTGTTAAGACCGTCCTCATATGTGCGGAGCTTGGCTATCAGTCTCTGCTCAGCGACTCTGCGCTGTCGTGTATCACGAAAGCCCCCTTGAAGAACATTTACCCGCAGGTCGGAGGCCGAATGCCCATGACTGCTGAAGTGTTCGCCCACAGGAAGGGAACTGTTTTGCCTGGTGATTGCTGAGCGATGCTCATTCATCCGCTGTCGTAGTGTCTGCATGGTCTCCCCAATATACCATGCTTCGGGACATCCTTTCTTGCAACGTATTAGGTAGACAACGTTGGCCGAGTTGCAAGAGTATGTACCGTGTACCTGGTGAATGGTATCCTCACGTTTGATGATGTCGTCCATGTCTATGATCCGGCATGTCTTGCAGAGGTTGCTGTGGCAGGGTTGTGTGGTATTGTGGTCACTGTTCTCCTGAAGGTTGGGTAGTTTGCTGCGAACAATGATCTGTTTGAGGTTGTGCGGTTGTCTGAAAGCAAGAAGTGGGGGGGTGGGGATGGCCCTAGCGAGATGTTCATCGTCATCAATGATATGTTGAAGACTCCGGAGAAGATGTCGTAGCTTCTCCGCTCCGGGGAAGTACTGGACAACAAAGGGTACTCTGTCCACCGTGTCCCGTGTTCGTCTTCTGAGGAGGTCAGTGCGGTTTATCGTTGTGGCACGTCGGAACTGTCGATCGATGAGTCGAGCGCCATATCCTGTTCTCACGAGGGCATCCTTCAGCGTCTGGAGGTGTCTGTCACGATCCTCCTCATCTGAGCAATCTGAGGAGGATCGTGACAGACACCTCCAGACGCTGAAGGATGCCCTCGTGAGAACAGGATATGGCGCTCGACTCATCGATCGACAGTTCCGACGTGCCACAACGATAAACCGCACTGACCTCCTCAGAAGACGAACACGGGACACGGTGGACAGAGTACCCTTTGTTGTCCAGTACTTCCCCGGAGCGGAGAAGCTACGACATCTTCTCCGGAGTCTTCAACATATCATTGATGACGATGAACATCTCGCTAGGGCCATCCCCACCCCCCCACTTCTTGCTTTCAGACAACCGCACAACCTCAAACAGATCATTGTTCGCAGCAAACTACCCAACCTTCAGGAGAACAGTGACCACAATACCACACAACCCTGCCACAGCAACCTCTGCAAGACATGCCGGATCATAGACATGGACGACATCATCAAACGTGAGGATACCATTCACCAGGTACACGGTACATACACTTGCAACTCGGCCAACGTTGTCTACCTAATACGTTGCAAGAAAGGATGTCCCGAAGCATGGTATATTGGGGAGACCATGCAGACACTATGACAGCAGATGAATGAGCATCGCTCAGCGATCACCAGGCAAAACAGTTTCCTTCCTGTGGGCGAACACTTCAGCAGTCATAGGCATTCGGCCTCCAACCTGCGGGTAAATGTTCTTCAAGGGGGCTTTCGTGATACACGACAGCGCAGAGTCGCTGAGCAGAGACTGATAGCCAAGCTCCGCACACATGAGGACGGTCTTAACAGGGATCTTGGCTTCATGACACACTATCTGTAACCCCCGTAACTTGCCTGGGTTAGCAAAAAACCTCACTTACTGTGCTGTCTGGAGAAAATACACAATTCTCCAACAATGCTCAGGATTCCCTTCACACACATTGTTCGCCACTTTAACACTTGAATAGCAGGTTAGATGTAAGGATTCGCATCCTAATCAGCAATCTCTGACTGTCTGTGCTGATGTGTGCTATTGCAGACCAGAACACTGCATTTGCCTGAGGAAGACACAGAGTCGAAAGCTCGCTTTTTTACTATCAAATAAATCGGTTGGATTATAAATTGGTGTTGCTAAATTCTTACTGAGTTCTTACCACCCCAATCCAACGCCGGCATCTGTACATCATGACTGAATGTGGCTTTCAGGGTGTGGCAAGAACTGCAGTTTGTTGTATATCCTGGAGGTACCTGTAATCTTGGAGGTTACATGTGGGGTGAAATTTGAGTTGAAATCCACGTGGGGTAAGTTGGAGACAAAGGCAGTCACTAAGGAAGGAAACGTGGATGTGGAAGTGAGTCTTGGTACATTCTTTGTCCACCCCTAAGAGAGAAATGGAAAACAGTGAAGGTGAATAGGGGGGAGAGACATAAAGAGCAGCACTTCTTCAGAGTAGACATTCCTAGAAGAGAAGTGGCAGTAGTTAAACACTGGATAAAAGTTAAATAGATACATGAATAGGCAGGAAATAGGAGAATATGGACAACGTAGAAGTAAGAAAATATTAGATTAGAGACATATATGACAGCACAGACTTGATGGGCTGAAGGGCTGTACTGTTCTTTGTTTTTTTTTAAAGAGCAACACAGCACGGGAAACAGGCCCTTCGGCCCAACGAGCCCGCGCCGCCGTCATAACTATATAGTAGCAAATCCATTATCCTATTTTATTATTCCTATATAATAATATATATATTATTCCTAATATGGAAAATTCTCACTATAGGGACAATTTGTTTCCCAATCAGCCTAAGAGCGAATTTTTGGGTTGTGGGAGGAAACCGGAGTGCCCGGAGAAAACCCACGCAACCACGGGGAGAACGCGCAAACTCCCGCAGACACCGGCCCAATTCCAAGTGTCTGCACAGCCACATCGATAGTCTCTGAGCTGTCATGGTGCCCTTCAGATGGTCCACATAAAGCACTCATTTACGACATGAGGTACCAGGCAACCCATGAATCAACATCCAAGAGCTGTACCCGCACCACCTGCCGAATGCATGCTCAATGTTGGTCAAGTATGGACCGAATTACCTGTGGAAAAAAGCCGTAGTTAAACAGTCCTAATATATCCCTCTATCTGCATACCGCTCATGTGGCTGTCCAAGAGACCCTTAAACAGCCCCAGCGTGCCTGCTCCCACCACCTTACTCGGCAGTGCATTCCGCACCCCCACTACCCTTTGTGTGAAAAACTGCCCTCTAATATTCTTTTTTTCTGTTTCTGAATCTTTCTTTTGCATTTCCACATCAGAGCAGAAGTGTTTAAGAAGTTTTGTGATATACTTTCATTAAAGTGACAGCAGTTTTTTTGCCTTGAGTAATATTACTGGATTTTTACAGTTATAAATCTATAAAGGGGCTGTGCTTTCTGGCCATACATTCTGGCCATTGTTCATACACTAATACTGTGAAAATCCCTTGGTCACCATTCTGGAGCCCTGTTCGGGTACACTAAGGGAGAGTTTAGCGCGGCCAATGCACCCAACCAACACATCTTTCTGACTATGGGAGGAAACTGGAGTATGCAAAGGAAACCCACACAGACAAGGAAGAACATGCAGACTCCTCACAGACAGTGACCCAAGCCGGGAGTTAAACCTGCATCCCTGACACTGTGAGGCAGCAGTGTGAACTGCTGTGCCACCATGTTCCACTGTATACAACTGTGCCATCTTGTTGACATGACACCTTTCTTTTCCAAAGATGCATGGGTTAGGTTGACTGGCCATGTTGAATTACCCTTTGTGTCAGGGAGGTTAGCAAGGGTAGATATGTAGGGTTAAGGGAATAGGGCCTGGATGGGATTGTTGTCGGTACAGTCTCGATGAGCCAGATGTCTTCCTTCTGCAGTGTATGGATTCTATGAATCTCTGATTCTATGATTCTGTTTCTTCTGCGTCTGGTGGGACATCATCATCTGCAGAATGGGACACACATCAGCATTTTTGCTGTCAGCATCACTTGGAAGCATTATGTCAGTTTCTGGATGACAGGACAATAAAGACTTTTCAACAAAAAACAGATCCAAGAGTGAAAACTGAAGAGTATTGATCCTTGGACCCTCTCGGGATTTTCTGACAAACATTTTGCTTCCTCAAAGGACATAAGAGAGAAACTTCTGAAGAGGAATGGTTTTCAACTCCAGGAAGGACTGTCACAGATTTATCATCCACAGCTGTATCAATTACTGAAAGGCATTGAAGGTCCAACATTGCAAGATTGATAATTCTAAAGAATAAAGTTTGGGGCCAGAGTAGGTGTTAATAGCAGAATAAATGTCAGTGCCCTCTGAAAGCAAAAACACAAGAACACGAAATAAGCTGGCAATTGGGAAAGTAAAAAAAGACAGAGTTTATCTGTTAATCCTTTATCGTCAGAAAATGGTCTGCAGTGGTTTAAGAAAGTGCCTCAAGGCCACAATCTCAAGGGCAGCTCAGGATGAGCAACAAATGCTGACTTGGCCATTGATGGTCCCATGAAAAAAATTAATTTAAAAAAATCTGGTAACAACAGTCTGTTGAAGCAATTTGAAGGAAAAAGGGAAGAAATCTTTCCAAAGGTGAACACAATACATTTAATTACGGACCTCCTTCAGACCCAGGAACTGAATCCTGGTTCTCAGACCAACAGTCTCCAACTGTAAAGCAAATAGTTGTTCAGAAAGCTCTGCTGGGAGGCACACTGTAACACATAGCGGCAGAATATTCAGATCAGCAGGCGTTTCAGATTTCACCTACGATTAGAATGGATCAGAAGTTGGTCAAAGATCTGACCCTCTCGTTTAGTGATGGTTTCCTTCAGGCAGTCTCACTGCAGCAGCAAGCTGAAATGGATGTCTTTAATTCAACATGCAGTCTGTTGCCCCAGGCTTTTGTCATTATTCTGTTTGGTTGCTAACTCCTCAGCTCACAGCAGACTAAGTAACTGGAAGATTCCTTTGAGGGAAAAGATTTTTCTATAAGCTGCAGAGGTTTGATAGGGTCAAGGAAATGCCTTGTGGTGCTGCAGCATCTCCAGAGCACTTCACCCACTGAAGAGTGAATTTATTGCTGAAGACAGCCAATATCAAGAGTTCTTTCTGATTCATTCTGGACTTAAAGGACAACATACGCAGGTGAGAGAAACCAAATCTTCTTGCTACATCTCAAGACCCACATTCATCAACTCCCATTCTCAAACTGGATTTATAGCAGTGAGAGTGACTGACATAGAAACATAGAAGCAAGAGGAGGCCATTTGAGCCTTTGAGCCTGATTCACCATTCATCACGGTCATGCTGATCATCCAAATCAATAGCATAATCCTGCTTTCTCCCCATAGCCTTTGATCCCATTCACCCCAAATGCTATATCTAGCCTCCTCTTGAATATATTCAATGTTTTGGCATCAACTACTCCCTGTGGTAATGGATTCCACAGGCTCATCACTGTTTGGATGAAGAAATGTCTCCTCATCTCTGTCTTAAATGGTCTATCTTCAGGCTGTGACGCCATGGTTCTGGACACCCCCCACTATCAAGAACATTCCTCCAGTCTAAAAATGTATGTTCTTATCTCAGATGATCAATGAAGTTAATGTCTTAACCAGAAACATTATTTTTATCTGTCCAACCTACTTTATTACCTTGCAAATCATTTACTTCAACAGGCTTTCTTTTCCCTGGGTGCCAAAATGTTCAACTCTGTGCTGTTGTTGAGAAAATAATTATTTCTTCACTTTGTGCAAAATCTGGTTAACAAATGTCTTTGTAGTCAAAGAATTGTAGAAGCTACCAGGGAGGCAATAAGATCTGCACCCAAACAATTCTCCACAATTATAAGGAAACCAAGGAGAGAGTACTCTGTCCTAAACCAATCTATTCCCCTAGTGCTGATGAATGTGCATCTCAGTTGAAACAACTCAAAATAGTTGAATGAAGTAATTAGAGTCACAGAATCCTACAGTGCAGAAGGAGGCCATTCAACCATCGAGTTACACTAACCACAATCTCACCCAAGCCTTGTCCCCACAATGCTATGCATTTACCCTAATGAATCCCCCTGGTACTTTAACATAGGTAATCCACCTAACCTGCACATCTATTGATTCCCACACAGATGGAGTTCCATAAGTAAAGCTCGGCGCATTAAAAATTGTCTTGTCTGTGAAGATAGATACTGTGACAAAATTAATTGCTGAGAATGTTAAAATCTGAAACAAAAACAGAAAATGCAGGAAAACCTCTTCATATCTGGCAGCATCCGTGGGTAGCGTACAGAGCCAACATTTTGAGTTTGGATGACTCTTTAACAGACTTGGTGAGCTTGGTTACTTAGTATGAGTTTCTCTGAGGAGCTCTTGATATTTAGCTATTCCATCTGATAAGGTCTTAGATCCAGTCTTTGCAGTTGTCTGGCTGGCCAAATAGTGGTTGCCTGCCTTGGCCTTTCCCAGCTGGGATCTGTCTCAGTTGACTTGCTCTTGAGATGATATTCTCAGTGAGAAAAGTACGTATAATGATATAATTAATACCTTGGGCTTATTTCTGTTCAAGACACAAAGCACCAATCACTTATAAGGTCAACACATTGTGAGTACGATAAGATGTACTGACCAGTAATTATGCATCGCATTAAATAACAAGAAGAATTTTGAACATGTAAACCTCAGATTTAACTCTTTCTAATGTGGATATTTTGTAAGCACATTTTGAAAGCTGCATTTAAACATTGTGGATTGAGACATACTCTCGACAATCTGCTCTTCTTTATGGCACATATAATTAAGCTGCATCAATTGGTTTGTTCTTGTACTCTTCTTGTACTGATTGCATCTTTCTCCATCTCGTTTAGTTTGACTTTCAATTTATCGTGTATGTGAATGCTACGTTTTCACAGCAGACCAGTTGATGGGTTTGTGAGTGTAATGCTGTAGCACTTCTGAAACTGCCATTCTTCTTGAAAGATTCTGAATATTTCAATGTTAGGTCGTGAACTGAGGTGACAGAAGTTGTTTCTCAGATTGAACTACCTGGTGATTCCAATCGATTCCATGGATTGTTACTGAGTATGAGGTCACGATCAGTATGACGATCTACTGAACCTTCAGTGTCCATAATATAGAACAACTGCCCTGCACTTGGAGCCATTTGGAAATACGATTTAAATTGCAGACTCTAATGGTTCTAACCATGTTACATCAGATACTGACTGTTTGACCATCTGGTCCCCCAACCCACCAACGCAGTACCTACCCTCCAACTAGCTGACTTCCATCAACCCAACCCCTGATTCCCATCTCAACCACCTGAATCCCCAGATAACCCAACCCAACTTCCACAAATCTTAGCCACTTACCTGATAATACCTACCTTGACCCTGACCTGACCTGATTTATTGCAGCTGCTGCAAGAAAAGGAAGACGTGGCCTACTTACGTCCAACTCTGCAGATAGCAACTGAGGGTCTCGGGAGTTTATTGCACCATACATTTCTCATAAGTCTAAATAGAAAGTTTAGGCAAGAAAAGATCACAAGGATTTCAAGATGGAAAAGTAGCAGCAGAGTGGCAATCCAAATCTGATTGCCACTCGGGGTACATTCAGGCCCAATATATTTAAAATCCTAACAATAAAACGGTGCCCCATCATTCATCCTGGCACGATTAAACCATTCTGTTTGGTGCACACTGGATTTCTCCACCATTTATAAGATGGCCTGGTCACTGAACCCACCCCTATCTCTAAACAACTGATGAAGCCCTCATCCATGCGCTGGTTATCTTCAGGCTTGAATATTCCAATGCATTCCTGGCCAGCTTCTATCTTCCGTAAATTTAAGCTCATCTAAATCTCCTTTTCCCAAATTACAGCATGTCCTAATTCACACCAAGTCCTGTTCACCCATCACCCCCTGCGATTATTGACCTTCAATTGGCTCCCAGTTAAGTAACAATCGCCTATCTTCCCAAATCCCTCCATGGTTCCTTCCTTCCCTACCTTTGGAATCTCTTCCAACTCCACAAATATCCGAGAGAAAAGCATTCCTCTAAGTTTGGTCTCTTAATTATTCTCAATGTTAATCTCTCAACCAAGGATACTTTCAGAGCCTATGGAGCTTCTTCCCTTAACCTCTCTGCCTCTCTTTCCTCCCTCAACCAAGCTTTCACTACCTTCTTGAATACCCCTCTGTATGAAAAGGTGTCAACTATTTTTGACACACTCTTGTGAATTTAGGACATATAGAAGTGGCCATTTGAATTCAAGATGTCATTGCTGTAGAATATTGGTCAGGACACTGCCACATTTATGTATTTGCCTCTGAATTGTGCCTAGGATCCTTCCTTTCAGCCTGAATAAATAGGGTTAGATATCTCATCGAAAGGACAGAACTATTTCATGGTGAATAACCTCAGGTTTAGTTTAGAGGTAACATTAAGAAAAGGAGAAGCAAAGGGGGAGAAAAGGCAAGGGAAGGGCCATAAAGTAGGGGAAAAGAGTTGGAAGAAAAGTGAAGAAAGACAATAAAGAAATAGAAGGCAGAGAACAGTAAAAAATTCAATAAAATAGAATGAAAACAGAGGGGTCGAGGTAGGATACAGCAAATCATCTGTAATTGTTGAATTCAATGTTGAGACCAGAAGGCTGTAAAGTGCCTAGCCAGAAGATGAGATGCTGTTCATCCAGCCTGGTTCATCCAGGTTTACTGGAACATTGCAGCAAGCAGGACAGATATGTGGGCATGGGAGCAGGATCATGTGTTAAAATAGCAAGCACCCAGAAGGTTAGGGTCCTGACTGCGCACAGACCAAAGTTTTCAGCAGAGTGATCACCCTGTCTACACTTGGTTTCTCTGATATAGAGGAGACCACATTGGGAGCAGTGAATGCAATACACCAAATTGAAAGAAGTGCAAGTGTAAGGCTGCTTAACTTTTAACCTATTTAAAGAGGAACCTGTGACTAGCTGATTCTAATGAATCAGGTACTTGTTACTCTGATTGATTTCCAACTTATACTCAGTCCCAGCTCTTGAAATTTGACATCCAACCAATTTGAGAGTATAGCATAGAATCATAGAATCTCTTCAGTACAGAAGGAAGCCATTCAGCCCATCGAGTCTATACCAACTACAATCCTACCCAGGCCTTATTCCTGTAAACACACATTTATCCAGCAATCCTGAGGCTAAGGGGCAATTTAGTGTGACCAATCAATCTAACCCACACATCTTTGAATTGTGGGAGAAAACTGAAGCAAACCCACACAGACATGGGGAGAAAGTGCAACTTCTGCACAGAAAGTGACCCAAGGTCAGAATCGAACCTGGATCCCTGGTGCTGTAAGGCAGCAATGCTAACCACTGTGCCATGGCGCCACCCCTACCAGGACCAGGGAGAAAAAGGAAGACTGGGAAATGGCATATTCGATTAGTGGTTGAAGTTTTACATGATATTATGACTCTATGACTCTGTACTAACACTGGGTGCAGAACACAAAGAAGTTCAGGTGCAGTGTCTCAAAACCAGAAACTCTGGAAACTCTTGCCAGGTTTTGGATCATGCCAGATTTTACCTTGGACAGTTTGGATGGGTAGAGGGCCATTTAAGGTGTGGGAATAGACTATTGCATAAATAGCAAAGCTGTACTTTTCACAATGTGGTGTCGCACTGAATTATTCAGATAAGTTTTTTTATTCTCTTCAATTAAAATTGGCACATTCTAAAAATGTGCGGTTTGCAGATAGCACCAATTTTGGACAGCCAAACTTCAAAAAATGTACCTGTAAAGGAGCTCTGTGCTGGTTCTGTAATAATCACATGAAATCACTGAGTTATAGGCTGAGGAACAGTAATTCTATTAAAATGACCCTCTCTTTACCTTGTTGCCAAATGGAAATGTACAGCATTACATGTTAAAAAGAATGAAAAAGACATTATGCCTTCAACATCCCACAGAAGACATAACATTTTCTTTTCCATACAAAGAGTAATTGCACTGGGAATAGGTTATGTGATTGGTGTGAGATTGTGCAGTCCCAATGCAATTGAGATTGACCTTGGCGTTCGTGACCATATCATAACATAATTGATTATGGGCCAACTGTTTAAATGGGAGTGCTGCCAATTGCTTCATTTTCAGTGGAAAGCTCAAGTACAGTGTTTTTCTTTCTGAAAACACAATTAGCCAAAGAGAAACATTGCAATATTCTTGCTTGTTTTCTTTTTACTTCTCACCTAGTTTTGTCGGAATATGAATGCCAACCCTAAAATGTGAGTTAAAACTCAGCCCTCGTGCATGCAGGTACAACAAGTTTAAGAAATTTCCAAACAATACCATTGAGGAAGACATTCTCTAGTTGCAATTTCTTTATGATGTTGTCAATAAAACATGAAAGGATCCACGAGTCACAAAGAACAAAGAACAGGAATAGATTTTCAGCCCTCCAAGCCTGCGCTGATCACGTTATTCTATCTAGAACAACTGCCTGTATCCCTCTATATCCCACCTGTTCATGTGTTTATCCAGATAAGTCTTAAATATCACTAACATATCTGCCTCAACCACCTCAATTGGCAGTGCATTCCATGCCCCATCACACTCTGCGTAAAAAACTGTCACCGTACATCTCCATTAAACTTCTCCTTAAACTTGTGCCCCCTGAGATTGTCATTTCTGCCCTGGGAAAATGCTTCCAACTGTTCATGTTATCTATGCCCCTTATAATTTTTTAAACTTCTATCAAGTTGCCCCTCAGCATCCTTCTTCCCAAGGAGTTTATTCAATCTTTCCTCATAGCTAATACACTCCATACCAGTCAACATCTTGGTAAAACTTTTCTGCACTCCCGCCAAAGTCACCACATACTGCTGGTAGTGTGGTGATCAGAATTGGACAGTGTCCCAAATGTAACCTAACCCACATTTTATATGCCTGGAACATAATTTGTCAACTTTTATATTCAATGCCCTGGTCAATGAAGCATCATGAGCATAACAGGAACATTACTTTGGATAACTATTGTAGTAAATTTGTGTTTTTGAATAATCTCACTGGATATTATGAATACAGGAGATCTTTCACTCTTGTTGTCAATGTTGCAAGCAACGGGAACATTTCTACATATCTGTCACATCTGGAAAACTACTTGCTTTTTGATAATCAATCATTTGCCATAAAATGGAAATTGTAGTTGAAGAATAAAGGCAAGGCATCCTTCATTCATGGATCAACTTTTGTATCATCCTTTGATAAGATCATACTGCTTGTGATTTCATAACTAACTGAATCAAGGTCCTGACAATTTTTCCCTGGGCATTTAAATTCCAGAGAGATGGGCCTAAAGGTGGGTTGTTATGGGGAGAGGTGGTGCACGGCCAAGTCTTCCACCTGCCTCCTCAGTGTCAAAAGGCCATGATCAAGGGAGTTCTTAAATGTCCACCTGCATTTCTGCCTTTAAAAGGATTTGGTGAAATACAATCAAATGTGGCTTATGTCCTTACAAGGTCTCTGAGAGGTTTCAAGATGTCACTAAAATTATTGTTTGGAGGCTAAGATTGTTCATTTTGTATTAGAAGTCTCAAAGTTTTCTCTTTGACCTAATTGGAACCCCAGTTTGATGGTTGCAGGCAGATCCTTCAGATGCTAGTTGCTATAGGATTCGCACTAATCGTATGATTACAGTCACTAGAACTGAGGATATCTAATTCAATGAATTTTATGAGAAAACAAATTAAATTTTATTTAAAAAATAAATACTGTCAGGACTTGTATTTTCTTATTTGAATTTTCTTCATATTTACTTATTCTATTCATTTTAATTATTCTTGACATCCTTTGCTTAAAAAATATGTGCCGATGTTTCAATGTTCAGCCTTTGGGGCAGCATGTAGATCAATGGTTAGCACTGCTGCCAGGGACCTGGATTTGATTCCTAACTTGGCTCACTTTCTGTGTGGAGTTTGCACATTCTCCTCATGTCTGCATGGATTTTCTTTGGGTGATCCAGTTTCCTCCCACGGTCCAAAAGATATGTTGGTTAGGTGCATCGGCCATGATAAATTCTCCCTCAGTGTACCCGAATAGGTGCCAGAGTGTGGTGACTAGGGGATTTTCACAGTAATTTCATTGTAACGTTAACGTAAGTCTACTTGTGACAAATAAATACATAATCTATTCAGTACGGTCTAAATCTTCCCTCCTCTCTGTTCAATGATAGATCACTGCCAAGTTCTGAGCATGCTGTTTTCTCCAATTTGCATCTCTTCTTGAACTATAGACTGCTTGCCGAGAACTTGGGGTTACTCAGCCTCTCTGCTTTCCTAAACCTTATGGACTAGCATTCTAAGATGGGATGCCTTGTTGACGCAATGAAAGCATATTTTTGTAAGCACCGTGTCGATTAGCATTCTAATTTTCTCATAATGTAACACTGGCAAGAGCAATTTCAGCAGTCTGTATCCATGGATGGTTTTGCATCCATTTTTTATCCCAATATTAATTTTTCTCAAAATCAGCCAGTGAATTGGAAAGCAATAAAAATTTAAAATTTTGGCAGCTGACATCTCCTGATTTAAAATAATTATTGGTCACCAAGTATCTTATACCTTGATGTCTCTGCCATCTGATAGGTATTCAGTGACCGTTATTGCTGGGGATTCCTACGCTAAAGAAAGTAAAATTCTTGTCAAATAGTTAATTTGCTGAATAAAATTCAGCATGTCAGCATTTCAGAGTGCTGGAAAAATTATATTCCTGTCGAAGTTTTTATTTCCCCAAAGCTGTGGACATTGTTTCTCTAAAATATCTATTCTCGTGCCACAGAAATTGTTTGCTACAGAAGTTAGCCTTGAGGATATGAAAAATGAGGCCAACCTCTTGATGATAATCTGAGAAGAACGAAACTTTAGCTACCTCCTTGATGTATTTGTGAACAGCAAACTGAGTGTCATTGAAGATATCTTGAAAGCTAATCAGAAGCAGCCACAAAGATTGAACATCACTCTAACCATAGTGGCTACTTGTCGTGATGTTCAAATTGCAGATGTTAGCTGGAATTCTTTGAGAAGATCAATCACTGCCCTTTAATCAGCCACACTTCAGTAATTTCAGTTTAATTTCAGTTGCTGCGTCTGAGAGGATATTTGTGCTCCCGTTTCTTTCCATCATTCCATACTAATGAACAGATTGGATGGATAGGCCACGGTGAATTGATAGGCCACGGGTACTTTTCCCACCCGGCAGCGGGAAATCGTAGGAATCGTAGCAGGCAGAACACAGACCATGCAATGGTCTGTTGATCTTGTGCAGGATTTTCCAATTTTGGGGTGAGCTTGGTCGGAATGTGTCCCAAAATGTGTAGATTAGATGGGATTAGCCATGGTAAATGCACTGTGTTATGGAATACAATGGAGAGAGGATAAGACGTTCTGTCAGAGAGTTGGTGTAGACTTAATGGGCTGAATGGCCTCCTTCCTTCAGAAGGGATTCTATGATCATTGTTCATTTCCACTTCCAACAATATGAATCAGAGAGAAATTATATGCTAAACTGTATTCAGGACCTTCCTTCCCTATTATAATGTCAATGCTGATTTTGAGATCTTAACATAGAATTCATGCTGAGTGTTTACCCTGATTTTGTTCACTGAAACTACTGTTATGCTCCCATTTTTTTTCCACAGATTCATTAGGAGATTAGTAATTATCTTAGCCCTTTGCTTTGAAGGACATGGATTAGATCCACCGTATATTCCAATTGCAGAAAAGAAACTCTGGCTCCTGGAGCATCCTCTACTTCCTTCATTCCTCCATTTTCAGATATATCTTCAACTACCTCTGCCCCGTATTCTGGAATTCCCCACCTCAACTACTCCACATTTCCATCTCTTCCTTTAATCCCCTCTTTAGAATCCAGCACTTCGATCAAGTTTTTGATCATCTCTCCTAATATCTACTTTGATAACTCAAGTGGGATCAAATGTAAATAGAATGGCAAAGAAAAAAGGCTACACAATGGGGCAGCTGGAAATCCTGCCTGTTTCCACCTTGTTCCATTTTGTGAAGTGTGGGGAAGGGCACAGGAGAAAAATCAGATCTGCATCTATTAACATGACTGTGGGTTCATTAAGAACCTCTCCTGGGTAAAGTTTGATATTTTGATCATTCTGACCAATCTTCAGGAGCCATCAGGAATCACGACAGCCAGTTGGAGACAAGGACTTGACATAGAGGCAGTCACAGTTAGAAATTATGAATGTAAATAGTGTCTAAAGTTTAAAAGATTGGAGTTAAAGAGTCAATCTAACCATCCAAATAACTTGTCCAGTTTCAAATCTTAAACATGGTGTTGGTCAGGGATGGTGGGGAGGAGCATGTAGGGTGCTTTCCTGTAAAATTCTACCTGCCCCTTTTATGAAAAGGGACATGGAAAATCTAAGCTTGTCTGCTATGACACAATTGTTTATCTTGTCATGCTTTTAATTAACATCATCATAACAAATACTACTGGTATGGAAAATAACATTGCAATAAAGTATAGGTAATGCTCCACATAAAATGGTGACAATATGTCAAAGTTCTTCAAGGAACTTGACGTGCATTAAAAATCTTCAATAGAGCTCTTCTAGATTTACACTGGAACTCATTTTTAAAAGAAAACTCTTTTGTTATTATAACATGAACTTGATAATGCTCCCCAACTGTCAGGCTGGCTTGCTATTAAATAAGCTCCCCCTGTCAGAGGCATATAACTGAGACTTCCACTGATAGATAATAATTGTTAATTTTACATACAAACATATAAATTAGGAGCAAGAATAGACTCTTCAGCACCTTGCATCTCTCTGCTATTTAACAACATAATGACTGATCTAACTGTGGCCTCAGCTTGTTTCCTGTTTGAAGCTTTTCCCCTTCAATTCCCTTGTCAATCAAGAATCAATCTTACTCAGCCTTAGAAAATATTCAATGATTCTGTCTGTACTGATCTCTGGGGAAGTAAATCCAATAGACTAACCATGCTCTGACAGAGAAAAAAAATTATCCTCATTTCCATCTTAGATAGGAGACCTTTATTCTTAAACCATGTCCCCGAGTTATAGGCTCCCCAATAATGGAAACATCCTCTCAGCATCCAACTACTAAGTTGTTGCAGGACTAAATGTTTCAGTAAGGCTACTCTCGTTCTTCTAAATTCCAATGGCAGCAGGACCCACCTGTCCAGAGTTTTCTCACAAGAAAACCCCTTCATTCCAGTCAGGTTTTCTGAACAATTTTTATGCCATTAGATCCTTTATGAAGTAAGGGATAATGGGTCTACAGTTTTCTAGATGTGATCTCATCTGGAAAACTTGTACAACAGTAGCAGAACTCCCCTACTTTTACATTCCATTCCTCTTCTAATAATGCAATAACAATAGGCAGTTTTCATCTACACCAAGTTTGGGTGAATCCAGTTGGCAAAAGTAGATTGAAAAATGAGTTCATACTGTAAATTGAAATCAATTTATCATAAGCAATGCATTTTGGACCCAACCAGGGAGCAGGTCTCAGCTGCTAATTAGATAGCCAAGATCCACACTTAGCGTGTGGCACGGACACCTACCATAAAAATAAAGGGACCTCCCTCAAAGCCATGAATCTTGACAGGTTCCATCTTTGAGGTTGCAGGGTGAACCTTTCGCAGTATTGATATTGGGATGTTGGCATGTATGTTTGGCTAAACACTTTTTGACAACAGTGAGGGTGATGCAGTACCAGGGCAGATAATTTTGTAGAAACAACTGATCTTGAAGAAAAGGATATTAATTTCAGCTAATAATGAAATAGAGAACTGAGGTCATTTACATCCTGACTTAACATGACTGAACTGTTGAGGAAGTGGATGGGCCAGGAACAAGGACAGCGTTTGTGAAAAGAAGCATTTTCAATTGTAGAAAGTTCTGGTGCACTTTGTGACTTGTTGTCAGACAAGCTGACAGTGAAAATTCAAGAAATAATGCCACACAATACATGTATCCCTTTGCAAGCTTCCTCTAAACATTAGACTGCGTCTTTTGTCGCATAATACCAAACTATATGGTAAATTTCACAGTGATTCACTCCCAGTGAAGGCAATTAGAGATTGTAAAATTGGACAAGTGGGCATGTGCACACAAGGTGCAACTGTATTTTATTTTATGGTGAAGATATTTCAGACTGTGAGACAGACTAAGTTTTAAGTTAATTTTTGTGTCACCTGTAGACTTATATTAACACTGCAATGAAATTACTGTGAAAATCCCCTAGTTGCCGCAGTCCAGCACCCGTTCAGTTACACTGAGGGAGAATTTAAATTGTCAATGCACCTGATCAGCACATCTTTGGACTGTGGGAGGAAACTGGAGCAGCCAGAGGAAAGCCGCACAGACAGTAACTCAATCCAGCAATTGAATACAGATCCCTGGGCACTGCTAACCACTATATGCTTGTGCCACCCCTATGTTCTGAACCAGTGGAGGCTTGAAAATGATGACAATTGATACCACATAGAATTTCCCATATTGTGAACATTCTCCATACTGTCAGCAGGGCTCCACTCACAGGAATAGTGAGTAATCACGTGATCTATACAATGATACCTGTTGTGTTTTCGCCAAAAAATCCCATTTTGTGCTTGCATAATGCACTCCTTTCACTTTTGTCATGTTTCTCTTTCAGCCCACAACTCCACATCAATCTGAGCAAAGAATGAAAAGTATTTTAAATTGCATGCAATCTTTCATGTTTGAGCTGCTGGCGAGGTTCCTCTGCATCCTTTATTAGATTTACTGCCAACACAAGGGCGAAGCTGTGTTGGGTACACGTGTAAATCAGTGATACGAGCTAAAGCCACAGCATTGGCCACAGTCATTTATAGTTTGCACTCGTGCCCCCAGCACAGATTTTACAGCTCTTACAAAATTCAGGCTGCAGGAACATGTCACTGTTCCATGAACATGTAGATGGCACTAATATCCAAAACATAAATTTATGTTAACTTCTTTTAATTCTCAGCAATGGTGACTCACGGGGAAGATGATAGCCTCCAATACCTCGTACACCTAAAATCAATGACTTAAATTGAAACCAGTGCTATGCCTGCAAGGCGCGTGGAAAAATGCCATGACTTCTAGTCACAGGAGTGAAATCTTTACATTGCTTTGCAATCTCCATGACTTCTTGAAACGTCCAAATATTAATTCATCCTGCTATGGAAGGAACAGCGAGGTGCAAGTCTATCAATTAGTTACATTCACAGAGTCTTGCAGAAGATTTCCGCCCTTTTCCAATAAATTCTGGGCCAGAACCCTAGGGATACTGAGGCAGCAATTCCTCTGCCAAGACAAATCCGGTGGGACCCTATGGTATTCTCTAAAATAAACATTTTAAAGTATTTTTAGTCTGCAATGTAGATGATGCTAGCCTTGATGTTTCTGAGAAGTGGCATGTTCAGGTGATAGAGAGAGGTGAGCCTTCAAATGAAGACAATGCCTCTGCACTAGGTAACTTGTTTGCAGAGTTAATTCATTTTAATTTTACTTCTGCAAATTATTTAATGTCCAACAACCCGAAGTAACACAAAACATGACAAGTTTCCTTCTTTAATAAATAACATGAAGTTTTATTCTTTCATGGGCTATGAGCATTGTTGGCTGAGCCAGCATTTATTGCCCACCACTAGTTGCCCTTGAGAAAGTGATGGTGATCTGCCTCCTTGTATCACTGTAGTTATGTGAAGTAGCACACCCACAGTGTTGTTAGGGGAAGGGAGTCCCAGGATTTTGACCCGATGACAGTGAAGGAACTGTTTTCAATTCATGATCATGAGTGAGATGAAGGGGAACCTCCTATTGATGGTGCTCCCAGGTTTTTACTGCACTTGGATGGCAGTGGTCACGCTTTTGAGAGTGCTGCCTAAGGAGTCATTTTTTTTAATTCATTTGTAGAACATGGATATCACTGACCAGCCAGCATTTATTGCCCATTCCAAGTTGCCCTTATTCAGTGGGCATTTGAGAGTCAACCATGTTGCTGTGGTTATGCAGTCACATGTAAGCCTCCAGACCAGGTAAGGATGGCAGATTTCCTTCCCTCAAGAGCATTAGTGAACCAGATGGGTTTTTCCAAGAATTGACAATGGTTTCATAGCCATCAGTAGATTCTTAATTCCAGATATTTTTTATTGAAATAGAATTCTGCCATGGCAGGATTTGAACCCAGGCCCCCAGAACATTAGCTGAGTTTCTGGATTAATAATTTAGTGATAATACCAGTAGTCCATTGCCTCCCTTTTTATTAAGGAAGATTCTATTGAGGAACTGTGATTGGGGTATTTCAAGTGAAATACTGCAGATGCTGGAAATCTGAAATAAAAACACAAAAATATTGGAAAAAAACTAAGCAGATTTGGCAGCCTTTGTAGAGACACAAATAGAGTTAACATTTCAAGACTTTATGATTCTTGTTCAGAGTAGAAGAGAAGGACATTTAACCTGCTCTTGGGCAACAAATCGTTGGTGTGTTTGGACAAAGGCAGAAGATGGAAACCTGAAATTTAATGGCGGCACAGTGGTTAGTCAACTCAATTCCGGTCTTGGGTCACTGTCTGTGTGGAGTTTGCACGTTCCACCCGAGTCTGCGTGGGTTTCTTCGAGGTGCTCCTATTTCCTCCCATACTGCAAACATATGCAGGTTAGATGGAATGGACATGCTAAATTGCTCCTTAGGGCAGATTTTCTGGCTACATTCATCCCAAGACTGGAAAATCTCATCTGAAATTAATGGACCTTTGTATAGTTCTGGAATCCCAGCTCCAATCTCTTGCTCCACCCTTCCAGCCAGCCCATCCCCTTTTCTAACCTTCGTGAAGCTTGTGCTCTGGCACCCATGAATCAATTGCGAGTGGAAACACCTCGAATAACTTGCCAGAAGCACACTACTTACATACTGTTGTAAAAGTGAACATTACAGTTTCTCATCAGTGGGGAGCTTAATTTGGAGGGTGGAATTTCATTCCAGCAAAGTGCCCTATAAATCACATTCCAATTTGTGTAAGATTGAAAAAAATACACACTGTGTTGTGTTTTCCAAACTCTAGGCAATGCTTTCACATGAATCTGGTCCATCTCCAACTGCACCTCCCCTCTGGTGCGGTTTGTCACAGAAATAGGACGAAGTTAATTACTCAGGATGTTCAGTATATTAAAATGCTGAGAAATGTAATCAATGCCTGGAATCAGAAATTCCTACTGTTCCAGGTCACAGTGTCTGCCAAATGTAGAGGAAGGCAATTGCATCATGTCGATCAGAAACATGGAGAACATCAGGGAAGCCATGTCAGGGTCTCACAGAGCTCTGCGTACAATTACCTCTCAGCTAATGCTGGCTGCATAATTTCTCTTGCCAATCTTGCTTTTAATTCAATTAGCTAATTTGCCATATAGCGCCGCAAATTTCAATCATCTTTGCAGAGCACAAGTGTGGAACTTTATGAACTAAATTCAAAAAATTAGATTTTATTGATACATTTTGTAAATCATCCATTGTTATTCAATTCAGTTATTCAATTCAGCAAGCATGGTTATATTGCAGAGAAATGGTGACATAGAAACAGGCTGATGTTTTTGTGGTGTTGCCTGCTGGTGACTGCATTTTAAGTTGCAATTCTCCACTCTTTGCTTGTTGTTACTTATGCACCTGTCATCTATTTTATTTTGAGATGGCATGCGAGAAGCTAATCTCACAAGAGATTTTGTAACAATTCGGATGCGCTCACGAAGAGGTCACTGAGTGATCCGAGACATCCAGATTGGAATTAAATCAGTAAGCTGCCAATTCCCATGAGGAAATTCATAATGCTGCTCACCAATTGGGGCCTTAGGGATGAAGTGGTGCATATATCAAACCTGTGACTCCATCAGTAACACGCTGAGTCAAAGATTTGTGGGTCTAAGCCCCACTTTGAGAACAAAATCGAAGGATAGTGTTTAATTGAGGGTAAAAGGGCTTTCCTACCAGCTAGAAAGTTGGCAAGAGACCCGTATCTCCCCCTTTGATGAGGGCCCATTGGAATTTAAGTGCCAAAGAGGATTAAATATCCCTCTGAGAGCTGCCAGCCAATCAGAGGTGGATAACTGTCCTTTGCAAACAGGCCTAGCAGGAGCAGTGGCAGCTGCTGGTAATGCACCTGGAAAAAAGCTTAGGATGGCCAAGGGATCCAGGCTATAGGTGTATGAGGGTGAGATGGCGGTCCAAGGGTGGAGATTAAAGCAGGGCAGAGATCAGCATCAAGAGCAAGAGGTGGCCCTCAGTGGGTCCCCAATATCACCCTTCAGGTCCCTTGATTTAACATTGAGATATTCCCCCCACCACCGCACCCTACTCCTCCCCCTCCCCACCAACCCCCCACTCTCCCCAATTTCCTTTCCAGGAGTTCACATTCAACCCATAATACTTTTGTGTTTCCTGCATGTGGATTTTCCCAAGACATTTCTGGTTGAATATGTATGGTCATGAGATAGAATAATCGAATCATGCAGTGCAAAAGAAACTCTTCAACTCATTGAGTCTGCACCAACACGTGAGAAGCAACTGAAATGAATGAGACCCTTAAGTGGGCACTGATTTGTGGCTGGACGTGAACTTTGTTCATGAGCCTTCCAAAACCCAGATTTAATCAGGGCAGAAACAGCAGAGTCCCCACGTACAGCCCGCCCACCAAATAACTGTCCCCAACTTCCAAAGTCACCTCGTCGAGGGCATTATATTCTAGCTTAAGCTACCCTTTAATCCAGTACTGAGCAAATGCTTCACTCTCAGATATGCCATTCTTCATGTGCTATTAATATCCCATTTCTTCACATTTATGTGCAAGTAAAAAGATCCAATGGTACTGTTTTAAACACAGGAGCTCCTTGTTATATGTTCAGTAAGTCTCACGGCGAGTACTGTAAGGTTAAAAGTTAACCATTTATTGGTAACTGCATTGTTCAAATGAATTTCAACGTTGCAGCAGAATTTTTTGTTTGCAGAATTCATCACTGCATAAAATGAAAAATCTCATCAGTTACTTTTTAATTCTTTTAGCAGAGAGCTCCACTTCCTTTAAAGTAGGCAGTTTCACATTGACGAAAGAAGGCGAGAAGGGAACTTCATTATCACTTTGCACCTGGACGAGAGCTGATGTTACTGTACTGCTTTGTCAAAGGTGTTTGATGTTTTGGAGTTATATACTGCAGTGGCTGTGCCAAGCAATCCCACAAATGTGCAGACATGAACACTGTCGATGTTGGAATCATCACAAATTGCCTTTCTCATGGGAAGAAGAGGAGTTGGCAGATATCCTGCAAGCATAAGCTAAACACTGCAGTCGCCAAAAATGAAGCTGACTGCCATTTGTAGAGGACAAGGCAGCATTATCAAGATGGGCATCTTTTTTCATCTCAATGATCTTTTTGGCTTCATTTTCTACCTACCAGGGGCACCTGTAAAATTCCCTGCTCAAAAACAAATAAATGGCTCCGAATCCACAGCTTGTCTCCAAGTCTTGGCTGGTTAACCTGAAAGGGAAGTGTTACCATGGGAGGAAGTCATATCTAAACCCGCAGAGGGCCCATGTGCACCTCAACTTGAAGAGGATGCATGATGCTGAGAGGATTAGGGAGCAAGTCAAAGGCTTCAGTTCAGCTAGACAATGGTATGTTTTTCAGTGCATTGTGTAGTTTCATTTGGAACTAGTGTGCTTAGTCGCTGCCCTTGTTCTCTCTGATGCAGTGTACTTGGTAAGAGGTCTGACAACACCAGGTTTAAATCCAACCGATTTATTTGATAGTAAATTCACAAAATTTACTATCAAATAAATTGGTTGGATTTAAACCTGGTGTTGTCAGACCTCTTACTGTGTTTACCCCAGTCCAACACCGACATCTCTACATCATGACAGATACTTGGCCAGCTTTCAATAAGATAAAGGTGCACAGTATGATGGATAATGTATTAGCATGCATAGAGGATTGTTAACTCACAGAAAGCAAAGAGTGTGGGTAAATGGGTGTTTTCCTCATTGGCAATAAGTGACTAGTAATATGCCTCAGGGACCAGTATTGGGACCACAATTGTTTGAGATTTACTTAGATGATTTGGAGTTGGGGACCAAGTGTAATATGTCAAAATTCTCAGATGACACTAAGATGAGTGATAGAACAAAATGTGCAGAGAACACTGAACGTCTGCAAAGGAATATATATATATGTTTTAAGTGAGTAAACAAGGATTTGACAGATGGAGAACAATGTTGGTAAATATGAGGTCATTTATTTTGATAGGAATAACATCAAAATGGACGACTATTTAAATGGTAAAAAATTTCAGCATCACTAAGTAAATATATCCAATCATTTCAAATCAATCTCTTCTCTCTACATTTATAAACAGTAAATTAGACTGTTTCAGTCCCACATCCCATTCCACTCCCTCTTCTCTCCATTTGTACACAATTACATCTCCACTCAACCTGGGTGTCCTTGTGTATGAATCACAAAATGTAGGTTTGCAGGTACAGCAGGTAGTTAAGAAGGCAATTGGAATTTTGTCTTTCATTGCTAGAGGGATAGAGTTTAAAGACAGTGAGGTAATATTGCAGCTAAACAAGGTGCTGGTGAGACCACACCTGGAACACAGTGAATTTGTCTCCTTACTTGAGAAGGAATATACTGACACTGGAGGAGGTGCTGAAGAGATTCACTAAGTTGATTCCAAACTTGAGAGGGTTGGCTTATGAGGAGAGCTAAGTAGACTGGGACTATGCTCATTGGAACTTAGAAGAATGAGGGAGATAATATAGAAACATATAAGCTTATAAAGAAAATAGATAAGATAAAAGAAGGAAAGTTGCTTCCATGGTGGGTGAAACCAGAACTTGGGGGCATAGCCTCAAAGTGGGGGAGCAGATTTAGGACAGAGTTGAGGGGGAACCTCTTTACCCAAAGGATTGTGAATCTGTGGAATTCTCTGCCCAGCGAAGCAGTTGAGGCTACCTCACTGAATGTTTGTAAGGCAAGAATGGATAAATTTTTGAACAGTAAAGGAATTAAGGGTTATGGTGAGGTGGTAGGTAAGTGAGTCCGTGATCTTATTGAATGGTGGAGCAGGCTTGAGGGGCTAGATGGCCTACTTCTGCTCTGAGTTCTTAAGTTCTTATATTCCCGGACAGTAGCAGGTGCACAGCAGTCTGAGTCCCAAGAACTGATGATCTGCTGCTTGTTGTAATGGACCAAATAGGAAGCCTCACTTGTAATGCACTCAAAGATCCCCTTGATGAACAAGTTCATGATCCTCATTGCCTTGGAGGACATGCCAGTGTCAAGGCGAAACTGCTTCATTACTTTGCAGATGTTAATGGAGTAATTCTCCTTCCTGGACCACCTTCTCTTCTTGTCGCTCTTCGTTGGCAATTACTTCTGGGCTTCCTTGACTTCTTTCAAGCTTGGACTCCCTTTTCTTCAGTCAAGGTGCATGTAGGCTGCACACACAGGGCAGCTGGATGATGATGCATGACCCTGAAGATAAACATAAGAATGAGGCAACTGGCATCCACAACACAATTCAAATTTGCAAGCAGAGACTTTTAAATGTTATGGAAAGAAAAGCGCACAGATCATCAAATTAGAAAAAAAGAAGAAATGCTGCAGTCTGTTGCTCCTTTATCTTTTAAAATCGTGGCCATCTGGTAAATGCAAGACTTTCCAGGCAGCATGTGTTGTGTCAACTGAAAAGGAAGTGGTAGTTTCTCGAGGATTAAGTGACATTTTCTGTGCTACACCATCACTGGTAATCAAAAGCAATCTGAGCATTCATCATTCCTGGATCATTATACATCTGATAGCTGAGTTATTCAAACTAGCCTTGAAGATTTCTGCTCCAGTACCTGCTTCAAACAATTTGCATCTGAGAGAAGGAGAGGAAAATGTGCAGAATTATAATTGGATGGAAGTAGCAATTGCAGGAACAAAAGATCTATTTTGAAAAGTGCTGGGGCTGTATTTCTGATGCGATCAAGAAAATATCAACACAAAGGGTTGAAAGTTGGGCTTTGAGTGCATGTTAACAGTTTCTTCATGTGTGTATCTTGTTCCTGAGCCCTTGAGCATACTTAATAAATAGGCCATATGATGATGTGACCTCTAATAACATTCATTGGGCTTCTCTGAAATTTCCATTGGTCTTCTAGGATCATAGTACTTAACAACTGACTCCTGCACAATCAATCCTTTTCTGACATTTCGTATTTATTTCTACCCATGGCTTGGGTTCCATGATGAAACTTGTTTTCTAAGTCATAGAACCATAGAGGCTTACAGCACAGAAACAGGCCTTTTCATGCTATAAGGTCCACACTTGTCCATGCCACCCTTTTTTTTTGAACACAAGCTAAAACCAATTGTCCGCATTTGGCCCATATCCCTCTTTACCTATCTTAACTATGTAACTTCCTAAATGCTTTTTAAAAGATAAAATTGTCTCTATTACTACCTCTGTCAGCTTGTTTCAGACACTCACCCATCCTCTGTGTGAAAAAAATGCCCGTCTGGACACTTTTGCATTTCTCCTCTTTCACCTTATCCTATGTCTTCTAGTTTTAGACTCCCCAACATTTGGGAAAAAACTATTGACCGTCTAGCTTATTTGTGTCCCTCATTATTTTATAGACCTCTATAAGATCATCCCTCAGCCTTATACGCTCCAGAGAAAAATGTCCCAGTCTATCCCACCTCAACCCATCAAGTCCCAGTAGCATCCTAGTAAATCTCTTCTGCACTGTTTCTAATTTAATAATATCCTTTCTATAATAGGGTGGCCAGAACTATATACAGTATTCCAAGTATGGCCTTATAATGTCTTGTACAACTTCAGCAAGATGTCCCAATTCCTGTATTCAAGTGTTAGTTTTCCTGTGAAATTTCATGTGAATTTCCCTGGGCAATTGACCATGCCTAAGAAGTATCTCACACATCTTCCTGTCATTATATATGGGCCACATGATGTGCAAAAGAAATTGCCATAACTTCAGCTGTAATGCCTTCATTATGAATAATATCATCAACAAATATCAGCTCAGTGACTTAATTGTCTCCAATAACTTTCAGGTTGATTCTTCCAGTAATTTCAGGTGTCTATTATATTGTTCTTCACTGTGTTACCGTTAACACATCCAATATTCATATACAAGTCGGCTAAATGGTTATGCAATATATTTCTGGAATCAAAGTAATGCCAAAGGGAAACTAATCATCCAGTTGCCCATAAATAAATTAGATGTAACCAGCTTCTGTCCAGTTTCATTTTCAGACAGTTGAGCTTGCTCTTAACTTGGTACAATATTTTGCATTAACAACATTACAGCTTTGTTTTGAAATATTGCTTTGGAATAGCTTTACTTGGGTCCCTGGGTAAAAGTAAATTCATAGTTTGCAATTCTTCCTAGTGACAAATAATCATGAATTATTTGTTTACCATTTAGCCGACTTGTATATGAATATTGGATGTGTTAACGGTAACACAGTGAAGAACAATATAATAGACACCTGAAATTACTGGAAGAATCAACCTGAAAGTTATTGGAGACAATTAAGTCACTGAGCTGATATTTGTTGATGATATTATTCATAATGAAGTATCATCAAATAATAGGCATTTGACAAGGTCCCACATGCAAGACTTCTTAACAAGGTGAGAAGCCATGGGATCCAAGGGGCTTTGGCCTTGTGGATCCAGAACTGGCTTGCCTGCAGAAGGCAGAGGGTGGTTGTGGATGGCTCTTTTTCTGCATGGAGGTCGGTCACCAGTGGAGTGCCCCAGGGATCTGTTCGAGGACCCTTGCTGTTTGTCATTTTCATAAATGACCTGGATGAGGAAGTGGAGGGATGGGTGAGTAAGTTCGCCGATGACACGAAGGTCGGTGGTGTTGTGGATGGTCTGGAGGGATGTCAGAAGTTGCAGCATGACATCGACAGGATGCAAGACTGGGCGGAGAAGTAGCAGATGGACTTCAACATGGATAAATGTGTTGTGGTCCATTTTGGCAGATCCAACAGGATGAATGAGTACACTATCAAAGGTAGGAGACTTAGCTGTGTGGAAGAGCAGAGGGATCTTGGGGTCCGGGTCCATAAGACTCTCAAATCGGCCTCCCAGGTGAAGGATGTGGTTAAGAAAGCTTACGGTGTACTGGCCTTCATTCATCGAGGGATTGAGTTCAGGAGTCAGGAGGTAATGCTGCAGCTTTATAGGACCCTTGTCAGACCACACTTGGAGTACTGTGCGCAGTTCTGGTCGCCTCACTATAGGAAGGACGTGGAAGCTATTGAAAGGGTGCAGAGGAGATTTACAAGGATGTTGCCTGGATTGGGAGGCATGCCTTATGAAGACAGGTTGAGGGAGCTGGGACTGTTCTCCCTGGAGAGACGAAGGTTGAGAGGCGACCTGATAGAGGTTTACAAGATGTTGAGAGGAATAGATAGAGTGGACTCTCAGAGACTATTTCCCAGGGCTGAAATGGTCGCGACGAGAGGGCACAGATTTAAGGTGCAGGGAAGCAAGTACAGAGGGGATGCTAGGGGAAAGTTTTTCACTCAGAGGGTGGTGAGTGAATGGAATCGGCTGCTGTCGGTGGTGGTCGAGGCGAACTCGCTGGGGTCTTTTAAAAGACTTCTGGATGAGTATATGGGATCCAATGGGATTGGGGGTTATAGATAGGTCTATGGCTGGGTAGGTTTTGATGTGTTCGGCACAACTTGTGGGCCGAAGGGCCTGTTTGTGCTGTTGTGTTCTATGTTCTATGTTCTATGAGTAACTCATCCTATCAAGCTTCCTTTTTTAATATTTTCCCTGAATAAAGCTGATACATTTCTACCAGAATAGACTATAAGAAAATGTATTTAATGCAGTTCACCTTCCAAGTGACCGACATAGACAGATCCTTTTGATTTGATTTGATTTATTATTATAATTGTATTTGTATTTTACTATATTTGTATACAGTAAAAAATATTGTTTATTGCACGCTGTCTATAGAGAAGGAAAGGAGTGCAGAATGCAGTGTTACAGTCATAGTTATGGTATTGAGAAGATCAACTTAATATGAGGTAAGTCCATTTAAAATTTTATATTCTCTTGTAAACATTCTCTACTCTTGGGTCACATTCAAATTTTATTTGAAATACCCTTTTCATGAGAGTGGCTTTATCACATGACTTAAAATTGAATGAATGTCTTCAGGTGCGGATACCCTATAACCACTTATATCTCCAGTTCTTAAATATGATACAAACAAATTTGCTACATGTATCCTACTGAGTATCTCCTCTATTTTAACTCCTACCATGCAAATTTGTTTGGAATGTCCTATTTTTATGTACTTTCATCACAACTGTTATAGTTCAGGTTCCCTCCCATACAGGGAGAGGGAGGTTTGAAGCCCACTGGAATTTAAAGGGAGGGATGCCTGAATTCAAAGGGCTTCTGATGGATGTACCTTTCACTGCCACATCATTTCCACTTGAGATCTGCGTTTATTGTCTTTTGTGCAATCCTAGGCATGGTCAATCCTCCAGCCATTCAAAAAGTTCAGGGAAAAAAACACAATTGGGGCAATGACAAGCTTTCTTGTAAGGCCTTTCCCATCCCAGTGTTAATTCGCTGCATGGTCAGGGCAGGCAGGAATACAGAGGAAATCCGATTCCTACAATTCCACCCTCTTGGCTGCTTAAAAACCCATCAGTGGGAGCATAAAATTCTAACCAGTGTGTTTCACCACATCTAGTGTTCCATTCACCTGAGAATGAATGACAGCTTCAAAAAGTTGGAATAACAGATTATCCCTCTAATGTTGTTTTTGATTTGTTCACATCAGATAATATCATTCCAAGTATTACAAGATTTTCTTTACACATGTCACAACTCATTTTCTTTCTCGACCTCATTGAAATGGAGGCTTTAATGAGGTGGTGAGACATTTACTTTTCCCAAAGAATTTTCCACTGATGTTACATAGAATCTATAGGCTGCACATAGAGCATACTGGTTGAATGACAATGGGGTGTACCTAGGGGAATTGAGGTGATATCATTGCCTTTTTGGTGCCAAGGTATAGGCACACCTACAGTGCCATTAGGGAAGGAATTCTAAGATTTTGAATCAGCAATAGTGGTTTGCTAGTCCATTTAAGAGTCAATCACTTTGCTATGGATCTGGAGTCACATGTTGGCCAGGCCAGCTAAGGATGGCAGATTTCCTTCCCTCAAAACAAGCTCCTGGCAAACTAGCCATATTCCTTGTGATTAGATAGTGCATGAATTAAATTGCATAACCTTTGACTTACTGCAACAATTGAAGTGCTGGATTCCAAACACTGATAACAAGAACTTGTAACATACAAAACAGTATTTATCAACTGAACAGCTATTCCGTGCTTGTCCTCTGCCTGTACACCGGGAAGGACTCCAGGCTCTTATCATGTGACCTTCTTTTGCAGCTGCATTAGTCTACATCATCCACATTTCAGTTGGGATAGCCGGTAGTACTGAAATGTACCGGTATGCACGAGCAGTAATTGTGCATGAACCCCTATACATATCATCCCAACAAAACATATTTTGACTCTTGAGAAAAAAACCTAACCACCTGTTCCTTTCCATTGATTTGAAAAATAAATTCTCACCTGGTGTTCTTTACTTCCCAGGAATCAAATTATTGTTTGGGAAGCTGAGATCATCATCAATGCTTGGCTGAGTTTCAAGTGCAAATAACCTGATTTTTTTTCAAATGATGTGGTCTGTCTTGCTGCTGTCTGAAGAATCATCTCGGAACACATCGCTGCTGACTCTGAAAGTGAAATTTTCCCATTTCATTTACCACGGGAATCATAGTGGTTGGGGTAGATCATGCAAAGACCCATTGACCTCAGGCGGAAATTTCCAGCCTTGGAGTGAGCACAGTCAAAAAATTTCACCCTGAATGTTCACAGCCATTTTGTTCATTGAATGTGAACATTATTGGCTGGTCCAGCATTTGTTGTCTCACAAATTGCCAAGCTAGTCCATTTCACAGAGTATCTATGAGTCAACCACATCGCTGTACATCTGGAGTCACATAGAGGGCAGATCAGGCATGGAGGGCAGAGCAGGTGAGGCAGATTTCTTTCTCTAAAGGATATTAGTGAACCGGACGGATCTTTACAATAATCCATAATGGTTTCATGGTGATGATTCAACCTTTAATTCCAGATTTTTATTGAATTCAAATTTCAACATCAGACGTGATGGAATTCAAATCTATCTCCCCAGAACATTATCCTGGGTCATTGAATTACTAATCTGGTAATAATATCACAAAGCTATTGGCTCCTGGTGCAGCAAGGACTACCTCATGTAGGAGTCCTGCCTTAGAGATCTGCAACCCAATCTGATTGGTCAGCAGCTTTTCTGCCCTTCCAGCAACAAGGGTTAAAGTGGACTGAGGAGGAATTGCATGAGGACGCCTGAGACTTAGTTTGAATTAATTCATTAATATATTATAGTTAATAAATTATATTCAAGGGGGTCCCAAAGTGGGAGAGTAGGCACAAGAGCGTGTATGAAAGGGGCAATCAGAGTCTAAACAGAAAGACCATGCAGGGAGAGGGAGGTTTGAAGCCCACTGGAATTTAAAGGGAGGGATGCCTGAATTCAAAGGGCTTCTGATGGATGTACCTTTCACTGCCACATCATTTCCACTTGAGATCTGTGTTTATTGTCTTTTGTGCAATCCTAGGCATGGTCAATCCTCCAGCCATTCAAAAAAATTCAGGGAAAAGACACAACTGGGGCAATGACAAGCTTCCTTGAAAGGCCTTTCCCATCCCAGTGTTAATTCGCTGCATGGTCAGGGCAGGCAGGAACATAGAGAAAATCCAATTCCTACAATTCCACCCTCTTGGCTGCTTAAAAAACCCATCAGTGGGAGCATAAAATTCTAACCAGCGTGTTTCACCACATCTAGTGTTCCATTCACCTGAGAATGAATGACAGCTTCAAAAAGTTGGAATAACAGATTATCCCTCTAATGTTGTTTTTGATTTGTTCACATCAGATAATATCATTCCAAGTATTACAAGATTTTCTTTACACATGTCACAACTCATTTTCTTTCTCGACCTCATTGAAACGGAGGCTTTAATGAGGTGGTGAGACATTTATTTTTCCCAAAGAATTTTCCACTGATGTTACATAGAATCTATAGGCTGCATATAGAACATACTGGTTGAATGACAATGGGATGTACCTAGGGGAATTGAAGTGATATCATTGTTTTTTTGGTCCCAAGGTATAGGCACACCTACAGTGCCATTAGGGAAGGAATTCCAAGATTTTGAATCAGCAATAGTGCTTTGCTAGTCCATTTAAGAGTCAATCACTTTGCTATGGATCTGGAGTCACATATTGGCCAGGCCAGCTAAGGATGGCATATTTCCTTCCCTCATTGATATTAGTGAGCAAAATAAGTTTATCCCAACCAATTGACAGTAATTTCATGGCCATCATTGGACTTTTAATTCCAGATATGTTATTGAATCTGAATTCTACCTTCTGGTTTGAACCTCATGGTAGTCTACCTCATGGTAGACTGATAGAGAAGGTGAAGGTGCATGGGATACAGGGCCAGGTATGTAAATGGGTCGAGAACTGGCTCGGGAGGAGGAGACAGAGGGTAGTAGTGGAAGGCTCTTTTTCCGACTGGAAGCCTGTCACTAGTGGAGTGCCACAAGGCTCAGTACTAGATCCTCTTCTATTTGTGGTTTACATAAACGACTTGGAAGTTGGGGTAGGTGGTGAGATCAGCAAATTTGCTGATGACACTAAGATGCTTGAATTGGCGGGTACAGAGGAGCAGTGCCAGGCAATACAACAGGACATAGACAGGTTGGTATACTGGGCAGATAGATGGCAAATGGAATTTAATCCGGATAAATGCGAGGTGATGCATTTTGGCCGGAAAAATGTAGAAGAGAGTTATAGGATAAAAGGTAAAACTATTCAGAGTATAGAGACGCAGAGAGACTTGGGGGGGCAGGTTCACAAGTCTCTGAAGGTGTCTTCACAGGTGGAGAAGGTGATAAAGAAAGCGTATAATATGTTAGCTTTCATAGAAAAGGGTATAGAATACAAGAGTAGGAGTTTGATGTTGCAATTGTATAGAACATTGGTTAGGCCTCACTTGGAATACTGCGTCCAGTTCTGGTCGCCGTACTATCGGAAGGATGTGGAGTCCTTGGAGAGAGTGCAGAGGAGGTTTACCAGGATGCTGCCTGGTATGGAAGCACTGTCTTATGAGGAACGATTAAATAGACTGGGGTTGTTTTCCCTTGAAAGACGTCAGCTTAGAGGGGATCTAATAGAGGTGTATAAGATTATAAGGGGTATAGATAGAGTAAATGGTGGTAAACTTTTTCCACCTTCAGAAATAGATAGGACGAGGGGTCATGGCCTTAGGGTGAGGGGGGCTATGTATAAGACGAATATTAGAGGGCAGTTTTTCACACAAAGGGTAGTGGGGGTGTGGAATGCACTGCCGAGTAATGTGGTGGGAGCAGGCACGCTGGGGCTGTTTAAGGGTCTCTTGGACAGCCACATGAGCGGTATGCAGATAGAGGGATATAGTAGGACTGTTTAACTATGGCTTTTTTCCACAGGTAATTCGGTCCAACTTGACCAACAAGGAGCATGCATTCGGCAGGTGGTGCGAGGACAGCTCTTGGATGTTGATTCATGGTTTGCCTGGTGCTTCATGTCGTAAATGAGTGCTTTATCTGGACCATCTGAAGGGCACCATGACAGCTCAGTGACTATCGCTGTAGCTGTGCAGACATTTGGAATTGGGCCGGTGTCTGCGGGAGTTTGCGCGTTCTCCCCGTGGTTGCGTGGGTTTTCTCTGGGCGCTCCGGTTTCCTCCCACATCCCAAAAATTCGCTCTTAGGCTGATTGGGAAACAAATTGTCCCTACATTGAGATTCTTCCATAGTAGGAATAACCTAAAATTAGAATAGGATAATGGAATTGGTACTATATATTTATGACGGCGGCGCGGGCTCGTTGGGCCGAAGGGCCTGTTTCCCGTGCTGTGTTGCTCTAAAAAAAAACTCAGATGCCCAGAGTATAGCCTGGGTCTCTGGGTTACTAGTCCAGTGACAACACCACTATACCACTATGTCCCCTTGCTGCCCTGTTTTGTTTTTATGCCTCTGTAAGCATGTGGGTTGCTTTTTCTCCTACTTCAAAGATGATATGGAAACATAACTTATTGTTGCCATTAAGATTTTAGCTATGTTGCATTTCTATCCCAATCCCCCACATTTCAGGGTTCACACTCAATATTTGATAAAGTGAGTCCCACAAAACTCAATAGCATTGGCCACTTCTAATTTGCTCCTCTGCATGAGTCAGGATGCAACCTCATAGCCAAACTGTTTTAGTCACATACAATTGCCCAACAAGCCATCTTTTAAAAAAAACTTGATACAGACCTTCAAAAAATCATTTTGATCCTTTTACAATCATACAGAGAAATGGATGGAAGCAGGCACGTTAGCACCATTTAAGAGATATCAGGATGAGTACATGAATCAAGAAGCAATATCGGGGTCCGAACCGATTAAGAGCAAAAGGTTTTTTTTAGTTTAGTTAGGGCATCATGTTCAGCACAGGCTTGGAGGGCCAAAAGGTCTATTCCTGTGCTGCACTTTTCTTTGTTCTTTAGAATCCTACAGTGCAAAAGGAGGTCATTTGGCCCATCAAGTCTGCATCAACCACAATTCCACCCAGGTTCTTTCCCCATAACCCCATGCATTTATCCTAGTTAGCCCCTTGATCACTAAGGGGCAATTTAGCATGGCCAATCCACCAAACCTGCACATCTTTGGACTGTGACAGGAAACCGGAGCATCCAGAGAGAACTCAGACAGACAGGGTGAGGATGTGCAAACTCCACACAGACGATGACCCAAGCCAGGAATTGAACCTGGGATCTCTGACGCTATGAGGCAGCAGTTCCAATCACTGTGCCACCATGCAGTCCTGCTCATTGTTTCTTGTAAATGTGGCAAGAATGATGCCAACACTTCCAACTCATTTTTGCTGGTAGGTATAGAGAGCATAATCCAGATATTTAGAACAATCAAAGGCAGAGATTAAGGGCATACAAGTGCGTTATTTAACTTGGTCTATGATCAGAGAAACTGGCAACATGAGTATCTTATTAACAAGACTCCAGTAAAACCAGAGATTCCCCAAAGATCTTCACTGAAACAGATCCTGTGCAAAAGCATTTATAGCATTCTAATTGCTTGAAAATACCTGGCTTAACATTTCAACAAGCATAGGCAGCTATCAAACCTTTGAATTCTGCAGGCATAGAGAGAAGACTGAAACAATTTAATTTTAAAGTTTATTTACTAATGTCACAAGCAGGCTTGCATTAACGCTAAAATAAAATTACAATGAAAATCCCCAAGTCGCCATGCTCCAGTACCTGTTTGGGTACACTGAGGGAGAATTTAGCATGGCCAATGCACCTAACACTCTATCTTTTGGACTGTGGAAGGAAACTAGAGCACTAGGAGGAAACCCATGCAGACACGGAGACAATGTGCAGACTTCACACAGGCCCAAGCTGGGAATTGAACTCGGGTGCCTGGCACTATGAAGCAGCAGTGCTAACCACTGTGCCACCGTGCCGCCTGAGGCATGAGGACGGCTACAAAAGACTCGACCATCTGAACTGTCAGTCAGGATAACAGCAGACAGTTCTAGTCCCAGATTTCTGCAAAGGGTCTGCTGGTAGGCATAGTTCTTCACCAGTACTGTGGGGTCGCATAAATTGCCTTATTGCCTTCATCCTTGTGTAACAAAAGATTTGATTTAATTTGAGTCTGACCTAATTTATATAATTATTCTGCATCTTAATTACAGCTTTATATAAATCAACCTTTTGACCGATACTATTTTGATCTGGAATTGGTATGAAACTTGCAGATTTATTTGTTCTTCATAAATTCCTAATCAGCAGTAATATGTTGTAACCATATGCCTTTGACACATAACCGAGTCATTTTCCTAATGGTTATGTATTAAGAGCATGGGAAGATGAAAAATCTGCTGGCTGAAAATAAGCAGCATTAGTGCTGCCGCAATGTGCTAAATCTTTCACAAAGATCATTTAGGTAATGTTCCATTCATTTTAGATTCATGAATATGCCTTTTCAGATTAGATGTGCACACTATAAATCTGAGGTTATCAGTTATTGTGTGTCATGTTGTTATTTACAAGTTTACATGTCTGCACTGTGCATAACTAGCTGTATAATAGTTGCCTACTTTCCCATGCAGAAGGTACACTGTAGCTTTCTCCGTTATAAAGATTAAATAAACAGCAACTTAAAATACAGCTGCTCAATTTTATGTTCCATTCAACAAGCTTCCTCCAAAAGTGTTTATAATGCAGGCTACAGTTTCAATTTCTGTGCAAATTTTGAACAAGGAAACTGAATATCATACTGGTTAAAAACAAAAATAGTCATTAGGTCTGGCAACTTCTGTGGAGGGAAAACAGCTAACATTTCAGGTCTGTGGTCTTTCTTCAAGGCAGGGAAAAGTTAAAAACACAATTAATGGTGTTTATCCATAATTCCTCTACCCATACATTTTTCTACCTTTTTCATGGGTTGTGACAGTGGTGTAGTGGTATTGTCACTGAGCTAGTAATCCAGAGACCCAAGATAATGCTTGGAGAACCTGGGTTCAAAACCCACCATGACAGATGGTGAAATTTGAATTCATTAAAAATCTGGGATTAAAAGTTCAGCAATGACCATGAAACCATTGCTGTTAAAAAAAAATCTGTCTCACTTAATGCTCTTTAGGGAGGGAGATCCATCAAAGATGCCAAAAGACAATGCAGGACTAAGCTAGAATCTCAGGTTAGCCACACAGCCCCTGCCGACTATGCTAAAGTTTGCAAAACATAAAGATGAAAGCATGTAAAATCATTGGCACAAATGCACCCCTTCCTGATGGGCTCAATGTTCAATGCTCATTTTGATCAAGAGGTCAGTGAAAGCATGCCTCCACACTGGAAGTTCTGGATAAACTTGTATCTGGCGTAACCATCTCAGAGGTCAGAGCAGCTTTCCCAAAGGTCAAATCAAAAATCTGCCATCCTTATGTCTGGCTACATGTGACTTCAGACCCATATCAATGTGATTGACTCTTAAGTGCAGCAATGGACATCCAGTGGTGCCTACCTCCTATGTATAAATAAAATGAATTTGCTCAAATGGCCAGCATTTATTGCCTATCTCTAATTTCCATTGTAACGGTGGCAGTGAGTGTCCTTTTTGAGCTGGTGTCGAGGTGGTTTCAATACATCCCACAGTGCAGTTCATGTGGCATTTCACTCTGCATTTCTTAATCTATGCTGGCTATGCACCATTTTTTAATACCTTCATGACCACGTCCATCCCTATGTTTTGTTAGTGGCTTTTACATCCCCATAATCTTTATCAGCAAATTCGAACTCTTGCTCCAAAGGATGTACAATTCTTCCTGACAAGTTCCAATTCCCCTATACTTAAACACTGATTCTCGAAACCAAAAGAGAACACATTGGAAAATCTCAGCAGGTCTGGCAGATGGTTAAGGTACTAAGGAAAGAAAAGAATTGATGTTTTGAGTCCAGGTGATCCTTTGTCAAAGCTAAAAGGCACAAGAAGTGGGAGATATAAATGGGAATATATTTATACTGCAAGGGGAGGGAATGAAAGAGGGGTCAAAGCTATAGAACCAGGGGAAAAGACTGCTAATAGTTGTTCACAGAGAGAATAAAAGATGTGAATGGCCAAACAGCAGAGAAGCTGTAAGCTGTGACAGATGACTGATTCTCAAAATATTGTTCATTAATGCACCATTTTTCCTTTTGGTTTTTCATTTCTCATTTCTTTCCCACTTTTTTTGATAATCTACTCAACCGTTTCTTAGTCACTTGCCTTTTCTGTACACTCTTCGAATTCGTAATGCATCTTTCTTTCAGGGGCATTTTCTTTTCACAAAGTTTGTGACCACATGGATTCCATACCTATCCCTTCATCTCTTCAATTTACTTGTCTTGTTGCTCCCCTTCAGACCCTGTTCCTGCCTTATCTGTCCTGTTAAACACTCTCCTATCCCCCTTCTTCATATTGCTGATGTTCTGTGCTAACTGGTGTGTCCTTCACCTTTCTATCTGCACCCACAAGCAGTGTACTCTTTTTGGCTTTCACTCGGCAATGTCAGTTTCCTCCCGTTTCTCGGCTTCTTCTATAGGGTTAAAAGCAGTTGCAATGATTCATATCCATTCTTCTTTTCAAGGTAATTTCTTATTCAAGTACCTATCTGCTGTTCCCCTCTCACTGATCAGATTCTACACTGGGCCAGAAAGTGTAGGTGAACCCATACCTTCCACCTTACACTCTTAGCTTTAAAGTCTGACCTGAACATTGGAGAAAATGGTAGAAGCTTAGATCTCAGTATGCCTTGGAATTCTTTTAACAACTTTTGATCTCTTGATAATTTCCAAATATCGGTACCCTCTGAAAACTTGCAAATAACAATTTTCAATTTATATTAATACATACAAATGCTGTTGCTTTAATTGCCACATTACCCAGAGGAATATGTTTCCAAGTGCGCAGATGACCAATCCCACCAGCAGTTACTAGCATCCACTCGCCTATTCCCTAAACATAAATCTCTTCTAGAGCAAAAATTAAACCAATGATAATGATTGACACAAGACTCCTGCTTTCATGCAGAGAGCAGTGAGTTGAATTGCAGAGAGTGGTGGGAACCTGAATCATGCTGCCAGAGGATGTGATGGAAGCACAGCTGAAGGCTCTTTTCCCATGCTGTACTTTTCTTTGTTCTTTGTTTTTAATTGTACCTTCTTACATCCTGCAAAAATCCCAGATCCTTAGTTTGTGAATAGTTTCATTTACATATGAAGATGTTCAATGGAAAAGATTCAGATTGGAGATTGGTGATTGACATTCATTTGAATGATTACTTTTTGGATTAAGATTTCCAAAGGGAGAAAGTACCCACCCAGACATTTTAGAACCTGCAGCTTATTAGCTTGTAAATATTATTATGGTTTTGCAGCTTGAACACTAGCATTCAATATTGAAACAAATCTTTTGGATAGACATATTTCATTGTGTAGTCTGATTGCCCTGCCACCTCTTGATTAGTACGTTCAAGAAGTCATTTAATTGTGACTGTAGTTTCATTTCAAAGTTGCTTGCTTTAGTCTAGTTCTTGCAGAATCCTGGAATGCGAAACTTGACCAATTTCTGATAATTATCCATTAAAAATGGTCTTATTTCCAATACCATTTCTGGAACTTTAAATGTTAGTTCTCTTTAATCTGAATGCATTCTTACTGAAAGACTAGCTATAACTACTAACATTATTGTGTCCCCTACCATCAACATCTTGGAGATCACCATTTATACATTACTTGTCACTTGTCAGCCCAAGTCTTGGTAACTATGAAAGCCAATGACATAGGAACAGGAGTAATCCTTTGCCACAGAGATGTCCCTAGTCTTGAGAACCTGATATGCTATTTCTCAAAAAATGGAACAAATATCAGCAAAAGTACACTACAATTCAGAAAAAAAAACTTTATGACTTTTATTTGCTCTCTGCCATTTTGAGGTCTATGTTAACCATGGTCACTGAGACTCTGTTGTACAAGAACCATATACTTTTGAAATTCCTGGTAAATATAAAGTTACAAATGCCAGGTAGTTTCAATAGTGCTCATGATTACAAACTTTCAATGTAAAGAATATTGCTATAAAGAATGTCTTCTGTAAGAAGGCATCCAGACCTAGCATGGGGATGTAACCAACTGGGAAAATCATAACAATGGTAGATTCCTGTGTGAATATCAGAATGTGTTATCCATGCTCTTCTATAGGTCGACGGAAGTGGATTCATTATTATGGGATGCATGAAAGGAGGTGAACATTGTGGGATCAGCAAAACTCCCAAGTTCTTACATTATGGGAGGAAGGAATGTCATTGTGAAGCAACTGCAGATGGTTAGGCAGAGACTGATTCCCAGAGGTGGCATAGTGGCACAGCTGCCTCACAGCACCAGGGACATAGGCTCTATTCCAGCCTTGGGTCACTATCTGTAAAGAGTTTGTGCATTTTCTTGTGTCTGCATGGGTTTCCTCTGGGTTTTCTGATTTCCTCCCACAGTCTAAAGATATGAAGATTAGGTTGATTGGCCATGGTAAATTGTCCCTTAGGGGATTAACAGGGTAAATACGTGGGGTTACGGGGATAGGGCATGGATGGGATTGTTGTCAGTGCGGCTTGATGGGCCGTATAGTTCCTTTTGCGCTAGGCGGATTCTATGACTCTATGAAATTGTTCCTCAGTGATGCTCCAAGATTATGATGATTGGCCCCTGATAACAAGAACCATCAAACTTCATGTGAGGTAACTCTAGCTAGTTGATGTTTAATGCAAGGACAAAACTGAAATCATTGAAATATATTAGCTGATTCAATTTGTTTCCAGGTGTAGTCCATTAGAAAATATTCCCCCCATCATAACTCTAAAAAAGCTTGTACATGCCAGCTGACTCATACTTTCGGCAGTTTGTTCAAAGTCATATTGAGACTGAGACAGTTTAGTATTCAGAATTACATTGGAAACCATGGAACATGTCACAATCATTGCCCTTTCAATGTTTTATAGTGGAATAATGAATTGTTGAATTAATTAATCAACAGTTGAATGCAAAACCAGGGCATATTCCAGTTAATCTTATCTAATTTAAGTTTAAAGGCTTGTGTAACCACATCAGAACCAATCTTTTGATGAAACATTTTCAATTAAGGCATAGGGATGAGAAAATTAGGAAGTAAACACATAGTTAAAGGAATGGTGCGGAAAAGAGAGGTTACATCTCATGGAGCATGTGGATCAGTGTTGGAGCAGGAAGGATCTGTACCATTAGGATGGTTTTCACCTAAACCAATCTGGGACCAACGTTCTAGCAGAAAGGATAAATAGGGTGGTCATAATAACTTTAAACTAGCAAGTGGAGGGGAAAAGAAGAGTAAAACTAAGGTAAAATGGGAAGTATAATGGGAAGCAAAGCAACAGGTTCGCATGTGAAGAGGAAGGTTCAACAACATGGAAAATTATGAAAAAGTGTTAAAAGGAAGGAGAACTCAGGAGATGCTATTAATGGAGGTGTTGGGATTCAAAAAAAAATGAAAACAAGAACAAGGGCACTTTACAAAACTCTGGTAGCGTTCAAAACAAGGTAAATGAGTTGATGGCACACATCATCACAAATAAGTATGATTTAGTGGCCATTACAGAGACACATTTGCAGGGTGGTCATGATTGAGGTATCAGACTATTTAGAAGGAAAGGCAAGAAGGTAAGGGAAGTGGTGTAGCTCTGATATTTAACAATGACGATGTAAAGATGCCGGCGTTGGATTGGGGTGGTAAGAACTCAGTAAGAATTTAGCAACACCAATTATTAATCCAACCGATTTATTTGATAGTAAAAAAGCGAGCTTTCAACACTCTTGTGTCTTCCTCAGGCAAGTGCAGAACACTGCACTTGCCTGAGGAAGACACAAGAGTGTTGAAAGCTCGCTTTTTTACTATCAAATAAATCGGTTGGATTAATAATTGGTGTTGCTAAATTCTTACTGAGTATTTAACAATGACATCAGATGATAGTGTGAGATAAGCTCCATGGAGAAAAAGGTTGAATCCATTTAGGTGGAAATTAGAATTAGTAAAGAGAAGAAGTTACTGATAGGCATAGTCTATGGATTACCAAATAATAACATCACAGTGGGGCAGGCAATAAACAAATAAATCATTGATGCATGTTAGGTTGATTGGCCATGTTAACATTGCCCCTTAGTGTCCTGAGATGCGTAGTTAAAGGGATTGGTGAGTAAAAATATATAGGGATATGGGGATAGGATTGGGTTGGTGTAACTCGATGGGCCAGATGGTTTCTTTCTGCACTGTAGGGTTTCTATGATTTTATGTAAATAAGGTACGACAATTATCATGGGGGATTTTAATCCAAATGTTGATTGGTTAAACCAGGCCGGTCAAGGCAGCTCTGAGGAGAAGTTCATAGAATATGTCCACAATAGTTTCCTCAAATAGTATGTAATGAAGCTTTCTTATATCTGGTTCTGTGTAATGAGACAGAAATAATTAATGATCTCATAATTAGGAATTCTCTCAGAAGGGCCGATGACAGTATGGTTGAATTTAAAATACAGGTGGAGGATGAGAAGGTAAATCCAATACCAGTGTTTCCTGCTTAAATAAAGGAGACTACAATGGGATGAGGGAAGAGTTGGCTAAGGTAGACTGGGAGCAAACACTTCATCATGGGACAATTGAGGAACAATACAGGGCTTTCAAAGTGAGTTTTCATAGAGCTCAGCAAAAGCATATACTGATGATAAGGAAGGATTATAGAAAAAGAGATAATCAGCCATGGATATCTAAGGAAATAAAGGAGGATATCAAATTGAAAGAAAAAGCATACAAAGTGGCAAAGATTAATAGGAAACTGAAAGATTGGGAACTCTTTAAAGATGAACAGAAAACCATAAAAAAATTACAAAGAAAAGTGAGAAAGATTATGAGAGTGAATTAGCTCAGAATATAAAATCAGACAGCAAAAGTTTCTACAAATATATAAAATGAAAAAGAATGGCAAAGGTAAATATTAGCTCGTTAGAGGATGAGAAGGGCCATTTGATAATGGGAAATGAGGAAATGGCTGAGGCATTGAACGGGTATTTTATGTTGGTCTTCACAATGAAAAACACAAAGAGCATGTCAAAAATTGATGATGGGAAGGCTATGGCAGGTGACCTAGTAATGATTATTATTACTGAAGAGATAGTGTTGAGGAAGCTAATGGGGCTAAAGGTAGACACGTCTCCTGGCCCTGATGGAATGCATCCCAGGGCACTAAAAGAAATGGCGGGGGAAATAGCAGTGAAGAAAAAGCATTGAAGGTGGATATTTAGCACATTTAGGACTGAGTTGAGGAGGAACTTCTTCATCCAAAGGGTTGTGAATCTGTGGAATTCCCTGTGAAGTAGTTGAGGTTACCTCACTGAATGTTTTTAAGGCAAAAATAGATAGATTTTTGAACAGTAAAAGTATTAAGGGTTATGGTGAGCAGGCGGGTTAATGGAGCTGAGTCCACAAAAAGATTAACATGATCTTAATGAATGATAGAGCAGTTTTAGCACCAGATGGCCTACTCCTATTCCTGGTTCTTATGTTCTTATTTACACTGGAAAGCCTGAGTAATGTAACATCTTATTCTGGTTCTCTTGCACTTTCCCCTTGGAGATTAAGAACAAGATGGACCAAATTGAATCCTGATATCAACATTCACAATGGGAGGTGGAGACTGGAAGGCAGATGTGTCAGAGAAATCCCATTTAAGGAATTAAGTCATTGAGGTTTCATCAGAAACATTCTCCTCTGAACTTTATCAATGTGTGAATTTTCTTTTGAGTTCAAAAAAAGCTGCTTGTCATGTTTTAAATGTACCCCCAACAGTACAATTTTCTTGCATTTTAGTGCAGGAACATGGAAAATCATGTGATTCTCACAACTGTGATTACTTGCATCTCACCCTTGGCAATACAGAAGGATGATGGAATTTCTATAATGCCTTGTATCCTCCTGTTGAGTCTTCCTGTTCCCTAATGGAGGGAGCTTTTAATAATATGATTTGGTTACAATGAAGTAACTTCATTGTTCATTCTAGAAACCAAATTTGATTGAATTGGCAATCTAAGTTGAACGTGTAAATCAATCATGCTGTGAAAAGATAAAGCATGCTAAATAAAAACACGCATATCTCTTGTATTGTAGAATGAAACGCTTTCACATCACTTTGACAAAGCAATCTTTTGCTCTCAAAGCATTTAGTTTTAATTTTCTAATTTAATTTTAAGCATCTTACTGATCGCCTATTGATCAAATAGTCAACTATTTAAAAATAACTCGAGAGTAGAATAAGAGTTCAAGATGGGACAAGGTTCTCTCGGATTCTCCGGCCTTCCCCCGGAGTGTTTCTCACTGGCGGAAAGTGATGCACCCAGAAACCCGCGGTGACGGTACAGCGACAACAGGACTAGAAGATCCTGCCAGTGTGAAGACCCAGAAGATCATGTCCAATATTTGTAAAATGTTGCAAATGACATTCAAATGGTTGAGACCTGGTGCTAATCCAATCAGAATTGTGACTTATTAGCAGAACGCAAATTTCTTGGTTCAGCCCATAGCCACAGATTGCTGAGTTAGTAAAAGAAGTACAAAGAACAAAGAACAAAACAGCATGGGAAACAGGCCCTTCGGCCCAATGAGCCCGTGCCACCACCTCGATGTTCCCACCTCTACCAGTGATTCCTGTCTATGTTTATAGATCTATGGATTAAAAACCAAATTTGAGACAATTTAGGGAGAATTTGTTTTGCCTATTAGCCTAAGAGCACATCTTTGGGATGTGGGAGGAAACCGGAGCAGCCGGAGAAAACCCACGCAAGCGCAGGGAGAATGCGCAAACTCCCACAGGCCCAAATCCATGTATCTGCACAGCACAGCAATAGTCACTGAGCTGTCGTGTTGCCCATCAAACGGTCCAGATCAAGCGTACACTACTGACGTGAAGCACTAGGATACTCTCAAAAAAAAAATCCAAGTGAAAAAGAAAATCCAAGTACACTTGCTATGGGAAAGAAAATTGCACATAAGCAAACTTTAAGATACCAACGCAATAAATAGGTACCACCCCAAAATGAGGTAACTCCTTAAAGGTTTTAGAAGGGTATTAACACTATCTCCACTCAGTAAAGACTGTGCCGAGGCTGAAAAAGGCAGAGGATTAATTAATGACAGAGAAAATTAAAAGACAAAGAAAATCAATATTGTTGTAAAAGCTGGACTTTACTCAGTAGTTAGGTTTTAAAATGTATTATTTAACTTAAAGGTTTATTTATTGATTAGTCACAAGTAAGGCTTACATCAATGAAGTTATATTGCTTATACTGCAATGGAGTTATTGTGAAATTCCTCTAGCCACCACATTCTACCACTGTTCGGGTCAATGCATCTAACCAGCACACCTTTTAAACTGTGGGAGGAAATCAGAGCATCCGGAGGAAACCCACATAGACATGGGGACAACATGCAAACTCAGCACAGACGGTGACCCAAGCCAGAAAGCAAACCTGGGTCCTTGTTGTTAGCAACGCCAGCAACTGTGCCACCATGCTGACTTTTAAGATCAAATTAGGAATTCTGGAAGTTCCCAGCTCAGAGATAACTCTACGTGTTATAATAGAATAGGATCATAGAATCTCTTTCATGCAGAAGAAGACCATTTGGCTCATTGAGCTTGTACTAATTCTCCGACAGAGAACATTCACGTTCAATTCCTGTAACCCTACATATTTACCCCACTCATCCATCTAACCTTCACATCCCTGGGATACTAAGGGCTAATTTAGCATGTCTAATCAGCCTAACCCATAAACCATTGGAGTGTGGGAGGGATCCGGAGCACCTGGAGGAAACCCACACAGATACAGGGAGAACATCCAAACTCCAAACAGCCACCCGAGGCTGGAATTGAACCTGGGTTCCTGAAGCTGTGAGACAACACAGCTAGCTAACGGCTGTGCCATCATGTCGGCCATGTGGTTGGTGTAAGGGTGAAACACAGAGAGAAAACTATTGAAATCAAGTGACAGTTTCACACCTCTCTACAGTGGCTCACAGTAAAAGAACAGTTGCTTTTGTGAGACAGATGCTGAGAGACAGAGAGAGAGAGAGAAACAAGAAAGAAACTGCTGTGGATAAACGTGCAATTTGCTTTTAAGAATTAATTTTCTGTTTATAAGGAAGAGAACAGAACAAATCTGAAGTTGGGAGATGTGAAGAACAAGGAGTCACTGAAGTGGGCCTTGTTAGTAGAAATCAGACCTGGGAGATTCAGACTGAATGAAATGATTAAGAACACAGGAGTTGTGACCTAGTGTGATACTGAGATATTAACATGATGGAGAGACAGGAGTACTGCTGCAATGCTTCACATCTGCCAGAAGTGGTGAACTTCCACACTCCGAATGGTTCTTTTGCTTCCATGAGATGTGGGCAGTGCTGAGAATGCTAACATTTGCTTCCCATCCTTAATTGTTATGGAAAAGGTGCTGGTGAACCACTTTTTTGAACTGTCGCAACCCATCTAGTTTAAGTGTAATTTTTAGTGTCACAAGTAGGCTTATACTAACACTGCAATGAAGTTACTGTGAAAATTCCCTAGTTGCCACACTCCAATGCCAGTTTAGGTACACTGAGGGAGAATTTAACATGGCCAATGCACCTAACTGGTATGGATACACCACAATCCTGCTGGGAAGGGAGTTCCAGGATTTTGATCCCTCAGTTATAAAATATATCTCAACATCATTAGTTAGCGAGTGTATAGAAGTACCTTTTCTTTGGTTCATTGTATTAGTTGCTGGTTGCCTTGCTGTTTGGTTTACATTGATTTCAATTTCTTTGTAACAGTAATAGTCTTAAAACATGAAATCTTGTCCCTCACTTATTTCCGTTCGTCGTTTGGGAAATTCAACTCTTTTGAAAAGTTGTCAGTCTCATAAAAATATGCAGGCTTATGTCGGCATTTGATTAATACTGTCAATGACTATGTCATTGTTAGCAACTGGTGCACAAGCAGGAACTGGTATATCTTTGTCAAACCCTATGAAGAATATTCTCCACAATTAGTGGCCAAGCAGATGAGTCAATACCTGGGATTGTAGTCAATTTGGCCAATTTGAGTGACTATTACAGCACCCATTCTCTGATCTGCTTCTGAAGATCCATTAACAGAATAGATCATCAAACATTTACATATGTTTGTTCTATTCTTCTATGCCGCATACATCCCACGCAGGAAGCATTCTTTCTGGTTGTATCACAGCTTGGTATAGCTCCAGCACTACCCAAGACTGCAAGGAAATACAAAACATTGTAAAGGTAGTCCAATCAATTACAAAAACCAGCCTCTCATCCATTGACACTGTCTACACTTCCTGCTGTCTCAGCAAAACAGCCAGCATAATTAAGGACTCTCTTCCATCTTCTTCCTTCAGGAAAAAGATACAAAAGCGTGAGGTCATTTCCAACAGAGTTAAGAACAGCTTCTTCCTTGCTGCCATCAAACTATGAATGGATTTACCTTGCACTAAGTTAATCTTTCTCTACACCCTAGCTATGACTATAACACTTCTCTACGAATGGTTTGTTTTGTCTGTATAGGTGCAAGAAACAATACTTTTCACTGCATGTTAATACATGTTACAAAAGTAAAACAATTCAAATCAAAAATCTGCAGAGTTGGAGTCCCTGCATACACTGATTATCTGCTGAAGGGTAATGCAGAGTGGTGAATGTATGGAAGTCACTTCCACAGAACATAATTGAGGCCAAAAAATTGTAATATTTCAAGAAGATATTAGATAGAACTCTAGAGGCTAATAAGATCAAGCAATATCAGGGGAAAAGGGATCAGGATATTGAATTTGATGACCAGAATGAATGGCAGAATAGGTTTAAAGGGGCAAATTGCCTATTCCTGCTTCTAGTTTCTATGTTTTGTCATTGATGCCTAAAGATGCAGGTGGGTGAGTATGGAAAAATACTTGTACGGTGTAATCTAGTGGCTCTCCTCTCCATTTGCCCAGTTAAAAGATTCCCACTGATGCTAGTAATGATGCTAGAACAAACAAATTAAAATCATGATGAAAACTGAAAGTGTAAATACCAGTGAACATAATGAAAAATTAAAGACATAGCCAGTGGTGGAAGCAGGCGCAAAAGCAATGTCTGTGGCATATTGTGATAGGTACACGAATGGGAGGCAAACAGAAGAATAGTAATCCCATATGGGAACTAAGTAGTGGGTCCAGGTAAGGATTAGGAATTGGCACAAGCTTGGTGGGCCAAAGGACTTTGCCCCATGCTTTGTTCCACTTTAATTTATTTTGATGAATTTTGGAAACAGTGCAGACTTAGCATGACGATTGTGTTTACGTATTGTTTGAATATCTTGATTAAGTTAGTGATCATCACAGGCAAGAGATTCTAGATCTTGGTTACTGGCTTGCCTGAATTGCACATTTATTCCAAATGGAGAGAGTCCTATTATTACTGTTCTTTACCTCATCGATATTATTCCTGATTATGGAACAGTACAAACTTGAAAACTGCCCATGAAAATTTGAGACTTGGCTTTTGATTGGGCAATGCTGGTAATTTTCTGTGCGAATTTTCTGAAGGCCAAAATCAAACATGAAGCAATTGGCTCAGATTCACAGAAGTCAATACTTTGAATGTGAAATTTGTCAACTCTTTCATCTAAAAATAAAAGCCATCCTAAGCCAAAGCACAATTATTGACTACTCAACTAAGAATTTAAATAAATCCTGATTAAACATTCATTTGGACATGTTGCAATCACAATATGCTACGGCAAATGATTTGCTTGTTTGCTGCTTATATTCAACAATCAGCTACAGCAATCAGGTAAAGCACTTTAAATTTGGGCTATTATATAACTTTTTCAATCCATTGGGCTTCTGATTTTCTATTGTAATTTTTTTGGTAACTCGAAGTATCCCCACAGCATTGATGTTGTCGACATCAAAAAGCTAGCAACTCCCAAAGTATGGAGCTGTAACTTGAAATGGAATACTTGCAACAAAATTACAGTTGGGTGGCATGGCACCACAGTGGTTAGCACTGCTGTGTCACAGTATCAGGGACCTGGGTTCAATCCTGGCCTCAGCTCACTGTCAGTGTGGAGTTTGCACGCTCTCCCTGTGTGCATGAGTTTCCTCCAGGTACTCTGGTTTCCTCCAAGGATGTGTGGGTTCAGTGGATTGGCCGTGCTAAATTAACCCTGGTGTCAGGGGGATTAGCAAGGTAAATATGTGGGGTTATGGGAATAGGGCTTGGGTGGGATTGTGGTCAGTGCAAACTTGATGGGCTGAATGGCCTCCTTCTACACTGTAGGATTCTGTGATTTTAACTTGAAACTGTTTCTGATTTACAGTAATGTGATCAATATGATTGTTGATTTTCCTTAAGCAATTTGATTACAAGGAAGCAAGCGAAGGCCATTTTAAGTTCCTTCAAATGGAATTCGATAAAGGTTTTCTCATGGCATTGTTCCACAATGTACATAAATATATTTGTAAACGTATGCTAGTTATGATATTCACTGAGAAGTTTATAAAGGCTAAATCCTTTTGGGATAATGTATGTTGGTAGACATCTAAGTTGACACCAATATCCTAGCCTACATAACAAACACAGAAAAATCAGGTTGACATGGTGCTGTTCATATGGTATTGTTTTCACTTTATTCAAAGATCCTTCACTGTCTTTTAATTGACTACGGAAGAAACTTGTCAGCAATGACGGAAGACAGCTACCATGCAATAAATCACTGTGCATTTCAGCCCAGATACAATTACTGGTTGTGTTCGCTGCTGAGGAAAGTAAAGATCATTACAATGGATTAAACTGGAGATTTGAATTAATCTCCTCAGTGCTGCAGTTATTTTGAAGATGTGAAAACTCCATAGTGAATAAAAAACAAAGAAAATTGCAGCACAGGAACAGGCCTTTCGGCTATCCAAGCTTGCATTGATTATGCCTGAACTAAGCCTCCTTGCCCTTCCGGGGAACATATCCCTCTATTCCTATCCTATTTATGTATTTGTCCTGATGACCCTTAAAAGTTACTATCATATCTGTTTCCACTATCTGCAGTGAGTTCCAGGCACCTGCCACCCTCTGCACATAAAACATGCCCCGTACATCTCCTTTGAAGCTTGCCATCGCACCTGAAACCTATGCCCCTCCCCCCAGTAATTGACTCTTTCACCCTGGGAAAAAGCTCCTTACTATCCACTCTGTCCATGTCCCTCATACTGCTTGAGCATTGCATGTGGAAATGAATTATAATGGTTCTTCACTCAGGAGGAGCTTGTGGAATATTTTGTAAGCAATATGATGATCCATTCCTTCCACATGCCTGCTACAAAACATGCCTAGATCCTTTGGAATTAATTCATTGAACATTTGTTAAAGTCTCTTGCAAAATTCAGATTTACCACAGCAGATTCCATATTAATTCCATTATCAATCATTTTATTGTCACACACATTAAAAACACCACAGTTCTTCCATATAAACATGATATATATATATGATAAAGCTTATGCTTTACAGTGTGCGCCTGAAACGGTATCATATTAAAAGTTGCTATCCATTTATGACCAGGGTGCAAGTGAGGAAATTCAATCTTATAAAGTCATTTTCACAGATTTATAGCTAGAAAACTACTACTTAGCTGTACCCTGCCTGATGAAACCAATAGATCATAGAATCATAGAATTCCTACAGTGCAGAAGGAGACCATTAACTCATCAAGTCTGCACCGACTCTTTGACAGAATATTTTACTCACTCACCTCCTGCATTATCCCTGTAACTCCACATATTTACCCCACTAATCCCCCTAATCTACATATTTTGGGACACCAAAGGGGCAACTTTGCATGGCCTAACCTGCACATTTTTGGATTGTGGGAGGAAACTGGAACATCCAGAAGAAACCCATGCAGACGCAGGGAGAATGTGCAAACTCCATGCAGTCAACGAAGGCTGGAATCAAAATCAGGTTCCTGAAACTGTGAGGCAGCAGTGCTCACCATTGTGCCATCATGCTGCACCTAATGTACATGGGTCGCATGTAAGGCAGGCATAAGCTGAAAAATAAACCAAAGGAATATCACTAACATAAATGGAAACCAAAGCATTGCTTCATTCTGATTCTTATCAGCTCAGGAATGTTGTCATAGAGTCATAGTGTCATAGAGGTTTACAGCATGGAAACAGGCCCTTTGGCTCAATTTGCCCACGCTGTGCTTTTTTTTCAAATCCCTGAAGTTAATTCCAATTGCCTGCATTTGGCCCATATCCTTCTATTCCCATCTTACCATGTAACTAAATGCTTTTCAAAAGATAAAATTGTACCTGCCTCTACTACTACTTCGGGCAGTTTGTTCTAGACACTCATCTTCCGTATGAAAAAAGTGCGCCTCTGGCCACTTTTGTACCTCTCCCAGCTCCTCTTAAATCCATGTCCTCTTGTTTTAGACTTCCCTACGTTTGGGAAAATATATTGACTATCCATCTTATCTATGCCCCTCATTATTTTATAGACCTCTATAAGGTCACCCCTCAGCCTCCTATGCTCCAGAACAAAGAACAAAGAACAAAACAGCATGGGAAACAGGCCCTTGGCCCAACGAACCTGCGCCGCCAACCCGATGTTTCCATCTCTACCCGCGATCCCTGTCCATGTTTATAGATCTATGGATTAAAAATCAAATTTGAGACAATTTAGGGAGAATTTGTTTTGGCAATTAGCCTAAGAGCACATCTGTGGGAGGAAACCGGAGCTCCTGGAGAAAACCCACGCAAGCCCTGGGAGAATGCACAAACTCCCACAGACACAGGCCCAAATCCATGTATCTGCACAGCACAGCGATAGTCACTGAGCTGTCATGTTGCCCATCAGATGGTCCAGGTCAAGCATACACTAACAAGGTGAAGCAGTAGGATACTCTCGAAAAAAGATTCAAGAGCAGTCCTCTCACGACCCATCACGTGTATGCCCCTCGTTAGACAACAAGGTGGACCAAAGCACCTGTAGGATAAAAACAAATACATCAATATCATCTATTTACACACTTCCCAGGGACTCCCAAGGCTCGTGATCCCTATTTTAAATCAGTTTTCGATACCCCTCCATTCCCATTCTGTTCATGTGCCCATCTAAGTATTTCTTAAATAACTCCAGAGTACCTGCCTCCACCACTTTACTTGGCAGCGCATTCCATACCCCCACCACCCTCTGTGTGAAAAAACTCCCTCTAGCATCCAAATTATACCTTACCCCCCTCACCCTAAGCCCGTGAACCCTCGTGCTATTCGAGTCCATCCTAGGAAAAAGCTTAACCCTGTTTACTCTATCTATACCCCTCATAATCTTGTACACCTCTATTAGATCTCCTCTAAGTCTACGTCTTTCTAAGGGAAACAGTCCCAATTTGCCTAACCTCTCCTCGTAACTCAGACCTTCCATACCAGGCAGCATCCTGGTAAACCTCCTCTGCACTCTCTCCAGAGTCTCCACGTCATTCCGGTAGTAAGGCGACCAGAACTGGACGCAGTATTCCAAATGAGGTCTAACCAACGTTTTATACAACTGCAACATTAAAGGCCAGCTCTTGTACTCTATACCCTTCCTATAAAGGCTAACATACTATATGCCTTCTTCACAACCTTCTCCACTTGCTCTGCCACCTTCAGAGACTTGTTCACCTCTGTGTTTCTATACTCTTAATAGGTCTACCCTTTATCATATACCTCCCTCCTACGTTCTTTCTCCCGAAATGCATCACCTCACATTTATCAGGATTGAATTCCATCTGCCATCTGTTTGCCCAAGCTACCAGCCTATCTATGTCCTGCTGTATCGCCTGACAATGCTCCTCACTATTCGCAAGTCCAGCCATCTTTGTATCGTCTGCAAACTTGCTGATCACTCCACTTACTCCCTCTTCCAAGTCATTTATATATATTACAAATAGAAGAGGTCCCAGTACCGAGCCCTGCGGCACACCACTAGTGACCGACCTCCAGCTAGAGCAACACCCTTCCCTATTACTCTCTGTCTCCTATTACCAAGCCTGTTACTTATCCATCTAGCTACCTGTCCTTATATCCCATTTGCCTTGACCTTCTCAACTAACCTCCCATGAGGAACTTTGTCAAACGCCTTACTAAAATCCAAATAGACAACATCAACGGCTCGCCCTTCGTCCACTGATTTCGTCACCTCCTCAAAAATTTCTACCAGATTTGTAAGGCACGACCTCCCCTTAACAAATCCATGCTGCGTATCCCTAATCAGATCACAACGCTCTAAGTGCCTATACACCCTATCTCTAAGAATCCCCTCCAACAGTTTCCCTACCACTGACATCAAACTCACCGGCCTATAATTTCCAGGGTTATCCCTACTACCCTTTTTAAACAACGGTACAACATTAGCTGTTCTCCAGTCCTCTGGGACCTCACCTGTGTCCAAGGAAGAGACAAAGATTTGCGTCAGAGGCCCAGCAATTTCAATTCGTACCTCCCTAAGCAGTCTGGGATAAATGCCATCAGGCCCAAGAGATTTATCAGTTTTAATGCTACCTAGAAGCTCTAACACTTCCTCCCTCGGTATGGATATTTCCCTCAACTGGTCCACAGCTCTCTCAGAGACAGGAGTTGTCAACAAGCCCCTCTCCTTCGTGAATACCGACGTAAAGTATTCATTCAGGATCTGCACCATTCCCTCGGGCTCTAAGCACGGTTCCCCTCCTCTGTCCCTAAGAGGGCCGATTTTTCCTCTAACCACCCTTTTATTCCTAAAATAGGAATAAAAAGCCTTTGGGTTTTCCTTAATCCTATCCGCCAAAATCATTTCATGCCCCCTTTTTGCCCTTCTAACTCCCTGTTTGAGCTCCCTCCTATTCTCTCTATATTCCTTCAATGCTGTCTCGGTTCCCAGCTGCTTCGACCTATCATACGCTTCTCTTTTCTTCCTAACCAAGTCCTCAATATCCCTAGTAATCCACGGCTCTCTTATCCTATCTTTCCCATCTTTCCTCTTGGCCGGCACATACTTATCTTGCAACATTTTCAGTATTCCCTTGAAAGAGTCCCACATGCCTAGCATGGACTTACCCTCAAACAACTGTTCCCGATCAGTTTCCCTAAGTTCCTGCCTAATCCGACCGTAGTTAGCCTTCCCCCAATTCAGCACCCTGCCCCTAGGGCAACAAGCATCCTTTTCCATCTGAATCCTAAAGTAGACAGAATTGTGGTCACTGTTAGCCGCATGTTCCCCTACTACAACATCAACCATCTGCCCTGGCTCATTACTCAGAACTAAATCCAGTATAGCCCCTTCTCTAGTTGGGATAGCCATATACTGTTCCAACGATCCTTCCAGTACACATTTTACAAATTCCTGCCCATCCAAATCCCCAGCTGTAGGTACTTTCCAATCCACCCTAGGGAGATTAAAATCTCCCACTATAACGACTCTGTTCTTTCTGCACCTATCCAAAATGTCTTTACATATGCCTTCTTCAACTGCCCATGGGCTGTTGGGTGGCCTATAATACACCCCTAGCATTGTAATCGCCCCCTTTCTATTCCTCAACTCCACCCACAGCGACTCCAGTCCTAACTCCTCTGTATTGTCCTCCCTCTGCACTGCCGTGATGCTCTCCTTAACTAACAACGCCACTCCCCCACCTCTTCTGGACCCTCCTCTGTCACGCCTGAAACACTTATACCCAGGAATGTTCAGTTGCCACTGCTCCCCTTCCTTTAACCACGTCTCTGTCACTGCAACCACATCCAAGTTCCTCGCAAACATTAAGGCCCTAAGTTCATCCGTTTTTCCCGTTACGCTCCTCGCATTGAAACAGACACGCTCCAGACCTCCAAGACCACTCGGAACCTCCTTCTTCCCAATGCATCTCTTCTCGTCCAAGCTTACTCTATCTCCCATCTCACTCTCTACCGAGAGATCGGTCTCAGCCCCTCCCCCCCTCCATATTAGTTTAAATCCTGCCGAAACACTCCAGCTAACCTCCCAGCTAAGATATTCACGCCCTTCCCATTCAAGTGTTCCCCATCCCTTCTATACAGGTGCCCTTCTTTCACAAAGACTTCCCAGTTATCCACAAATACGAAACCCTCTGCCCTACACCTGTCCTTCAGCCACACATTCAGCTGTAGGATCTCATTTCTCCTGGCTCCGCTATTACCCGCACCTGGAAGCAGCCCTGAGATCGCCACCTTCGAGGCCTGCTCTTCAGCCTACCCCCCAACTCCCTGAACTGCCTTCTTATATCCTCCCTGCTCTTCTTTCCTACATCCTTCTCTCCTACATGAATAATCACATCCGCCTGGGCCCCCTCACCCTTCAAAATGCCCTCTACCCTGTCCGACACATCTTGCACCCCTGCTCCAGGGAGGCAAACTACCATCCTGGAGTCCCGCCATGGACCACAGAAGCGCCTATCTATTCCTTTAACACTCCCATCCCCCACCACTATCTCCCTTTTAGCCCCTTTCCTCCCCTTTGAGATACTCTGGTCCTCGTGCCTTGCCTTTTTTAATCCTCTGCCCTCGATATTTTGGGGGCCTGCCACTGGGGAAGTCTTTGGACTGTCTCCCCTCTCCTTTTTCCCCTTCCTGACAGTAATCCACCCGGAAGGGTCAGGTTCCCCCCCCTTAGGGTCCAGGTCAGCCACCTTATTCTGCCTCCCTTCCATGATTGCCTCGTTCTCCCTGACTAAAAATGCATCTTCCAACTGGCGCTCTAGTTGCTTGACCCGAGTCCTCAGACGCTGCAGCTCCAAACACTTGACGCATACGTGGACTTTCGGGAGAGGTCGCGCCTCCAGGAACTCCCACATGTGACACCGTACACAGGTGAGGCATCTTCCCTTAATCCCTGCCATTGTCTTGGACACCTTTGGAGGTGTGAATTCCAGTGGAAACCCAGTAGCACACTGTGCCTAAACCTGCTCTCGCCCAAGCCCCAGGAGCCAAAGTCCTTATATCTCACTCTGCTGCCCTATTCACTCCGCTGCCCGCTCCCGACGCTGCCCGCTGTCTATAACCACTTTCTTTTTATACTCCCCGGTGCCCTTCCCAGCTAGCCCCAGGACTAACTACAGCAGCAAAAAGCACTCACAAAAGAGAGGGAAAAAAAAGCAAATTGAAAAAATCACACTCAGCCACCAGCACTTCCAGTCACTCTGTCCCAGAGAACAATGAGTCCCATTCTATTCAGCTTCTCCTTATAATTCAATTCATCAAGTTTCCAGGTAGTATCCTAGTAAATCTTTTCTTCACTCCTCCTAGTTTAACAATATCCTTTCTATAATATGGTAACCAGAACTGTACACAGTATTCCAAGTGTGGCCTTACTCATGTCTTGTACAACTTTAACAAGATATCCGAACTCTTATATTCAGTGTTTTGGCCAATGAAACCAAGCGTGCTGAATGCCTTCTTCACCTCTCTGTCCACCTGTGACTCCACTTTCAAAGAGCTATGAACATATACCCCTAGATCTCTTTGTTCTGTAACTCTCCCCAGTGCCCTACCATCAACTGGGTAAGTCCTACTCTACTTCAATCAAACAAAATGCATCACCTCACATTTGTCTAAATCAAACTCCATTTGCCATTCATCATCCGCTAGCCCAATTGATCAAGATCCTGTTGCAATTGAAGATAACTTTCTTCATTGTCCAATATGCCACCAATCTTGGTATCATCTGCAAACTTACTAACCATGCCCCTTATATTCTCATCTAATTTAACTGGAATAAGGAGAATTGTGAGGCTATTAGACAGGAAATTGGAGACTTAAATTGTGAAGAGGTTTTCTCAGGGAAATGTATGGAAGAAATCTAGCAAATTTTCAGGGATGTTTGTCTAGACTTCTGCATTGTAACATTCCAATGAGATAGGGAAGTTATAGTCAGTTACAGGAACCGTGGTGTACAAAGACTGTAATAAATCTAGTCAAGAAGAAAAGAAAAGCTTACAAAAGGTTCAGAGAGCTATGTAATGTTAGAGATCTAGAAGAGTATATGGCTAATAGAAAGGATCTTAAGAAGGAAATTAACAGAACCAGAAGCCATAGAAAGGATGCAGAGGAGATTTACAAGGATGTTGCCTGGATTGAGGAGCATGCCTTATGAGGATACATTGAGTGAGCTCAGCCTTTTCTCCTTAGAGAGACAAAGAATGCGGGGTAATCTGATAGAGGTATATAATTGGCAGGCAGGATTAAGGAAGACTCAAAGGCATTCTACAAGTATTTGAAGAGCAAGAGGATAAGAAATGAAAGAATAGGACCTATCAAGTATGGCAGTGGGAAAGTTTGTATGGGACTGGAAGAATAGCAGAGGTACTAAATGAATACTTTGTTTCAGTATTCACTATGGAAAAGAATCTTGGTGGTTGTAGTGCAGAGTTACAGCGAACTGAAAAGCTTGAGCATGTAGATATTAAGAAAGAGGATGTGTTGAAGTCTTTGAAAAGCATCAAGTTAGATAAGTCACTGGGACAGGATGGGATGTACCCTGGACTACTGTGGGAGGTGAGGGAGGAGATTGCTAAGCCTCTGGCGATGATCTTTACATCATCAATGGAAACAGGAGAGGTTCTGAAGGATTGAAGGATTGCAGATACTGTTCTTTATTCAAGAAAGGGAGTAGACTTAGCCCTAGAAATTATAGACCAGTGAGCCTAACCTTAGTGGTTGGTAAGTTGATGGTGAAGATCCTGAGAGGCAGGATTTATGAACATTTACAGAGGTATAATATGATTAAGAATAGTCAGCATGGCTTTGTCAAAAGCAGATCATGCTTTACAAGCCTGACTGAACTTTTTGAGGATGTGACTAAACACATTGATGAAGGAAGAGTGGTAGATATAGTATATACAATTTTCAGCAAGGCATTTGATAAGGTGCCCCTTGCAAGGCTTATTGAGAAAGTAGGGGGCATGAGATCCAAGAGGACATTGCTTTGTGGATCCAGAATTGGCTTGTCCACAGAAGGCAAACAGTAGTTATAGGTGGGTCATATTCTGCATGGAGGTCCGTCACCAGTGGAATGTCCCAGGGATCTGTGTTGGGACCCTTACCCTTTGTGATTTTTGTAAATAACCTGGATGAGGAAGTGGAGCGATGGTTGGTCAGTTTGCTGATGACACAAAGGTTAGAGGTGTTGTGGATAGTGTGGAGGAATGTCAAAGTTGCAGCGAGACATTGATAGGATGCAAGACTGGATGGAGTTCAACCCAGATAAGTGTGAAGGTTTGTTTTGGCAGGTAAGATAGGATGGCAGAATATAATATTAATGGTTGGACAGCATAGAAGATCAGAAGGATCTTGGGTTCTGAGTTCATAGGGCACTCAAAGCAACTGCTCAGGTTGAAGCTGTGGTTAAGAAAGTGTATGGTGTACTGGCCTTCATCAATTGAGGAATTGAGTTTAGGAGTCGTGAGATAATGTTGCAGCTATATAGGACCCTGGTCAGACCCCACTTGGAGTACTGTGCTCAGTTCGGGTCGCCTCATTATAAGAAGGATGTGGAAGCCATAGAAAGGATGCAGAGGAGATTTACAAGGATGTTGCCTGGATTGGGCAGCATGCCTTATGAGGATAGGTTGAGTGAACACAGCCTTTTTTCCTTGGGAGAGAAAGGATGAGGGATGATCTGATAGAGGTGTATAAGATGTTGAGAGGTATTGATTGAGTGGATAATCAGAGGCTTTTTCCCAGGGCTGAAATGGTTGCCACAGCAGGACATGGGTTTAAGGTGCTGGGGAGTAGATACAGAGGAGATGTCAGGGATAAGTTTTTTACTCAGAGAGTGGTGGGTAGCATGGAATGAACTGCCAGCCATGGTGGTGGAGGTAGATTTGATAGGGTCTTTTAAGAGACTTTTAGGTAAGTACTGGAAACTTAGTAAGATAGGGAGTTATAGGCAAGCCTAATAATCTCTAAGATCGGGATATGTTTGGCACAACTTTGTGGGCTGAAGGGCCTGTATTGTGTTCCAGTTTTTCTGTGGTTCTTTGTTTCTAGATCATTAATATAACAATGAGCACAGTACTAATCTCTGAGGCACATCACTGGTCACAGGCCTCCAGTTTGGTAGGTTAGCTCAGTTGGTTGGACAGCTAGTTTATGATATGGAGCAAAGCCAACAACATGGATTCAATTCCATCACCAGCTGAAATTATTCATGAAGCTCTGCCTTCTTAAACTTGCCCCTTGACTGAGGTATTGCGATCCTCAGGTTAAGTTGCTGCCAATTAGCACTCCCCCTCAAAGAAGATGCAAATGGTCATCTGGGACTATGGTAGCTTTACCCCATATCCCATCTGGTTAAATGTACAATAAAAGTGGGGTATAACATATTATTATACACTGAGAGTGCCAAAGAATGTCAAAGCTGCAAAGTTTCATTGCAGTGCCTTTTTAAGTTAATTAAAGACTAGTTCTCAGCAAGGTCAATGGGTGAGTTGGAGGTTAAATTGTCCCTCTTCTTAATATAGTTTTGTTGAAGTATGAATCCTTTATTCAATTTGAATCTCGTCTTCATTAGTAGAAACTTGTCACTGCATTTTTATATAATAGGCTTTCTTTAGCTTTTTTTAATTCTTTGGTGTGGCACAGAAATTTGCATCTGTGACACTATGTCCAAGGAAAGAAGAGTGGAAGAATCTTAAAATCTTATATATCTATGGCATATTCAAGCAGATCTACCTATCAGTCTGATTCACTACCACAGTGAATCAAATCACTTGCTGTTCAATGAAATCGGGCAGTTTATATCACACGGAGAATAGTGGCACAGTGGTTAGCACTGAGGCACCGAGTATGACCACCAGGAATTTGATTCCTTCAATTGGGGTGGCACGGTGGCACAGTGGTTAGCACTGCTGCCTCAAAGCGCCAGGGATCTGGGTTCAATTCTGGCCTCACATCACTGTCTGTGTGGAGTTTGCACATTAAGAAGTCTCACAACACCAGGTTTAAGTCCAGCCTGGTGTTATGAGACTTCTTGCTGTGTTTACCCAATTCAACGCCGGCACCTCTACGTTATGTGTCAAGTTTGCACATTGTTCTCGTTTCTGCATGAGTTTTCTCTGGGTGTTCTAGTTTCCACTCACAGTCCAAAGATGAACAGGTTAGGTTGATTGGCCATACTAAATTGACCGTACTGTTCAGGGGTCTAGCAGAGTAAATATATGTGATAATGGGAATAGGACCTGAGTGGGATTGCTGTCGATGCAAGCTTGATGGACCAATTGGCCTCCTTCTGTAATGTAGGGATTCTATGATAATAACAGGTTAATGATTTCTGGTTTATTTTATTTTAGCAACAGTGTGCCATCTCTGATATGGTTGGAAAATCTTCCACAGCATCCAGCAGAACTTTTGATACACATTCTCAGCAGGTAAGACTCCCTTTGGGAAGCTTAAAATTAGAAAATTACCTCTTATACTTCTATTACTATTGTTGAAGAGGGGGAAAAATATTCATTGCCGACATTTCAGTGTGCCGTACCAATCCACAGACAACACTGCTCCACATTTTAATATTAAACACTTTAGTCTCCTAATAGTAATCACAAACCCATAACATCTCTGCTGAATTTCTTAGTAAATTGCTTCTATTTACTGGATAAGTGAAAATTTGTGTACCATGAAAGAACAGTGAGCTGTTATGGTGCATCTCACGGAGACAAGACCAGAATATTTATGCCTTTTTTGTATTATCTTATGAAAATGCATGGATTGAGACCAAAGTTACCGTTGGAAAGAAAACACTTCTGCTGGTTGCTTGAAATATTCCATCGAACACCCTTATTATTCATTCAGATTTCAAGCGGACAGAATGACATCTAATAGGTCTCATTGAAGATAACATTGCAGAGGGCTCAACAAATGATAGACCTGTACTTAATTTCAACACATGATTTATTAGGCTCAGAACAGCATGCTGCAACTTTTTCTTGATAAATGAATGAGTGTTTGTTTTAATAGAATATAAAATCTATTGCCAGAAAATAAATGTGCCTCTACGTTAAATACATTTTAGAAAATGGTCTTTTTGTCATTTAACCTCAACTCCTCAAATGCACGTCTTGAAGTTTTGGCCACTTGCTCCCTCAATTACTCACTGATGCAAATTAAGAGATGGAAAATCAAGAGTAAGGTTGGAGGTGGTCACTTGTAATGGGGCATGACAATTCCTTCCAAGTTACATAAAATTGCCATTATTGCCATTTTCCTTCCTTTTAAAGATATGCAGTTTGGTGGATTGGCCATGCTAAATTGCCCTTAGTGTTGGGGGGATTAGCTAGGGTACATGCATGGGGTTATGGGGGGTAGGATCTGGGTGGAATTGTGGTTGTGCAGACTTAATGGGCCAAATTGCCTCCTTCTGCACTGTAGGGATTCTATGATTCTATGAAAAGACATTAACACCAGAATGCGAATGGAATGGGTGTATGTGAAGTAATCATGCATTTCAGTTTATTTCCATTTCACCTGAACAAATTTTTAAAGCTAAAATTTATTTACTACTGTCACAAGTAGGCTTACATTAACATTGCAATGAAGCTACTGTGAAAATCCCCTAGTTGGCACACTCTGGCACCTGTTCAGATACACTAAAAGAAAATTTATCACAGTCAGTGCATGTCTTTCAGATTGTGGGAAGAAACCAGAGTATCCGGAGGGGACCCACACCGGCACAGGGAGAACGTGCAGACTCTGCACAGTTAGTGACCCAAGCCAGGAATTGAACCCAGATCCTTAGCACTGTGGGGCAGCAGTGCTAACTGCTGTGCCACTGTGCCACCCCATTTGTGCTATATGTTGGTTATCCAGGGCATCTTCCATGGTACTGAATTCAGTGATGCTATTTTTTTTCTGTTCTCTTTCAATAATGCATTTATAATCACGGATTTCTGAGTTCTCCGCTCTGAATGCTCCTTGGAATAAACAGAGAAATCCTGCCAGCCTCACAAGCACCGCATGTTGCTCAACGTGACATGGGTCAAAAGAGTGAGCTGCAAAATTTCTGTTACAATTGTCTTTGAGTGCAAAAGGCGATTATGGTTAGTGTTTCTTGTCAGTCTAAAGACGGCTGCATTGTACCCGATTAAAATCATCGATTTATTGTGCTGGGACCCATGTCATTATGAAAAAAGATTTATCAACCCTTTCTATAAACGATTTTCAAATGGACTGAACTGCTGTCAGCTATTAAGTGATCATTTGCAAAGGAAATCTGTGCATACGCAAATGATCTGGCAGATGCGGTGTTTAAATTATCAACCGCGTGGCATAAGAAGGGAGGATTGGAAATGATAAGTAACAAGTGGGTCTGAAGGTCTAAATCATGAGTTGAATTAGCTATTTTGGTTGTATATTCTCAGTGCCATCCATAATATCTTTTCCAAAATGATTACGCAAAACAAAAGAAGCTACCGAAAAGACCAGAGGGTTTATTTTCTGGCTGCTGAGGCAGATGGTACATGACCAGCACAGACACTTGGGGACCGGAGAATCTGGCACAGACCCCTATAAATTGGAGGTTTGGACTGAAACAACACAAAAGGCACAATGGGAGCTTTTGTGCTGATTGAAATAAGACATTGATGTAGCTTCGCAAAATCCCAAACAATCAGCATGATGGCATTGTGATTATTACCAGCTCTGATCCAGTTTGACTGTGTAGCTTTAGCCAAGAACAGGAACACAGGAGCAGGGGGTAGGCTATTCAGCCCATCAAGGCTGCTCCACCATTCAATACAATCATAACTGATCATCCATAGAAGATAGGAGTCAGAGGAGACCATTTGGCCCTTCGAGCCTACTCCACCATTCGTTGTAATTACGGCTGATTGTCCAACTCAATAAATTAATCCTGCTTTCTGCTCATAATCTTTGATCTCATTCATCCCAAGCGCTATATCCAGGTGCTTCCTGTATACATTAGGGCAGTATGGTGGCACAGTGGTTAGCACTGCTGCCTCACAGGACCAGTGACCTGGGTTCAATTCCAGCCTCGGGTCACTGTCTGTGTGAAGCTTGCACGTTCTCCCATTGTGTACGTGTGTTTCCTCCAGTTGCTCCAGTTTCCTCCCATAATTCAAAGATATGCAAGTTAGATGGATTGGTCATGCTAAGTTGTTCCTAATGTCAGGGTAGTAGCAGGGTAAATATCTGGGGTTACAGGGATAGTGTACTCAGGGACTGTGATCATTGCAGGTTTGTTGGGCTGAGTGATCTCCTTTAACACCGTAGGAATTCAATGATTCAATAGCCAATATGCATTCTATGATTCAACGTTTTGATATCAACTACTTCCTGTAGTAATGAATTCCACAGGCTCACCACTCTTTGGGTGAAGAAATGTCTCCTCACCTCAGTCCTAAATGGATCTAAATGGATACCCTGTATCTTCTGGTTCTGGATTCCTCTACCATCAGGAATATTCTCCCTGCATGTACCCAGTCCAGTCCTGTTTGAATTTTATAAGTCTCTATGAGATTCCCCCTCATTCATCTGAATTCCAGCAAAAACAATCTAAATTAGTCAATCTCTTTTCATATCCCCAGAATCAGCCTGGTAACAGCTTCACTTTAGTTTTAAGATTCTGAAAGATGTTGGTCTGGATTTCATCAGTTGAGGAAATAGTTTTTCTATGTCCAAAAAAAATTCCACCAGGGAATTCAGGAGATGCATCTTTCCCCAAAGGGTGGAGAGAATGTAAAGCTCTCTTCTTCAGGGGGTCAGGGAAGAATGTGGGTCTCGCTCCCACAGAAAGTGGTTTCAACGCCTTTTTCCCACTATATCCCACATTTAAAAAAGGACAGATCCAGTCACATTCCAATTATGTTCACCTTATCCCTATTTGTATTATAATTGACTTTTCTGTCAATTCTTTTGCACTGTAGTTTTAGGAACTCCTTATAGGTAGTTCAATAATATAGGAATGCTGGCGGAGTTGACAGGAAAAGTGGATTGGGACTCATAAAATCAACAGCCAGCTATGTACAAGCACCATTGGGAAACTATAATCTGAATATTGAAGCGCGTTGTCAGAATTAAGATTTGGAGTAGAATTTCACCTTCCCCTTCTGGGAGGTTGGGGGGGAAATGGGAGAATGACCATTACATTTTTCAAAGGGCTTTCCCAACAGGTTCCTGCCCACCTTGACGTCTTTGCAATTCTCTGTTAGGATGGACAAGGCCTAAACTGGCCCATCAGCCTATCCATGCCTCAACTGAGGCTCTTATGTGGCCAAATATTATTGACAGGATCAAGTCTTGGGAGGGAAAGGTGTGTCCATCAGAAGCTCTCTGTGAGTTCAGGTGACCACACTCTTCACCAGAGGACTTCCTGTTCTATCATTCCATCCCACCCTCCCTGGCCTCTCCACTAATGCACTAACCTCTCTCTGTCCACCTCCAGGCCTCACTTACCCTCCCCACCCTGAGACCACCCCTCCTCCCATAGTCTTACCTGGTTCTGGGTTCTCTAGGCTTTGGCTCCAGGTACTGGTTGCAATCCCAGTCCTGTTCAGTACAGCTTCAGTTGCTGCAAGGGATTAGAGAACTGTTGGCCCATGAGATTGGCCAGCAGCTCTCTGAGACAGAACTTCCTTGCAACTGAGGGTAAAAAGACTTACGTTGCACCAATTAATTCATTAATTATATAATTAAATAGGTGGGATTATGGGGATTGGGCCTGGCAAGGATTGTTGTTGGTGCAGGTGCGATGGGCCAAATAGTCTCATTTTGCACTGTAGGGATTCTATGATTTCCTTCCCAGGAAGCATTGGAGATGGGGATGCTTTTATCTACAATCTATTATTATCTACAAAATAGGTTAAAACAATGCAACAGCATTGAAAGTATCCTCAGTGATGATGTAATTATAGGGTGAGAATACAGATATAGGAGAAAAGGAGTAGGTTCGTGCCTGATCTATAACTTAATTCCATTTACTGAAATAATTCCTCAGAGCCTGTTTCCCTCAGCGGATTCCCTTTCTTTACAAACTATATTTGATTCCTAGACTGTTTCTGGAACATAGTCAGATTCCGGAGTTCCAGAAGACCTGACGTCCCCATTTTGATATACAGATGAGACTCCCTGATTGGACAATCATGATCTCAATCAGAGAGTTCATACTCCAAGAGGCCAACCTCACAGACCTCATTGAAATCACTTCATTTACCTGCTACATTTTCATCGTCGCTTGATATCGTTAGCTAATGAAAATATGTCCAATTCCAAAGCTTAAAATATCCCAACATCTGCAACCTTTTGAGGGAGAGAATTCCAAATTTCTATTCTCTGTCAGAATATACTTTCCAGCTGTCTTCCTGAATGGCTAAGCTCTAATTTGATGGTTTTGGACGAGATTCTCTGACCTTCCCGCATCATGTTTCTTGGTGGCAGGTGGCAGCCCCACCGTTGGCCAGCAATAAGACCTTCTGCCCTTATTGCCGTCAGTGGAATTTCCCATTGAATCCACCCCATACCACCAGGAAACATATGGTGGAGAGGGTGAAGTCTCTGGCGGGACCAGATGATCCTGCTGACATAGTCATAAGATCATATCCTAGGCCCTTTCATTATTGATTTTTCCATCAGAGGAAATCGCTTCATGGTACCAAACCTGTTGAATGCTTTTAGCATTTTTTTAAGTTAAGTTTATTTATTAGAGTCACAAGGAGGCTTAAATTAATACTGCAATGAAGTTACTGTGAAAATCCCCTAGCCACCTCATTCTAGCACCTGTTTGGGTACACTGAGGGAGAATTTAGAATGGCTAATGCACCTAACCAGCACGTTTTTCAGACTGCAGGAGGAAATCAGAACAAACCCACACAGACACTGGAAGACTGTGCTGTTTCTGCTCAGACAGTGACAAAGCCAGGAATCGAACCTGAATCCCTGCCGCTGTGAGGCTGCAGTGCTAACCATTGTGCCATTTGAAGAGCCTTAATTAGAGCACTCCTCAATCTTCTATAGTAAACATGGCTGGCAATATGTCCCACAGTGAAGTGATAATGGCCACATAATGTCTTTTAGAGATTTTCTGGATAGCACCTTCCAAATCCAGGATTCCTAATACCTAGAAGGACAAGGGCAGCAGATACCAGGAACACCACCACCAGTAAGTTCCCCTCCAAGTCATCACTATCTTGACTTGGTAATCTATCGTGGTTCCTTCACTGTTGCAGGATCGACATTTTGGAACTCCTTCTTTAACAGCACTGTGGGTGCACTTACACAACACAGACTGCAGTGATTCAAGAAGGCAGCTCACCATCATCTTCTCAAGAGTAATTAGGGACATATAACAAATGCTGGTCCTGAAAGTAATGCCCACATCTCACAAAGATGAATAAAAGACAAAAATGTGAGGGATAAATATTTGTCAGGGCACCACAGATCATTCCTCTATGTTTCTTTAGAAGTGTTGAGGTATATTTTACATCCACATGAGAAATAGACATCATCTCAATTTAACATCTGGGTTGGAATGTTACTGTCCCACCTGCCATGAGAATCAGAGCGAGCGAGGGGTAGACATTGGAAAGGTCTGTTGACCTCGGGTAGGATTTTACAGTTTCGGAACAAACCTTTTATGAGGCCGTAAAATCCCGCCCCTCATCCAAATGATAGCACCAATGACAGCGTGGTACTTCTTCATAGGTACTTCTTCATACAGCATTGGGCTATTAGCCTAAAACGTTATGCTCAAATCTCTGGATCGCAGAATGCTTTTACCAAATTCACTTAGTCTAATGGAGCTACCATTACTGTAAAATGCAGGTGACTCAAAGTGCACTAGAACAAAATTTGGAATGGAATGGAGATGAAATAGGACATTTCCCAAGTCCCTTACATTGTAATATATAACATTGACTGTCATTAACTCAGGTTGAAAAGCAACCATATTTGAGACCACTAACATACAATTTTCACAGACATTTAAACAAAATCACTGCATGCAATCCCCAAGCACTGCTATACTGGATCATGTCCTATTTCAATTTGATTTACTGGCTCCATCATTTACTCGGGGTAAAAGAGAGAATGAGAGGAGGGGAGTATTTGAGATTGAAAGTAAGGATTTAACTGCTGGACACCTTTAATTTTAGTAGATGTCCCATTCAATGGCCAGCCTAATTGAGAGGCTAATTACCTGCCGGCTGGAAAGCCAATAAGGAGCAGATGCCAGATAGGTGGAGCATCCAGGGATTGGAGTGGGGGAGGGAGTGGGAATTGCAGGGTGATTCAAAGATCATGTTGCAGGAGTCAGAGTTGATTGGAATTGGAGAATATGTGGAATATTGGGCATAAGCCTGATAGGCCCGGCAGAAACACTTGGTCCACAGGCAGTGATTTGATTTGGTTTAGCAGAAAATCCTACAGTGTGGAAGAAGGCCATTCGACCAATTGAGTCTGCACTGACCACAACCCCATCCAGGCACTATCCCTACAATCCCATGCATTTACCCTAGCTAGTCCCCTGACACTAAAGGGCAAATTAGCATGGCCAATCCACCTAAGTAAGAAGTCTGACAACAGCAGTTTTAAATCCAACCGATTTATTTGATAGTAAACTCACGAGTTTTTGACTCTATGGCCTTTGTCAGGCGAACGAGGTGTTCTGGTCTCCAATAGCACACATACCAGCACAGACTGTTCACAGGTTACTGATTAGAATATGAATCTTTACACCTAACCTGCTATTCAAGTCTTAAAGAGGCTAACAATGTGAGTAGAAGGAACACTGAGCACAGGTTAAAGAGAAGTGTATTGTCTCCTAACCCATACAACTTTGGATGGTGGGAGGAAACTGGAGCACCTGGAGGAAATCCATGCAGACATGGAGATAATGTGCAAACTCCACACAGATGACGATCTAAGCTGGGAATCAAACCCAGGTTGCTAGCACGGTGAGGCAGCAGTGCTAACCACTGTGCCACCGTGTTTATTGTTATCATATGTATTAGTACACAGAGAAAAGTATTGTTTCTTGTGTCCTATACAGGTGAAGCATACTGTTCATAGAGAAGGAAAGGAAAGAGTACAGAATGCAATGTTAAAGTCATAGCTCAGGTGTGGAAAAAGATCAATTTCATTTAAGATAGGCCCATTCAAAAGTCTGATGGCAGCAGGAAAGAAGCTGTTCTTGAGTCGGTTGGTACCTGACCTCAGACATTTGCGTTTTTTTCCCCATGGAAGAAAGAATATCGGGGGTCCTTAATTATGCTGGCTTTGTCATATCAAAGTAATATCGCACCTTGCAGCCAGTCAACTGCTTTTAAAGCAGAGTCACTATTGCAATGTGGGAGGGTTTTTAAGGAGAAAGAAATGTGGAGTGGCAGGATGGTTTAATGAGGAAATTCCAGAGCATCTAGACGCTTACAGGAACAGGGAGGACAAAGGCCACAAAGGGATTTAAACATGTGAATTTGAATTTGAGGTTTTGGTGGATTTGAAACCAATTTAGGTCAGAAAGTGTTAAGGATGTGAGAGATGGAGTTTTAAATGAGCTGAGGTTTTAACAGGGTGGGAGACTAGCTAGAGTAATAGAATCATTGTGGCACGGCATGGATGAGACTTTCAGCAGCATATTGAGTGAAATAGGATTGAAGGCAGGTAATAGTACCAAGATGAAATTTTGCAGTCTTGGTGAAGATTAGCTGAAGAAAATATACATGGGTGGCACAGTGACATTGTGGTTAGCGCTGCTGCCTCACAGTGCCAAGGACCTGGGTTCAATTCCTGATGTGGGTCGTAGATTAGATGTGTTGACTATGCTAAATTCTCCCTCAGTATACCTGAACAGAATGTGGCAACTAGGGGATTTTCACAGTAGCTTTGTTGCAACGTTAATGCAGCCCTACTGCTTACTAATAAATAAGCTTTTACTTTACACGGCAAGATTGTGTTTTGTGCCACTTAGTTTAGAAGAAAATCTTAATTCCTTTAAACATCCTCATCGCCGTCAGTAGAACACTCAAGTATTGCTGAAAAGGATTGTGGCATGATGAAGATATAATTGGACAAAAATCAGAATAAGAATGAAAAAAATGGATGTAGAGATCAGTTACAATACTCTTTGATATGAATGGCATGGTTAACAATGCTACCTCACAACACCAGGGGCCGAGATTCAATTTCAGCGTGGTTGTCTATCTGTTTTGGAGTTCTCCTATGTTCTCTTATGTCTCGGTGGGTTTTTGCTGGGTGTTCCAAGATGTGCAGGTTAGGTGGATTGGCCATGTTAAATTGCCTCTAAATCTGAGTGTGGCTATGCATAATGTGGAGATTCCAGTATTGAACTTGGGTGGATAAGATCAGAGGTCACACAACACCACATTATAATCCAATAGATTTATTTGAGGTGATGAAGGAGCAATGCTCTGAAAGCTTGTGATTTCAAATAAACCTCTTTGTCATGTCACCTTTCATCTTATGCTTAATGTGATGTAGTACCCCTCAAAGTATAAACCCCTCGTGGCAGACTAGTAACCTGTTCTAGGAATAATTAGCTACAGAAACAGATGAAAGTCTAATTTATGCACTGTCATGTGCAGAAAGAGAGAGAGAGAGAACGAGAGCGAGACTTCAATATTTTATGGATAGAGATTTACCTGTATGACTCATCAAAGAAAATGATTTTAAGTTATTCTTTTGTTAACGGACTATCACATGCACAATATTCATTACAACTCACAGTGTATTTATGTAACTTCATAAAGAAATTCTAGGCATTAGTCTCTCTATTTTGGGTTATAGTAAAAGTGACTACTTCTTTTGTATTTAGCAATGGGTTTTGCTTTTACAGTAAGAACTGGAAAGAAGATAAAGATTTTCTGGAACTGAGAGCTGTTGATTGTCATAAGTGAATTTGATTTTGAGAGACTTACTGTCACTCATAGCTAGTACTTTCTTCACAGTACATCAAAGCCTGGAAAATGTACCATTTGATTTAGTAATTTCCATTCCAGGCGCCCAGAATTAAAGGCAGCTAAGCACCAAGTATGAAATTGTGTTGACATGTGGGAGAAGAAGCGGCTTCTTTTTGAAGTTGGAGTGCTTTGTAGAGTGAAGAAAGTGAGATTTCAGCAACAGTGCCAACTGACGCAATATTCAACCTATTTCTCAAAGTACACAAGGTGTAAAATGGTTCTCTATCTGCAGCTGTCTTCTTCCTCTACAGAGTGAAATCTACTGCTGTCAAGTTGCATTATTTTGATGTATCATTGGCATTTGAATCCCTGTTGTTTAGTTCCTTTTCTTTGGAATGGATGGTGTGAACAGCCAGATAATGTATTTGAGTAATTGGTCAAATTCATTTGTAACACTAACTCTATCAGCATATATTATATACATAGCACAACCAAATCTTTGGTACCAAATAGAAAAAGTTACAAATGGCATAATAGGTCAAGAAAAATACTCGATTGAAAACTTACTATAGATTAGTTGGGCGAGCAGCAGTCTTGTAATGCAGTGGAAATGCCAAAAGCTCCAGATTTAAGTCCTACTCCTCATTTTAAGTCAACATGGTGGGGTTTGCACATTCTCCCTGTGTCTGCATGGGTTTCCTCTAGGTGCTCTGGTTTCCTACTATAATCCAAAGATGTGCAGGTTAGGTGGATTGGCAATACTAAATTGACTCTTGTGTCAGGGGGGTTAGCAGCATAAAAAAGGATTGCAGGAATTGAGTGTGAATGGGATGTGGTTGGCACAGATTTGAAGGGCTAAATGTAATTTCACAGTTTAGATATTTCACAGTTTAGAGCATAATGTTGTAGCAGCCACCTTCTCACCAATTAATTCAATCTATCTAAATCTTTTTACAGGTCAATGTGGGCAGAATTTTAGATGACAGACCCATTTACAGTAGTGAGGAACAGCAGTAGAATATACACCAGTCAGTAATTGAAGTGGATTTGCCATAGCTGTCAAACACCAGATTTGTAATAGCGTATGGATTCTTCACCAAGTACAAAATATGTATAGTGATCACCTGAGAGAGGAAGGATTTCTATTTCCGGGAAGTGTTAACATCAGAAGCATAAATGATATGGTTGTACTAAAGATGTTGGATCGGATGATTGAGAAGTAATCATGATGGCACAATGATACTGCTGCCTCACAGCACCAAGAACCTGGGTCTGATTCCCAACTTGGGTCACTGTCTATGTGGAGTCTGCATATTCTTCCTGTGTCTGAAGGTGTTTCCTCTGGGTGTTCCAGTTTCCTCTCACTGTCTGAAAGATGTGCTGATTAAATGCATTGGCCATGCAAAATTCTCCCTCAAATTTCCACTCAGGTGTTGGAGTGTGGCATCTAGGGGATTTTCACAGTAACTTCATTGTAGTGTTAGTGTAAGCCTTTTTGTGACTTATGAACATCCTTTACTTTTACTGAAATTGTGGAGATTCTGACAAAGTATCATCTATTCTCTCCCTACAGACCTGCTGAGATTTTCCTTCAAGTTCTATTTTTGTTTCAGCTTCCAGCTTCCACAGTATTTTGCTTTTATTTTAGATACAAGGGTGACATAATGGTTATGATAATGCCATACTGTGGTAATGCCACATTGAACAGCAGAACAGGATTGAAAGTCCAAGTAACATACTCCTGTTCCTAATTTATATGTATGTTTTTTTTCATCCATGGGATAGGGGCATGATTGCTGTGCCAGCATTTATTGCTCAAACATAATTGCTCTTGAACTGAGTGCACTTTAAGGATCAATCACATTGCTATGAATCCACAGTCGCATCTAGGCCAGGCCAGGTAAGGATAGGAGATTTCCTTCCCTGAAGGACATTAGTGAACCAAATGGGTTTTACAGCAATTAACAATGGTTTCATGGTCACCACTAGACTTTAATTCCATATTTTTATTGAATTCAAATTTCACCATCTGCCATGATGGGCTTTGATCTTGAGTCTCCAGAGCATTACGCAGGATATCTGGATTACTAGTTCGCTAACATTACCACTGTGCCACTACCTGTTAACTCTTCAAAGGAACTCCCTCAAGTTGAACATGATTTCCCATTAATTAATTCCTTTAATTAACCTCCATTTTGTCCAAGTAACTAGTAATTCTGCCCCAAATTATTTTTTTCCAGAAGCCTCCCCACCACCAAAGTTAGAATTATTAGGGATAGGATTTATAGTCATTTAGAAAGAAATGAATTGATTGGAGATAGTCAGCATGGTTTTGTGAAGGGTAGGTTGTGCCTCACAAACCTTACTGAGTTTTTTGAAACGGTGACCAAAGAGGTGGATAAGGGTAAGGCAGTTGACGTGGTATATATGGACTTTAGTAAGGTGTTCGATAAGGTTCCCCATGGAAGGCTTCTGCAGAAAATGCAGATGTATGGGATTGAGGGTGATTTAGCTAATTGGATTAGAAATTGGCTAGCTGATCGAAGACAGAGGGTGGTGGTTGATGGAAATTATTCATCATGGAGTTCGGTTACAAGTGGTGTACCTCAAGGATCTGTTTTGGGGCCTCTGCTGTTTGTAATTTTTATAAATGATCTGGATGAGGATATTGAAGGATGGATTAGTAAATTTGCCGATGACACCAAAGTTGGAGGAGTTGTAGATAGTGAAGAGGGGTATTATAGTTTGCAGAGAGACTTAGACAAGTTGCAGAGCTGGGCCAAGAGGTGGCAAATGGAGTTTAATGCGGAAAAGTGTGAGGTAATTCACTTTGGAAGAAATAACAAATGTGTAGAGTATAGGGCTAATGGTAGGACTCTTAATAGTGTTGACGAACAGAGGGATCTCGGTGTATATGTGCATAGATCCCTGAAAGTTGGCACTCAAGTTGATAAGGTTGTTAAGAAGGCATACGGATTGTTGGCTTTTATTGGTAGGGGGATTGAATTTCGGAACCGCAACATCATGTTGCAACTGTACAAAACTCTGGTGCAGCTGCACTTGGAGTATTGTGTGCAGTTCTGGTCGCCACATTATAAGAAAGATGTGGAAACATCGGAGAGGGTGCAGAGGAGGTTTACCAGGATGTTGCCTGGTATGGAGGGCAGATCTTATGAGGAAAGGCTGAGGGATTTGAGGTTATTTTCATTAGAGAGAAGGCGGCTAAGAGGTGACTTTATTGAAGCATATAAGATGATCAGAGGATTAGACAGGGTGGACAATGATAGTCTTTTTCCTCGGATGGAGAAGACTAGCACAAGGGGACATAGCTTTAAATTAAGGGGTGGTAATTATAGGACGGATGTCAGAGGTAGGTTCTTTACCCAGAGGATGGTGAGCGCATGGAATGCCTTGCCTGCAGCAGTTGTAGATGCGCCAAGTTTGGGGTTGTTTAAGTTGTCAGTGGATAGGTTTATGGATGAAAATAGAATGGTTTAGGTTAGAGGGTCATTGCTTTTTCTCCATTGGTCAGTGCAACATCAAGGGCCGAAGGGCCTGTACTGCGCTATAATGTTCTATGTTCTAACTCTTATTGCTGGGAATCTGATGGTTTTTTGGAGTAAGTTATTGAACGGTTCAGTAGACTCATCTGTAGAGGAAAAATTTGATATTAAATTGTGTGCAAAATGTGAACTACAAACCTTGTAATTATGCTGTGTGGGAAGAGGGAAACACTTATTCATTAATTTACAGCAGACACAGAAAACTATTATGAAAACATCGCATTATACCTGAAGATTAATAAGGCTTTAAAATGAAGTTTGTTTGAGTGTAAGATGAAACACTGCCATACTAATATTATTTATATAACATGTGTTAGCCATCATTTATATCATTTGCTAGCTTAGCAACAGCCTCTAATATTGAGACTGTTGGTTCTTGAGTGAATGAATTTTCTCAGGCCGTGAGAGCCTTTTCATTCCCCACTCTGTTACATAGAACATAGAACGTAGAACATTACAGTAAAGTACAGGCTCTTCAGCCCTCAATGCTGTGCCAAGTTATGCCCAATCCCAAGGTCAAGCTATCCCCTCCCTATAATTCTGCAGTGCTCCGTGTGCCTATCCAAAAACCGCTTGAAAGTTCCGAAAGTGTCCGATTCCACTATTACAGCAGACAGTCTATTCCACACCCCAATCATTCTCTGAGTGAAGAATCTACCTCGGACATCTCTTCTATATCTCCCACCATAAATCTTATGGTTATGCCCCCGAGGAACAGCTGCATCAACCCGAGGAAATAGTCTCTGAACGTACACTCTATTAATCCCTCTCATCATCTTTCAAACCTCTATTAAGTTGCCTCTCACCCTCCTCCGCTCCCAGCGGAGAAAACTCCAGTTCCTTCAACCTTTCCTCATAAGACCTACCCTCCAAACCAGGCAGCATCCTGGGAAATCCCCTCTGCACTCTCTCCAATTCTTCCACATCCTTCTTATAGTGAGATGACCAGAGCTGAACACAATATTCTAAATGTGGTCTCACCAACGTAAATGAAGGCTTTCCTCTTTCCTAGTTATCACACCATCAATTTTCATGCCATCTGTGTGAATTACTGATCATACCTCCTATCTTTATCTCTGGATCACTACTGCACAGTATGTTAGGACAATGAACGTGTGACATGATAGTTCAGTTTGTGGGGACAATAAGTATGTGACAGTGATGTTACAGCATGTTGGGACAAGTGAGTGTTTAATGTGGTGTTACAATATGTTGGGACAGTGAGTATGAAATACAATGTTACAGTGTTTGGGGCAGTGAGTGTGTAACACAATATTGCAGTGTTTGGGGCAGTAAGTGTGTAATGTGATGTTACAGTGTTTGGGGCAGTGAGTGTATAACGTGATGTTACAGAGTTTGGGGCAGTGAGCATGTAACGCGATGTTACAGAGTTTGGAATAGTGAGTTGTAATGTGATGTTACAGTATGTTGGGACAGTGAGTGTGTAAGTGATGTTACACTATGTTGGGACAGTGAGTGTGGAATGGGATGGTTCAATGTTTGGAACAGTGTGTGCGTAATGTGATGGTATGGGATGTTAGTGTTTGAGCTAGTGAGTATATGATGGGATGATACAGTGTTTGGGACAGTGAGTTGGTGGAATGGTAAGTGTGTTTAGGTGTGTGTGGCCAAGACTAATGTTGCAGCATGTTAGGACACTAAGTGTGGGCTGAAATGATACAGTGTTTGATATGATGTAGTTATGATGTTGGTTTTAAGGCTGTAAATACATAACTGTATTCTTACTGTAGTATCGATAGAGGTGCTGTGTATGCACCCCTAACCTTAATAAAGTAGAACTTTCTTGTGAAAATCCTGTTGTCTGTAACTCAGGAAATATAACATTCAGTGATTACCAGAGGTAGAAATATCCTGAACTTCACTTTCCCCATCTGCAATGCAGCACCACTCAGTGCTTGGTGCTTTGAGTAAGATGGGATACTATAGCAAGGCACTGAAGTACAGCACTGGACAACAAGGCATGGTGTGCTGTCACCAGCAATCTGGATAATCTGGATAAAGAATACAGCGCAAGATTGGTGTAGGGCAGAAGGCTTCATATTTATTGATCATTGGGAAGTCTTCAGGAGGGAGGGTCACCTATTCACGAGGGATAGGGAGCAGTTGACTGGGAGGGGAACACATATTTTAGCTGGGAGGTTAGCTGGAGTGTTTCAAAAATGTTTAAACTAATAGGGAGGGAGGGTGGGGAGACAGCAGGAACTGGGAGTGGGATAGAGAGGGATGATAGGGAAACACCAGTAGGTAGAAAGGTATTTCCGAGAGCTGAGGGTCTTCAGTGCATGTGTTTTAATGCGAGGAGTGTGACTGGCAAAACAGATGAACTGAAGGCAATAATGTTCACGAGGAGTTTAGACGTGGTGGCGGTGACCGAGACGTGGTTGAAGGAGGGGCAAGACTGGCAATTGAATATTCCAGGGTATAAGTGTTTTAGGTGTGACAGAGTTGGTGTGAAGAGAGGCGGGGGAGTGGCTTTATTAGTTAAGGACAACGTCATAGCAGTGCAGAGGGAGAGAGGTATGGATGATTTAGGAACTGAGTCTCTATGGGTGGAGTTGAGGAATAGGAAGGGAGTGGTTACTCTGTTGGGTGTTTACTACAGACCGCCCAACAGCCCGCAGGCTGTGGAAGAAGGGATATGCAGGGACATTTTAGATAAGTGTAGGAAAAATAGGGTGGTAGTGGTGGGAGATTTCAATTTTCCTGGAGTAGATTGGAGTGTGCCCAGGGCTGTAGGAGTGGATGGGGAGGAATTTGTACAGTGTGTTTTGGAAGGGTCCTTGGAGCAGTATGTGGATGGCCCGACTAGAGAGGGGGCTATACTGGATTTGGTTCTGGGGAATGAGCCAGGCCAGGTGGTTGACGTCGAGGTAGGAGAGCAGGTGTCAAATAGTGATCACAACTCTGTCTGCTTTAGGATATTAATGGAAAAGGATGAGACTGGCCCAAAAGGGAGGGTATTTAACTGGGGGAGGGCTAGATACGGCCAGATTAGGCAAGATCTTAAAGATACGGATTGGGATAAGCTTTTTGAGGGCAGGTCGACGAGGTACATGTGGGAGTCTTTCAAGGGAAAACTAAACTCTCTGCAGGAAAGATATGTGCCGGCAAGGAGGAAGGATGGGAAAGGTAGGATTAGAGAACCTTGGCTTACCAGGGAGATTGAGGACTTGATCAAGAAAAAGAGAGAGGCTTACATTAGATCTAGGCAACTAGGGACTGAGATAGCGCTGGAAGCTTATAGAGAGTGTAGACGGGATCTAAAAAGGGGTATTAGAAAGGCAAAAAGGGGCCATGAGGTGGCTCTGGCAGGTAGGATTAAAGAAAATCCAAAGGCATTTTACACCTATGTAAGGAGCAAAAGGATGGTTAGAGGCAAGATTGGACCTCTTAGGGACAGTGGAGGGGATCTATGCTTAGAGCCTGAGGGAATGGGGGAGATCCTGAATGAATACTTTGCGTCGGTATTCACGCAGGAGACTGGACAGATGTCTGTGCCTGATGTTGACAAAGTTGAGGATCGGTTGAGGGAAATAAGGATTACGAGGAAAGAGGTGTTGGGGCTGTTAGGCAGCTTAAAGACATATAAAGCTCCGGGGCCTGATGGCATTTACCCCAGGCTGCTAAGGGAGTTGAGGGAAGACTTGGCTGGGCCTCTGACGCAAATCTTTGTCTCTTCCTTGGACACAGGTGAGGTCCCAGAGGACTGGAGGATAGCAAACGTAGTACCGTTGTTTAAAAAAGGTCAGAGGGATCACCCAGGGAACTATAGGCCGGTGAGCTTGACTTCAGTTATAGGTAAGCTAATGGAGAGGATCCTTAGGGACAGGATGTATGAGCATCTGGAGCGCTGCGATCTGATCAGGGATACGCAGCATGGCTTCGTCAAGGGGAAGTCTTGTCTTACGAATCTGGTGGAATTTTTTGAAGAAGTGACAAAAACAGTTGATGAAGGACAGGCTGTTGATGTCGTCTACATGGATTTCAGTAAGGCGTTTGACAAGGTTCCTCATGGTAGACTGATAGAGAAGGTGAAGGCGCATGGGATACAGGGTCGGGTATGTAGATGGGTCGAAAACTGGCTCGGAAGGAGGAGACAGAGGGTAGTAGTGGAAGGCTCTTTTTCCAGCTGGAAGCCTGTCACTAGTGGAGTGCCACAAGGCTCAGTACTAGGTCCTCTTCTATTTGTGGTCTACATAAACGACTTGGAAGTAGGGGTAGGTGGTGAGATCAGCAAATTTGCTGATGACACCAAGATGCTTGGATTGGCGGGTACAGAAGAGCAGTGTCAGGCAATACAACAGGACATAGACAGGTTGGTAGATTGGGCAGATAGATGGCAAATGGAATTTAATCCGGAAAAATGCGAGGTGATGCATTTTGGCCGGAAAAATGTAGAAGAGAATTATAGGATAAAAGGTAAAACTATAAGGAGCATAGAGACGCAGAGAGACTTGGGGGTGCAGGTTCACAAGTCTCTGAAGGTGTCCTCACAGGTGGAGAAGGTGACAAAGAAGGCGTATAGTATGTTAGCTTTCATAGAAAAGGGTATAGAATATAAGAGTAGGAGTTTGATGTTGCAGTTGTATACAACTTTGGTTAGGCCTCACTTGGAATACTGCGCCCAGTTCTGGTCTCCGTACTATCGGAAGGATGTGGAGTCCTTGGAGAGAGTGCAGAGGAGGTTTACCAGGATGCTGCCTGGTATGGAAGGACTGTCTTATGAGGAACGATTAGATAGACTGGGGTTGTTTTCCCTTGAAAGACGTCGGCTTAGAGGGGATCTCATAGAGGTGTATAAGATTATAAGGGGTATAGATAGAGTAAATGGAGGTAAACTTTTTCCACCTTTAGAAATGGATAGGACGAGGGGTCATGGCCATAGGGTGAGGGGGGCTATGTATAGGACGAATATTAGAGGGCAGTTTTTCACACAAAGGGTAGTGGGGGTGTGGAATGCACTGCCGAGTAAGGTGGTGGGAGCAGGCACGCTGGGGCTGTTTAAGGGTCTCTTGGACAGCCACATGAGCGGTATGCAGATAGAGGGATATATTAGGACTGTTTAACTACGGCTTTTTTCCACAGGTAATTCGGTCCATAATTTGAGCACGCATTCGGCAGGTGGTGCGGGTACAGCTCTTGGATGTTGATTCATGGGTTGCCTGGTACCTCATGTCGTATATGAGTGCTTTATGTGGACCACCTGAAGGGCACCATGACAGCTCAGAGACTATCGATGTGGCTGTGCAGACACTTGGAATTGGGCCGGTGTCTGCGGGAGTTTGCGCGTTCTCCCCGTGGTTGCGTGGGTTTTCTCCGGGCACTCCGGTTTCCTCCCACAACCCAAAAATTCGCTCTTAGGCTGATTGGGTAACAAATTGTCCCTATGGTGAAAATTTTCCAAATTAGGATTAATATATATATTATTATATAGGACTATTAAAATAGGATAATGATTTGGTATTACGGTGGCGCGGGCTCGTTGGGCCGAAGGGCCTGTTTCCCGTGCTGTGTTGCTTAAAAAAAAAAATAAAAAAAAAATTAAAAAAAATAAAAAAAATAAAAAAAAAAATTAAAAAAAAAAATTAAAAAAAAAATTAAAAAAAAAAATAAAATAAAAAAAAATAAAAAAAAACTAAAATATTCAAGCAAGAGAGAAAAACAAAAAGCAGAATATTCATAATGATAATCATAATAGTGGGGTGGCATGGTGGCACAATGATTAGAATTGCTGCCTCACAGCGCCAGGAACCCAGGTTCAATTCTGGCTTGAGACGCTGTCTGTGTGGAGTTGGCACATTCTCTCCATACCTTGTGGGTTTCCTCCAGATGCTCCAGATTCCTCCCACAGCCTGCAAGACATGCTATTTAGGTGCATTTACCCAAGTAGGTAACGGAGTGTGCCAACTAGGGGAATTTCACTGTAACTTCATTGCAGTATTAATGTAAGCCTTACTTGTGAGTAGTAAATAAACATAAACTTAAATGAACTAAACTGCCAAAGAGCAGCACATCCTTACTTTCCCTGGCCAGAATGGGAAGAAAACATCAATATTGTTAAATTCCCTTGAAAAACACCGGGGAGAGACAAGAATATTTCTCTCAAGCTACTTTTTTTTTAAGAGCAACACAGCATGGGAAACAGGCCCTTCGGCCCAACGAGCCCGCACCGCCATCATAACTATATAGTAGCAATTCCATTATCCTATTATGTTATTCCTATATAATAATATATATATTATTCCTAATATGGAAGACTCTCACTATAGGGACAATTTGTTTCCCAATCAGCCGAAGAGCGAATTTTTGGGTTGTGGGAGGAAACCGGAGTGCCCGGAGAAAACCCGCGCAACCACGGGGAGAACGCGCAAACTCCCGCAGACACCGGCCCAATTCCAAGTGTCTGCACAGCCACATCGATAGTCTCTGAGCTGTCATGGTGCCCTTCAGATGGTCCACATAAAGCACTCATTTACGACATGAGGTACCAGGCAACCCATGAATCAACATCCAAGAGCTGTACCCGCACCACCTGCCGAATGCACGCTCAATGTTGGTCAAGTATGGACCGAGTTACCTGTGGAAAAAGCAGTAGTTAAACAGTCCTACTATATCCCTCTATCTGCATATCGCTCATGTGGCTGTCCAAGAGACCCTTAAACAGCCCCAGCGTGCCTGCTCCCACCACCTTACTCGGCAGTGCATTCCACACCCCCACTACCCTTTGTGTGAAAAACTGCCCTCTAATATTCGTCCTATACATAGCCCCCCTCACCCTATGGCCATGACCCCTCGTCCTATCCATTTCTAAAGGTGGAAAAAGTTTACCTCCATTTACTCTATCTATACCCCTTATAATCTTATACACCTCTATGAGATCCCCTCTAAGCCGACGTCTTTCAAGGGAAAACAACCCCAGTCTATCTAATCGTTCCTCATAAGACAGTCCTTCCATACCAGGCAGCATCCTGGTAAACCTCCTCTGCACTCTCTCCAAGGACTCCACATCCTTCCGATAGTACGGCGACCAGAACTGGACGCAGTATTCCAAGTGAGGCCTAACCAACGTTCTATACAACTGCAACATCAAACTCCTACTCTTGTATTCTATACCCTTTTCTATGAAAGCTAACATACTATACGCCTTCTTTATCACCTTCTCCACCTGTGAGGACACCTTCAGAGACTTGTGAACCTGCACCCCCAAGTCTCTCTGCGTCTCTATGCTCCGTATAGTTTTACCTTTTATCCTATAACTCTCTTCTACATTTTTCCGGCCAAAATGCATCACCTCGCATTTATCCGGATTAAATTCCATTTGCCATCTATCTGCCCAGTCTACCAACCTATCTATGTCCTGTTGTATTGCCTGACACTGCTCCTCTGTACCCGCCAATCCAAGCATCTTAGTGTCATCAGCAAATTTGCTGATCTCACCACCTACCCCAACTTCCAAGTCGTTTATGTAGACCACAAATAGAAGAGGACCTAGTACTGAGCCTTGTGGCACTCCACTAGTGACAGGCTTCCAGCCGGAAAAAGAGCCTTCCACTACTACCCTCTGTCTCCTCCTCCCGAGCCAGTTCTCGACCCATCTACATACCCGACCCTGTATCCCATGCGCCTTCACCTTCTCTATCAGTCTACCATGAGGAACCTTGTCAAACGCCTTACTGAAATCCATGTAGACGACATCAACAGCCTGTCCTTCATCAACTGTTTTTGTCACTTCTTCAAAAAATTCCACTAGATTTGTAAGACAAGACTTCCCCTTGACGAAGCCATGCTGCGTATCCCTGATCAGATCGCAGCGCTCCAGATGCTCATACATCCTGTCCCTAAGGATCCTCTCCATTAGCTTACCTATAACTGAAGTCAAGCTCACCGGCCTATAGTTCCCTGGGTGATCCCTCTGACCTTTTTTAAACAACGGTACTACGTTTGCTATCCTCCAGTCCTCTGGGACCTCACCTGTGTCCAAGGAAGAGACAAAGATTTGCGTCAGAGGCCCAGCCAAGTCTTCCCTCAACTCCCTTAGCAGCCTGGGGTAAATGCCATCAGGCCCCGGAGCTTTATATGTCTTTAAGCTGCCTAACAGCCCCAACACCTCTTTCCTCGTAATCCTTATTTCCCTCAACCGATCCTCAACTTTGTCAACATCAGGCACAGACATCTGTCCAGTCTCCTGCGTGAATACCGACGCAAAGTATTCATTCAGGATCTCCCCCATTCCCTCAGGCTCTAAGCTTCAACTTAAAAGTTTTATTTTAGTTAAATCAATTAAAGAGAGGAATATTGAACAGAATAAATAACTGGAGCAAGAGGCAAATAAAAGTCCGTTGAAAAATTTATTTATTAGTCACACGTAAAACTTACATTAACACTCCAATGAAATTGCTGTGAAATTCCCTTAGTCACCACAGTCCAGCGTCTGTTTGGGTCAATGCACTTAACTAGCACATCTTTCAGAATGTGGGAAGAAACCAGAGCACCTAGAGGAAAACCACACAGACACAGGGAGAACGTGCATACTCCACACTGACAGTGACCCAAGCCAGGAATTGAACCTGCGTCCCTGGCACTGCTAACCACTGTGCCATCGTGCTGTTCAGGTTCAGGAAAAGGGGATGGCTTTGGAAGAGACAGGTGTAAAAAAATTCTTCACTGTCTGAAGATCAAACTCTCACCTAACTACTGATCTCAGCCTCCTGCGGTCTACTGCAGAGGAATTACAGATTAAAAGTTTGATGATACACAGCTATTAGGAAGCAAAAGACCAGAGATACAGACAGACATATGGACATGTGGCTGATAACCAGGCCAAGTGATTTATCAATAGCACCAATTTGAATATAATTCTGACTGCTTCCAGGACCTGTCACACAAAATGACTTCATCTAATCAATTCTTCCAGCTCAAAGTAAACTTTTCTTCCAGAAGGAAACAATCTGCCACTTAAATTATAGAATCAGATTCCCTGTCACCCATTTTCAGTACCAAAGAGGCTTTAAATGGATTTTCCATTCATTAATTTATACTTATACAATATATTAATCATAGAATCCCAACAGTATAGAAGAAGGTTATTTGGCCCATTAAGTCTATACCGGTCATACCCAGTCCAGGCCTTATTCCTGCAACTCCACACATTTACCCTGCTAATCCCCCTGACACTCGGGTCAATTTAGCATGGCCAATCCACCTGACCTGCATACCTTTGGACGGTGGGAGGAAACTGGTGCACCCAAAGGAAACGCACACAGATATGGGGAGAACGTGCAAACTCCACATAGGCAGTGATTGGAGACCGGAATTGAGGCTGGGTCCCTGTCGCTGTGGGGCAGCAATGCTAACCTCCCATGTGCCCCGTACTGTACTAAGCTGTACTCAGACTGTGAACTGCTGGCCTATATTTACTACTTTCTGATTATGGTCTTTCCATTTATGTAGTCCTCCAGTTTAAACAGATTTGTAATCTGCAGCTAGTTCCCTGGAAAAGAAGCAAGACCTAGATTATCCATAATCCAGCCCATTGCTTAGATGAACATAATACAAGACACGATTGTGCCCCAACTGCACATCTATAGCCATTTTCTGGAAAATTGTAGAAGAGAGACATAAGGGATGATCTTGTCAAAAATACTCTGTGCGAAATGAGCATTAAAATTGGAGTAAATTGTGCCTTTCTTGGGCAACTCAGAAATCAAATCAAAAATGAGGCAAAACTTGAAATCTGCCAGCAGGACTGTAGGGGGGGCCTAAATCCTCCAAAAGCTGGCTGATAGCAGCAGAGGGCACAATTGTGCATGTGCAGGTTTCTATTGTCTAAGAATGGCCTTCCCCATCTATAGCCAATCTCTGTGATTGAAACCCACTCTCCTTCCATTACTGCGGGGCTCCATGGTCTGTTGCTATCCCCCCATTACCCCCCTCCCCCCATCTGACCCCACTCGAACACCAGGTCCAATCGTTCCTCCAAAACTGGCCCGATCACCAACTTTCCTCACGGGCTGATCAGAAATGCCCCCACCCACATTGATTGCCAATTCCCTCCTTTGTCCAGACTGCTAATGGCTGAAACCCAGTCCACATCCCTGCTACTCTGGGGGTCCACTGCCGGTCTCCAGAGCCCCACCCCATTCGGGACAGTCACCAACGTCCACCTCCACCCAGACCAATTGTGGCCGCAAACACCAATCCTCCCCCTAATTGCTGTTGCGAAGTGGCAGTGGTTCCTTCCTCCCTCCCTTCCCCACACACTTCTCGCTGTTGCAATCTGGCAGTGGGGAACCCATGCCCCCGCTGATGACCAATCACTGTTGCAGAGTGGCAGCAGTACTCTCCCCCCTGACCAACTGATTGCTGTTGCAGAGTGTGCAACAGTCCCCCCGAATAGTCTGTCTCCCATTCACTCGCTCCCTGAGGCCCACCACTTGGCATCATCCAGTGCCCAAGCCACTGCCAATCTGGCATACTGGCAGTGCCAGGGTGTCCAGTGGGTAGTGCCAGGGCGCCAGGTTGGTACTGTGCAAGGGACACCCACTTTTGCCCCTGACCTCCGGTGGGACCCTCAGTGGCCTCCGGTTCTGTTGGTGACGCCATCACATTTGATTGCTATATTGGGGGAAGCATGCATAACCCTCATCGGAGATAACAAGGCCATAGAGGTAAATGAGCCCAGGCGATTCTGTTAATTATATTTAAATGAACATTCAAATAAATTTAAATAATTAATTCAACTTCGCACTGGGTGTAAATCTGATCATGCTGGATATCCGGTGCCAGTAAGATTGCAAGAGGTGAGAAATCAAGCATGAACCTGATTTCTCAGCTTTCTTATGATCTTACCCACTCTCCCTGCAGATCAGCTGGTGGGAGACAATGGGCAGATCACCCCTATTGTGTTTGTTTTCAAAGTTATTCTTTATAGCAAACTAATCTGGCTATAAATATTTAATAATTTTTGCAGTTTAAAACAGTGAAGGGCATCACAGGAATGAATCTCCGGAAAGAAGGGTAACGGACAGTAATCACAGCTATTACTCTGCATGATTGCTTCACATATAAACGGTTTCTGCAGCTTCTCAGTATAATAATTACCAGCGAGTCAGTGAATCATGTGATACTTTGATGCCTTGAAAGCCAAAAAAACAAAGTGGGATAAAAAATGCTCAATTTAGAACCTGATTAGCATTTCACAGAATGGCCTTAATCACAATTTTCTCCTCACTACCATGAACAACTTAAATAATAAAATGGTCATTTTAAGAGTTTGAATTTGAGGGAAGATGCTGTGCGGGGCGGGGGGGGTGGGGGGGAGGGATGCTGTTTGGGGATTGATGCAGGGATGGGAGCAAGTTTGTATACTTATACCACTGTGCATTTTAAAATAATCTGAGTTGTTCTGAGATGTGGATTTTGTCACAATATCTCTGCCCTCTGCTTGATTTAGTGCTTCAGTGACCAAAATCTAACAAACTGCTATAGGACTGACACTTAGTCCAGTCAGAGACACAATATACATATTGAAAATAGGACAACAAAATAGGACTCCTCCTCCCCCCCACCCCTGAGAAACATTTACAATGACACAAATCCTTAATGAAGACTCATTCTCTTCATTTTGTGGTACTAACTACGAAATATAAATCCAATGCTATCTAACAACAGACATCACACCAAAAGTATCGCAGCTTGGTATGGCTCCTGCTCTGACCAAGACCGCAAGAAATTACAAAGGGTTGTGAACATAGCTCAATCAATCAAGCAAACCAACCTCCCATCCATTGACTCCATCTGCACTTGCTGCTGCCTCGGAAGAACAGCCAGCATGATCAAGGACCTCATGCACCTCAGACATACTCTCTCCCATTTTAAATTAAATTTTAAAAATCTGGAATTAAGAATCTACTGATGGCCATGAAACCATTATCAATTGTCAGGAACACCATTTGGTTCAGTGATTCCCATGTGCCATGAATGATTAAAAAAAATCCCACTGGAAAACAGATGTTCAGGGCTAGCTACAAGTACGTCTGTTCTCACTTTTTAGCACATAATCATGATTTACTATCTGCATTTGATCCATGGTGGCACCCAAACTTGGTGCAGTCTCCTCATTTCCATGGTTTCAGCATCCAAGTAAACATGACTCAGTAAGCTAACTGGCTCCATGCTCAATTTGGGATCTTGCAGTGACTGTGATGAGTATGTGCTGTGGCTAGACTCCAGCTCCACTCAAAGGGGAGCTGCACTGACTGAAAGGAAATGCCAGCATTTTAATTGGAAACAAAGCAGCTGGGACACCAGCGCACAGAGTATGTCTCCTATTTCAGTGATGCAGTGCTGGACACTTTAATTTTGTCGGTGAGTGTTACATTCTAAAACACAATGCAAGAAGTTGTTCGATGACCTAATCAGGGCAAGGTTTCATTCCACTACATACCGAGGTGCTTATTACTCTAACCTCCTTAATCTGTCTTCTGATTCCTACTCCAGCCTATCATTCTCATGCCAAATGACTTTGCAATTAAACCCATCCCTCTCTCTATACATTTTTCTATCTGTTTTTCTATCTGTCCATGCATCAGTAACGATCATCCTTACCTTATTATAATTCTCCCTGTGTCTGGGTGTTCTGGCTTCCTTCCACGGTCTGAAAGGTGTGCTGGTTAGATGCATTAGCCATGCTAAATTTTCCCTCAGTGTACCTGGACAGGCGTCAGAGTGTGGCAACCAGGGGATTTTCGCAGTAACTTTATTGCAGTGTTAATGTAAGTCTACTTTTGACACTAATGAATGTAAAACTCATATTGCTCCCCAGGGGAATGTCTGCATCGAGAGTACACAAGACATTCCAAACTCTAAGTACATAAATGGCATGCAGGGGCAGAAGGATCTTGAAGTAAAACTACACAAAGCACAAAAACTCTGATGTAAGTTAACAAGGTCACAAACATTGTAAACAAAGCACTAGTATCCAATTTCAGAACAGTAGAATTCATAAAAGTGAAGTTCAGTTGAAGAATGTTGACTAAGCCATATTTGAAGTTCTGTGAACAGCTCTGGTCTCCTCATTCAGAAAACAGATATTGAGACACTGAGGGAGGTTCAGAACTCATCTTCTAGAATTGTAGCAAACCTGAGAAGACATTATCTTTAAAGGTTATTAAATGTTTGATTGAATAGGTGCAAGGTATATTTTTCCACTTATAACTAAGTGCAACATTGTCACCAATAAATCCTAAAGGAAAAATTTCTTGATCTGAGGAGTGATGTTAGAATATGGAACTCACCATCATAGGCAGTACATATGGTGACTAGCATCAATGAAGTTATGTGAAAATTAGAATTACTTGCAAAGAATATGTTGAATGAGTTAGATGAAGAAAGGTGAGATGAAAATCATATAGAGCATGAATATCAACAAAGCTGCTCTGGACCAAATGGCCTATTTCAGTGCTGTAAATACTATGTAACATAACAATTAAATATAGGCCTGAATGTTATGGCCATTCAAGCTGATGGGATTTTCCTATCCCACTGCAGTGACCGAAGATTTAACCAGATGCTAAGTTCTTCGACCTCACTGCAATGAGAGTGTGGCATGAATGGTTGGTAAAATTGCACCCATAATTTGGAATAGGCTATAATTTTATTGTCAAAAATCCAAAGCAAAATTTTGATTTAGTGCATTTTCCAGTTAACAAAAGCATTCTTTTTGTCAAAAGAGTTATGAAAAATGAAACATAAAAACAGAGGAGTGAGAAGCAGGAGTAGGCCATTTGGCCCTTCAAGCCTGTTCCCCCATTTATTTTGATCATGGCTGATCATAAGCCTTTGAATGCAAATTGTTCGATGATGCATAATCATAGATTACACTGATGTTAATGTTTTAAATTATGACATATTACTGATTAAATACTAGACATATGAGGAGGGGGATCTAATTGAAACTTAGGGAATACTGAGAGGCCTAGATGGTACGGATGAGGAGAGGATATTGTCACTAGTGGGAGAGATTAGAACTGGAGGGCACAATCTCAGAGTGAAGGGGCGCCCCTTTAAAACTGAAATGAAGACACATTTCTTCAACCAGAAGGTCGTGAATTTATGGAAATCATTGACACAGAGGGTTGTAGAGGCCAGGTCAGTCAGTGTCTTTAAGACAGAGGTAGATAGGTTCTTGATCAATAGGGGGAAACAATGATTATGGGGAGAAGGAAGCAGAATGAGGATGAGAATCATATCAACCATGATTGAATGGTGGAGCAGACTTGATGGGCCAAATGGCCTAATTCTGCTCCTATGTCTTATAGTCTTATGGTCTTATGGAATGTTATACTGGGAACAATGAATGCAGATTTCTGATCAAAATTTCTGGATTACCTGGTTAACAATGCACTTTTTCTGAAGTAAATGCCTTGTGATAACATTTCTCTTGCATCATAATTTTTGAAGTTTCACAACACCAGCCTGAAGTCCAACAAGTTTATTTGTAGCAAATGCCACAAGCTTTCGGAACACATTATTCCTTTGTTAAGTGAGTGGGAGTTCTGATCAGAAACAGGGTACAAAGACATAAACTTAATTTACATGAATAATGATTGGAATGTGAATCTTTACAGCTAATCAAATCATAAAGGTACAATATGAGTGGAGAGAGCAATAAATACAGGTTAAAAGGATGTGTATTGTTTCCAGACAGGAAAGTTAGCATGATTTTGCAAGTCCAGGCAAGTTGTGGGGGTTACAGATAGTATGATATGAACCTAAGATCCCGGTTGAGACCATAATTATGTATGCGGAACTTGGCTTTCAGTCTCTGCTCAGTGCAGAGTCGTAGAGCAGAGACTGATAGTCAAGTTCCGCATACATGAGAATGGCCTCAACCAGGATCTTGGGTTCATGTCACACTATCTGTAACACCTACAACTTGACTGGACTTGCAAAATCTCACTAACTTTCCTTTCTGGAAACAATACACATCCTCTTAACCTGTGCTTAATGCTCTCTCACTTACATTTTCTGTACCTTTAAGACTTGATTAGCTGTAAAGACTCACATTCCAATCATTATTCATGTAAATTTTATTTGCGCTGACTTTGTGAGCAGAATTCCCACCCACCTGATGAAGGAAGGGCATGTTCCAAATACTTGTGGCACTTGCTACAAATAAACTTGCTGGACTTCAAGCTGGAGTTGTGAGACTTCTTTCTGTTTTTACCCCAGTCCAACGGCGGCGTCTCCACATTATAATTTTTGTTTAAGGGATAAAAAATGTTGTATCATTCCAGAGGCAGGAGTGATGTGAGGCTCCTATCTCACAATTACATTGTGACATAAATTCATTTGCCAGCATTAATTATACATTAAGACTTAAGTGGTTCTAATATCATCTCCTTGCTCACCAGCTGTAGCATAATGGTTATGGGAGCTGCAGCTTTCAGCAATGACATTCATAAATCAGAAAGTGCCAGAGGGTCAGGCATATTTTGAAGAATGCTGCTTTTATGAAAGACACACATTTATGTTGCTGCTTTGTCATGCTTCTTACAATTATCTCAATATGTTTCACATGCAATTCATCACTTTGAAGTGTACTATCTGTTGCTACATGATCTAATAGCAACTCCCAATCCTTAATTAGCTCTCCCACAGTGTCTTCATTCTTTCATATGTCTACGCCATTTCTCAACTTCCCTTCCTTCCAATGGATTAAATCAACTAAACTCTGAGCTAGCTTGCATCACTTGATCTAAAAAATATAGTTGTGGTGGTGTGGGCAATAATGACAAGGTCATCTCCATTACCCATCTATACTTGGTCTGCAAAAGCTGTGGTGGAAAGGGAAAAAAAAAGACTTACTCTTATATAATACCTTTCACGATCTTAGGAAGTCTCAATGTGCTTTATTACTGCTATGGTGTAAGAAAATGCAACAGCCAATTTGCACACAGCAAGATCATTTTGCAAGGCTGATTAAGGATGAATGGCAGATCCCGCTCTGGCAGGCAAGACATAACTTCCACAAAAGAATAAAGCAAACAAAAAAAAATCCCACTGTAATGGGATTTGACCAAATAATCTGTTTCACTGATGTTGGTTAAAGGATAAATATTGGCCAGATGTCTCCTGAGAACACAGCTTTTCTTCTTCAGAAGAATATCACAGGTACCTTTGCATCCATCTATGGGTGATAAGACTGTCGTGTATAAGATGTGGGGCTGAATTTTCTGGCTCTTTCCATGGTAGAATCATTTGGTCCCATTGATGGTGACCGCTGCCCTCTCCCATACCGTACCCCCCCATTCCACAGCCGTAGTGGGAGGGTGGGAATTCCTCAAATACAGTTGACTGAAGTGTGGGGAGTAGATTTGGTTGACATTTGCATTCATATGATTCTGATCTCATATCTAAGAATAAAGAACAAAAAAAATTACAGCACAGGAACAGGCCTTTTGGCTCACCAAACCTGCACTGACTGCGCTGCCTGACTTAACTAAAACATCCTATGCTTCCGGAGACCATATCATTCTATTCCCATCTCGTTCATGTATTTGTCAAGACGCCCCTTAAAAGTCAATACCGTATCAGCTTCCACTACCTCCTCTGGTAACAGTTCCAGGCACCCACCACTCTTTGTGTAAAAAATCTGTCTTATACATCTCTTTTAAAACTTGCCACTCACAACTTAAACCTATACCCCCTAGTAATTGATTCTTCCACTCTGGGAAAAAGATTCTGACTATTCACTCTGTCCATGCCTCTCATAGTCTTGTTGACTTCTATCAGGTCTCCCCTCAACCTCCGTCACTCTAGTGAGGACAAACCAAGTTTCTCCAACCTCTTCTCATTGCTAATGCCCTTCAAATCAGGCAACATCTTGGTAAATCTTTTCTGTACTCTCTCGACTGGAACTGAACACCATATTCCAAGTGCAGCCTAACTAAGGCTCTATAAAACTGCAACATGATTTGCCAATTTTTTAAACTCAATACCGCAGGCAATGAAGACAAGCATGCTTATGCCTTCTTGACTCCTTCTCCATCTGCATTGTCACTTTCAGTGACCTGTGTACCTGTATAGCCAGATTCCTCTACCTATCAATACTCCTTAGGGTTCTGCCATTTACTCTACATTTCCTATCTGTGTTAGACCTTCCAAAATGCATTACCTCACATTTGTCTGGATTAAACTCCACCTGCCATTTCTCCGCCCAAGTCTCCAACAGCTCATCTAAGGAAATGAAACACCACGGAAACGTTGGCATGATTTTTGACTTTATTGTTGTTAGCTTGTTTCATTACTTTTAGTAACTTACTTCTTCTAAATACTAATAGTAATGAAACAAGCTAACAACAATAAAGTCAAAAATCATGCTAATGTTTCCATGGTGTTTCATTTCCTTCGATGAACTGTTATCCCTTGACTTTCATTAATCCATTCCAAAAGCCAAAATACATTCTGAAGATAGTGATGTTGTATCAATGACGGAAGGCATCAAACTATTACCAAACACAAATCTCAACACTTGTATCAGATTCTCTGAGGTACATGTCGAGAAATATCTTAGACCTATGGGAAATTTTGATCCGACACAGAAGGGAAATGTCACATGTAAAATTCTTTCATCAGTACTCAAATGAAGCCAACAATACACACTCATTACACACTCACTTGGTTTGTCGATAGAAATGTTACACAGTTGGCCTGGAAAAGGTTGGTTCAGTCCTTTAATCAAGCTGCCACTTCATGAATAGCATTTCCCTATGCTGATCCTAGGTCAAGCTATTGAAGCCCCTTAGAGGCTCAGGGCTGGAATTTTCTGATGGTACAGTGATTAGCACTGCTACACCAGGAATCTAGATTCAATTCAAGCCCTTATGTGGAGTTTGCACATTCTTCCTTATCTGCATGGATTTCCTCTGTTTGCTCTGGTTTCCTCCCACAGGCCAAAGACGTGCCCGTTATGTAGATTGGCCATGCTAAATTGCACCCATTAGCATTCAAAAGATGTATGGTTAGGTGTATTAGCCATAGTAAATGTGCAGAGGAGGGGGAGGATAGACTTTCAGGGAGTCATTTGATGGGCCAAATGGCCTCCTTCTACACGTTATGGATTATGTGGATTTCCATCAAGGCAGTAATCAGCATTTGGGATTTTTTTACCATGATATCTCTGTCCTAGCAGTGCCTACCTGGCATATGTTTATTCCAATGATGTGGACACAAATTGGAAACCTGTCCATCTCATTCCAAAGTGGATACATGATGGCCACAAGGATGGGTGAATTCTGAGGTGAGTAAGTTATTAAGCATGCCTCTGTCCTCGGAATATCTTTGTAGAAACTTGATGACTGTCGATATGTGCAATCTTCTCAGAGATGCTCTCCACTTGGAACCAGCAGTTTGTGGTGTCGATGGTCCCCATATACTGAGATATCAGCCAAGATCTTAATGTGGTTGTTAGAACCTGAGTTCTTACACTTTATCACCTTGACACATCCACTGATGCTCAATGCCTCCCCTTGCACCCAACATCCTCCATATGCTTCCAACCCTCCAGTGTCCTCTATACTCACTCTTACAATGTATATTAGTGAATCATATAATAAAACTGGTAAGACTTTAAAGTGCTCATGAAATAAAAATATTGCAATCAGCCTTTCAAAAATCCCCTTCGAAAAAATATGCCCCTCTGAAAAGTTCATAAAATTGTTAAATACGGATATTCATATTGCATTTGAAAAAAATTTAATCCTTTAGGTTTAACGCCTGTTAATCTTATCTAAGTAGTCAGACATTGAAAATCACGTCAATGAAAGATAAAGCTATTAGAAGCTCAAAAACTATCAATCAAACAAAGCTAAACATTTCCTTCACAGCTGTGTAAACAAATTTTGGCAGACATGAATCCATTCGTGGATTTGGAGCAGGTTCAAGCATTCATAATAGGGTACGATTGCACAGCTTTGTCAACAAAGATTCTGAACCTGGATACACAAAAACTTTTGAAGCAGGCTGAACAGATGGTCACCTGGCTCACCAGCTATCCGACTTCTTTTGACTGTCAGATTAGTGTTTGTTTGTCCTGGCATGGATAGCACCCCTGCCTTTAAAACCAGAAGACCCCAGATTCAAATCTCACTCTAGATGCAGGTTACCTCAGCTGGCTAGACAGCCAGTGTGGATTCGATTGGTGCTAACAACATTGTTTAATCCCCTGGGATAGATTTGGAAACAGTCTCCTTGCTCTACCCATGATGAAGGCCATGGGACTAAGGGTCAACTAAGCTCATGTGCAGAGGATGATGAAGAAGAAGTAGAAGTCAGATGCTGGAAAATAAAATAGGAGCCTAACATTTAGACATTTATAAGATTTAGCAACAGAAATTCACATACATCTCCAGACACTGCAAGCAGTTTTGGTCTGCTACTATATACATGAGCATCTGACTTGAACCCTATAAAGTATCCCATATGCAGCCTTGCAGAGTTGTTGTGTCTCATATCTCTTGACTGGAAGTTACACGCTTGGAAGTAAATGCAGGCAATAGAAAAATGTCAGACATCTCAAATAACCAGTTCTCTCCATCATTTTCCATGAGGAGGTGGAATATTGGCACAGTGAACAACACTGCTGCCTCACAGCGGCAGGGACTCAGGTCCAATTCCAGCCTCTGATGGCTATCTGTGTGAAGTTTTCACGTTCTCCCCATATCTGTGTGAATTTCCCTCGGGGTGCTCTGGTTTCTATCCACATTGCAAAAATGTGCAGGTTAGGTGGATTGGCCATACTACATTGCCCCAAGGTGTGTGGGCTAGGGGGATTAGAGGGGATTGAACTCCAGTGGGCATCATTCCATTATTCCATTACTAATGCCTTTGATGCATTTTATTCTTCCAGAGAGCTCTCTTATCTAGCAGATAGTTCAGCATGTAATGTGGCCCAAACTTCCAATGCCATATCTGACTATAATTTGGGATGATTCTGAGGCTTCATAGGCCCAAAGGTAGTAGCCCCACCCATGAGAAAACCCATTAAACTGCACAAAAAGGCACAGAAGCTGGTGGTGTAAGAAGTAAGCAAAGGCGCCAAGATCCAGTATTTTGGCAATCAATCTGGATTTGACCTTGTTTGTAGGTGTTCCTAAAATGTCAGTGTCAAAGTCATGAGAGTGGGTGGACAGAATAGACAGGGAGAATTGCATTCGTTCCCAAAAGGTTCAAGCATGTGAAGGCACCGATTTAAAGTGATTTCAAAAAGAAACAAATGTGAGAAAAGTCTTTCACAAAACGAATGGTTGAGGTCTGGAATACATTGCCTGGAAGTGTGGTGGAGGTAGGTTCAATCAAGGCATTCAAGAGGGTATTAGATGATTATTTGATTTGAAGCAGTGAGCAGGGGTGTTGGGTAAAAGGCAGGGGAATGGCACTAAATCTTGATGCTCATTTGGTGATACAGTGGGCTAAATGGTCTCCTTATGCATCATAACAGCTCTGTGATCATTGAAGAAATTTCTCTCATTTCTCAAGATGAGTCTGTCTTCTCTCCATATTCACAGCAATTCGTCCCATTTCCTGTAACGGAACACACACACACACACACACACACACACACACACACACACACAAGTGTGGCTGTCTTCCTACTGCCCACAGAAAGTAGACAATCCGCCTAACTGGGAAATAACCTCATCTTCTTTTCCTGACAGTTTTACAGAAAATTGGCTGTTTTTTTTCTCCTTTGTTGTTTAACTTCATTGAATTCTCAGATCTTCAAGATCTTTTCAATCGTCTCTGGTACAGCCATTATCAGTACAATGATGACTACCTTTCATAGGATCCCTATAATGCAGGAAGAGATCATTTGGTCCATAGTGTCTGTACTGACCCTGCAAAAGAGCATCTTATCCTGCCCAACCCACCCTATCCCTGTAACCCCATATGTTTTACCATGGATAACCCACCAAACCTTCACATCTTTGGAGATGAAGGGGCAATTTAGTATGGCCCATTCGCCTAACCTGCATAACTTTGGACTGTGGGAGGAAACTCACACAGATACAGGGAGAATATACAAACAGTCACCCAAGGCTGGATTCAAACCCAAGTCCTTAGTGCTATGAAGTAGTAGGGTGAGCCACTGTGCCACCATGCCACCCCTAACCATTATGCCACTATGCTGCTCACTATTCCACTATGGAATTTTCTAGAGTTGAAGTTCATTCATCTTCTAAAGCTTCTTCACAGTCCTTTGAAGAAGCATTAAGATCCTCAGAGAGTCTTGAATGTTTCTTCTCTAGTTCTACTATGTTCAACGTTTGACTCACTTCAATCTTCTCTTTTAGATCAGTATTTTGGTGAAAAGTCTTCATTATCCTTGCAGGGCAGTCATTCTGAAACCTACACTACGCTTCCCAGTTGTGCTGGCAGCAATGCTGGTGAATTATTGTTCTGTTCTGCAGGTGACAATGTCCTACCAATGTAAGACAAAATCCTTATGCCTTTGAAAGAACCTCTCCTAAGGGCCCAGATTACAGTGGGAGATTGAATCCACAGTGCTGTGATTTTGAGGAACTGAAGAGTGGGAATTGGAGTTGAGTAGAATCAATTATTGTAAAACGGGAGTTAAAGAAATGCAATGTAAGTAGCTAAATACTTTGTTTAATGTTACTATTAAAAAGTAACACAGTGTTCTTGGGGGAAGTATAGTGTAAAGGGTTAACTGATAGAATATGCTAATATATAACATAGATGATCATGTATCAAAGACACTAATCAGTCATTTGTCAGACTTTCGAGATCAAGAGTGGAATTTTGTCTAAGAACTATGTGTACACTCTGTAAATTGTTTGGATGTATTACTAATAAGTAAGTATTTAGGAGATATAAGAATATATTTACAGTTTGCCTGAAAAGCAAATCCCCACATCAAGAATTCAAGGTAGAAGAAGAACTTGATCTCAGAACATGGTGGTAACTCAGAATACATAGAAAGTAGGATGTTATACCTGCCAGGTGTGAGTTGATACAGGAGTTATGGTTTGGAAAAAGGCTGAGTTTCTTGCATGTGGAATTGAAGAGATCATGGCTGGAACTTTACAGCCCACCCACTACTGGAATTGGAGCAAGCAAGGTGCAGACCATGGAAAGGTCCATTGACCTCGGGCAGGATTTTCCAGTTTTGGGACAAGCGAGGCCGGAAAACCTTGTGCCATAAGTAACTGGTCAGTGTGGTGTAGACTGGGCCCAAACTATACATCATGTATGTCTATGGTGACTAGTATAGATTTGGCACAAAATTAAACGAAGTTGCATAGTTTTCCATCTGGGCAGTATTTCATACTGAGAGGGCAGTTGATCTTTGATGACTAGTCACTGCCAGATACATTGATTTGATTTATTATCGTCACATGTATACCGTGAAAAGCATTGTTTCTTGTGTGCTATACCAACAAAGCATACCATACATAGAAAAGGAAAGGAGAGAGTACAGAGCATAGTGTTACAGTCATGGCTAGAATGTAGAGTAAGATCAACTTAATGCAAGGTAGGTCCATTCAAAAGCCTAATGGTAGCAGGGAAGAAAGTGTTCTTGAGTCATTTGGTATGTGAGTTCAGACGTTTGTATCCTTTTCCTGATGGAAAAAGGTAGAAGAGAGAATGTCCGGGCTATGTGGGATCTTTGACTATACTGGCTGCCTTTCCAAGACTGTGGGAAATGAAGACAGAGTCAATGGGAGATTGGTTTACGTGATGGGCTAAGCTGTATTCACAACACTTTATAGTTTCTTGCAGTATTCATGTCATAATAACAATGCAGTATTCAAACAAGGATCAACTGCTACTCAAATTTTATGCAAATTTGACTCTTAGAATCTGTTTGAGAAAAGCACACCTATCATCTTGTCATGGGAGATAAGCAAGAAAAACAGATGTATCTTGCAGATATGCTGTTGAGAGCAGTGCTTCCCAAGAAAAATATTAAGGAGGCTATAACATAATGCAACATCTTCTTGATTCAACATGAAGCAGGAGCTAGACATGATCTGGAAGCTACCAACCCAGCAGAGACTGATAGACAAGCACCTTGTTCAAATCAAGCAAATTAACCAACAAAAAGCAACTCTACAAGCACACAAGCATCGTGATAGAAGGATGGCCTGAAAGTATCACAGTTTACCTTTGGTCACAAGAATACATTGGACATACTGAGATGAATTGACAGCATGGGGTGGCATCCTGTACAAAGGAAATAGTGTCACATCTGCACACCAGGGTGCTCCAGTTTCCTCTCACAACCCAAAGAAGTCCACGTTAGATGGATTGGCCATGCTAAATTGCTCATTAGTGTCCAGAAATATATAGGTTAGGTGGATTAGCCATGTTATGTGCAAAAGGTTATAAGGGTAGGGTGGAATGGAGGGACTGGGTGGATTTTGTTTTGGAGAGTCAATTCTGATTTGATAGGCTGGTTAGCCTCCTTCTGCACTGTAGAGATTGTATAGGTTCTATGGAAATGACAGAAAGACAAATTTCAATTTGATAAGATTGCCAAGCCATCACCAAATCTGAACTTTGTTTTAATTTATTTATTGAAGTCACAGGTAGGCCTACATTAACACTGAAAAGAAGTTACTATGAAAATCCCCTTTGGAGAGCCAATCAGGGTGAAAATCTTCAACTTGCTCAACAGAAGTCAGGCCACATATGGAGAGAAATTGTCATCTCAGTGCTGGTGAATGACAAGATATATCGAGTGTTCCATCACAGCAATTGGGCAATCAGAGAGATGGCATCTCACTAGCTGCACAGTTCAAAGTTGTGCCCATTAGATGGATTGGCCATGCTCAATTTATTGCTCATGGTGTGCCAAGGTGTATAGATTAGGGGGATTGTTGGGCTAAGTATGTGGCATCATAGGGATAGGGTCCAGGTAAGATTTTGTCAATTCAGACTTGATGTGTCAAATGGATCTTGTTGTATTGAAGGGATTCTAAGATTCCATGATTTAATGTGAAAAAGTATTGCAGGTTTGTAAATAATGTGCAGTGTCTAGAAAACAGAGGGAAAGGTAATCGTATTTTCATATTTGGCAATATGCAATTAATAGTCCTGTAAAAGCTTTCCGCAAGACAACTTTAAAGCTCAGATAATCTGGTGTAACTTAATAAAACCGACTCTTCTGTAACTGTGTCTTTGAAATTCACATTAAATTCATTGAAGGGTAGGCTATACAAGTACATGAGAGGGAAAAGAATGGAAAGTTTTGCTGATAGAGTTAGAGGAAGAAGTGTGGGAAGAAGTTTGAGTAAGACATAAGCATTCTCATCAACCAAATGCTCCATTGTGCTGCCAATTACATACAGAATTGTTTCCACAAATGAATAAAGGCCGAAAGAGTAACTAGGGGGAGAGTAGGATCTGTTAATGATCAATAAGATTATCTATGTGCAGATCCACATGACATGGGTGAGATCCTAAATTAGTATCTCTCATCAGCATTTGTTGTTGACAAAAGCGTAGATGTAACGAAACCAGGGGAGATAAATAGTGATGTCTTGAGGAGTACACAGATTACAGAGAAGGAGATCCTGGAAGTCTTAAAGCGCATCAAGGTATGGAGTCATAGAGGTTTACAGCATGGAAACAGGCCCTTCAGCCAACTTGTCCATGCTGCTCTTATTTTTTTTTGAAACCCCAAAGCTAATCCCAATTGCTCGCATTTGGCTCATATCCGTCTATACCCATTGTATGCATGTAACTATCTAAGTGCTTTTTAAAAGATAAAGTTGTACCCATCTCCACTACTACCTCTGGCAGTTTGTTCCAGACACTTATCACTCTCTGTGTGAAAAAATTGCCTTTTGGACCCTTTTGTATCTCTCCCCTCTCACCTTAAACCTATGCCCTCTAGCTTTAGATTCCCCTGTCCTTGGAAAAAGATATTGACTATCTACCTTGTCTGTGCCCAGTAAATGCTGGCCTAGCTATCTCATAAAAGAATGAATAATAATAAAAAAAATTTCAACATACATTTCCAAAGATGCATTAGATTTGGCAACTCAGTCTACTCAAAATGATGTCGAAGGTTCAACTGCAGATAGCGCGACTTGACAATATTGTGCCAATTATGCAATTTGACTGGATCCAGTTGACAAAACATGCAAGCAATTCAAATAATCTGGTCAGAAAGTAGTAAATTTCACCCCTGCAGGTCTCTGTCGAGCTCCACTGAGTTATTGGAAAATCATTCAGCAGCTAGGTTGTGAAGCCAGCATCAATCAGTTCCACAAAAGGCAAGAAAATATTTGCTAGCTCCTTCACGGCTGATGTAAGGTAGAGAAGCCTTTGCTGACACAATTTTTCAAGCTGGATATTTAAACAGCATGCTTCGGAGAGCTGGGATCCATGTTAGTGAGCGGAAAATCAAAACCATGCTGGGCTGTTGTAAAGCAGCAAAACTAGACAGTGCTAGCGAGAAACAACATGAGACATTGTGTGTACTGAAAAGCAGCTGCTTGGGTAAAACAGGCCTTGATAAGGTTATATGGAACTCAATATGCCTTATCAATAAACAATCCTTATCAGAATGCTAAGATTTGATCAATTCAACCAATCAACCATTACTGTGGTCTTTATATGTTGTAATTTACTGTAAAGAAGTCTTAGAGGGACGGAGTCAAGTTAGCCTTAAATTTTAAACAGAAGCAAGATCATTGCTTATCATGATAGTGCGGTGGCACAGTAGTTAGCATTGCTGCCTCACAGAGTCAGTTAATTCCTGGCTTGGTTTACTATCTGTGCAGAGTCTGTCTTTTCTCCACGTCTTGTGAGTTTCCTCTGGATCTCCTCCCACATTCCGAAAGACGTGCTGGTTAGGTGCATTGGCCAACCTAAATTCTCCCTCTGAATAGGTGCCAGCGTACGGCGACTGGGGGATTTTCACAGTAACTTCATTGCAGTGTTAATGTAAGCTTACTTGTGACATTAAAATTGAAAATCCAAATACATGTTATTTTGTGGTTGTGTGAGTTTCATGATGCATCCCTCACAAACGCAGCATTTTCTCTTGACTCTGAAGTCATTAGCTTGGGTTTCACATCACAGCTTCCATTACCTGATTTAGCGAAAGGAAGGGAAGCAGAAAATTCAGAAATTGATGTACATAAACTAACGTGTTGCCTAGCAACCATCCTCTAGCTAATTGTCATCACAGAAACTTCTTAATCCCAAACCAGTAAAGAAAAATGAATCATGGGTGCTGCCAGATGAATCTGAAAACACATCTGTGATGGTATCCTTGGCATCTCTTCCCAGCTGCACAATGATGAGATGGAAGTCCTTAGAATGTGGACATCTACATTCTCAGTAGGTGCACAGACTGAAAACATTTTGAATTAATTTCATTTAATATTGTCACATGTATTTGGGATACAGTGAAAGTGTTATTTATTGCCCACTATATAGTCAAAGCATACCATTCATAGAATGGTATGAATGGTACCATTCATACTTTATTTATTTATTGGTGTCACAAGTAGGCTTACATTAACACTGCCATGAAGTTACTGTAAAAATCCCCGAGGCACCACAGTCTGGCACTTGAGGGAGAATTTAATGCGCCCAATGCACCTAAGAAGAGGGTGCAGAATGTAACGTTACAGTCATATTTAGGGTGTAGAGAAAAGTCAACTTAATATAAGCTAGGTCCGTTAAAAATTCTGATAGCAGCAGGGAAGAAACCGTTCTTGAATCAGTTGGTATGCAACATCAGGCTTTGTATATTTTTCCATTGGAAGAAGGTGGAAGATAGAATGATGGGGTGCGTGATGTCCTTGATCCGGCTGCCTGCTTTTCTAAGGCAGTGGGAAGTGTAGACAGAGTCGATGGATGGGAGGCTGGTTTGTGTGATGGGCTAGGCTATGTTCATGATCCTCTGTTGTGGTCTTGGTCAGAGCAGGAATCATAACAAGCTGTGATGTAACCAGAAAGGATGCTTTCTTTGGTGCTTCAGTAAAAATTGGTGAGTCATAGCAAACATGTCGAATTTTCTTAATTCCTGAGAAAGTAGAGGCATTGGTGGGTTTTCCTAACTATAGCATATACACAAGGAATGCTCAATGGTAAAGGCTATTGTGTGATTTGCAATGGCTGCAGACATGATGCTAGGAGTCTAATGGAGTATGGTAAACTCTTGGGAGCAGTAGCATTGACTGGAGGAATTAGAATGAGTGTGCTGATTGAATGAAGACTCCAGAAGCTCCAGTAGGGAGCAGAAAAATTTCTGATAGCATAATAATTGAGTATAGCAGCCACTCACTGGCACTGGCTTCGCATTATTAGTGTAAGAGTCATCACAAAAGCCACACTGCATTTATTTCTTAAACCCGAACACAAATTCCGGCAAACACTCAGCACAGTCAAACTCACAAAACTAAAAATACTTCAGTGTTCCTTTTCATTGAAGCTGGACACTGAGGGACAGTTTTACCAGTTCATATTCTAACTTATCAATGCCATAGGCAGGAAATTTTTTCCTTTAATGGATGCTGTAATTTGGTTTTTATAGATTTCTGGAATTTGGAGTTTTCTGCTTTTTATGAACTTATATTTACTCTGCAATCTGTATTGCTGTTTTAAAATTTTTCACCCCTTCCAAAACGCCACCCTGCCCAAAATGAAGTTCAATTCAGCATTTACCTCAACCTTAATGAAACACAGTGCACTAGAATGATGCAGGCTGACATTCCCTAGCTTTCCCTCCTTGTCTCATGGAGTATGTTTCTCAGATTTCCTAGTTAAAACCTTTTCTTTGGTATGCTTTGTCTGTAATGCATGCAAGAAACAATATTAATACAGGTGACAATAATAAATTAAACAAGAACAAACATGATGCATGTTCGTGTTTTAACAAACTAAGGGAGTTTCCATAAATCAGCACATTGCCCTTATTCCCAAGTGGAAAACCACTTACAAGCATCATGCAACGAATTGCGTCCATAAATAACAAAGGATCATGAGTGAAGCTCAGTCCATCACGCAAAGAAGCCTCTCATCCACTGACTCCGTCTATACTTCCTGCTGCCTCGGAAAAACAGCCAGCATTATGAAGGATCCCACCCACCACGGACATTCTCCCTTTCATCTTTTTCCATTGGGAAAAAGATTCAAAAGTTTGAGAATATGTACAACCTGACTCAAATACAACTTCTTCCCTGCCGCCATCAAAATTTGAATGGACCTACCATGCACAAAGTTGATCTTTCTCTATACCCTATGACCGTAAAAGTATATTCTACACTCTCTCCTTTCCTTCTCTATGAACAATATACTTTGTCTGCAATGCATACAAGGAATACTTTTCACTATATATTAATACATGTGACAATAATAAATCTAATCAAAAACAAATATGATGCGTGTTTGTGTTTTACCAACTAGGGGAGTTTCCACAAATCAACACATTTCCCATCTTCCCAATTGGGAAACCATTTACAAGCAATGATCTGCATCCATAAACAACAAAGGACTGCAAGACCATCTCACAAATCAGCCTCCCATTCATTGACTCTGTCTATATTTCCTGCTGCACAGGCTGATTTAATGTTAATATGAAGGTCGGACAGCCCTAACTGCAGACTGGAAGTCATACGCACCACTCATCTGATTTATCCTCAGATCAAAAATTGGCCCATTGACTCTACATGCAACAGCTACACTCTGTTACTTTTCTCAAAGTTGGACTAGGAAACTACAGGGACTGGGAACATCTGAAATGTGGAGCTTATTCAAGGAGCAGCTACTGCGAGTCCTTGATAAGTATGTCCCTGTCAGGCAAGGAGGAAATGGTCGAGTAAGGGAACCATGGTGTACTGAAAAAGTTAATTCGTTGGTTAAAAGGAAAAAGGAGGCTTATGTCAGGATGAGGCTTGAAGGCTCAGTTAGTGCACTGGATAGCTATAGATTAGCCAGGAGGGAGCTAAAGAGTGAGTTGACGAGAGCTAAAAGGGGACACGAGAAGACTTTGGCTGATAGGATCAAGGAGAATCCTAAAGCTTTCTTTACATATGTTAAGAATAGAAGATTGGTTAGGGCAAGATTAGGGCCAGTCATAGACAGCAGTGGGAAGTTGTGCGTGAAGCCTGAAGAGATTGGAGAGGCACTGAACAAATATTTCTCTTCGGTATTCACGCAGGGAGATGTAAGTGTAGTTGTGGAGAACACTGGGATACAGGGTTGCAAACTGGAAAGTATTGAAGTAGATAAGGAGGATGTGCTAGATATTCTTGAGGGTTTGAAGTTAGATAAGTCCTCTGGGCCGGATGGGATTTACCCTAGAATTCTCTGGGAGATGAGAGAGGCGATTGCAGAGACTCTGGCTCTGATCTTCAGGTCGTCGTTGGTTACGGGTATAGTGCCGGAAAACTGGAGGATAGCAAATGTGGTCCCATTGTTCAAGAAGGGGAATAGAGACTTTCCGGGGAATTATAAACCGGTGAGTGTTACTTCTGTTGTGGGCAAAGTATTGGAAAGAATTATTAGGGATAGGATTTATAGTTATTTAGAGAGAAATGAATTGATTGGGGATAGTCAGCATGGTTTTGTGAAGGGTAGTTTGTGCCTTACTAACCTTATTGAGTTTTTTGAAAAAGTGACCAAAGAGGTGGATGGGGGTAAGGCGGTTGATGTGGTATATATGGACTTTAGTAAGGCGTTCGATAAGTTGTCCCATGGAAGGCTTCTGCATAAAATGCAGATGTATGGGATAGAGGGTGATTTAGCTAATTGGATTAGGAATTGGCTAGCAGATAGAAGACAGAGGGTGGTGGTTGATGGGAGATATTCATCGTGGAGTTCGGTTACTAGTGGTGTACCTCAGGGATCTGTTTTGGGGCCCCTGCTGTTTGTAATTTTTATAAATGATCTGGATGAGGGTATTGAAGGATGGATTAGTAAATTTGCGGATGACACCAAAGTCGGCGGAGTGGTAGATAGTGAAGAGGGGTGTTATAGTTTGCAGAGAGACTTGGACAAGTTGCAGAGCTGGGCCGAGAGGTGGCACATGGAGTTTAATGTGGAAAAGTGTGAGGTAATGCACTTTGGCAGGAATAATAAATGTGTAGAGTATAGGGCTAATGGTAGGATTCTTAATAGTGTTGATGAACAGAGGGATATTGGTGTATATGTGCATAGATCCCTGAAAGTAGGCAGTCAAGTCGATAAGGTTGTTAAGAAGGCATATGGAGTCTTAGCTTTTATTGGTAGGGGGATTGATTTTCGGAGCCGCAACGTCATGTTGCAACTGTACAAAACTCTAGTGCGGCCGCACTTGGAGTATTGTGTGCAGTTCTGGTCCCCACATTATAAGAAAGATGTGGAGGCATTGGAGAGGGTACAGAGGAGGTTTACAGGATGTTGCCTGGTATGGAGGGCAGGTCTTATGAAGAGAGGCTGAGGGATTTGAGGTTGTTTTTGTTAGAAAGGAGGTGGCTAAGAGGAGATCTTATTGAAACATATAAGATGATTAGAGGTTTAGATAGGGTGGACAGTGATATCCTTTTTCCTAGGATGGAGAAAGCTAGCACGAGGGGACATAGCTTTAAATTAAGGGGTGGTAGTTATAGGACGGATGTCAGAGTTAGGTTCTTTACCCAGAGGGTGGTAAGGGTATGGAATGCCCTGCCTGCTGCAGTTGTAGATGCGCCAAGTTTGGTGGCGTTTAAGAGGTTAGTTGATAAGTTTACGGATGAAAAGGGAATGGTTTAGGTTAGAGGGTCATTGCTTTTCCTTAATTGGTCGGCGCAACATCGAGGGCCGAAGGGCCTGTTCTGCGCTGTAATGTTCTATGTCCTATGTTCTATGATTCACATCTATGCTGCGACAAGAAGTGTTAGCGGGCTTTTGTAGAGGAACGAGAGAGAGACATTCTGTGGGGATTGTGGAATAGATGAGTTGATATGACATGGGAGAGTGGAAAGAACTGTGCTCACCTGCCAGGGTTGGGTGGGGGGGGTGGGGGGGGAGGTGGCGTGGCCAGGTGGTGTGGTTGGGGGCAGGAAGGGGCTGGTGATGAGATGCTGACATGCTTCATAGAGTCACGGAAACAGGCTCTTTGGCCCAACCAGTCCACGCCAACCATGGTGCCCTCATAATTCATCCCCATCGCCCACATTTGTCATATATCCCTCTAACCCTTTCTCACCCATGTACTTAAACAAATACTTTTTAAATGTTGCAATTATATTGGCCTTAACCACTTTTTCTGGCAGCTCATTCCATATACACACCAGAAAAGTTGCCCTTTAGGTCCTTTATGAATTTTTTGCCTCTCATCTTAAATGTATTCCCTCTACTTTTCAATTCTCCCTCCAAAATAGGACAACAGAACAGCTGTGATAAAATTAAGATTAATATATTTCTTAAAATTTGACAAAGTTGAGTTAGTTCTGAACCCAAATGTCATAGAGTGTAGCTGTGTAATTTAAAGATTATTATGGTGTCAAGATTTTGCAAATCTTATATTATTCTTGTGAATAAATGTTCTTCATAAAACTTTACGGATTTTTATTTATTGCAACATAAAAACATAATACTTAAATAGAAGATAGCTATAACTGAATGAAGGAACTGAAATAAACAACAAATCTGACCAGCAAAATGTTTAAACGAAGACATAAATATAGCAAAATAAGTCAAATGTAACAGACCACAATTTATAGTCAAGTTGGTGGTCAAATAAGAAATACGCAGCAATGAAATAAAAGGAGTGGGTTACATAAAGTAGACAAGTATTGGAGGGATATAGAAGGATTCTCATCACCTCCAGATCCTTCCCCCCCCCAGAGGATATAATCCTCTGTGCCCCTGACATGTACGGGAGGTTATAGTCTTAGTTGAATTATTGTTACTCTATTAATCCAGAAACTCAACTAATGTTCTAAGGACCTGAGTTCGAAACCCACCAAGGCCGCTGGTGGAATTTGAATTCAATTAAAAATAACTGGAATTAAGAATTTACTGATGACCATGAAACTATTGTTGATTGATAGAAAAAACCCATTTGGTTCACTAGTGTCCTTCCCTGGTCTGGCCTGCATGTGACTCCAGAGACACAGCAACAAGGTTGACTCTCAACTGCCCTCTGAACAGGGCAACTAGAGATGGGCAATAAATGCTATCCAGCCAGCAACACCCATGTCCCACAAATGAATTTAAAAAAACCCAGCCACAACTTTGAACTGGGAGGCTCCTGTAGAGAAGGTGCAGCATTTCAGTGAGAATCTCACAAAAAGACTCATTTTGTTGTCTCGTAATCTCATTCTGTTCCTGAGAAAGCTACACATGCTGAGTATTGACATGAGTTCATCTTTGGAGCTGCTGGAGTATTTTTTTCATCAGCTTTTCATCAGCCATCAGTTAAGGCTTGGAATTGCAACTGTGAATTGGCTTCACAATGCAGAATTGCAATTCCAAGGAGAGGGTGGAGAATATAGCATTAAAGTCAAAATGTGGAGAAAGATCAGCTCAATGTAAGGTAGATCTTTGCCTAGAGAGAGAAATGGAAATTTGTTTTAAAATTTGGACAATCCTGTCATGAGACACGTTATCACTTCTGGAGAGAAAGTTTGTACCCTGAAGACATAGAACATAGAACATAGAACATTACAGCACAGAACAGGCCCTTCGGCCTTCGATGTTGCGCCAACCAATATAAAAAGCAATGCCCATTATTCATGCAATGCAATGCATGTTCCATTATTACATGTATGACAAAGACAGAACCATCTCCACAGTAACTGCATTATATGACAGCTCAGATAGTTATCACCTGCACAACCACCTCTGAAACCCGAACTTCTTACTTTTTCTTTCCCTGTCTCTTCTGCAGGACTCTCCTCTAACATCCCAACAGCGGTGGAGAAAACCAGTTGGCTACTTTGCCCTTGGATGGCCAGCTGGCTGTCTTCTCTGGAGATCTGAGGTTGGAAGGCTCTGGCTTACTTAAGCTGTCTTGCTGTGGGGCAACTGCTCCTTCTGTAGTCACCCAGGGTAAGAATGAATGGATTGCAAGTAAGAGAGAATCAGTAGGGTCAGACATCCTCAGAGAATCCTGAGTGGTGGTCCCAACAGTGTCTCGCAGCCACCCTTCCTCCCTTTGGGTGCCCAAAGGCCCCTCCCTGACTCCTTGAGGGGTGGGGCACCAGAAAGGAGGTCAAGATCACCCATGGCTACAGTGATGGAGTGCAGGTTTGTACACATCTCCAGCAGAATTTGCAGGAGCAGGTTCTGCATGGAGTCCGCCACTCTCCTCATGGCGACCTCAGTGCATGAACAGGTCAACACTGCTCCATCAGCCGGCAGGCAGATGGACTCCACCGCCTCACCATGCTACTCTGTTGAAGACCTGGGCCTGATGTCACTCCACTGCCTCTGCAGCATTTCTTGGAAGGCTGATTCCAGAGGGCCATCATCAGGCTCAACCCTCAGAGATGCCTCTTCCCCAGTGCTCTATTTTCAGAGCTTGGCTGCTTCTGACTACTCCTGCTGCATGAGTCCATGAAGTAACCACTAGAATGGGAGACACTTCCTAAACTAGATCTAATATGCACCGCACTGTGTTTCTCTGAGCTGACGGAGTGTGCAGATGATTTCAACAAGTGATTTATTTCCTCTACAATGTCTTTTGTTCTCACTGGGTTTATCCGAGTGCTAGAAATGGCTTTGACTCTTTGGGATCTTACCCTTTCATCCTGGTGTCATGTGTAAGTGTGAGGGAAGAAAAGTGAGCACATGAGTGCCCCACCCCTCAAGGAGTCAGGGAGGGGCCTTTGGGCACCCAAAGGGAGGAAGGGTGGCTGCGAGACACTGTTGGGACCACCACTCAGGATTCTCTGAGGATGCTGACCCTACTGATTCTCTCTTACTTGCAATCCATTCATTCTTACCCTGGGTGACTACAGAAGAAGCAGTTGCCCCACAGCAAGACAGCTTAAGTAAGCCAGAGCCTTCCAACCTCAGATCTCCAGAGGAGACAGCCTCCAACATAGGGGAACATCTGACCTTTCCATTTCTATGACATGCCTTGATCCTTTTAAAGTTTTTTTTTAAAGTATATTTATTAGTTACATGTCAGCTTACATTAACACTGCAATGAAAATTCCCTAGCCGCTTCCCTCTGGCACCTGTTCAGGCACAATGAGATGGAATTTAGCATGTCAATATGGCCAATGCATCTAACCAGCACATCTTTGGACTATGAGAGGAAACCCATGCAATCTCCATACAGACAGTGACCCAAACTGGGAATCGAACCCAGGTCCTTGACACTGTGAGGCAGTGGTGCTAACCACTGTGCCACCGCGTTGCCTGTGCTGACAGGATGAATGTGGCAAGAAAATCTCTCCATTTCTGCAGCTTCTGTCCCACTCCACCCCTACCAGCTAGACTGCCTGGTCCTCAAGAATGGCGAAATATTCGAAATCTGGGCAGCTCCATTCCACCTTCTCCCTTTCTCCCCAGTTATGGTTTAACCCTTCTGCACAAAGAGGAAAGATGGATTGAGAACAATTGGGTTTCATGTATCTGTCTTGTGCTTCCAACTTTACAAATAAAGCACTGGGATGGCATAGTGGCACAGTGGTTAACACTGCTGCCTCACAGGACCAGGGGTCCAGGTTCAATTCCCAGCTTTTAGTCACTGTCTGTGTAGGGTCTGCAGCATACCCCAGTCTCATGCTCATACCCAGACAGCATGCTACCCCTCTGTGTGAGAGAGTGAGGGATCCACTGTGCCTCTCTACCTATAGAGTAGATGCATTGTTGTAGGCCTGTGAGACATCACCTTATCAAGTTGTCACTGAGATCCATGACCCCTGTCCCATTCAGTGAGGTGAGCATGGTCAGTTGAGAATTCACTTACTCTAGTGATGTGGATGAGATGATTCACCAGTGTGCAGCAATGAAGGGCAGTCCTACGGTGGAGGTGCTGAGCACTGACTGTCTTGGACTGTCTCCTATACCAGGTTTAACATCCTGCTTGGCTTCCTCATTTCAACCTCTGCATAGAGGATGTCTCTCCTGACCTCCACTTCATCAAGCTGGATGCCCAGGAAGCTATTACTGAATTTGGCTGCTGGAGTTTGCTGACCTGTTTGGGCTACTCTGAGTTCTGGACAGGGCTTCTTCCCTTTGGGTCTTTGATCCCTTATCCTGGTGGCACCTGTAAGTGTGAGGCGAGGGTGAATGACTGCATGAGCTACCTCCAACATGGAGGAATGCCTGACTTTTCTGTTTCTATGCCATATGTGGATCCTGACAGGATGGATGTAGCAAGACAATCTCTCCATTTTTGCAGCTTTCGTCCCACTCCAACATTGCCAGCTGAAGTTATCTTTGAGCTTTCTCTTCCCGTAACATTCTGTTGTTTGCTGTCTGGCCATTTTTTATCCCCATCCCAGCCGAGGGGCTTAATCCCAGAATAGAAAATGATGGTCGGGATTTTACGGCCTCGCTCGACCCAAAATCATAAAATCCCACCTGAGGTCAACAGACCTTTCCACGCCCCTCACCCGCTCTGATTCCCATGCGGAACAGGGCAGCAAAATTCCAACTTATATTTGCTAATGATTGAAAGATGGCAAGTTTTATTTTGTGCCAAGCTGACTTTCCGGAGAGTTGCTAAAAGGATTAATGTAAACTGCTCAGAACATCTAGTTGCCAAGATGATTTTGGCAATTGGCAGAATTTTATCAGCCTAAAACTGAAGATAGGCTTGGAGTGGTATTCTGGGGAAATAGGCTGGAGTCTTTCAGGATGATCCCTGATGCATTCCCACTGCCAGGGAAGTATTCCTGGGATGTATTGGGAATGAGATTGGCTGCCCCACCTCACAGAGACTGGCAGCAATTTTTTGCCCACTGCACCAAAAGATCACAATTCAAAGGAAGTGGCCTCCCTCCAGCAAGGCAGGAGTGTCAGAATCTCAAACTCCATGCCTTCTGATGGAGACACAGAGAGGAGCTGCTTCCTCTGCCCCAATGATATTTCCAGAGAGATTTCACCTATCTTCCATGGAGTCTGCTGTCTTCCACAATTGCAAATACTTATTTATAATTATCACTCGGAAGGTATCTCCATTCTGAGGTATCCTCCCATTCTCACACCTACCTCAGCAGCACTCACATCTCATTATTTTGGTTGCTGAGGCTGCAGAGCTGCTGTCCTCTGATTTATTCAGTTGCATCAGGAACTTTTCACCTTTCTTAAAGAACGAAACTCTGGGAAAATAGCTTTACTGAGCTGGTTCCTGACAACAATGAGCTACAGACCAACTACATTTGATTCTGACATCAGATGCCACAAACCCATGGGAAAATGTTGTCCAATGTATCTTAATCTAGCCTCAGAAAACATTTCACAGCCATAAATAGCTGCTCTGAATTCAAAGCAAACAAGTATGTTGAAACTTGCGTCTACTCTGTTTAGACAAGTAGCAGAAACTAGATGCCAAACAATACTTCTTAAAGTATTTATAGCCTAGTTTTTACCTTCATATTAGCAGGCCGCTTAATCTGTTTCAATGCATAGAATATTGTTATTCATTTCATGAAATTATAATATGGGTAAATGGCAGTCTGTTGTGTGACCAGTTTCAATGTTGAATTTATTCATTTCGTGATGTGGAGATGCCAGTGTTGGATTGGGAAAAACAGAGTAAGAAGTCTCACAACACCAGGTTAAAGTCCAACAGGTTTATTTGGTAGCAAACACCACTAGCTTTCAGAGTGCTGCTCCTTCATCAGGTGAATGGAACTCCTATTCACCAAATAAACCAAATAAATATGTTGGACTTTAATCTGGTGTTGTAAGACTTTTTACTATGTTTGTTCATTTCAGCCAAGGGGGGAATTGAAGATGCTGTCATGTGATCATAGAACTACAGTGCAGAAAGAGGTCATTCAGCCCATCACAACCCCACCCAGATCCTGTCCCCATAACTCCACACATTTACCTTGTTAATCCACCTGACATGAAGAGGCTCTTTAGCATGGTCAATACCCAATTCCACACATCTTTGGAGTGTGGGAAAAAAACCGGAGCACCCAGAAGAAACCCTTGTTGACACAGGGAGAATGTGCAAATGCCACACAGACCCAAGGCTGAATCGAACCCAGATCCCTGGCGCAGTGAGGCAGTCATGCTAACCACTGTGCCACAGTGTCACCATATTCCTGAGCTCTGAAGAACAATTCATTCAAGTTACTTGCACCTGATTGATCAGCTAGGAAAAGCCTCAATATGAACTTTGGATGAGGACTGTATAGAACATAGGAATATGTGAGCATAAGAATTAGGAGCAAGAGTTGGTCATTCAGCCCCTCGAGTCTGCTCCACAATTCTATATATCATGGCTGATTTTCATCTCATCCTAACTTCATTTCCCTGTCCTTTCCCCATAGTCCTTTATCTGGCTTTTGAGGAAATATTTATCTATCTCTTTCTTGAATGCATCGATTGATTCTGCATCCATTGAACTGTGGGAAGGTGAGTTCCATAGATTCACAACCCTCACATTCAATGGCGTTACCATCACTGTATCTCCTACCGTCAGTATCTCAGGGGTTACTGTTGACCAGAACCTGAATTGGGCCAGCCATTTAAAAATGTGGCTACAAAAGAGCAGGTCAGAGGCTGGGAATTCTGCAGCAAGTAACTCAACTCTTCACTCCCTAAAGTCTGTCCAGCATCTACAAAGCAAAATCAGGAGTGCGATGGAATACTCTCCAAATTGCCTGGATAAAAGCAGGTCCAATGACACTCAAGAAGCTCAACATCATCTAGGGGATAAGAGTCCATTTGCTTAGCACCCAATCCATGCAATAAATTCATTCTCTCCACCACCCAAGCTACAGTGACAGCAATGTGTACCATCTTCAAGATGCACTGCAGCAACTCATTTAGGTTCCTTCGGCAGCATTTTCCAAACTCACAGCCTCTGCCATCTAGAAGAACAAGGGCAGCAAGTAACTGGAACACCACCATCTGGAAGCTCCCCTTCAAGCCACTCACCACTCTAACTTGGAACCGCATCACCATTCCTTCACTGTGGCTATTCCCTATGAACACTGTGGGTATTCCTACAGCACATGGACTGCAGGAGTTCAAGAAGGCAACTCACCACCATATTCTCAATGGCAATTTAAGAAGGTGTCGCCTAGCCACCAACACTCACGTCCCATCAACAAATATTTTTATCAACTATGTAGTCATAATAGCTATTAGGGATGCAAAGAAAAGCTGAAGCGCATTTAGAATTGCACATTCTACAATTGGATGTATTTTGCATTCTGGCTATATGGCTATTTGAATGTAATTATGCAGTATTACAATCAAAAAAGGTCCTTGATACCTCTTCAATTATGGATTATTTGTATTGCATCAGAAAATGCTTTAATAAAGGTGGGGGATTTTGCACCAACATAGTTCTCTATTCACCTGAGTACACTCTCCACCAGTGGGAAAGCTGGAGTGTTTTCCAATGGCATCAACAGCACCTGTAAGGTGCGACTCACCTACCTCATTGATACAAATTATGCATCGCCAGCCCAGTTTTCCAGAGATCAGGGCAAAATCTCAGCATGCAGAGATAGGCCCCCTTCTCTCCCACTCCAGAAAAAGTGACACCCTGCCCTCACTGACCAGAGCATGCCTCTGACCTGTCAGCACAGAGGGGTGCCACCCCTTCACCACTATGGAGAGAACGTGTCGCTGTCACCCCTCACCCCCACACCACACAAGCATGAGGATGACGTATTTCCCTCCACCAGTAAAAAAAGACTTCAATATTGGGTCCCTTCAGGATCTCGTCCCTCCTCAAGTTCCTTCGCTCAAGTTCCCTGGACCGTCCTCTTCTGGACCCACCCCTTCATTGTACCAAACGTCTATTGTCCGCTGGCACCAACACACTGGCAGTGACAGTTTGATCTGGCATGTTGGACTCTGAGGAGGATAAGGAGGTAGGTGTTGTGCTCCTGTGCTGTTCTAATGCTGACAGGCTTCAGAGGGAGGCTCACCCAAAGGACCTAGGCTCAGACTGGGGCAAGGAGTTGACCTCCAGGCTCTCACCTCGGATGGGAGTCTCATGGCTCTCTGTCCCTTCTAACTCTGGGAAACTGCTATGTTTATAGAAAAGAGGAACTGAAAGCACTTAGCTGCTTTGAAGTTGCCTGCAACTGTCAACCAAAACAAGGATATTTATAAACATTGTGGTTAAGAACAGTGGAGATACTTTTTTTTATTCATTTATGGGACCTGGTCGTCACTGGCTGGCCAGTATTTATGCCCATCCCTAGTTGCCTGAGGGCAGTTGAAAGACAACCATATTGCTGTGGATCTAGAGTCGTATGTATACCAGACTAGGTTATGATGGCAGATTTCCTTCCCTAAAGGATAGTAATGAACCAAATGGATTTTTCCAAGAATTGACAATAGTTTCATGATCATCAGTAAATTCTTAATTATAGATATTTTTTATTGAATTCAAATTCTGCCAGCTGCTGTGGCAGAATTCAAACCCTAATTCCCAGAGCATTAGCTGAGTTTCCAGATTAATAGTCAATTGATAATACCCCAGGCCATCATTTAGGTGAGAAAGGAAAGATAAATAGGCAAAGATGGAGTATGCTGTGTGAAGACTATCAAGTGTCAATCATGGGCCAGTTAAAGATATTGATCAAAGAGATTGAATGGAAAAAAAGGATTTCAAGGGATTTCAAAGGTTTTAGATTTCTAAGAAAGTTCAAACACCTGAAAAAATTCAATTATAGAAGAAAAGAGCTTGGAGAAAGAAATCTCCCTTAGTAAAATTGACTTTTCCTGTAATCAGAGGACTTCACAAGAGTTTTCTCATACATACAACTTCTGAGAGAGATCAAGGGGAATCCCTTCTACAAAATGGAATGCTGCTGTGACTTGAAAGTTTGCAGGGGGCATGGAGATTAAATTGAGCAGGACACTTCAAAGTTTTCACAGTACGCAGACAAGAATGAAGATTTTGATCAGAAAGCTGCCTGAAATCACCATACCAAGAGTGATGTTCGGGTTTCCTAGAGGCAGAAGGGTTATCTATCCATGAGACTCCCCCTGCCCCCATCCTGGCCCAAGGTCAATCACAGGCCCCCAGCAGCCTAAGTCAACCTAACCCCATGCCCCCAGGTCCTTTATGGAGGACACTCCCTCTGCAGTCTGATAGCATCAGAGGAGCACATTGGCACAACACTTACCTCCTTGACGCCAAAAGATGCAAATGCACCACGTCCACAGTTCTCAGCATCAGGAGAGATTGGTGCCTGGTTGACCTCCTGCTCCGTGTGTGTGTGTGTGTGTGTGTGTGTGTGTGTTGGGGAGGGGACGGAGGGTGCAAGGGGGTGGGGGTGGATCCTGGGGGGGAGGGTGTGGTGGCATGGAGGGTGAATAGTAGAAAGAGCGTTCAGCTCACTAATAACATTTCAATTGGATTTAAACTGTGTTTATCAGATTCCTGCTTACTGTGGGCGGGAACCTGATTAGGGCCATTGCAGGAGGATGGAAGACTCATAAGGCATCAAACCTGCTTTTTGCCTGACACCCAATTCTCCAGACCAACCTGATTCTCACCAGGGGCTGGCGGACCAGGGGAATCGCCCCAACAATACTTCTTGAAAAAGGAGTAATAACGAACTCTCATTTATTGTAATTTTGATGATTAAAGAAAAGAAATTTCCCTTTGTGTTTGAACAGATCCTATAGAAAGTTAGGCTGATTGCCTTTCTAATAGTCTGCATAGTGGAGGTGATCCTGAAGTGGTAACATTTTCTATCACAGCACATAATCCTAACTTTAACCCTCAATCTGTCTATTTTGATTGCCTAATAATATGTCAGGGAGAGAAAGAAAACATTTTAAAAGTCACAAATTTCATAAATTTCCTTTTTAATATAGTCAGGAATGTTGCTAAACCCTCCAGGCTATCGCAGACGTCTGATTACTCCTAAATATATTTTTTAAATTAAATAGATGATCCATGTCTAACCTTTTTATTCCATTTGTTTTTGATCCCTGCTTTTTCCAGATGTGCGCAGTGTGATCTTGAGGGATTTATAGTTTTAATATTTCATTGTGTCATGAATATTGAAATTATTACTTCATGACTAATCAGGAAGAATGGTCCTATATGTATTACTCCATCTGTATCTCTTTAATATTTAATAAGCTTCAGGACCTTAAAAAGAAAATGATGTGGAAATTGCTTTGTGTTGGGAAATGTGTTGCAAAGCTTAAGTCTGCTTAAGCAAGCACTCATTGAATCATAGAGTTTACAGCACAAAAACAGGCCCTTTGGCCCAACTTGTTCATGCCGCCTCTTTTTTTAAACCCCTAAACTAATCTCAATTGCCCGCATTTGGCCCATGTCCCTCTATACCCATCATATCTATGTGACTATGTAAATGCTTTTTAAAAGGCAAAATTATACCCGCCTCTACTACTACTTCTGGCAGCTTATTCCAGATACCACCATGTGAAAAAAATTGCCCTTGTAGTAATTTTTATATCTCTGTCCCCTCCCCTCTAGTTTTAGACTCCCCTACCTTTGGGAGAAGATATTAACTATCTGTCTTGTCTATGCCCCTCATTATTTTATAGACCTCTATAAGGTCACCCCTCAGCCTCCTATGCTCCAGAGATAAAAGTCCCAGCCTATTCATCATAGACATAGAAACATAGTACAAGCCTTTCAGCCCTCAATGTTGTGCCGAGCTATGTCAAACCAAAATCAAGTTATCCCACTCCCTATCATTCTAGTGTGCTCCATGTGCCTATCTAATAACTGCTTGAAAGTGTCCTAAAGTGTCCGATCCCACTATAGCAGCAGGCAGTGTATTCCACACTCCTCCCTGAGTGAAAAATCTGAGTGAAAAATCTACCTTGGACGTCTCTCCTATATCTTCCACCATGAATCTTATAGTTATGCACCCTAGTAACAGCTACATCCACCCAAGGAAATAGTCTCGCATGTCCACTTTATCTATCCCCTCATCAACTTATGAACTTTTGTTAAGTCGTTTTTCATCTTTCTCCGCTCTAAAGAGAAAAGCCCCAGCTCCCTCGACCTTTCCTCATAAAACCTACACTGCAAACCAGGCAGCATCCTGGTAAATCTCTTCTGCATTCTCTCCAATGCTTCCACATCTTTCTTATAGTGAGGTGACCAGAACTGAGCACAATATTCCAAATGTGATCTCACCAAGGTCTGGCATAATTGCAGCATAACCCCACAGCTCTTAAAGTACTGTTAATAAATACCTCTCCTTATAACTAAATCCATCAAGTCCTGGTAGCATCTCTTTCCTGCACTCTTTCTCATTTAATAATACCCTTTCTATAATAGGATAACCAGAACTGCACACAGTATTCCAAGTGTGGCCTTACCAATGTCTTGTACAACTTCAACAAGACGTTCCAACATTCAATTTGTTACTTTTATATTCTCATTTAACAGCTCTGTTAATGTAACCCAGACGTTTCCCTGCATGGAAATGATGCGGTGGAGAATTGAGTGTCTTCCATTCAGAGTCAGCATCAAGCGTTCCAAGGTTAGGTGTAGCAAGGTGTAGCACTGTGAGTATGGAGTGAAACTGCCAACACAGTAATGTGCATCATTGGCAAATTCAACGCTCCTCTTTGTTTCTGTTACTCACACAGAACATGTTTTTTTTGGTGAATGTTGTTGTCAGTCAGTGGAAAAAGATAGGACACCTTATGCTGTGGTTGGCAGCCACGGGAAACTGATTTTGAAAACACCTGAACAGATTTCATGTACAGCTTTTACAGATAATAGACAGAAGAGATTTATCCCAGCAGTTAAAACTCAATTTTAGTCCAGGAGCTAGAAATGAAAGGTTAAAATTCTGCCCAGTTTCTGAAAATAACATTCAATAAAGTTTAAAATTTATTTATTAGTGTCACAAATACACTTACATTAACACTGCAATGAAGTTACTATGAAAATTCCCTCGTCACTACACTCCGGCACCTGTTCAGGTACACTGAGGGAGAATTTAGCATGGCCAATCTACCTAATCAGCACATCTTTTGGACTATGGGAGGAAACCAGAACACCTTGGAGAAAACCCATGCAGACACAGGGAGAACGTGTACCCAACCCAGAATGAACCCAGATCCCTAGCGCTATGAAACAGCAGTGCTAACCACATGTCATCGTAACTTGTGCCAACTATTTTTATTAACATTACTATACTAATAACATGTTCCAGAATCTTTTTTTGTGTTTTTTCCTTTTGTTAATTGAATGTGTTAATTGAAGTGAAATATTTAAAGTATAATTGCAGATACTAACAGTTACGCAGAAAGGTATTTGGAACGGAGAATGGGGATGATAAACGGTTCCGAATGGTTGGAGAATAAAACAGCCAATGGTTTAATCTGGAATTCCCCATGTGTGTGATGAAAGGCACAGCATGGGGAGGTATTTAGAGTGGAGATAAGCCTTTCTTACATGAGATAAAAAGATAAATGATGGTGCGAGATCCAGCGGTTAAGCACTTATGCACAGGTGATGGACTCAGAGTCACCTGCAAGCCAGTCTGAGTCCCTTGACTTAAGCACTTCTGATTTCACACAAAGATTATGTCAGAAATGTGGATTTTCCAATGTGATTAGACTGGTTGCAAATCGCTCTGTTGCACATAATATCTTAAATGGACCACAAGGTAAGTCCAGACTTGGTACCAAAATTTGGCATATTAGCCCTGATTGGGTAACCGTCAGTCCCCAGTTTGACAGCAAGGAAACTGTGTTTGCGGGTTTCACCCCATATCCTGGGCTGTGTAATTACAAGTCTAATGATGATTGGTGAGCTGTACAGCTTGAGGCAGCAAAACCAACTTACAAACTCATCACATCAGTACAAAAGAGATGTTAGAAATAATGCTTGTGGCTTATAAAAGTGATTCAGATTGTAAATCCATTTAAGTAATCACGCTGTGACAATTCCAAAAGCACGATGCACACAAAATCTCACTGAAAGCTATTATACTATTTAAGACTTTAATGTCTTTTGATGGCAGTGCATCCAAAACTGGATAAATTCATCATTACTTCACTACACTTGTAATCCTTGCCCATATTTATGAATGACTATCGACCTGCACTAGCTTATTTATAAAGTTAAGCTTTTGAGCTCCTAAATCAACATTGTTTAATGCAGAATTAGCCTTTCGGTAGAAAAATGCCACAAGGCACTTCAAAAAGTATAATCCGACTAAAATTGACATAGAGATATTAGATTGACTGAAGTTTTTGACAAAGAGATAATTTTAAGAAGATTGTTAAAGGATGGAGAGTGAGATAGGAAGGTTTACAGACATTTCTTTTTATTCATTTATGGAACATGCGTGTTTTGGATGGCAAGCATTTTTTTAAATTAAACTTTATTGATTAGTATCACAAACAGACTTACATTAACACTACAGTGAAGTTACTGTGAAAATCTCCTAGTCACCACACTCCAGCACTTGTTCGGTATATTGAGGGAATTTAGCATGGCTAATGCATGTAACCCACAGTTTTTCAGACTGTCGGGGGAAACCAGAGCGCCTGAGGTAACCCATGCAGACAAAGGGAAAACGTGCAAACTCCACACAGACAGTGATCCAAGCCGAGAATCAAATCCCGGTCCCTGACACTGTGAGGCAGCAGTGTGGCACAAAGGTATTATGCCACCATGCTCATACCACATTGCCTTTGAGATGGTGGTGGTGAGCTGCCTTCTTGATTCCCTGCAGTCTACATGATACAACTGAGTAGTTTGCTAGGCATTTCAGGGGCAGTTGAGAATCAACCACATTGTTGTGGCTCTGGAATCACATGAAGGCCAGATCAGGTAAAGGAAAGAAAGCAAAATGGGTTTTTCAAACAACTGTTTCAAGGTTATCAGTAGTCTGTTAATTCCAGATTATTTTTATTGAATTCAAATCTACCATCATGGGATTCAAACTAGGATTCCTAGAATATTAGCTGAGTTTCCGGACTAATAGTCAAGTGACAATACCTCGAGGTTATCACCTCTACTACATAGTTCAAGATATAATAGCCTGGGCACCAGAAAGCATGACATTGGTCTTGGAATGTAAAGAGTGAGAGATGCAGAAGCAAATGTAGGGTTAGAAAATTGGAAAAGTCAAAATGATGTTGGGGGTTTTGAACATGAGGAACACAATTTTAAGTGAAGGATACTGGGAGACTGGAAGCCACTGTAAATCAGTGAGCAAAGTTAGTTAATCGTCAGAAAATTCCCAGTCTCTGGTCCACTCTTGCAGTCATAGAATTTAACTAGTAGCAGTACTAGTTAAATTTGTAATCAATGCTGATTCTCAGGATGTTGATAGTGGGGAATTTCATGGTGTCTGTGCTGTTGAATGTAATGGCAAGGTTGCATTGTTGGAGGTGGCATTTGGTTGGAATTCTGGTGACACAAATGTTTTCGTCACTTATCAGCCCAAGACTGGGTATAATCCAAATCTTACAGCACAGAATGCTTCAGTTTTGGATGAATTGTGAATGGAACTGAACATCTCATCTCTTCTGACTTTATGACAGAAGGAACATTATTGTTGAAGCATTGAAAGATGATTGAGCTTCAGATACTACGCTAAAGAACTCAAGCAGGGATATGGTGGGGTTGAAATGATTGGCCTCCGGCAACCACGAGCATGTTTTCTTTATATTAGGTGTGACTCCAAATGTGGTGAGTTCTTCTCCACTCACCGTTGACTTGAAGTTTGCTGGAGCCCTTAATGCTTTGTTCGGTCAAATGCTGCCTTAATGTCAAGGGGAGTCACTCTTACATCATCTCTGGAGTTAAGTCTTTTTTCCATATTTGGACCACAATTGCAAGGAACATTGCAGAATCAAAACTGAGCATTGCTGATGACAGCAGAGTTGACACTCCCTTAATCACTGTGCTGATGGTTGAGAGAGGATGATGGGGCAATACTTAGCCAGATTGTATTTGTTCGGCATTTTTGTTGATAGGCCATACCTGATATGCCTTTAAGAAATATATATATATTACCTTACTTGCAATGGGTGTGTTTAGAATTTAAATCTGTTTTACAGAGTGCCGATTTGAGAGCAGGGAGTACGTGCCAAGTATTCATTTTAGACTCGGAGTGTTTGTTTTAAAAGCTAATGCACTTGTATTTACTTGGGTCTCCCCTAATGGTTTCGGTGTAGAGTTCTGATTAGGTTAATTGACAAGGATAGATTCATGAGCTTAATAGGAGGAGCTAAGCTTACAGAGAAGAAATACTGGGATTGAATTTTCTAAAAATAATGACTAAGTGCCATAACGGTGAGAGAACTGAAGTAATCCGTGCCAGTCTATCCGTTGTCCCACTTAGTCATTTTTTGGGAGTTGGGAGTTGCTTGTTTGTTCCAAGAGGGATGGGGCCTAAACATGCCAGTGAACCCAGCTGAAAAATGATCAGGTACCATTTTGGAAGGGTTCCCTGATCTCACAGTGCACTGGAAAATCCCCACCATCCCACTTCAGACATCAGGATTCACCCTCCCATCAGTGGCATAGTTCCCCAATCCCTCTCTGACATGGACTGTCAACATTGGGACATTGATGCCCCCCAAATAGGGATTCCTTCATGACCATGACACGCCTCCCCTCATGCCACTATTTCAGTTTCATTCTTTAAAATACAGAACTGATAACCTAAGACAAGCAAGTATACTTATGTTTTGCTAATTAATTTTAGAGGAGATTTAGTTTATAAGAGGAATATTGCTTGAATTGGAACTCATACTGATAGGTTAGCAGTTAAAAATTGTATCTTGTCATGCTTAAGCATTGGTCAATTATTAAATATTAAGCTAATTCATTTGATATAGTTAGACTGTGCGGTTAATTAAAGTTTGCTTTGATAAAAGCATCCTACTTTGTCAGTGGAATCGTACCTGGAGTAAAACATCCACATCACATTAACGCCAAGTAAAAAGTTGCTTGGTATACTTTGGGATTCCTGATCTGGTACCTGAGTACTGGACAATTTTTCATGTGGTCATGAAAATGCCAATATTGTAGCTGTACTGGAACAATGTGACTGTAATTTTGGCTAATTCCAGGGCATACTTTTTCAGCACTGCAGTTACAATGTTGTCACTTAATCTAATTTCTTATCACATGATGAATAGAATTGTCTGAAGATTGTCATCTGTTATAATAGTAATCTCAGGAAAAGGCCAGAAATTCAATTACTGTTGATGGGACCTTGTTGCGTACAGATTGACTGCTGTGTTTTCTACAGTAAGAAGTCTGACAACACCAGGTTTAAGTTCAACTGATTTATTTGATAGTAAACTCACAAGCTTTCGAGTTATCAGGTGATAACATCAAAAGCTTGTGAGTTTACTATCAAATAAATCGGTTGGACTTGAACCTGGTGTTGTCAGACTTCTTACTGTGTTTACCCCAGTCCAACCCAGGCATCTCTACATCTTTTCTACAGTACAACCATGATTGCACTCAATGGTTGTAAAAGGATTTGGGGGATCCTAAAGTTGTGAAAGGCTCTACACAAATTCAAGTTGTCTTTCATCCTTTTCATTATTATTTTCCTTTTACTTTCTTTTTATAGAACATAGAACATAGAACATAGAACAATACAGCACAGAACAGGCCCTTCGGCCTTCGATGTTGTGCCGACCAAAATAAAAAGCAATGCCCCTCCTAACTAAACCATTCCCTTCTCATCCATATACTTATCAACTAACCTCTTAAACGCCACCAAACTTGGCGCATCTACAACAGCTGCAGGCAGGGCATTCCACTCCCTAATCACTCTTTGAGTAAAGAACCTACCTCTGATATCCGTCCTGTAACTCATACCCCTTAATTTAAAGCTGTGTCCCCTCGTGCTAGCTTTCTCCATCCTAGGAAAAAGGCTATCACTGTCCACCCTATCTAAACCTCTAATCATCTTATATGCTTCAATAAGATCCCCTCTTAGCCGCCTCCTTTCTAACGAAAACAACCTCAAATCCTTCAACCTCTCTTCATAGGACCTGCCCTCCATACCAGGCAACATCCTGGTAAACCTCCTCTGTACCCTCTCCAATGCCTCCACATCTTTCTTATAATGTGGGGACCAGAACTGCACACAATACTCCAAGTGCGGCCGCACTAGAGTTTTGTACAGTTGCAACATGATGCTGCGGCTCCTAAATTCAATCCCCCTACCAATAAAAGCTAAGACTCCATATGCCTTCTTAACAACTTTATCCACTTGACTGCCTACTTTCAGGGATCTATTGACACATACACCAAGATCCTTCTGTTCCTCAACACTATTAAGAGCCCTACCATTAGCCTATACTCTACACATTTATTGTTCCTGCCAAAGTGCATTACCTCACACTTTTCCACATTAAACTCCATTTGCCACCTCTCGGCCCAGCTCTGCAACTTGTCCAAGTCACTCTGTAAACTATAACACCCCTCTTCACTATCTACCACTCCACCGACTTTAGTGTCATCTGCAAATTTACTGATCCATCCCTCAATACCCTCATCCAGATCATTTATAAAAATTACAAACAGCAGGGGCCCCAAAACAGACCCCTGAGGCACACCACTCGTCACCGAACTCCACGATGAATATCTCCCATCAACCACCACCCTCTGTCTTCTATCTGCCAGCCAATTCCTAATCCAATTAGCTAAATCACCCTCTATTCCACACATCTGCATTTTCTGTAGAAGTCTTACATGGGCCACCTTATCAAACGCCTTACTAAAGTCCATATATACTACATCAACCGCCTTACCCCCATCCACCTCTCTGGTCACTTTCTCAAAAAACTCAATGAGGTTAGTAAGGCATGACCTACCCTTCACGAAACCAAAGGGTTATCTTTGTGTTTGCTTCTTTCTTTGCAACACGTGCTCAGTAGCAGTGAATCAAACAAACAAGGTGCAGTTTTGGAATTTATTTGAGACAATAATGAACAGAAATAGTTGGATAATTCTGATGTGTAAATCATTGGTGGGACCCCATTTAAATATTTTGTCTTGGACACCTCAGTACAAAGAAAATATGTTTTATTCATTCAAAAGATGTTGGCTTCTCTGGCAAAGCTCATTCCTAAACACCCTTGAGAAGGCAGTGCTGAGTTGTCTTCTTGAATTGCTGCAATTCATACAGTACAATTACATCCAAAGTACTGTTAAGAAGAGAGTTGCAAAGTTTTGAATCAAAAACAGTGAAGGAAAGACACCATTCTTTCCAAAGCAGGATGGTGCATGGCTTGGAGGGGAACTTGTAAGGTATCTGCTGCCCTTGTCCTTCTAGACTGTAACAGTCATGCATTTAGAAGGTGCAGTCTTCTGATCCTTGGTGAAGTCCTGCAGTGTGTCTTGTCGATGTTATACATTGCACTGTTCGTTGGATATGGAAGGAGTGAGTTTTGGCAGGTGGTATATCAATTGAGTTGGCTGCTTTGTCCTGTGTCAAGCTTCTTGGTGATCGTCTGGAGCAGGGGAGCAATCAGGATAGGAGGGAGGGAGGGGAGGGAACCCATTAGCAATTGGCAGGGAGTCCCAATGTGAATGGGAGAGGTCCTGATGTGCGTTGGGAGAGCCCTGATGTGTGGGGAGGATGATTCCCAATGTGCACGGGACATCCTGATGTGCATGGCGTGTCCCCATTGCACGTGTGGGGTCCTGATTTGTGTAGGGGTAGGAGATCTTCCAGAACAATTGGAATTCCGGCTCAGTGTGCCCTAGGGCACAGCAGCCAGCTTCCCCAGCAACCCCCGTCTGCCCCATCACCATCTCCACCCCCCAGATACCAGCCCACACACCCCTCCCTCACTCCCACATCCAACATCCCTCTATTTCCTGCTGTTGAGAATCACTTTCTGTCACTTTTTTGGCCTTGTAAAAGTCTGCATTTTTAAACTGACACAAAAATGGGTCTAAATCTCTCCTGTTTTTTCACTCCTTTGGCACTTGGAATTTTTTTATCATAAAATCCCACTCTCAGGCACAATTTAGAACAAAAGAAGAACAAAGAACAAAACAGCATGGGAAACAGGCCCTTCAGCCCAACGAGCCCGCGCCACCACCTCGATGTTCCCACTTATACACGCGATCCCTGTCCATGCATTTATCAAGAACAATGCACCTAACTCGCACATCCTTGGACTGTGAGAGGAAACTGAAGCATCCAGAAGAAACCTACACCGACATGAGGAGAATGTGCAAACTCCACACAGACAGTGGCCTGAGACTAGAATGGAACCTGGGTGTCTAGCATTATCTGATAACAGTGCTAACCCCTGCATCACCATTCCACTTCACCTTATCCATATCACTGAACATTAATTTCATAAAATGGTTGGAAAATTGTGTCCAGTACATGATGGAATTTCCAGAATTTAGTCTTCCTCTGCACTACATTTACATTAATTTCAACTGTGACTCTTCAGTGAAGACAAGGTGACAACAGAATTTCAACATTACTAATACAAAGCAGAGTACTGCAGGTGCTGGACAAATTGCAAACAAAAGCAGAAAATTCCAGAATAAGTAGCAGTCAGTCTGCAGAAAGAACAGATTAGTTAACATTTTAAACAATGGACACTTCCTCAAAACTTGCATTATAAAAGGCAAGAGATAAAGATGGAGATAATTAAGGTTGGTGTTAAATGCAGAATGAAAGAGATGGGTTTGAAAGATTATTAAGCAAGATTGTCATACTGGAATGATGTTATTGGTAAATACAGCTTATTCTTGAACATACCTATGATAGATGAGGGAAAGGCAGTGGATGTTGTATATATGAACTTCAATAAAGCCTTTGACAAGGTATCTCACGGTAGACTGGTACAAAAAGTGAAGTCACATGAGATCAGAGGAGAGCTGGCAAGATTGATACAGATTAGCTTGGCTATAGACGACAGAGGGTAGCAGTAGAGTAGTGCTTTTCTGAATGGAAGACTGTGATTTGCAGTGTTCCACAGGGATCTGTTCTAGGATCTTTGTTGGTCAGAGTATATATAACTAAATTAGTGGAAAATGTAGCTAGTCTGATTAGTAAGATCATAGACAACACAATAATTGGTGGAGTTGTGGATAGTGAAGAGGATTGTCAATAGACACAGCAAGATATAGATTGGTTGGAGACTTGGGCAGAGTAATGGCAGGCGGAGTTTAATCTGAACAAGTGTGAGATAATGCACTTTGGAAGGTCTAATATATGAAGGAATTACATAGTAAATGGTAGGACTCTTAGGAGTATTGATAGGCAGAGAGATCTAGGTGTACGTGTCCACCAATCACTGAAAGTGGCAACGCAGATGGATAAGACAGTCAAGAAAGCATACGACGTGCTTGCCTTCATTGGTCAGGGTATAGAATATAAAAATTGGTAGGTCATGGTATGGTACTTAGTTAGGCCTAATTTAGAATATTGTGTACAATTCTGGTCGCTACATTACTAGAAGGATGTGGATTTTTGCTCCCTAGCCACTTTATCTGCCCTTTGCAGAGGAGCATTTTTCAATTCTTTTTTAATTGCGCAAGCACAGTTAGAAGTTCCGATTGGAGCAGCAGTAGATCGGGCATCATAAGCCCCACCCACAACATGATTCAGATTCCTGATTTTTTTTCCAGACTATGTGCGTATGGGATCACTTGACAGCAGATTTCCAAGTCAGATCTGAATTGCGCCCAGATTGAAAGCACAGAATCAAAATGATAAAATCACCCCCTCTGAGCAGCATGGACAGAGTGATTAGTCAAATGCTCTTTCCTAGGACGGAAAAGTCAAGAACTAGGGGATATCAGTTTAAGGTGCATGGGGAAAAATTTAAAGGAGATGTGTGATGCAAGTTTTTTACACAGTGGGGCAGTGGATGCCTGGAACACAGCCCAGGGAGATGGTGGGAGCAGGTATGATAGTAGGGGCAATTAAATGAATACATGACTAGGATGGGAATGGAAGGATACAGACTCCATAAGTGGATACAGTTTTAGTTTAAGCAGACATCATGATCGGTGCAGGTTTGGAGGGCAGAAGGGCCTGTTCCTGTGCTGTACCTTTGTTTTTTGTTCTTTGTTCTTTTATCCCACTCTCACAATTGTTTGAAAGTGGTGAATGCTTCATTTCTGTTTCTCTTCTGGATGTATTTTTGAGTAATCTGTTCCCTTTATACTGGTAGCCTTTAATCCTGTTCCACTTTCTGGCCTGAATCACTGCAGCTTGGAAGACCAGGAATATGACTTGTTCTCATGCTCCTATCAATGCCCTCAGTTAAAGTCAAGACAGATTTAAGAATAATTATCCCCTTTCCTTGGTAGGTGGGAGAGCATCTTTCAATGGACATATGCTTGTCCAAACAGATTTTGGTTGCTGATGTTCACAATGACATGGGAGCTGTGCTGCTCACTCTTCCATGGCACGTAGAACTGTGGCACAACCACATCAAACACTAGCTCTGCCCACTGAACTCTTTCCAACTGCTTAGAACTGTTCCAGTGCTGATGAATTAGCAGCAGAAGGCCAAGCAAGTGCAAAAAATTGAAACTTAGTTTGAAAATCTGATACAAAATTCTAAGGGGAACTTTATGGTGAAAGCTATTTTAAAGTGTCATTAATAATTGGATTATATTTTTAAAAATAACACTTGAGTAATAGCTTCAGATACAGCCTACTACTTATTTAAGAAAACATTGAATGCTTTACTTTAATTGCTTTGTGTTCTTTTGTTCAAACAATCTATTTATTCTATGCAATTATACCCTTTGTGAACACCAAGACATTGTTCAAAACAAGTAATATAATGATGTTTTGATATTGCACAGCACAGTCATATAGAGAAATATGAGATATCAGAAAGGGCCCTTACTCCCATTTCCATAACAATTTCTGAACTGTTGTCATAATGAGTGAACATCAGAAACAATCTCCCATTGATATGGTGTTGAACCTCCGCGAATTTCCCCAGAAGATTCCAATCAAAAAACATTACAAAGGCTAACAGTAAGCGGGAATACAGAAAGACTGGCAGAGAATAGAAAAAGATTTTGATCTGCACCTACATAAGATAAAAGGTTGGTTAAAGAAGGGATAGTGTTGATTAGAGGTGAAAAAATAAATGTTCCACTTGTTTCTTTCAGATGAGTGTGATAGTGAGAATGGAAAAGCACAAAGGGAGACAGTGGAAAAAATGAGATAGATAACTGCAATAGGAAGAAACATTTCTTATTAATTTATGGAATATGGGTGTCATGAATATTTATTGTTTGTCTGGAAATGCATTTTGAAAAGTAATGATGAGTTGACTTTTTGAACAGCTACCATTTTTGAGGTAGCTGTTGGCCTCTACAAGTGGACTATTGAGCATAAAAGTTGGAGTTTGTGGTTAGGTTGTATAATGCATTGGTGAGGCTAAATTTAGAGTGTTGTGTACAATTTTCGTCACCTAGTTACAGGAAGGATGTAAATAAGATTGAAAGAGCGCAGAGAAGGTTCACGAGGATGTTGCCAGGACTTGAGAAGCTGAGTTACAGACAGAGATTGAATAGGCTAGGATTTTATTCTCTGAAGCATAGAAGAATGAGGGGAGATTTGATAGAGAGGTACAAGATTTTGATGGGTATAGATAGAGTGAATGCAAGCAGGCTTTTTCCACTAAGGCTAGAGGAGAAAAAAAAGAGGGCATGGGTTAAGGGTGAAAGGAGAAAAGTTTAAAGGGAATATTAGGGGGGGGGATTCTTCACGCAGAGAATGGTGGGAATGTGGAATGAGCTGCCAGGTAAAGTGGTAAATGTGGGGTCACTTTTAACATTTAAGAAAAACTTGGATGGGTTCATGGATGAGAGAAGTGTGGAGGGATATGGTCCAAGTGCAGTTCAGTGGGACTAGGCAAACAATGGTTCGGCACAGACAAGAAGGACCAAAAGGCCTGTTTCTGAGCTGTAATTTTCTATGGTTCAATGGTTTTAGGTATAGGTATGGTACCATTAGGGAGTAGGTTCAGGATTTTGATTCTGCAACAATGATTACTTAAGAGGTCAAGTAATGGAAACAGGGAGTTCTCCCCTGGGCACAGGTAGAGATCAAGCATGGAATAGCTGCTCAGCTAGTGAAGAAACTATTGTCTGTTACAGTTGCATGATCATTAGCCTTCTGCATGGTGTCAGAAGTTGGCAGTAGGGCACACAGACTTTGCTGCCTCCACACGCTTGTATTCGATGAAAAGATTGCAGACAACCAGAATAAATTTAAAAAGGGATTGCGCATATTTTGCAGTGCCGGATTACTGGGTAACTCAAAAAAGCTACAAGCTTACATCTTCCTAAAGCTAACAGGCCCCGAGGTTGTTGACACATTTGAATCATTTGTGTTTCAAATGGAGGAGGAGAAATACGATCCAATAATAATTCCAGACCGGTTTGAGAACATTTGCCTGCAAGTGAAGAACATAACAGTTGACATGCACACATTTATCTTTATAAAAGATCTGACAACTTTGAGAATCTCAGTGAAAAATATGCATTTTGTCCCCTTCCTGATACTTTAGAATCATAGAATCCTTACAATGCAGAAGGAGGCCATTTGGCCCATTAAGCCTGTACCAACCACAATCCCACTGGGTCCTATCCCCATAACCCGATGCATTTATCCTGCTATTCACCCTGACACTAACAGACAATATAGCATGGTCAATCCACCTAACCTGCACATCTTTGGTCTGTGGCAGAAAACTGGACAGGCTGGAGGAAACCCATGCAGACATGGGGAGAATGTGCAAATTCCACACAGACAATGACCCAAGCCGGGAATCAAACCCGGATCCTTATGCTAACCACCATGCTACCATGCCACACATGTCCTGGAGGTAAATCAGGAATTGAGGTCTGCAAGGATTGAATAGTCTGCGGGGTCCACAATGAGCGATTCCACAAACAGATGCTACAAGACAAATATTTAACACATTAAACAGCCATTAGTTTCTGCATGCTAAACAAACAGTCTGAAAATAGCAGCAACAGGTTTAGGTGGGAAACTGAAATATTCATGGAACTGGGCATGCCCTGCCCCAACTATGATGGACATTGCCCTCAGAACAGGGCTGCATATTTGATATATGGTAAACACTGCAACAAATGTAGGAAGTGGAGTGATTTTGCAAAATGCTACAAGCCGATATTGAAGCAACAGCCACATTGCAGCTGATTGGCCCTCCAAGATTCAGAGAATCAACAAAATGAATCAACAGGAGCTCAACCAGAGCAACTAACCACTGAACCTCAAAAAACACTATACTGTGAGAGTGGCAACGTTGTCACAGAAAATAGTGAGATCTTTTCCACACTAAACATGAATTTCAGCAACACAAATCTAAATGTAAAGAGTCAAGTCTAATGCATTGCCCAGTCATATACCACAGGAACAAATCCATATGCAACAGCGGATCCTAACACCCAGGTGGACCTCATAACCTATGGTGGACAAACTACCCACACAGAAGATGTGGCTACTCTCCATTGTACACTGGGTTAAGTTTCATACAGTCGACCAGAACACAAGGCCACTGTTAAGTTTTCAGGAAAATATTGCACTGGGGTTCAGTCAACTAGATTCAGAGGTACTTTCCCTGCAAAAGCAGGCCCCAGAAATGATACAGCATGAAGACCTCTTCAACTGCGATGTCATTGGTAAGCAACTAGTATTTTACCACGTGAGACTAGCTTACTCTGTATCATTGTGTTCTGAGAAAAATACCAATAGTCAAGAAGCAGAAAGTGGTCAATGAGCTGCACCAAATGATGACACTGGGTGACATAACTCCTATAGGAAAGGTCACAGAATGGGTTTCAGCAGTGGTGGCTGCAGTAAAGAAAGATGTCATGGTCAGAATATGCAATGTCCCTGTGCATTCAAACAAGGTGCTGGTCAGACCTCAATACTCTATAAAGACATTGGAAAAGGCAGACATGCCCAATGCTAAGGTTTTCAGCATCCAGGATGTAAAATGTGGGTTCTTGCAGATCTCATGAGATGAGGAAACTTACCACATTGGTATCTCCGGTAAACCGATATTGTTTACTATGTATGTCCAATGGGATCTTCACTGGCAAAGAGGTCTTCCAGCGATGCTTGGAGCAACTTCTTACAGACCAACTCTGCAAAATTATCATACACGAGATCCCTAGTCTGGGGTTGTACTATCCAAGAACATAGTGCATGTCTTCCTCTCATCTTCAACATCAGGATGATACAGGTGGAACTTAACCCTGTGAAATGCAGAGTCAGGGTCAACCAGGTTCCCTACATGAGTCACATACTCACCAACAAGGTCGTGAAGACACATCCAGACAAGACAACTGCTACATAACAGGCTATCCCTGTGGAAAGACATGCTTTACAGTGTTTCCTTGCTATGGCAAATTATCTTTCTAAATTCAACTTGTGTTACAAAGAGATCATTGGACATCTTCATCAAGGTTTTGAATACTGTGGGCAGAAGCATCACATAGCAATCTTTAAAAGACTCAAACAAGCACCCTCATTCCTATTGGTGCTACAGTACTTTGATGCTTGAAGATCGTATCCATATCATCAGATGTCTCCCAGCATAGACTCGGGCCAGACTGTATCAAGAATGACAGGCCGAAAGCCTTTGCATCAATGATCCTCACTAACATGGAGACCCATTGTGCTCAGACTGTAAAGGAACTCACTCTAGTCTTCGCCAATCAAATATAGTCATCCTGCAAATGTTGAAATTGAACATTTGCTGCTCATAATTATATTTAAAAGCTCTTCACATTGTCTCTGCACAATGATAGTGCATGATGCTAAAGCCACAATACTACAACCTCAGTACAGCACTGTCTACAAACGTGATATGGAACTGTATTTGGCTGATACCCTCTTGAGATTGTTTCTATTCATTAGAGACCAGGCAGATCGTGATGAAGATTTAGACATCGTGACAAAAGAAGTGCCATCATAGAACATAGAACACAGAACACTACAGCACAAACAGGCCCTTTGGCACACAAGTTGTGCCAATCATATCCATACCTACCAGGCATAGAACTATCTGTAATTCCCAATCCCATTAAATCCCATGTACTCAAACAGAAGTCTTTTAAAAGACCCCAGCGAGTTCGTCTCTACCAACACCGACAGCAGCCAATTCCTCTCACTCACCATCCTCTGAGTGAAAAACTTACCCCTAACATCTCCTCTGTATTTGCTTCCCAGAACCTTAACCTTGTGTCCTCTCGTAGCGACCATTTCAGTCCTGGGAAATAGCCTTTGAGAATCCATCCTATCTATTCCTCTCAACATTTTATAAACCTCTATCAGCTTGCCTCTTAACCTTCATCTCTCCAGGGAGAAGAGACCTAGCTCCCTCAACCTATTTTCATAAGGATGCCCCCCAATCCAGGCAACATCCTTGTAAATCTCTGCACCCTCTCAATAGCTTCCACATCCTTCCTGCAGTGAGGTGACCACAACCGCGCACAGTACTCCAAGTCATCTCATAGGAATTCAAAGATATCTTGTAGGCAAGTTGAAAGCAAGGGGCTGATAAATCACTAAACTGGCCATCTTTATATGCCAACATGGAGAAGAAAGTCTCCAGACATGTACCATGCAATGCAGTCAAGCCACATCGAACAAAAGAACTGCCGCACTTGCATGAGGTCCCAGACCTCCCGCGGTCATTCACAATAGCTCACATTTTCAAACGGTAAGCTAAACAACATTTAGTCTCAGCCGACTGATAATCCAGATGGTTTCTTCTCAACTACCTGCTAAACATGATGGGTAACACAGTCATCATCCAGCTCAAGAGACACTTCACCACAGATGACATCCCTCAGAGACTCATGACAGACAACGCTTGCCAACTCACTTCCACTGAATTTAGAAACTCTGCCCACAGATGGGATTTTGAGCATACCACAAGCAGCAACATATATCCTCAGCCCAACAGTTTGGCGGAACAAGCAGTCTGCTCAGCCAAGTATCATCTAGAGAATTAAGATTCTTACAGATTAAGAATCTGTTCTTATTAATCTGTGTCAGATTAAGAATTAAGCTGCACTTCTCAGCTACGGAATCTACCACGACAGGTCCTGTCTTTGCCTGCAACTATCCTGCAAACACACTAAAGACTGAAATTCCTACTGCAGCTGGTTTTTCTGCAGCCCCGACTCGAAACCAAGATGAGTGACGCCGTTATGAAATGTTGATTAAGAAGGAAACTGAACTATGATTACAATGCTCACAGACGGAGCCCTCTAGTCTGGATCTGGTCCATGCAATGAAGCGGTCTGGATCTTGACCTCTGTCATGTGATCTCTTAAATAACAATGCTCACAAACTTAGTCCTCTGGTCAGACCTTCTGTCATGTGACCTCTAGCCCAGACCACACTGGTTGTTTAAGACGTCACAAGATGGAATTCAGGATCCTGACCAATCACAGCTATGACAAGTTGATGGTGATACACAGCCATGCCCCACAGCTGAAGAATTATGCGATTGTTTCGGATGTATCCCACTAAGTACAAAACTGACATCACTTGCTGCAAGCATTAGAATCAGCAGTAACCCACCACATCCCACAACACATGCAATGAAGGCCCCTCCAGAGACCTACACAATCAGCCCTGCATCCACCGGGCACACCAAAGGAGCTCCCCAGGTCAGACATACCGAGGAGATCAGCCCGAGAACAACTAGAGCCCAGCCAACCGATACAAACACATGTATGAACAAACCAAACACAAGCTTCCAGGACCACATAATGAACTAACCTACAATTGGTCTTCATCTTTCTTCATTGCATGACAAAATAGAGAGGAGAAGAGACACGAAGGTCTATGCACCAGGTGCAACAGCTCAATCTGTGTCTCACTCCCTATGTCAATAGTTATCTGTCTTTCAACTGTTAAATCTGTATTAACGTATTAATAATTAATGTTCATGTACATCTCAGTAGCCACCGATTGTCCCAAGTTAAACGGGGATTATGGGTTGTTTGCATCCACTATACAGGGTCACCTTTTTTTTCCAGGACATCCTTTAGTCTGGTCTCCAGTCCATGATTTATGAATTGAACCATTCTCCCAAAGCAATTTCTGAAAAAAAAAGTAAGCTCAACTTAAATGGGCATCATCAGCTGGTCAGCTTTGTAAAGTGTGGACCTTCAGTCCACTCCTTCCAGTCCCACCGATGTAAGTGTATAGTTCTGGGAAAGGAGCTGGGTGCCTGCCCTCTTACTAGGGGGTGGAAAGTAAACCAGAGGAAAAATGGGCTGAAAAAAGAGTCCCATTGATTCAGCAAGTGGAGCAATGCTTGCACAGATTAGATGCATTTGGTCCCAAAAATTGGTGCAACCTATCCGGATTTCTACCTCAGTGCATTTTGATACAATCATTGACACTACTGCCTCACAACACCAGGGTTCAATTCTGGCTTTGAGTGACTGTCTGTCTGAAACTTGCACATTCTCTCCATGTCTGCGTGGGTTTCCTCCAAGTACCCTGGTTTCTCCTACAGCCCAAAGATATGCAGGTTAAGTGGATTGGTCATGCTAAATTGCACCTTAGTACGTAAGCACAATGTGGAAATGCCAAAGTTGGACTGTGATGGACACAGTAAGAAGTATCACAACACCAGATTAAGGTTCAACAGATTTATTTGGAATCACAGCTTGATTAAAAACTTGATTTTTAAAAACTCACATTTCAATCATCATCTCTACAATTGCGTCTCTGTCTATAAATGCTGTGTTTATGAACCTACCTCTCCACTCACCTGAGGAAGGAACAGTGCTCCACAAGCTCATGGTTCCAAATAAACCGATTGGACTTTAATCTGATGTTGTGAGACTCCTTACTACATAGGTTAGAGGGATTAGTTGGGTAAATACATGGGGCTATGGGAATAGAGCCTGAGTGAGTTGATCTATTGAAGAGTCAGAACAAACTTAATGGGCCAAATTGCCTCCTTCTGCACTGGAGGGATTCTATCATTCTATCATTGGTCCAATACTATGGAGCAAGTAACTCACCAAAGTAGCAGTTACACCACAAATATGATGTGAAGGGATTTTGGTTTGACATTCCCAGGCACTGCGCAGCTCAATTCTGAAGGAAAGATTCCCAAATTGACTTCAGGCATTTGGGAACACATTCAGAGGGCTGTCTTGCATCATTTCAGTTTGGCACTATTTTCAATGGTACCACAATACAACCACAAATCAATGTGTAGCAAATATATTCAGATCTTGCCAAGTAGTTAAAGAATTCATTGTTTCCGTTTTAATGCTAGCAGAGAACTGATAGTCCCATGACTGTTTGTTAACATTGACACTGAACTGGCTTTACGTGCTTTCATTTTTCTTAATCAAAGACTGACAAAAAAGCCAACTATGTGACTTGAGTCTAGGCAGCCCTGGCAGATTGTGATCTAAAGCCAGGAAAGCAAATTCATACGTTGCCTCTGAGTAAATGTCATGCATTACACTCTAAAAATATAGATGGTAGACACTTGCTTACCATCCTCTGATATTTAGAAATCAGAGGCAGGAGATGTGCAATGACCAGGCACATTTACAGAGGCATAAAATATCCAATGTATATTTGCAATAGAATGATAGTATTCATGGAAAAGTCTGATGTTGAGATTGCCCAGACAAGTCCTCTGTATTCTTGCAATCAAAACAAATCAGAGTCTGAAGTAGTTCAAATGAGGAACAACAAATGAGTTATACACAGCTGTACTCCTGCACAACTCAAAAAGAAAATCATTGATTTATTACAGTCCTGGGCTTTCATAGCATTTTTTTATTGTCCATGATCTGGATTTTCTTCCATGTTTGGCATTTAATCTGCAGTAAATTGCTGGCTTGTCATAGAAACATAGAAAATATAAGCAGGAGTAGGTCATTCAGCCCTTTGAGCCTGCATTACCATTCATTGTAATCATTGCTGATCATCAAATTCAAAATCCTGATCCGGCCTTATTCCCCCTCAGACCTCCATATCCCTTGATCCTTTTAACCCCAAGAGCTAAATTTCTTCTTGAGATCATCAGTGTTGTAAGATGGTGTTTTCCACTGAGTGTGATAATCAGCTGCCAAAGATAGATGCCAAAATTGGACAAATTCAGTTTAGCAACACATGAGAAATAAGCCACGTAACTTTTCAAAACAGGCATGGTGAATGGCATCAGAGTAACATCGCAGACTCTCAGATGAGGTTCCTGAGAAAGCAAAAAGGGGCTAACTTAAGATTCATAAACCATAGCCCCATGATAATATCAGTATCACTAGATGTTTTTAACCACAACACAGGGGAAGATCAACAATGCCTGATAGTTGGCAGATTGAAAAGGGGTACACTGGAGATGATTAGTCCTTAGATATAGATATTAAAGTTTTTGCATTTTTATCCCTATCAGCTACCAGAGGAGGTGATAGTGGCAGGGATAATTACAACATTTAAAAGACCTTTGGACATGTACATGGATAGGAAAAGCTTAGAGGAATATGGAACAAACAAAGGCAAATAGAACTAGTTCAGGTCAGAAAACCTGGCTGAGTTGGGCTGAAGGACCTGTTTCTGTGCTGTATATCTCTACAACTCAATGGCCAGAATTTTACCACCCTGCCCGCCACAGGAATCAGAGTGGGCCAAGGGCGGACAAAGGGAAGATCTGTTGATCTCAGGCAGGATTTTACAGTTTCAGGGTGAGCGAGGCCGTAAAATCCCATTCGCTGATTCAAGGAGCATCTGTCACTAAACTAATGACAAACAGATTAATGTGCCCTGGGAATTTGATAATTCTGTCCACCACAAGCTGAAAACATGGCGCTTTCCCTCACTGACTATCATTTTCACATTTCTCCACAAAATAAGCAGCTGCTTCCTCAGAACAATGATCTTACAGGATCACACAATAATAGATCAATAAATAAAGTCAGAGCATGAAAACTCAGGATTCAATTAACAGACTGGATGTTTAGCTGGTTGAAAGGAAGAAAACAGGACTATTCAGAGTGGGTCTCACAATCGTCAGCACAAGAACAACTGTTGTTAACAATTTCTATAACTGATTTAGACTTTGGAATGGAAAACATAATTTTTAATTTTCAGATGACACCAGGTAATCAATACTGAGCTGCTGCAACAAATTACAAGAAGACATCAATAAATTTGAAGGCTAGGCATATAATCAGAAAATAACTTTCAACACAGGTAAGATTACACTTTGATAAGAAGAATGAAGAGGTTACATATTACTTGAGAAACAAGAATCGAAATTGGGTAGAGGAGCAAAGGGATCTTTTTTATTCGTTCATGGATTACGGGCATCTCTGGCATTGAGTGCAAATACACAAATCATTAACCTGTGCAACGCAGACCACAATAACTTTTCAAAGGGAACTGAGAGACAGCTATGTGCTCTATTTCATGGAGTCATAGCTCACTCCTGTTTCCTCTGATTGTGGCCTAGAACTGAGGAGTTCTCAATCCACCGAATGGACAGCACAGCGGCCTCAGGCAAAGTTAGGGGGGTGGGGTCTGTCTTCTAATCAACACCTCTTGGTGCTCAGACATAGCAACACTGGCAAGTTTCTGCTCCCCAGATCTAGAGTACCCGACACTGAAATGCTGTCCCTACTACCTGCCATGGGAGATCATCTCTGTTATCGTGGACAGCAGTTTACATCCCACCCCATGCGGATGTGAAGACGGCATTGGATGAGATATGCACCACCACAAATAGCCTTGAGATGAAACATCGTGAGGCTTTGTTCATCTTGGCTGGGGACTTCAATCAGAACAAGCTCAAGTGCATCCTACCAAGATATTAGCAACATGTCTCCTGTTTTACCAAAGGCCCAAACATCCAAAATTTTGCTACAGAAGTATCAAACATGCCTCCTGCTCTATTGGCCACCCACACTTTAGCAAATCAAGATCATGCCCCTGCTCCTGGCTTACAAGCAAAAACTGAAGCCGGAGAATCGAATAAAGAAAGTTGTGTAATGTTGGTCTGAGGAATCGGATGATTTCTTGTGGGGCTGCGTGGATCAGTGGACTGGTCAGTATTTAAAAACTCTGCAATCAGCCTTATCAAGTATGCCACTACAATAACTGACTTCATTAGTGAGTGTGTTGAAGACTATGTCAAAGAAAGAAATCCATATGTTTCCCAATTAGAAACTATGGATAAACAGGGATATCCACTGCTTACTGAAATCCAGGTTTGATGTGTTCCAAGTCAATTAACTCTGACCTATACAAGATAAGAACTCAGTAAGAATTTAGCAACACCAATTTTTAATCCAACCGATTTATTTGATAGTAAAAAAGCGAGCTTTCGACACTGTGTCTTCCTCAGGCAAATGCAGTGTTCTGGTCTGCAATAGCACACATCAGCACAGACAGTCAGAGATTGCTGATTAGAATGCGAATCCTTACATCTAACCTGCTATTCAAGTATTAAAGTGGCTAACAATGTGTGTGAAGGGAATCCTGAGCATTGTTAGAGAATTGTGTATTTTCTCCAGACAGCACAGTAAGTGAGGTTTTTTGCTAACCCAGGCAAGTTACGGGGGTTACAGATAGTGTGTCATGAAGCCAAGATCCCTGTTAAGACCGTCCTCATGTGTGCGGAGCTTGGCTATCAGTCTCTGCTCAGCGACTCTGCGCTGTCGTGTATCACGAAAGCCCCCTTGAAGAACATTTACCCGCAGGTCGGAGGCCGAATGCCCATGACTGCTGAAGTGTTCGCCCACAGGAAGGGAACTGTTTTGCCTGGTGATTGCTGAGCGATGCTCATTCATCCACTGTCGTAGTGTCTGCATAGTCTCCCCAATATACCATGCTTCGGGACATTCTTTCTTGCAACGTATTAGGTAGACAACGTTGGCCGAGTTGCAAGTGTATGTACCGTGTACCTGGTGAATGGTATCCTCACGTTTGATGATGTCGTCCATGTCTATGATCCGGCATGTCTTGCAGAGGTTGCTGTGGCAGGGTTGTGTGGTATTGGTCACTGTTCTCCTGAAGGTTGGGTAGTTTGCTGCGAACAATGATCTGTTTGAGGTTGTGCGGTTGTCTGAAAGCAAGAAGTGGGGGGGGGGATGGCCCTAGCGAGATGTTCATCGTCATCAATGATATGTTGAAGACTCCGGAGAAGATGTCATAGCTTCTCCGCTCCGGGGAAGTACTGGACAACAAAGGGTACTCTGTCCACCGTGTCCCGTGTTCGTCTTCTGAGGAGATCAGTGCGGTTTATCGTTGTGGCACGTTGGAACTGTCGATCGATGAGTCGAGCGCCATATCCTGTTCTCACGAGGGCATCCTTCAGTGTCTGGAGGTGTCTGTCACGATCCTCCTCATCTGAGCAAATTCTGCGTATACGGAGGGCTTGTCCATAGGGAATGGCTTCTTTAACGTGTCTAGGGTGGAAGCTGAAGAAGTGGAACATTGTGAGGTTGTCTGTCGGTTTGCGGTACAGTGAGGTGCTGAGGTGACCGTCCTTGATGGAGATGCGTGTGTCCAAGAATGCAACTGATTCTGGAGAATAGTCCATGGTGAGTCTGATGGTGGGATGGAACTTGTTGATATCATCATACAGTTGTTTCAATGATTGTTCACCATGAGTCCAAAGGAAAAAGATGTCATCAATGTACCTAGTATATAACCTTGGTTGGAGATCTCGTGTGGTGAAGAAGTCTTGTTCGAACCTGTGCATGAAGATGTTGGCATACTGAGGTGCGAATTTGGTCCCCATGGCTGTTCCGTGTGTCTGGATGAAAAGCTGATTGTTGAAGGTGAAGACATTGTGGTCCAAGATGAAGCGGATGAGTTGTAAAATTGCATCCGGAAACTGGCAGTTGTTGGCATTGAGTACTGAGGCAGTTGCAGCAATACCATTGTCGTGGGGGATGTTGGTGTAGAGCGCCGAGACATCTTGTGACAAGGAGTGTCCCTGGTTCAACTGCTCCATGTGTGCTGAGTTTCTGTAGGAAGTCCGTAGTGTCAAGACAAAAGCTGGGGGTTCTTTGTATGATGGGTTTCAGGATGCCCTCGATATAGCCGGAGAGGTTCTCACACAGGGTCCCATTGCCCGATACGATGGGACGGCCGGGTACATTTGCCTTGTGTATCTTTGGGAGGCAGTAGAGATCTCCAATGCAGGGAGTACGTGGAATGAGAGCCCGGAGGATGTTCTGAAGGTAATGAACCAGAACAGCCGACAGAGGGATCCGCAGTGCAGCAACCGAAGAGGAATGAATCCAATTGGACTCCTCCGGAAGGCCGCTGCCCCCGACTGGACATGTATGCCCAAGCCATCAGGAGGTGCAGGAACACCAGATTTATCAACCACACTTACAAGACAGTCCCTAACACCACCCAAGTACAACGCAAGGCCATCCGTGCTCTCAAGACCAACCGCAACATTGTCATCAAACCAGCAGACAAAGGAGGCGCCACCGTCATACTGAACAGAACGGACTACTGTGAAGAAGTGTACCGACAACTAAACAATGAGAAACACTACAGACAGTTACCAGCAGATCCAACCAAAGAACACACTCGTCAACTCAACACTCTGATCAAAACCTTTGATCCGGACCTTCAGAACACCCTCCGGGCTCTCATTCCACGTACTCCCCGAATTGGAGATCTCTACTGCCTCCCAAAGATACACAAGGCAAACGTACCGTCCCATCGTATCGGGCAATGGGACCCTGTGTGAGAACCTCTCCGGCTATATCGAGGGCATCCTGAAACCCATCGTACAAAGAACCCCCAGCTTTTGTCTTGACACTACGGACTTCCTACAGAAACTCAGCACACATGGAGCAGTTGAACCAGGGACACTCCTTGTCACAATGGATGTCTCGGCGCTCTACACCAACATCCCCCACGACAATGGTATTGCTGCAACTGCCTCAGTACTCAATGCCAACAACTGTCAGTTTCCGGATGCAATTTTACAACTCATCCGCTTCATCTTGGACCACAATGTCTTCACCTTCAACAATCAGCTTTTCATCCAGACACATGGAACAGCCATGGGGACCAAATTTGCACCTCAGTATGCCAACATCTTCATGCACAGGTTCGAACAAGACTTCTTCACCACACGAGATCTCCAACCAAGGTTATATACTAGATACATTGATGACATCTTTTTCCTTTGGACTCATGGTGAACAATCATTGAAACAACTGTATGATGATATCAACAAGTTCCATCCCACCATCAGACTCACCATGGACTATTCTCCAGAATCAGTTGCATTCTTGGACACACGCATCTCCATCAAGGACGGTCACCTCAGCACCTCACTGTACCGCAAACCGACAGACAACCTCACAATGCTCCACTTCTCCAGCTTCCACCCTAGACACGTTAAAGAAGCCATTCCCTATGGACAAGCCCTCCGTATACACAGAATTTGCTCAGATGAGGAGGATCGTGACAGACACCTCCAGACACTGAAGGATGCCTCGTGAGAACAGGATATGGCGCTCGACTCATCGATCGACAGTTCCAACGTGCCACAACGATAAACCGCACTGATCTCCTCAGAAGACGAACACGGGACACAGTGGACAGAGTACCCTTTGTTGTCCAGTACTTCCCCGGAGCGGAGAAGCTACGACATCTTCTCCGGAGTCTTCAACATATCATTGATGACGATGAACATCTCGCTAGGGCCATCCCCACCCCCCCACTTCTTGCTTTCAGACAACCGCACAACCTCAAACAGATCATTGTTCGCAGCAAACTACCCAACCTTCAGGAGAACAGTGACCACAATACCACACAACCCTGCCACAGCAACCTCTGCAAGACATGCCGGATCATAGACATGGACGACATCATCAAACGTGAGGATACCATTCACCAGGTACACGGTACATACACTTGCAACTCGGCCAACGTTGTCTACCTAATACGTTGCAAGAAAGGATGTCCCGAAGCATGGTATATTGGGGAGACCATGCAGACACTACGACAGCGGATGAATGAGCATCGCTCAGCAATCACCAGGCAAAACAGTTCCCTTCCTGTGGGCGAACACTTCAGCAGTCATGGGCATTCGGCCTCCTACCTGCGGGTAAATGTTCTTCAAGGGGGCTTTCGTGATACACGACAGCGCAGAGTCGCTGAGCAGAGACTGATAGCCAAGCTCCGCACACATGAGGACGGTCTTAACAGGGATCTTGGCTTCATGACACACTATCTGTAACCCCCGTAACTTGCCTGGGTTAGCAAAAAACCTCACTTACTGTGCTGTCTGGAGAAAATACACAATTCTCCAACAATGCTCAGGATTCCCTTCACACACATTGTTCGCCACTTTAACACTTGAATAGCAGGTTAGATGTAAGGATTCGCATTCTAATCAGCAATCTCTGACTGTCTGTGCTGATGTGTGCTATTGCAGACCAGAACACTGCATTTGCCTGAGGAAGACACAGTGTCGAAAGCTCGCTTTTTTACTATCAAATAAATCGGTTGGATTAAAAATTGGTGTTGCTAAATTCTTACTGAGTTCTTACCACCCCAATCCAATGCCGGCATCTTTACATCTATACAAGATATCCAGATCTACAGAGTACCATCAAAGATGCCAAGAGCTAGACACGTAAACAGACTCCCACTAATTGTGGCAAGGTCTGCATGATATAACAGGCTACAAATGAAGGTGTGTAGAATCGTCGGTTACAATGCACCCATCCCCAATAAGCTCAACACATTCTATGCCCATTTTGAGCAAAGGATCAGCGAGAGTTGTCACATTCCCTGGAAGCCTCGGCCTAAACAGTATCCAAGGACACCATCACAGATGTCATATCAGTGTTCAAGAAATTTAGCCAACAGAAAACAACTGGTCCTGATGAGGTACTCAGATGAGCACTCAGATCCTATACAGACCAGCTGACAGGAGTATTCATAAACTTCTTTAACTTCTCCTTGCACCAATCTGAGGTCCCTACCTGCTTCAAGAAGATGACCATTATCCTTTCTAAAGGAAAGCTAGCCGGTGTACCTTATTGAATACTATCAGGTGGTTCTGATCTTCATCATTATGAAATGCTTCAAATTGTTAGCCATGACACACGTCAACTCCAGCCTCCAAATTGCCTGGATCCGCTACAGTTCCCTTATCACCACAACAGGTCCACAGCAGGCGCCATCTCTCTGAACTTCAACCCTGGAACACCTGGATAACAAGGAGACTGATGTCAGACTTATTCACTACGGCTCAGCCTTCAATCCCATTATCCCAACAAAAATCATCTCCACACTTCATGGCCTGGGGCTCAGCTCCTTCCTTGTGACCAGGTCCTAGATTTGGAAAGCCACAGACCGCAATCAATCAGGATAGGCAATGACAACTCCTCCACAATTATCCTCAACACTGGTGCTCCATTAGGCTGTGTCCTCAGCTCCTTACTTATACACTGATGACTATGTGGCCAAATTTCACTCTAACTCCGTTTTCAAGTTTGTTGATGATATCACCTTAGTGGGCCGGACCTCAAACAATGACAAGTCAGAATACAGGAAAGAGAAAGACAATCTGGTGAACTGGTACAACGACAGTTCTGGCTGTCATTTTATAAAAAGGCTCTCGAGAGGTTGGAAGAAAAATTTGCAAGGATGGTACCTTGCCTAAGTTATGCCTAATAGGAGAGGTGGGGTAAATTTTCTCTTGAAAAGAAAAGATAGACTACTGATTCATTGGAGGTCTTTAAAATCATGAAAGCTTTTGATAGCGTGGATGCTGGAAAGTATTTCGACTTATAGGATAGAGCAAAACTAAAGGCCATTAATATAAGCTAATCACCAAGAAATCAAATATAAAACTCATTCCCCAGAAAATGGTGTAAATGTTGAAGTCCTCATCACAGCTGAGATGAGCCATTTAGATGCATCAAACAAAATTAGATAAGCATATGAGAGAGAAGGGAACAGAAGGGTTAGGTGAGGCAGGCGAAGCTTAGGTTGATCATAATCTCTGGAATGGATTAATAGGGCTGAAGCTTCTGTGCTATAATTCTATGTCATTCTAAAGAAAGGCATGGAATTCATGTCAAACTGGAAGCATAAATATTGCAACTTTTATAATGAACTGAATAAATTTTGAAAAAGAACATTTATTTATTGCCAATATCTTAACACAACAATAATTAAGTAGTAATGTCCGAATGAATGTGATGCTACTTTGAAGCAATAGCTCGTATTAAATTAGCCATGTCATGTAGAGTACTAGGAAGCTACCAAATTATTGTATGAATTTTGCTGAATTAACCCTGTCAATATATATTCGGATTAATGAACAAAAAAAAAGATTTGCAATCACAGAGATAGCCGTGGTACCAGGAATTCTTTCCATTTAGCCTAAGCCATTGCATTTTCAGAGTAAGATGTACCATTGCTACGTGACTTGCCTCAGAATGGCAACTCTAATATTCACCTTGATTTTGCATAACTGGGAAGATCCTGACACCATCATCAATGTGCCTTAGTTGGGCCCTCAGTGAGTGTAATTGGCTAACCGCCACTGCTACATCCATCCTGGCTCCAGCAAGCTTACACTGGTGAGAACATATCAGGGAGCTGACCCAATTTGCAACTTTCTATCCTCCACAGAGCTGATAAGTTTCTAGTTTTATTCTTTTTGTCATCAAATTGAGACAAATCAGTTCTAAAGTCCCTATGTGCACTTGTCAGGAACATTGCATCAGGTGCAAATAGATACTTTTTTTTCCATTCATTCCAGCCCCTCTGGTTTCTCTTCTAATATATAAAAGAGTGAAGTCAAGTGTCTTGCTTGTGTAAGCATCTTTTCGTTGTGCTCTTCTACGTGGCTAGAGTAATTGCAAGACTCTGACACAGAAGATGGAATTTTTCCATCCCATCTGCCATGGAAACCATAGCAGGTAGGACATGGATCATGCAAAGGTCCATTGACCTCGGGCGGGAAAATACTGCCCAGAGTTTTTTGCACAAGAGTAAAAACTAGGTTGGTTCCAGAGTTGAGAGGGTTGGCATATGAGGAGAAATTGAGTAGACTGGAGCTATACTCATTGGAATTCAGAAGAATGAGAGGACATCTTATCGAAACATATAAGACTATGAAGGAAATAGATAAGTTAGAAGCAGGGAAGCTGTTTCCATTCTCAGGTGAAACTAGAATTAGGGGGCGTGGCCTCAAAATAAGGCGGAGCAGATTTAGGATTGCGTTGAGGAGGAACTTCTTCACACAAAGGGTTGTGAATCTGTGGAATTCCTTGTCTAGTGAAGCAGTTGAGGTTACTTTATTGAATGTTTTTAAGGCCAGGATAGATAAATTTTTGAACAGTAAAGGAATTAAGGATTATGGTGATTTGCAGGTAAGTGGACCTGAGTCCACAATAAGGTCAGCCACGATTTTATTGAATGGCAGAACAGGCTCGAGGGGCCAGATGGTCTACCCATATTCCTGGTTCTTTTGTTCAGACAGATAGAGGCCATTCAATCTATAGAATCTCTGCTGATTTCTTACCAAAAGCAACCCAGTTCACTCCGCTGCCAAGACTTTCTCCACAGCTCTATAATTTTCCCCATTCAAGTCTTTTCAAGGTTACTGCTGAATCAGGATGTATCACCTATCAAACAAAGCATTCCCAATTGTAACCACTCAGGTGAAAATAGATTTTCACCTCTGGTTGCTTAACCAATCAGTTTAAATTGGTGCTTTCTGGTGATTGACATGTCAGCCATTGGAAAACGTTTCTCTTTATTTATTGTGTCAACCCCAGATTCTCAGTCTCTCCTTCATCCTTCATTGTCAGATTGTCTGAGCAATCCTGACCCTTACATATGTTAAAATACCATCAGGTTCCAACTGGACGTCATAGCATTTATCTGTGAGGTAGTTATAGTTAAACAGGAGATTCTCCAGGTCAGCGTCTAGGCTTTCCCAATGGAAACTGGACCCTGAAATGAAAACAGAAAATGTTGGAAAACCTCAGCGGGTCTGCCAGCATCTGTGGAGATGGGAACAGAGGTGTCAGGGTTTACCTCACTCATCAAATAGATAGCGGGAATCCCATTGCTCTGTTGAATGGGGCATTGGCCAGAAATGGAGATTCCTGCTGGGCGTGAGGGCTATCAGGCTTACCCAACCTGCACCACCAGCCCTGATCAGGTTCATACTGGGCAGCATAATTATTCAAACGTGCTAATTGCAATATAAGTAGTGGACTTAACGGCACATTCACTGCCTCTCCCTCCCGCCATTCACCTGACTCTCTAATGGGAAAAGGATTGAATGGGTTTTAGTGCTGGTAATGACCAGTGTGGCTTGGCATGCTTATTCCTAAGGTCCAGGGGAGCTCCACCAACCTCTCAGCAAAAAATGGCACACATCGTCCCAGTCACTCAAATAATGGGTCACTCCCCCTGACATTACACAGGCATTAGGGTGACATGACCTCTACTTCATCTTCCCCTTCCCCCTCTGACCAGCACTCAGATCCCCCTTCCCCTCAGGCCCACCACTCAGACATTCTTTCTCCCCTTAGATCTCCTCACTAAGCTCCCCTCCCCCCTCAAAACCCCAATCAGGCCCCAATCCCCCTCAGGCTCTCGCCTTCAGCCTCCACTCACCACCTCTACACCATACCCTCCTCCACCCCAACCTACTTCTCCCCCCCCCCCCCCCCCCCCCCCCCCCCCCCCCCCCCCCCCCCCCCCCCCCCCCCCCCCCCCCACCCCCCCCACCCCCACTCCTGGACCTCACAGGTGCCAGATACTCCTATATACTCCCTATATACTCCTTTTTTCAGGCTGAAAACTTTGGCTGTGCCAAGGGTGCACTACCCCCTAACACCCAGGCACTGACACTCTGACCTGGTGTCTTGGGCTCAAAGAGGGGGATCAAGATGTTAGATCCAGCTACCAGCTACCAAGCTGCAGAAGGAGTGCCCCTTCAGGGCCTTTGGTGTTGGGTGGGCTCAAGCTAGGGGCAGGGATTGATCTCACCACTCTCCTCTGGGATGGGGTACCTAAAGCTGGATTGTCCCTTCCAGTCCTGGCAGACCTGAAGATCAGTCCCAGCATTGTGATTACACTCTGTGATCAACATCTTCATCTTCAGGGTGGCCCAGTGACACAGTGGTTAGCACTGCCATCTCACAACACCAGGGATCCAAGTTCATTTCTGACTGCGACAGTGTAGAGTTTGCACATTCTCGCCGTCTCTGCATGTGTTTCCTCCCAGAATCCTCCGGGTGCTCCAGTTTCCTCCCAGATTCCAAAGATGTGTGGGTTGGGTTAATTGCTAAATTGGCCCTTAGTCAGGGGGATCAGCAGGGTAAATATGTGGGGTTATGAGGATAAATTGGGATTGTAAATTTGATAGATTGATTAGTAAATTTGCAGATGACACTAAAGTCGGTGGAGTAGTAGATAGTCAAGAGGGGTGTTCTAGTTTGCAGAGGGACTTGGACAAGTTGCAGAGCTGGGCCGAGAGGTGGCAAATGGAGTTTAATGTGGAAAAGTGTGAGGTAATGCACTATGGCAGAAATAATAAATGTGTAGAGTATAGGGCAAATGGTAGGATTCTTAGTAGTCTAGATGAACAGAGGGATCTTGGTGTGTATGTGCATAGATCCCTGAAAGTAGGCAGTCAGGTCGAGAAGGTTGTTAGGAAGGCATATGGAGTCTTGGCTTTTATTGGTAGAGGGATTGAATTTCGGAGCCGCAACGTCATGTTGCAACTGTACAAAACTCTAGTGCGGCCGCACTTGGAGTATTGTGTGCAGTTCTGGTCCCCACATTATAAGAAAGATGTGGAGGCATTGGAGAGGGTACAGAGGAGGTTTACCAGGATGTTGCCTGGTATGGAGGGCAGGTCTTATGAAGAGAGGCTGAGGGATTTGAGGTTGTTTTCGTTAGAAAGGAGGCGGCTAAGAGGGGACCTAATCGAAACATATAAGATGATTAGAGGTTTAGATAGGGTGGACAGTGATAGCCTTTTTCCTAGGATGGAGAAAGCTAGCACGAGGGGACACAGCTTTAAATTAAGGGGTGATAGTTATAGGACGGATATCAGAGGTAGGTTCTTTACCCAAAGGGTGGTTCGGGAGTGGAATGCCCTGCCTGCAGCAGTTGTAGATGCGCCAAGTTTGGTGGCGTTTAAGAGGTTAGTTGATAAGTATATGGAAGAGAAGGGAATGGTTTAGTTTGGAGGGGCATTGCTTTTTATATTGGTCGGCGCAACATCGAAGGCCGAAGGGCCTGTTCTGTGCTGTAATGTTCTATGTTCTATGTTCTATGTTGTCAGTGCAGACTCGATGGACTGAATGACCTCCTTCTGCACTGTAAGGATTCTATTCTATGATTCTATAATTTCTGCCTATTATCTGTGAAAATTTGGAGTGGCTGGGTCCATGCCCCCTGGTAATCTGACAGGCTTTTAAATCATAGCAGCACTCCATTCTGCATAGAGATTTCCCTTTGTCTCTCAGAAGCTGCAGGTGTGAGCAGACCCTTTTGAAGTCAACTGACACAGAGGAAATATTAATTTCGCTTGAGGATGGAGGTGGGGCTAGAATCCCTTCTCCACAGCTGTACACTCACCCCAGTGCATTCACACAGCTTTGATTCAAATTCTCTGAGCCTTCCTCAGAAGCTGACAACTTTGAAATATTTTCTATTCCACTGGAACCTTTGATCTCTGTCAATTTTATGATTCATTGCTTTAAAAGAGGCTTTCATTGACAGCTACATATATTTCCACTCAGGCTTCAGTTAGCTGTGTTTATTTACATTTCCCTCCATGCTTGAATATATCTCAGGTGCCTCTATTGCTCCAAATCATGATGTTTACATAGACTCTAAGTCTGATCGACACTTGTGGTATTTTTCAAAGGGAATAGCTGGGCTGCAAGAGAGGAATTGCAACCAATCCTCCTCAAAGCATCCCTCCTCACGTAAAGGGATCAAAGCTGTACACAACGGCTGGGATCTTGATCCAACGCTCGTTGTCTGTGAGATTGCCGGTGGCAGCTCTAGATTTGGTGAGACTGGGAAAGCACGGATTTCATCGGAGAGATTGCGGCTTCTAATTTCAATGGCCCTCACACCAATCTGTGAACCTCATTTAAATGCATTTCAATAATTTGCATCTCATCAAACACTCTCTCGCATAAATTGACCTCTGTTGTTTTTTTCAAACTGCGCTGGCGCTATGACACTTTGACAGGATTTACACCAGGTTCACACAGATGTGTACTTGTCATTGGGATATCCGCAGAGCAGTAAAGGTATGAATTGTCAGACCACACTTGGAGTACTGTGCGCAGTTCTGGTCGCCTCACTATAGGAAGGACGTGGAAGCTATTGAAAGGGTGCAGAGGAGATTTACAAGGATGTTGCCTGGATTGGGAGGCATGCCTTATGAAGACAGGTTGAGGGAGCTGGGACTGTTCTCCCTGGAGAGACGAAGGTTGAGAGGCGACCTGATAGAGGTTTACAAGATGTTGAGAGGAATAGATAGGGTGGACTCTCAGAGACTATTTCCCAGGGCTGAAATGGTCGCGACGAGAGGGCACAGATTTAAGGTGCAGGGAAGCAAGTACAGAGGGGATGCTAGGGGAAAGTTTTTCACTCAGAGGGTGGTGAGTGAATGGAATCGGCTGCCGTCGGTGGTGGTCGAGGCGAACTCGCTGGGGTCTTTTAAAAGACTTCTGGATGAGTATATGGGATCCAATGGGATTGGGGGTTATAGATAGGTCTATGGCTGGGTAAGTTTTGATGTGTTTGGCACAACTTGTGGGCTGAAGGGCCTGTTTGTGCTGTAGTGTTCTATGTTCTATGTTCTATGAATTGTCCCGGAGGGAGGAGGACATGGCAATGCCACCTAATGCTGCCCTCTGGCGCAAGTTGGCACCAAGCCCTATGCTAATCTGGCAGTACCAAGTGACACAAAATGTCCCTGAGCTTTGTGGCACATAGCAGATACTCCTGTTTTGAGTAGAATGCTGTTCCAAATTGAATTGATAATGTGGCTGGGTCTCATTGTTCTCTTAATTAAATGATCTTATTAATTTTTCATCTGAAGTTTCCAAATTGCAAGGCTGTGTGCTGGAAACAAGTGAAATCCGATAGCATTCTGCTCAAGCAAGAGATTTTGTATAATCAGGAGAGAATGCTGCAGAAGAAATCAAAAATGAACTTGCTGAGGAAATGTCAATGAAAAAGATACCCCGGGTGGTAGAGATAGGGAGGGAGGACATGAACCTGGTAGTGCTAACCTGGCAGTGCCAGGTCTCAGTGGGAACCTCATACAGCGGTGAGGGTGATTTATTTATATTTGAGGGGGTTAAGGACAGATGTGGGAGCTGGGGATGCCAGCGATGGCTGTGTCACTAGGAGATGGGAAAAGGCTCTGATGTTCAAGGGGAAGATGAGAGAAGGGGTGTCAGCAATAACTGTTGGTGGGGGAAAGAGTCCGATGATCAGGGGGGAGGGAGGGTGCCAGCACTGAATGTTGAGGGAGAAGGTCCGATGTTTGGGGAGAAGGGGATGCCATCATTCGCTGTAGTGGGGTTGTGAAAGGGGGCACTTTTCGGCTCTGACTCTGATCGGGGGTGTCTGGTGGCAGCTATGGCTGGGGGGAGGTGGACCCTGTGACCTGCCTGGTGAACTGGTGGGCTTCCTTTAAACATGGTGGTTCAATCTCAGTTCAGCCAAACTTTGCCAGGGTGTTTAGGCCCTGACCCTCCACATTGCTGTTAAAATCATACCCAGCTGGTTTTTTTGACAGAGTGTGGTAAGATGTGGAAATAAATGATCCATTCCTCAATATGCCATATTTCTTGCAAGAACTTGCAGTCCAAAGATATGCAGGTTAAGTTGATTGGCCATATTAAAATTGCCCTTTAATGTCCTAAAATGCATAGTTAGATGGATTAGCAGGTAATAATATAGAGAGATATAGAACATAGAACATAGAACAGCGCAGAACAGGCCCTTCGGCCTTCGATGTTGCGCCCACCAATATAAAAAGCCATGCCCCTCCAAACTAAACCATTCCCTTCTCTTCCATATACTTATCAACTAACCTCTTAAACGCCACCAAACTTGGCGCATCTACAACTGCTGCAGGTACACCACTTGTAACCGAACTCCACGATGAATATCTCCCATCAACCACCCTCTGTCTTCTATCTGCTAGCCAATTCCTAACCCAATTAGCTAAATCACCCTCTATCCCACACATCTGCATTTTCTGCAGAAGTCTTCCGTGGGCCACCTTATCAAACGCCTTACTAAAGTCCATATATACCACATCAACCGCCTTACCCCCATCCACCTCTTTAGTCACTTTTTCAAAAAACTCAATGAGGTTAGTAAGGCACGACCTACCCTTCACAAAACCATGCTGACTATCTCCAATCAATTCATTTCTCTCTAAATAACTATAAATCCTATCCCTAATTATTCTCTCCAATACTTTGCCCACAACAGAAGTAAGACTCACTGGCCTATAATTCCCTGGAAGGTCTCTCTTCCCCTTCTTGAACAACGGGACCACATTCGCTATCCTCCAGTCCTCCGGAACCACACCCGTAACCAACGACGACCTGAAGATCAGAGCCAGAGGCTCTGCAATCTCCTCCCTTGCCTCCCAGAGAATCCTAGGGTAAATCCCGTCCGGCCCAGGGGACTTATCCATACCTTCCAGTTTGCTACCCTGTACCTCAGTGCTCTCCATAACTACATTTACATCACCCTGCGTGAATACCGAAGATAAATATTTATTCAATACCTCTCCAATCTCCTCAGGCTCCACGCACAACTTCCCACTGCTGTCTATGACTGGCCCTAATCTTGTCCTAACCAATCTTCTATTCTTAACATATCTAAAGAAAGCTTTAGGATTCTCCCTAATCCTATCAGCCAAAGTCTTCTCATGTCCTCTCTTCGCTCTCCTCAATTCACTCTTTAGCTCCCTCCTGGCTAATCTATAGCTATCCATTGCACTAACCGAGCCTTCAAGCCTCATCCTGACATAAGCCTCCTTTTTCCTTTTAACCAGCAAATCAACTTTTTTCGTACACCAAGGTTCTCTTACTTGACCATTTCCTCCTTGCCTGACAGGGACATACTTATCAAGGACCCACAGCAGCTGCTCCTTGAATAAGCTCCACATTCCAGATGTTCCCAGTCCCTGTAGCTTTCTAGTCCAATCTATGCACCCTAATTCTCTCCTGATGGCCTCATAATTACCCTTCCCCCAGCTATAACTACTGCCCCCAGCTTCATGCCTATCCCTATCCATCACTAAGGTGAACGTAACCGAATTGTGGTCACTATCACCAAAATGTTCACCAACTTCCAAGCCAACACCTGGTCTGGCTCATTGCCCAGCACCAAATCCAATGTAGCCTCACCTCTAGTTGGCCTATCTACATACTGAGTCAAAAAACCTTCCTGCACACTTTGTACGAAAACTGACCCCTCTAACGAGCTAGAGCTATAGCTATTCCAATCAATATTAGTAAAGTTAAAGTCCCCCATAACAATTACCCTATTACTTTCACTCCTGACCAGAATTGACTTTGCAATCCTTTCCTCTACCTCTCTAGAACTTTTAGGAGGTCTATAAAAGACTCCCAACAGGGTGACCTCTCCTCTCCTGTTTCTAATCTCAGCCCATACTACCTCAACAGACAAGTCCTCATCAAACTTCTTCTCTGTCACTGTGATACAGTCTTTGACTAATAATGCCACTCCTCCCCCCCTTCTACCTCCTTCTCTACTCCGACTAAAGCATTTGAACCCCGGAACCTGCAACATCCATTCTTGTCCCTGCTCTACCCAAGTCTCTGAAATGGCCACAACATCGAAGTTCCAGGTACTGGTCCAAGCTGCAAGTTCCTCCCCCTTATTGCGAATACTCCTTGCATTAAAGTATACGCATTTCAAACCATGCCCTACCCCACCCGTATGCTGCTGTGTTTTACGGCTTTCCTCTATGACCCCCTTACTCTCATCCCTCTTAGCACCCCAACTATTCAGGATCCCACCCCCCCCCCCCGAATCAGTTTAAAGCCCCCTGCATAGCCATAGTGCATTACCTCACACTTTTCCACATTAAACTCCATTTGCCACCTCTTGGCCCAGCTCTGCAACTTGTCCGAGTCTCTCTGCAAACTATAACACCCCTCTTCACTATCTACCACTCCACCGACTTTAGTGTCATCTGCAAATTTACTAATCCATCCTTCAATACCCTCATCCAGATCATTTATAAAAATTACAAACAGCAGGGGCCCCAAAACAGACCCCTGAGGTACACCACTTGTCACCGAACTCCACGATGAATATCTCCCATCAACCACCACCCTCTGTCTTCTATCTGCTAGCCAATTCCTAATCCAATTAGCTAAATCACCCTCTATCCCATACATCTGCATTTTCTGCAGAAGCCTTCCATGGGCCACCTTATCAAACGCCTTACTAAAGTCCATATATACCACATCAACCGCCTTACCCCCATCCACCTCTTTGGTCACTTTTTCAAAAAACTCAATGAGGTTAGTAAGGCACGACCTACCCTTCACAAAACCATGCTGACTATCCCCAATCAATTCATTTCTCTCTAAATAACTATAAATACTATCCCTAATAATTCTCTCCAATACTTTGCCCACAACAGAAGTAAGACTCACTGGCCTATAATACCCTGGAAGGTCTCTCTTCCCCTTCTTGAACAATGGGACCACATTCGCTATCCTCCAGTCCTCCGGAACCACACCCTTAACCAACGACGACCTGAAGATCAGAGCCAGAGGCTCTGCAATCTCCTCTCTTGCCTCCCAGAGAATCCTAGGGTAAATCCCGTCCGGCCCAGGGGACTTATCCAACTTCAAACCCTCGAGAATATCTAGCACATCCTCCCTATCTACTTCGATACCTTCCAGTTTGCTACCCTGTACCTCAGTGTTCTCCATAACTACATTTACATCACCCTGCGTGAATACCGAAGAGAAATATTTATTCAGTGCCTCTCCAATCTCTTCAGGCTCCACGCACAACTTCCCACTGCTGTCTATGACTGGCCCTAATCTTGCCCTAACCAATCTTCTATTCTTAACATATCTAAAGAAAGCTTTAGGATTCTCCTTAATCCTATCAGCCAAAGTCTTCTCGTGTCCCCTCTTAGCTCTCCTCAATTCACTCTTTAGCTCCCTCCTGGCTAATCTATAGCTATCCATTGCACTAACCGAGCCTTCAAGCCTCATCCTGACATAAGCCTCCTTTTTCCTTTTAACCAGCAAATCAACTTTTTTCGTACACCAAGGTTCTCTTACTCGACCATTTCCTCCTTGCCTGACAGGGACATACTTATCAAGGACTCGCAGCAGCTGCTCCTTGAATAAGCTCCACATTCCAGATGTTCCCAGTCCCTGTAGTTCCTAGTCCAATCTATGCACCCTAATTCTCTCCTGATGGCCTCATAATTACCCTTCCCCCAGCTATAACTACTGCCCCCAGCTTCATGCCTATCCCTATCCATCACTAAGGTGAACGTAACCGAATTGTGGTCACTATCACCAAAATGTTCACTAACTTCCAAGCCTAACACCTGGTCTGGCTCATTGCCCAGCACCAAATCCAATGTAGCCTCACCTCTAGTTGGCCTATCTACATACTGAGTCAAAAAACCTTCCTGCACACTTTGTACGAAAACTGACCCCTCTAACGAGCTAGAGCTATAGCTATTCCAATCAATATTAGTAAAGTTAAAGTCCCCCATAACAATTACCCTATTACTTTCACTCCTGACCAGAATTGACTTGGCAATCCTTTCCTCAACCTCTCTAGAACTTTTAGGAGGTCTATAAAAGACTCCCAACAGGGTGACCTCTCCTCTCCTGTTTCTAATCTCAGCCCATACTACCTCAACAGACAAGTCCTCATCAAACTTCTTTTCTGTCACTATGATACAGTCTTTGACTAATAATGCCACTCCTCCCCCCCTTCTACCTCCTTCTCTACTCCGACTAAAGCATTTGAACCCCGGAACCTGCAACATCCATTCTTGTCCCTGCTCTACCCAAGTCTCTGAAATGGCCACAACATCGAAGTTCCAGGTACTGGTCCAAGCTGCAAGTTCCTCCCCCTTATTGCGAATACTCCTTGCATTAAAGTATACGCATTTCAAACCATGCCCTACCCCACCCGTACGCTGCTGTGTTTTACAGCTTTCCTCTATGACCCCCTTACTCTCATCCCTCTTAGCACCCCAACTACTTAGGATCCCACCCCCCCCCGAATCAGTTTAAAGCCCTCTGCATAGCCTTTGCAAATTTTCCCCCCAAGATATTAGTTCCCCTCTGGTTCAGGTGTAGACCATCTCTCTTGTAGAGGTCCCACCTATCCCAGAATGAGTCCCAATTGTTCAGGAACCTGAACCCCTCCCTCCTGCACCATCCCCGCAGCCACGAGTTCAAACATTCCCTCTCTCTGTTCTTCTCTAAACTATCCCTTGGCACAGGCAAGAGTCCAGAGATAACCACTCTGCCAGTTTTGGCCCTAAGCTTCCACCCCAACTCCATAAATTTCTGTTTAATATCCCCTTCCCTCGTCCTTCCTATATCATGTGTCCCTACATGAACTATGACTTGGGGCTGACTCCCCTCTCCCTTAAGAATCTTAAAAACCCGATCTGCGACATCCTGGACCCCAGCCCCTGGGAGGCAACACACCAGCCCTGAGTCACTTTTATTACTATTTACTCTCCTATCTGTCCCTCTAACTATGGAGTCTCCAATTACTAGGCCCAATCTCTTATTCCCCCTACCCACCTGAGCATTCTCAGCAGGCTCACCCCCAGAGACCTGCTCCCTTTGGTCATCTCCAGTTGATTCTTCCTCAACTGTAGCCTCCAAGACAGAACATTTGTTTTGGAGGGGAACAGCCCCAGGGGATTGTCTACCCGATTGCTTCTTACCCCTCCTCCTAATAGTTACCCAAGAATCACTTTTAGGAGTGACTATCTCTTTGTTACCCCTGCCAATATACTCCTCAACCTCTCGAATTATCCTGAGTTCCTCTTATTCCAGCTCCAGCTCCTTAACATGATCCTCAAGGAGCTGCAAATGGGCACACTTCCTGCAGGTATAATCAGCAGGAACACTACTGGTGTCCCTGCTGATGGTAGGGCCTGGGTGGGATTGTGCTCAGTGCAGACTCGATGGGCTGAAGGGTCTCTTTCTGCACGGTAGGGCTCTATGGTCCCATGGTAACTTCTGCCAAACTCTGTTAGGATTGCCCCCAGTATTCTCAATGCGGTCTCACTAAAGTAAAGATAGTGACTTCACCATCTTTATATTCTATTCCTTTAGCAATAAATGCCAAGATTCCATTTGCCTTCCTTATTACTTTCTGCATCTGTGTATTTGTTTTCTGTGATTCATGCATCAGGACAGCCAGATCCCTCTGCACCAAAGCACTACAAAGTTTCCCTTCATTTAGATAATAATTCGCCTTTGTATCCTTCCTATCAAAATGGATAACCTCATACTTTTCCACGTTAACCTCCATTTACTTATTTTGCCTCATTCACTAAACTCATCCATATCCATTTGTAAATTTTCTTATTTCATTATCGCAACTTACAATCCCACCTATAATAGCCTCACCTGCAAATTGGTATGGTACCTACTATCCCTGCATCCAAGTCATTATTATAGATTGCAAATAGTTGGGGCCCAAGGACCGAGCCTTATAATTTCCCCACTAGTTACATCTTGCCAACCAGAAAAAGATCCATTTATCCTGACTCTCTGCTTTTCATTGATTAATAATCCTCTATCCAAACTAATAAATTACCCCTAATCCCATGTGAACTAACCTTGTGTATTAACCTTTTGTTTAGCACCTTATCAAATGCCTTCTGGAAGTCCAGATATATTAGTTTTACAGGATTCCCAGTATCCACATTACTTCTTATATCTTTGGAGAACTCAAGCAAATTAGTCAAACATGATTTACGCTTCATAAAACCATGCTGACTCCAATGGATTGCATTTTGACTTTCTTAAGTCCTGTAATTGCTTCCTTAATAATGTATTCTAACAATTTACAAATGGCAGACATTAAACTAGTTTTCTACAATTTTCCCACTCCTTTTTGCCCAAATCCAGGGAATTTTGGAATATCGTAACTAATGGATCCACCATCACCAATATCACTTACTTTAAAACCCTAAGAAAGGATGACAACACAGCAACTATGAACTAGGAAAAAGGCAGTGAGAGAGTGTAATCTAACTCCTGATGTTCTAAGTAGCATAACCACCAGATGCAAGAAGAGTTAGACCTTCAGGGTGGATGTTTCCTGTCCCAACTGCATCGGGAATCGTTATGGATGGGATATGGACCATGTTGAATCCATTGATCTTTGGTGGGATTTGCTAATCTTGGGACGAACATATCGGTAAATCCCATCCTCAGTCTTTGGTGTTCTATATCATGAGCTTGACTTCCACTCTCATGTTGAACCTACTTTCAGTTGGCTGGAATGTGTGCTCTTACTAGGCCTCATGCCACCCAGCCAGGGTTCCATTCTGGGACTTACCCCCTCAGTAGTAACACCAACTGGGATCGCAACAGTGCTCACTGAGCCTTGGAAAATCCAACAGTTGAAGATGAGAGGAGAAGGCCAGTGCAGTTGTAGGTTTGCTTGTAGGCTGGAAGCAGTAAGAGATCATCTCAGGCCAGCAGCATACTTTCTTTCCTCACTGTCTCCTGGGTAGCCCAGCCAGTTCCACAGTCAACAACACCACAATCCCATACACTATCCCCCCTTCAGCATAAAATTCCTGATCTACATGACAATTTCTCACATCAGGTTAAGAAGTTGCTGTCATCTGAAAGGGAAGCAGGCTCAGCTGATTTGCACAAACATTAGTTGAGCCGGCTTCAAGAAAGAAATTGTTCAAAGGGTTTCCCATTGGATCTGAATAAGTTTAATTTTTTTAGTTTTAATTTGATTTATTAGTGTCATAAGTAGGCTTACATGAACACTATAATGAAGTTATTGTGAAAATCCCTTCGTCGCCACATTCTGGCACCTGTTCGGGTACACTGAGGGAAAATTTAACATAGCCAATGCATCTAACCAGCATGGTTTTCAGACTGTGGGAGGAAACCGTTGGACCTGGAAGAAACCCACACAGACATGGACAGAATGTGCAGACTTGCACAGACAGTGACCCAAGCCTGGACTCGAACCCTGGTCTCTGACTCTGTGAGGCAACATTGCTATCCAAACTGATGAGGTCAAAAATCTTTCCAAACAGCTAAGAGATTTCCTGTTTACACCTGAAAATTTAAAAAAGATCTTGAATGTCAAGATTATAAATTCCAAATCATAATTGTCCTGCAGACAGTTATATCCCATTGCTGTATTAATACTTGTTTGTCTATTATCCTTATCCTTAGTGACACACAGTGCCTCCCATTTAAGTTCTCCACACTCCACAAGTGACCTGACTGTATGTTTTAAAGTTTAAAAGTTTTAAAGTTTATTTGTTCGTGTCACAAGTAGGTTTACATTAACATTGCAATGAAGTTACTGTGAAAAGCTCCTAGTCGTCACACTCTGGCGCGTGTTCGGGTACACTGCGGGAGAATTTAGCATGGCCAATGCATCTAACCAGCATATCTTTCAGACAGTGGGAGGAAACTGGAGCACTCAGAAGAAATCCACACAGATACGGGGAGAATGTGCAGACTCCACACCAAGCCAGAAATCAAATCCGGGTAGTGCTGTGAGGCAGCAGTACCGCAGTGCTACGCCCTTGCCACCTTTTCAAGGCTAATTAGGGTTGAGCAATAATATTGTTCATATAAAGACCTCGAATATAGGAGGCAGCAGCACTAATCACTGTGCCACCTAGTATTCAAGTTAGAATTATTTTTCTTATTTTTAAATTATTTCAAATTATTTCTTCCCCACTCCCACCCTATCATAGCACCTTGAGCACCTTCTCCATGGGCAGTTCTTCAGCAAGTTTGTTTTTGATTCCTTCTGCAACAGTCTCTCTTCACCAAGGACAATGCATTGGAAACCTTTTGTTCTCACAGAATGCCACAGATTACACTTGTTTACACCACACAGCCCTTCAATTTAGCATCTTCAGATGAAAAATTAATAAGATCACTTAATTAACAGGACAATGAGACACAATTTAAACAAAAACGTGCTGAACTATGCGGTTTGGAACTGCATTCTACCCAAAAGAGTGAGCAGCTGCTGCATCTCACAAAGCTCAGGGGCATTTTTTGTCACTTGGTTTACTTTGCAAAACAACTTATTTTCTTTAATTGTTCTGCACAGATGTCAATTTGTTGAGAGCCCTTGTGGCTATCGTTTTGATAAATTCCGTTAAAGTAAGACTCTTATGAACGCATCAGTCATGCAATGTGCAGAACAGATTGCAGGTCCTAGTCCATTAGTCTTTGGACTCAAAACTTTAGCATTTTATCAAACCTCTGTATTAATGACACACTACATTAACTGTTATATTTAGGCCCAAAATGGCTTACTAATCGCAAATGCTATATCATGCAACACTAATGAACAGGAAGAAGTTAAGAAAACAACTATAAAATATATCAGTCACTTTTTGCAGGCCTATTTCCTGCAATGTATTTTATGTACAAAATAAAAAGGAACATCTTAATTTATGTAAAGCTCCAAACAAAATTCAGAATTAATTTTGCCTGCATTCCATCTCCCTTAACAGCATCAGACCTTGATGTCTTATCCGATTTAACTACCTGTTTTTTTTTCCATCCATCTCCTGTTTTGATCCTTTCCATTCTGAAGCTGTTTTCCTTTTAATTTCTGCTTCTGAAGCCAAGCAGTGAGGAGATCTTTACATTTTTTTTAGACAAAGTACAGGTTGTACATCAATGTTATCCTGCACCATTTTAATTTTACATCTTGTAGACGCACTTAAAGAAAAAATTAGGCTTGATAGCACCCATTTTGTGGGAATTGCAAAACATTCCAGAATGCTGTCATGGCATGTGCTCACACTTTTGACGTGTATTGTGATGTTAGAGGGTGACAATACAACTAAATTGGAGCTGGATTTTAAAGTTTAAAATTTTTAAGTTCATTCATTATTGTCATAAGTAGGCTTACATTAACATTGCAATGAAGTTACTGTGGAAATCCCCTGGTTGCCACACTCAGACAAAGGACAATTTAGCATGGCCAAAGCACCTAACCAGCACATCTTTCGGACTGTGGGAGGAAACCCATGCAGACATGAGGAGAACCTGCAGATTCCGCACAGACAATGAGCCTGGAATTGAACCCAGGGTCCTGGTGCTGCGAGGCAGCAGTGCTAACCACTGTACCATTCATAAAATAACTTGCAATTGACACAAAACTTTGAAGTATTGTGAACTAATTGGCTAGCCATGGTCATGGCTTTGCCATGAGGAGTCTGACTCTGTGGGCAGACATCTTGAGACCAGTTCAGTTAAAGCCTCTCACAGAGACACAGTTGTTATACTCACAACATGGTGTCAGAAGCAGGAGAAAGTTGATTTTTGAAATCTGGAAAAGGAGCAAAGAGAACACTGTGAATGCAGGAACACACAAGAAGGTTCAATATCTGCCCACAGCTGCCGGAGCAATACAAATGCAGCAATACAGCAACCAACAGATGTGAAAACAGCACAACCATTTATTAGATTTGCGAACTATTTAGCTAAATCTTTGCTTAATTTGTCATCAATGGGAACTATTATGCAAGCTCTCGGCCAAGGATGTGGATTGAAGAACAGAACAAGAAACGGCACTCACAAAAATCATGATAACAATGCCAGAGCAGAGGTGCTGTGAAGTTAATGATGAAGTCACCTTCTGAACATAGGAACACAAGAATTAGGAGCAAAAGGAGACAAATTCAGCCCTTTGAGCATACTCCACTATTCAGTTAGGTCTTAGTTGATCTCTTTCTGGTCTCAAATCCACCTCCCTTCTGATACCCTTTTAATCCTTTTTATTATCAGAAATATATCATATACCAATTTCCTTCTTGAAATCATTTAATGATTCAGATTCCACTGCGCTATGGGGCATGAGTTTCACAAATTCACCATCCTCCGTAAGAAGTAGTTTTAAATCTACGGACTCTCAACCTATACCTGTGACCCTGTTTTAGATTGCTTCACAGGAGGAACATTTGATCCACATTTACTCAACCAATCGCTTTTCATATTTTATGCACCTTGATTATTTTGCTTCTCATCCTTCTAACTCCAGTGAGTGCAAGCCCAAACTATTTAATCTCTCCTCAAATGTCAACCCTTTCATCCCAGGAATCAATCTGGTGAATCTTCTCTCAACTGTTTCCAATGCCACCACATCCTTCCTCAAATTAGGAGACCAAAACAGGATGCAGTACTCCAGATGTGGTCTCACTAACACCCGACACAATTGCAACAACACTTCTCTACTTTTGTACCCAGTCCTTTTGCAACAAACGCTAACATCCTATTTACCTTTTTTATGGCATGCTGTACCTGCATACTAACCTTCTGCAGTGTCAATGTCAGGCCAGCGAGATGGATCTGGGAGCAACGCTGATGCTGCAAACCCTGAGAGGTGTTTTACGAGTGGGGTGAAGGAAGGGAAGAGGTGGTCTGTGGATTAGGGTGAGGTAAGTCGGAATGTTTCATGTGTGGAGACTCTATGGGTGAGGTCTCCATGGGATGGGGTTTATTTGAAATGGTTGTGAAATCATGGAATCTGCCCCTCAACATTTTTTGTGAGTATCTAAGAGTATGTGGACAAAACTCTTCCCCCCAGGACTGATAACCTTACACCATTTTTCACACTCACTGTGCCTAAAAATAAGAAAATCTCAGCCCTAGGCTTTAAGGGAGGGAGGTCCTTAAAGGAGGAGAGTGAAGTGGGGGGTTGTAGGGGTAATTCCACTGCTTATGGTGCAGACAACAAAAGGAATAGTCGCCAAAGATGAGGTAATGAAAATTGAAGGTGCGCAAGAATCATAGAATCCCTACAGGGCTGAAGGAGGCTATTTAGCTCATCAAACCTGCACTCACAACAATCCCACCCAGGCCCTATCACCGTGAGGAAGCCATGGAGGGATTGGAAAACTAGGTGGGAAAAATGTATTCAGATAGCGCCACTTCTAGCTTCCAGATTTGCTTGGCAAATTTAAACTGATTCCCTGAGGGCATACGGCGCACACAGTTTACCTCCTCATTGTTCCAATTGAAGGAAGTCATATTAGCTGCACAGATGGCAACTATAGCACTGCCTGTTGGGAAGTAAATCAACATAGTTTGTGTAGAACTAATATGATTTTCTCCCACCCCCAGTCCCGGGTGAAAAATCTAAAACTGAGGTGTTTCAGACAAGGAACATAGAACATATAGAACATAGAATATTGCAGTGCAGTACAGGCCCTTCAGCCCTTGATGTTGTGCTGACCTGTGAAACCAATCTAAAGCCCATCTAACTGACACTGTGCCAAATCAATATCATCCATATATTTATCCAAAGACCTTTTAAATGCCCTTAATGTTGCTAAGTCCATGACTGTTGCAGGCAGGGCTTTCTATGCTCTTACTACTCTCTGAGTAAAGAACCTACCTCTGACATCTGTCCTTATCTATCACCCCTCAATCTAAAGCTATGTCACCTCATGCTAGCCATCTTCATCCGAGGAAAAAGGCTCTGATCATCTTGAATGCTTCTATTAAATCATCTCTTAACCTTCTCTCTAATGAAAACAGCTTCAAGTCCCTCAGCCTTTCCACATAAGTCCTTCCCACCATAATAGGCAACATCCTGGCAAACATCCTCTGCATCCTTTCCAATGCTTCTATGTCCTTTCTATAATGCGGTGAATACTACTGTACGCTGTACTGCAAGTGCAGCTGCACCAATATATTGAACAGCTGCAACATGAACTTGTGGCTCCAAAACTCAATCCCTCTACCAATAAAAGCTAACACAGCATATGCCTTCTTAACAGTCCTATGAATCTGGGTGCCAGCTTTCAGGGATCTATGCACATGGACACCGAGATCTTTCTGCTCATCCACACTACCAAGTAACTTACCATTAGCCCAGTATTCTGTATTCCTGTTGCTCCTTCCGAAGTGAATCACCTCACACTTTTCTGCATTAAACTCCATTTGCCACCTGTCAGCCCAGCTCTGCAGCTTATCAATGCCCCTCTGTAACATCTATCCGCACTGTCCACAACTCTACTGACTTCATTGTCATCCGCAAATTTACTAACCCATCCTTCTGTGCCCTCATCCAGATCATTTATAAAAATGACAAGCAGCAGTAGCCCCAAAACAGATCCTTGCAGTACACCACTAGTAACTGAACTCCAGGATGAACATTTCACATCAACCACCACCCTCTGTCTTCTTACAGCTAGCCAATTTCTCATCCAAGCTGCTAAATCACCCTCAATCCCATGCCTCCATATCTTCTGCAATAACTTACCACGAGGAACCTTATCAAATGCTTCACTGAAATCTATATGCACCACATCAATTTCTTCACCTTCATCCACCTCTTTGGTCACTTTCTCAAAGAACTCAATAAAGTTTGTGAGGCACAACCTATCTTTCACAAAACCATGTTGACTATCCCTAATCAAATTATTCCTTTCTAGATGATTATAAATCCGATCTCTTGTAACCCTTTCCAAAATTTAGCCCACAACAAAAGTAAGATTCACTGGTATATAATTACCAGGGTTTTCTCTACTCCCCTTGTTGAAAAAAGGGACATTTGCTATCCTCCAGTCTCCTGGCACTACTCCAGTAGACAATGGCAATGTAAAGATCAAAGACTCTGCAATCTCCTTCCTAACTTCCCAGACAATTCTAGGATAAATCTCATCTGGCCCAGGGGACTTATCTCAGAGATAGTTCCATGACAGTTCCTGTCATTGAGCACAGGGATTTAAGGACATTACAGTGGGAATGATATTGGTTAATATATTAGGTAAATATTGGTTAATGAGAAAGTGCAAGTTCTTGATCTGTGGCTAGGAGCTCTTTAAAGGGATAGTCTGGGGAATTACAAGTCACTGAGGGAGCTGTTGGAAAATTTAAGGGTGGCGAGATTAGATAAAAGATTTGAAAAGATTGAAAATATAATACAACCTTTTTGAAAGTTGCCTGGGGAAAGTTGTAGAAACTGTGAATAACTGTTTAAAAATAGATGTGCAGTAGATATTTGCAGCATCAAAGCAGGTCCTTAGGCTCTGCTGGGGGTGTAAATTAACTTCAATAGCACACGAACTAATGGTATAACCTCCTGGATTTTCCTTTCCATTTCAATTCTGCACTGCTGCTCTGTTTTGCTTTTAGCTGAAATTGCATTTCAACCCCTGTGTTCTGCTGGAATAATCCATAAACTAATTCCACTGCCCTAAAGCTTTGCATCATCTTTACCTCCAAATACTTCTATAGCTTTTCTTCCTGTAGATGAAGCAATGGCATTTGTCTCAACTGTTCCCAATGGGAATGCTGTCTATACTCCCCAAATTGCTGCTTAAAGTATATTTCTCCTAATCTCCCCACTCTCTGCGTGACTGTTTTAAATAGATAACTTCTTACCACCAACTCCCAGAGGAAATCACTTTTCCCTCTTGCAGACTATCTAAATACTTCAGAAATATAAAAAAAAACTCAATCAAATTTCCTCTTAGTTCTCCTGGCTACATTGTAAAAAAACGTTGGTATCTCACGTCTTTGCTCATCACTTTAAGTTCCTATCCTTGGCATCAGCCTAATGAAACTGCGCCTACTATGGCTTTAATGTCTTTCCGTAATAGGATATCCACAACTGACATGCAGTACTTGTAATTATTTGCCGAATAAATGTTTTGTGGCTTTATCTAGCCGCACACATTTTCAGGGAATTATCTACTTGAATGTCTAAATCTGTTTATCCATGCTCTTCTACATCTTTACATTACATGCCTACTCACATGCCTTGTTTTTTTTTTATCTTTCAAAACGGATTGCCTCACATTTACACATGTTAGATTTACTTTCTACCTATCTGACCATCTGCTAACTATCTATGGCTTCTCAAAGCTTTGCATAGACATGACACTTGTACACGACTTCCTTCCCTGCTGTTCACCAAGCTTGCTGCGTGTTTGATGTCAGATAATTTCAAGGTGGAGCTCCAAATGCCCAAGCCTGAATCATCGCTCCATGCACTAAGAGAAAGAATAGATCAGTCCCAACAATATCAGCTTGATGTCCACACTTGTAACCCCTTTCTTATCAGAGTAATACCCATTATCTCTGTTCATTTTATTCTTTATCCCACCACTTTCCTAATCTGTATTAGGAAAAGTGTCATTTTTGCACATTTCGGGCCACTAAATGGAATTATTCACTGAGGTTTTGGACAGGCTAAGTGAGATTAGAATGAATGGAAGTGTAGCTATGCCATACCATGTCCCAGTGCATCTTAGGACTTGCAACTTTCATACAGACACATATAACACCAGATAATGCCATACCTGAAAGATTGCTGGCCTGATATTGGGTTGGACCACTTTGTAGGCTCTCACAATAGCCATCTAAAAGGAAGATCAAGATCTCTTGCACATGTGAACGTAGAGCCAAACACTTGTTTATGACCCTTCAGGAAAATTGGGCTACTCTGAATGTAGCAGTCAAAAGCTATTTCCCAGGATGGAAGTGTCAGTTACGAGGGGGCATAGGTTTAAGGTGCAAGGAGCAAGGTTTAAAGATGTACGAGGCAAATTTTATACACAGAGAGTATAATTAGTAGATAACTAGAACTTACTGTCTGAGCTGAAGCAGATATGATAGTGACTTTTAAAGGGCGTCTTGACAAATACATGAATAGGAGTAGAGGAATAACATATCAGGAAGGGTAGGGGGTTTTCAGTTCAGACAAGCAGTATGGTCAATGCAGGCTTGGACGGATAAGGGCCTGTTCCTGTGCCGTAATTTTCTTTGTTCTTTATTCAGTCCTATGCTCATGATTTTCAGGTGTGGCTGAGATTTGAAAAATTATCATCACCAATAAGTTAGATTATTTCCATTAAATTTCAGTGCAGTGTTAATGTAAGCCTACTTGTGACACTAATAAACTTAAACTTTATGTAAAGCCAGGAGGAGTTGCTGCCCATTCCACAGCACATCTGAGGATTATTGTCAGCTTACACATCGGCTCCTCACTCATTAATTATCTTCAAACCATTATCAGTAAGGAAAATGGTGTGATATCCATGCTTATAAAATCACTGAAACATCCAAAGAAAGTGCAGCAAAAGATCGTACTTTGCTCAAATAATGCTAATGAGGTTGAGTCCCTGCAATTGCCAGATTATTCCTGAACAGAATTCTGACCCAATGACTGGGCTCAATTCCTGATCTAACCTTTAACCTTAATCCAGACCTGACCCTGGGGCCTAATGCTCGACCCAATCTCTGGCCCTGATTTCAACACTGGACCTGAAGGGATATGGGTGTAGGGCCTGGGTGGGATTATGGTCGGTGCAGGCTTGATGGGCCAAATGGCCTCTCTCTGTATTGAAGGGTTTCTATGATTCGATGACCCTGGACTCACTAATTTGAGGGCCACTGAGATGCTTGCACTCCTCTTTGCCAATTGAATGGGCCTCATGAGCTCAATATCAAGGGACTCTCAGGTCTAACCATTCTGACACATGGCATCCACCTTTAGTCAGTGTGTGCCCAAAATTTGGCATGCACAATTTATCCTAAGAGAAATCTTAAGCTCATTTGCGAGCGGCAATGTATCCATAAAATCCAGAGTTGTATTTCTTACCATCCTATTTCATTACCTCTTATCAAAGTAGAAGGTGCTGTGTGAGATTACAAATCTATTCCCACAAAATAGTCACCCAATTATTTATAAAAGATTAAATAATTTTTACTGACCTTAGAGATGGGAATATGAACAGAACGCTCTTTGAATTATTCTTTTCAATTCTAAAGAATTTTACACATCATTACTATTGGTGCAGTTGTGACCTCTTTTGTGATGATTCAACAACTTCATGGTCAATGTTTTCTGTTAACACCAGCCTCAGTTTATTTCTTCATGGGATATGAAGATCTATAAGTGTTAAAGGATATGGGGAGAGTGCATGATTATAGTGTTCAGAGAGAGAATGAGCCAAGATTATATTGAATGGCTGAACAGGCTCAGATGGTTGAATGGTCTACTCCTGCTCCTACTTTCTAAGTCACTTGTGAGTATTGTTATTGTCCAACCCCTAATTAACTTTAAGAAGATGGTAATAGGCCACTAATCCATGTGGTATATATACACCTACAGTGCAGTTAGGGAAGGAGAACCAGCATGTGGACCCATTCAAGGAACTGTAATCATTCCAAGTCAAGATGGTGTGTGACTGAGGGGAAACAGTTTCCGCTGGTAGAAGAGTCAGTAATCAGAGGATGCAGATTTAAGCTAATAGGTAAAAGGTTCAGACAGCAACACTTTTGTAGATCCAGCAAAAACTTGATCTCCAATTCTGCTGGTGCACAGCAATTAGCCATAGCCTGAAAATAGACCATTGACATCTCTCCCCATTGGAGAGGAACAATTGACTATATATGTTTGAATTCAATAAAAATCTGGAATTAAAAGTTTAATATTGGCCATGAAACCATTGCTGATTGTACCATCTGGTTCACAAATGCTCTGTCAGGAAGGAAGTTTTATCTGGTCTTGCCTACATGTAACTCCAGTTGCATGACAATGTGATTGACCCTTAATTGCTCTCTGAAATGGCCCTGTAAGCTCATGGGCAATGAGGGGTTGATATAAATGTTGGCCCAGCCAGCAACGTCCACATCTCTGGATCAATATAAGAAAAGCTTGAAAGGCACCATTGTGCAAGCACGGGGAAGGCAAGGAAACATGAACTAGCACAGCCTGTGCAGATTGAAATATCGAAGCATAAATGCTGTTACTTGCAGCAAGTCCCAAGGTACATGTGACTGAAGGTCTCCACAAGCAATCTCGCTTTAACGTTTTGAGATGGGCATCTCATTGATTAGTTTGTATATGCAGTTGCGAAAATTAGCATTGAAAAAATATCATCTGTTCCTTGCCAAAGGTGCAATTCAGGTTTAGATTTTCAGAAGAAGGATGATGAATGTAATGGAAAGTGAAGAGTGTGCGGCTTTTAGATCAAGGTTTTATGTTTTGTGAAAATTGAAAATTAGGACCACATTCCCGAAAGATGTGGAACAAATTACAGATGCACGTGGTAGCAGCTCATTTAAAATGTGCTGTGAGATTATTGAATCCCAGGTCTAGATATGAGAATTAGAGTGAGGATGTAGCAACTGCCTCAGAGATGCTGTTCGGTCTCTTCACATTCTTACCATTTTCTCCACTGTTTCCCCCTCGGTTGCAGCACTGCGCTATATGACAATAAAGCAGCATTTATACTGACAAGGCAGAAGCCAAATACTGTGTGTACTGGAAATCTAAATAAAAACAGAAAATGTTGGAAGTATTCCAGAGGTTAGGCAGAACATTAGGAAATCAAAAAAGTGACAATGGATTTTGATGTTATTGTAGAGAGGTGTGACCAGTGTGTTGTGCACATTAATGTTAACAGGGTGTGAAAATCTGGTGTCTATTTTACACACTTTAACTTCCCAAATCCACCTAAACCTCTTTCTTCTTGGTTGATAAGACAATGCCCATAATGTTAAACAGAATCTTCACATATCCTCTCAAGCAAATGTAAAAGATCAAATGGTAGCATTTAAAAAGCAGTTATCACAGCTAACATTTCTCTCTCAAACTCACCATGTAAAACCAATTATCCGATCATTTATCTCACTCTTTGCAATATCATACTGTGTGTAAATCAGCTATCATGTTTGATTTGATTCATTGTCTCATATGTACATTGGAATACATTGAAAAATATTACTTCTTGCACATTATACAGGGAAAACATACTAAGAATAAAGAAAGGTACAGCACAGGAACAGACCCTTCAGTCCTCTAAGCCTGTGCCGATCATCAAGCCCTAACTAAACTCAGAAAAAAAAAACCTTCTGCCTTTATTCGATTCTTATCCTTCTATTATCAACCTATACATGTACCCATCCAGGTACCTCTTAAATGTTGCTAATGTGCCTGATTCCACCACCTCCTTTGACGGCTCATTCCAGGCACCCACCACTCTGCATGAAAAACTTCCCCCATGCTTCTGCCTTAAACTTTCCCTCTTTCATCTTGAATATGTACCTCTTATAGCTGCAACTTGATTTGACAACTCTTGTACTCAATATAATAGAACATGAAAAAGAGAATAGTACAACACAGTATAGGCCTTTCGGCCCTCGATGTTGTGCCGAGCTATGTCCAAACCCAAGATCAAGCTATCCCTCTCCCTATCATTCTGCTGTGCTCCATGTGCCTATCCAATAACTGTCTGGAAGTTCCTAAAGTGTCCAACTCCACTACTACAGCAGGCCGCGCATTCCACACCCCAACCACTCTCTGCGTAAAGAATCTGCCTCAGAAATCCCTCCTATATTTTATACTTCATGAACATACACTGTTCACGAAGTATAGAGGGAAAAGGAAAAAGATGGGGTGCAAATTAGAATGTTGCAGTTACAAGTAAGTTGAAAAGAAAGATCAGCTTAATAGAGCCATTCAAAAGTCCCATGACAACAGAGAAGAAGCTGTCCTCAAGTCTCTTAGTATGTAATTTCAGACTTTTTATCTTTTTCGCCATGGAAGATGGTGTAAGAGAGTATGTCTGAGATATCTAAGATCTTGATAATGCTGGCTATTTTCTCGAGGCAGCTGCAAGTGTCGATGGAGTCAATGATGAAAAGATTGAGTGATAGACTGGGCTATGTTCAAACTTCTTTGTATTTCTTTGCATTCTTGGTCGAAGCAGGAGCCATACCAAGCTGTGATACATCCGGAAAGGATTTCTCAGTTTATAGTTTATTTATTAGTTACTAACAAGGCTTACATTAACAATGCAATGAAATTACTATGAAATTCCCCGAGTCACCAGTGCCTGTTCGGGTCATTGCACCTAACCAGCACATCTTTTAGACTGTGGGAGGAAACTGGAGCATCCAGAGGAAAACGGCGCAGATATAGGGAGAACATGCAGACTTCGCACAGAAAGTGACCAAAACTGGGAAGAGAAGGCAAGTCCCTGGCGCTGTGAGATAATAGTACTAACCACTGTGCCACTGTGCCACCCTCTATTGTGCATCTGTAAAAATTAGAGAATCATAACGGATATGCCGAATTTCCTTAACGTTTTGATAAAGTAGAAGCATTGGTGAGTATCCTTTAACTATAGCATCGGCATGGAGGGTGTAGGACAGATTGTTAGTGATCTGAACATCTTGACCATCTCCATTTCCTCATCATTGATGTAGACAAGTACACGTTCTCAACTACATTTCCTGAAAACGATAACTGGCTCCATTGTTTTACTGATATTGAGCTAAATATTATTAGCAAGTGTTTATTAACAAAGAAACAAAGCAAAAGAAAAATACTTGTGAAACACTTTAGGACATTCTAAGGGTATTCAAGGCATAATGAAAATTCAGATACTTTCAATTACTAAAATAGAATTGTAAGCTTTATCCTGGAACAGTTCATAAAAGACCATGCCTGGTCCATTCTTGCAGATTCCATATATAATGAACACTCAATTCACCATTCAGTTGCCCTGAGAGGCAATTGGTTAACTCCAATTTAACCCGGTGAACTTCAAAAGATATAAAATCAATGACAACTCAAGGTAACAAATGGTCCATTAGTTTAACTGCCCATCAGCTCAGTAGAAAAATATTGCAGAGATATGATATAATCCAGTTGATGGAAATCTGAAATGAAAGCAGAAAATACTGGAAAAAGAAAGCTTGAAAGTAGAGATTCGCATTTACCTTCCACAGCCTTGAGATGTATCAAAGAACAAAGTACAATACAGCACAGGAACAGGCCCTTCGGCCCTCCAAGCCTACACTGATCATGTGTTCCTAACCAGACTATCCATTTGTATCCCTCTATTCCCAGCCTGTTCATGTAACTATTTAGATAAATTTTAAATGATCCTAGTATGTCTGCCTCGACCACTTTGCTCGGTAGTGCATTCAAGGCCCCTGCCAACATTTGTATTAAAAAGTCCCCCACATATCTGTATTGAACCTTGCCCCCACTTACCTTGAACTTGTGCCCCCTTGTGTTTGTTGTTTCTGACCTGGGAAAAAGCTTCCAACTGTTTACCCTATCTATGCCCTTCATAATTTTATAAACTTCTATTAGGTCATCCCTCAACCTCTGTCTTTCCAGAGAGAATAACCCTACCTTAATCTCACCTCATAGCTAAGACCCTCCATACCAGGTAACATCCTGATAAACTTTTTCTGCAGTCTCTCCAAAGCCTGCACATTCTTCTGGTAGCGTGGTGACCAGAACTGGATGAAGTATTCCAAATGTGGTCTAACTAACTTTCTATATAACTGCAACATCATATGCCAACTTTTATACTCTATGCCCTGTCCAATAAAGGCAAGAATGCCATATGCCTTGTTCAGCACCTTTGCCACTTGTGCTACCACCTTTAAGGATCTGTAGACTTGCACACCCAGATCCTCCTGTGTGTCTATACTCCTGATGGTTCTGCCATTTTTTGCTCCACTCTACCAAATGCATGACTTTGCATTTATCTGGATTAAATTCCATCTGTCATTTCTCTGCTCCATTTTCCAGCCTATCTATATCCTGCTGTAATCTCTGACACTGTTGATCACTATTCGCAACTCCAGCAATCTTTGTGTCGTCCGCAAACTTACTAATCAGACCACCTACACCTTCTTCCAAACCATTTATATATATATCACAGTCAGAGTGTTTTTTTAGCTGATCATGTAATTTTTGAAGTATAGTCACTGTTACAATGCAGGCCAGGTTGAGCACTAATAAGAAAATAAAGATTAAGTTAATATAGCTAATCCATGTAATCCATGTTGTTCTGATGATTTGCCACGGGCTTGAAGAGTTAATTCAATGTTTAATTTTTTTCTCCATATGCTGGCTGACCTGCTGAGCGTTTACCGCACTTTGTATGGTGTTATGGCTATGCTATTCCTTATGATTCTCATGTAGATTAAGAAAATAAATAAATAAAGTTCCATGCTTCCATTGAACAGTTTGTTTTTTGTGATGGTTTTCATGAAAATGAGGTTCCTTGCAATACTTAAGTGCCCATTTTAAGCATGAACCTAAAGCAAATTGTTGATGCGCTGAGGCGAAGAGGCATTTTAGCCTCAGTACATACTGACAAGACGTCTCCCTATCCTGGTCAAAATTTAGTAAATGAAGGCAAATCTATTACTGCTTAATTGCCACCCTCCACTATAAACTCATATCTGTGCATTAGATACGATTGTGACAGGCACAGGTGGCAAAATCCTCAGCACTGGAAACGTTTTTCCTGTGGACTTAAGTGATGGACTAACTTGTTCGGTGCAATGATAGCTAAGTAAATCTGGACTTCATCCCCTGTCTACTATTTATACTGACAAGTTGGGCCGAAGGGCCTGTTTCCATGCTGTAAATCTCTACAATCATTTCACTTATACTTAAAAGGCTTGAAAATAGAAAATATGCCACATCATGATATCACCCCCATTGTACTAGTGGCTTCAAACTGAATAACCTATTAAATTCAAAGCTGACAAGATCAAGGCTTTCCTCACGACTTTAGAGTAAGTGTCACTGTGTTAAGCAAAAATGCAATGGGTCTGTGGTTTCTCATAAAAATAATCATTTTGTCAATAGAGCCTTTCGCTGCTTTGTTTTTGAAAGGTTGTTGATTTAACTTATTAGGATATATGTTTCATCTACAGTCTAAATTGTGATAGTGTTATTTATTTAAGCAGTTATGGCATGTAAGGGAAAGTAGCTTTCTTTTTAATTTTGCCAGCTTTTATTAAATATTTACAAAAGGTTTACAAAACGGATTGAAAAGTGTTCCACATACAACTAGGGCTTCTTGCTATCATGTAAGGGAAGATCATATTGCGTATTGCTTTAAGAACAGATGTGTGACTTCCCTGGCAAGTTCCCACTTCACTGCATATTGAATCACAGATTGTTACAGCATTAAAACATAGCACTTAGCTCATCAAATTTGCACTGATGTAGTTCTCTAAAAGCATCCAGTCTAACCCCACTTGCCTACTCGCTATCTATCCTATTAATAATTCCTCCTTTTTTGTGGGGAAGCTAACTAATTCCTGTTTCAAAGACTGCTTTAGTAACACTGTACAGAATTTGCTGAACTAACTTTTCAGTACATAGCGCCATCACAGTTTAGAAGGTAGATACAACATGTACCATAATGGGCGGGGATTTTACAGCCTCGTTTGGGCAAGACCAGAAATTCCTGTCTGAGGTTAACGGAGATTTCCATTGTCGGAACCTCGCCGATTCTGTAGCGGGCGAGGTGGTAGAGTTCCGGCCAGTAAGTCACAACGTGAGTCTTCACAGTGGTCTAGCACTGTATAAATTTCAAAATGTTTGAGTGGAATTTAGTCGAGCCCCTTTGCAGATGCAGGGAAACCTCCCATAATTAATTTGGAAACCGGAAGGGGCTAATGCATGCAACTTGCCTGCTTGCAGCATGGTGTCGATTAGCTAACTAAAGAGATAATATGTTGCTAATGATTTTTGCCTTGACTCATCAAGGCAGATGCAAGAATGCCATATCTCAGAGGAAGCAACTGTTGAGGATAATTTAGGTACTGATTGGTTGGTGAGTTGACAACTTTTAAACAAAAGCTTGGGGGTTCATAGCATTCCTACAGTCAGATGAGGCCATTCAACCCATCGAGTATGCACTGACTTTCCGACCGATTACCATACCCAGACCCACTCATTTCCTGTTCTATTCCTGCAACTCCCTGCATTTACCATGATTAATCTACCTAATTTGCACATCTTTGAATACTAAGAGTCAATTTAGCATGGCCAATCCATCCAGCCTGCACATCTTTGGACCATGGGAGGAGAGCGGGGCATCCAGAGGAAACCAATGCAGACACAGGATGAATGTGCAAACTCCACACAGAGAGTGAACTAAGTCAAGAATCGAATGCAGGTCCTTGGTGCTGTGAGGCAGCAGTGCCAGCCATTGTGCCACAGTGCCGGGATAATGGTTCCTTGGTGAGTTCTACAAAGAATTGCATTAACTAATTAGAGTCCTCAGCTTCTAATGTTTACTTGAATCATGTTAGGAATAAATTGAGAAGGAATTTCACTGACCAATTTTAGGAACAAGTAGTGAAGTAGGCACTTTCTATGGGGGCACAAGCATGTAGAAATTTTCACATTTTGTCCACATTACCTCCTGATTGCTCTCTGATTTTATCGCAATTATGCTTTCTATATGATCCTTCACAGCACAATTAATCAGAATACTCTGCAGAAGCACAGAAAAGGCATTATTGCTTATGCCATATTGGTGGTTCATTGGTGGAAGATAGGGCAGGATTATGGTCTCACCCATCCCAAAACTGTAAAATCCCCACTGTTATCAACGGACCTTTCATGGTCTGCCCCTTGTCCACTCCAATTCCCTTGGCAGACAGGCAGCAAGTAGGTTGCAGATCACATCAGAAAAAAAGCCAACAAAAAGAACAGAAGTAGGGGCCCAAATAAGGAGGTGATGACAATTTTCTCTTTCCCTCCAGTGTAGCTCCGCAGTGTCAACTGAGACTTTGCACATGGCCGCCTCAGGAAGCTGTGACAAATGGGGTAGATACTCTACAAATCCACCTGAAATCCAGGCACACTACCTATCTGACCATCACTGCCCCTTCCTGACCTGCTCTACCTCTCCCTGCTGCCCCCTCTCCTACCCCATTCCCACTCTCAGTCTCAATTCATATCAAGTGGTTGCAAGATGAGATGTCAACGATAGCAGGTGAAGGAAAGGAAAGGAAGAAGGCCGAAACAAGAGGCAAATCCCACCCTAGACATCCTGATAGATGTTCTCTGCATTTCTTACTTGTACTGTGTTTTTTTTAGAAGAATCAAGCAATGTAGAGTCTATAACGTTAACAACAGTAGCTTGCAGTTATTAAATGATGTTTAATTTGAAAATATTCCAAGGCACTTCACAGATGTAAAAAGAAACAACTAAACCAAAGAAAGAGGGATAACAAAAATCTTGAACAAAGAAGGAATCTATAGGAGAGGAGGAGGTGGGGGAGGGTGGTAAATTTCAGGAGAGGAGTCCAGAGAACAGCAAAGATTAAGGAGGGCAGAATGGTGGAGAAGAGAGTTGTGTGGGGAGGAGGAATGTGCACCGAATGCCTCCTGAAAACTTCTAAAATGTTCCGACTCCTCCATGTGTTAGAGCTCCTACATAAACGCTCTTTGGTAAATACATTTGTCATTGAAACATTTTGGGTGGGATTCTCCCATTTTGTCTGCAACTGTGCTACTGCAAGTAAGAAGGGAGAAATTTTGGTGTTCCAGCCACAATGCAGCAATCCTGAGTCCACTGCCCATCAGGGAGGTGGCAGGGGCCCAGCGTACATGGAGAGGAGATTTTGCTGTCTTCACATTGACCAGAAAGAGGCAGGAGAAATGAGCACGTGGATCTGCCAAGCAAATAGGATTCCCAGTGATGATGGCTGTAATTGACTGCACACATGTGGCTCCTTAAAGAGTGGAGTGAGAGGGAAAATATCAGAATAGTAAGAAAATGTTTGGTTTATATATGTTTGGGAAATCTCTGGATGATCCACTCATAAAAATCGAACAGCCCTATTTAACCATATTCAGCTTTCAAGAGCTGTTCTTCTGGAGCAGCTAATATAGATCCATGAGCTCCTCCTGCGATGTTCTAGATCTTAAGTCAGCATCTTGACAGCAAATGCTTGACATGAAGTTTACAGTTCTGTACTTGAGCTCCGAATGCAAAAGATATCAACTGAAAAATTATATCCAGGAAAGTCGGTGCATTGTGCAGATTTTTTTTTAAAAAAATCGATCAAGGTTTTAAAGATATGTGGTTGACAAAAAAGGCCGGTGGTAGGTGGCAGGGAGCAGATGTTTTTCAATTTGGTCAGCTGATCGACAAATAAGCATCAGCATAGCCTTTCATAAAAGTGGCTTCAAAGTAGGTGCAGCCAATTCTACCAGCTGCAGTGCTTTTTATTTAACTTCCGTCCAAAGGCAGGGATGCAGTCTGATATTATTCTGACAGCCATTGTCATATTTCTCCCTATACCCTTAAGCAGCTGTCATTGGTTAGGTGCATCACTAACCATACAGCTGCTTCCAAAGCTGCTCAAGGGCACAATAATGAGGAGGAAAATGGTGACGCTTGCTGGAAGGCAGAGCGCAACCAACAACAGGAAGTGACAGCTGCAATGGCAATGGTACAGCTCTCTGTCATTTGAGTAAATTTCTAATGATGTACCAAATATTGTGCTGTAGCATTAAATTGTGCATAACTTGTAAAATGTCACAGCCCTTGCTTGCTGTGATGCGTTCTATTCTGGATAAATAAGCGAGACAGTTATTTGCCAGTAGAAGCAAATTGCTGCCAGATCACGAAGGTAGAGGGCACCCCAGTAACAAATTCATCTTTTTTGGTCCAATTTTTATTCTATACTGCAAAATACGCTATAATTGAGTTTAAGTTTATTTCTTATTGTCACAAGCAGGTTTGCATTAACACTGCAACGAAGTTACTGTGAAGTCACATTCCGGCACCTGTTTGGATACACCGGGGGAGAATTTAGCATGGCCAATGCACCTAACTAGCACATCTTTCAGATTATGGGAGGAAATCTGAGCATTCGGAGGAAACCCACACAGAAAACATACAGACCCTGAACAGATAGTGACCCAAGCAGGAATTGAACTGGAGTCCCTGGCACTATGAGGCAGCATTGCTAACCACTGTGCCACAGTGTCAGCCTGAGCTCCGGCTTTTCCAGTGTACAGGACTTGATTTTTCTTTCCCCTCGGTTTAAACATCAGAATCTGTTAGGACAGAGCAGATGCAAACAGACCATTTCCAGTGGCTGAATAGTCCACAACTAGGGATCATCAGTGTAAGAATAAATTTGAGAGATACAGTGCAGAGAATTAAATCTGAGGCTGTTTAATGCACAATAATGTTAGTAACTGAAGCAGTGAATAGGTCAATATTTAAAAATAGGCAAGAGCATGTAGGTTTAAGGAAAAATAACAAGCACATAGCATTCGAATTAGTGTTTATGTGAAGAATAACTACCAATACGGACATGTTAAAGAAAACAGTTAATTTTCCGTGCTGAAATTTCTATAACTGTAAAAGTTGTAACTATTGCTCCCGTGATCTCTCAGCAGTGAAAGACTTTGGGAACAAATTGCCTGTTGACCAAACTACAGGTTGGTCTTCAAGTGATAACTTCCCTTTGTTACAGATCCATTTTGGTCTCTGTTCACCACATTTTCAACATCATCTCAGAGTCATAGTCTAAGAGGTTTACAGCATGGAAACAGGCCCTTTGGCCCAACTTGTCCATGCCATCCAGTTTTTAGCTGCTAACCTAGTACCAATTGCTCGCAATTGGCCCAAATCCTTCTATACCCATCTTATTCATGTAACTGTCTAAATGTTTTTTGAAAGATAAAATTGTATCACATCTACTACTGCCTCCGGCAGCTCATTCCAGAGACTCACTACTCTCTGAGTGAAAACATTGCCCTCTGGACCCTTTTGTATCTCTTCTCTCTCACCTTCAATTATGCCCTCTAGTTTTAGACTCGGCTATCATTGGTAAAAGATGTTAACTTGTTTTTTCTGTCTCCCTCATTATATTATAGACCTCTATAAAATGACTCTCAAGCATCCTAAGTTCCAGGGGAAAAAGTCCCATTCTATCCAGCATTTCCTTATAACTCAAACCATCAAGTTGCAGTAGCATCCTAGTAAATCTTTTCTGCACTCTTTCTAGTTTAATAACATCCTTTCTATAATAGGGTGACCATCTGCTTCTCAAACCACTTTCTTTTAGAACTGGAGGTGTTCCAGAACTTGGTGCTTCTACAGAAAATGCATCTTTACTGCACCAAGCATCATTTATTTTAGACTTTTTCACCACTATCAGCCTGAAATAAGATTATTTTGTGCCTCCTCTTTTCAAATTTTAGCCTTGAATATTGGTTTGAGAAAGGCAACTTTGACAACAAGCACATGGTTCTCATCTCTCCCCAATATCCAATGTCACTATCCCATAAAAGTGGTTCTGACTGGATTAGAATCATAGAAATTTACTGCATGGAAACAGGCCCTTTGGCCCAACGTTTGGCCCTTATCCCTCTATAGCCATCTTACTCATGTACTCATGAAGCTTGTTCCAGATATTCCCACCCTCTGTGTGAAAAAATTATCGCCCTGGACCCTTTTGTATCTCTCCCCTCTCACCTTAAACCTATGACCTCTAGTTTTAGACTCCTCTATCTTTGGAAGGTTAATTAACCTTCTTCACTTCTGGCTATTAGACATTTATAATTTTCTTCTCATTACCTTGTGATGGATAAGTTTTAAAAGAGATGTACGAGGCAGATTTTTTACACAGAGCAGTGGGTGCCTGAAACTCGTTGCCGGGGGAGGTAATGGAAGCAGATACAGTAGTGATTTTCAGGGATGTCTTGACAAGTACATGAATGAAATGGGAATACAGGGCTGAAGGACCTGTTCCTGTACTGTAATTTTCTTTGTTCTTTGTTCGTTCTACCAATGTTGATCATGCACTCAGATCCTAGGCTCAGGATTCCCCTCTTAAACTTCTCTGGTGCCATCAGGCTTTTGAATGGACCTATCATATATTAAACTGGTCTTTTCTCCACACCCCTAACTATGACTGTAACACTACATTCTACACCTTTTCCTTCTTTATGCAAGGTATGCTTTGTCTGTATAGCGCTCATGAAACAATACATTTCATTATACACCAATACATGTGACAAGAGTAAATCAAATCAAATCTCTGCCACACATCCCTTTTTCCTTCATTAAGATATTCCATAAAATGTGATTATTCAGCCACACTTTTGACCATGTCTCCAATTTTATCATTGTGTGACTCGAGGTGAAATGTGAACTTGTTAACGATACAAATGCAAACTGTTCTTGACATTGCTGATTGGCCAAGGTTTTTCTTCATAGAATTATAGAATCCCTACAGTGCAGAAGAGGCCATTGAGCCCATCAAGTCTGCACCGACTCTCTGACAGAGTACTTTAATTTGATTTATTATTGTCAGATGTACTAATATATAGTGAAAAGTACTATTTCTTGTGTGCCATACAGACAATTCTTACCATTCATAAAGAAGAAAAGGAGACTGCAGAATGTAATGTTACAGTCATAGCTAGGGTGTAGAGAAAGATCAACTTAGCAAAAGGACGTCCTTTTAAAAGCCTGATGGCAGCAGGGAAGAAGCCGTTCTTGAGTCTGTTGGTATGTGGCCTCAGACATTTGTATCTTTTTTATGAATAAAAATAGTCTGTCCCAAGTGTTTGGTGTCCTTGATTATGTTGGCTGCTTTTCCAAGACAGCAGGAAGTATAGACAAAGTCAATGGATGTGAGGCTGGCCTGCATATGGACTAGGTTTCAGTTTTACCCAGGGCCTTTCCCCCACCCTACCCTTAACATTTCCCATGGTTAAGCCATCTAACCTACACATCTTGGGGCACCAAGGATCAATTGAGTATAGCCAGTCAACCTAAACTGCACATCTTTAGACTGTGGGAGAAAACCGGAACACCCGGATGAAACAAACACAAGGAGAACATGCAAACTCTACACAAACAGTCATCCCAGGTCAGAAATGAACCCGGGTCCTTGGAGCTATGCAGCAGCAGTACTAACCACTGTGCTATTGTGCCGCCCATCAGTTTTTCAGTTTGAAGAAGTTACTAGAGGAAGTTCAATATATCATTTGAAATAAAGTATTTAAATATTTTCAGATGAAAGATGGTGTGTCTAGTCCATATGCTGATTTTCCTTTATCATTTTCCACATTGATCTGGAGTTTTACAGAAGCATTCTGCACAATGATGAAAATTTGAGATATAACTTGTAAATTGAAATTGCATTTTAAATTGAATTCAGGAGTCACATTTAGCAGAACGTGCACTCTGTCCTCGAGGATGTTGTGAGATAATATCACAAATCAGAGCCATTGTTCACAGTTAACCAATGACTGTGACTTCCTCGAGTAAGTGGCTTTTTTCATAAGAGGCAACGTTATTACTGAAGCATCTGAAGATGGTTGGGCCTCAGATAACACCTGAAGGACTGCAATGATATCCTTAGGCTGAGCCAATTGGTCTCCAACAACTATAACCATCGTCCTTCATGCAAGGTATGGTTTTAATCAACCTTTCCTTTGACGCTTTTGACCACAGTTTTGCTTGAGATCCTTGGTGCCACACTCTGCCAAATGGTGGCAAGTCACTGTCCCTTCACCTGTTGATTTCAGCTCTTTCTTCCTTGTTTGGACCAAGGTTGTCATGAAATCGAGAGCCTTGTAAACTTCAAGTTGAGTCACATTGATTCCGAAGATGAAGAGTTGACGTATGAGGAGAGATTAAACAGTTTGGGTTTGTACTCTCTGGAGTTTAGAAGGTTGAGAGGGGATCTGATCGAGGTATACAAAATTTTAAAAGGGATTGAGAAGGTAAATGTAGACCAAATGTTTCTTCTTATTGGGCAATCTGGAACAAGAGGCCGCAGGTATAGGTTGCGAGGCAGTAAATTTAAAACTGAAATGAGGAGGAACTACTCGCAGAGGGTAGTGAGTGAATTTACGGGACTCATTGCCCATAGTGTAGAGGAGCCTGAAGCGTTGAAAGATTCAAGAGGGAGATAGACATATTTCTAATAAAAAAGGGGATTAAGGGATATGGATAACAGGTGGGAAGGTGGATTTGAGACCAGGGAGAGATCAGCCATGACCTGATTGAATGACGGAGCAGTCTTGAAGGGCTGAATTTAACTACCTCTGCCTGTACTTCCTATGTTCCTACAGTCTTAAATCATGCAATGTATGTTTTTTTCTGTGCATATCATCGAATAGAATATTATCTATTGATATATAATGTGCTTACATATTTTGTAACTGAACACTAAAGAGTTAAAATACAATCTATGTCAATGAAAGTAATCATGAAGCTGTCAGATTGTTAATAAAAAAACCAAATTGTTCATAATCTCCTCGAGGGAAGGAAAGCTCTCATCTGATCCAGCTGAGATGTGACCTCAATTCCACATTAATGTCTTTGACTCCTAACCACAGTAGGCCATAAAGGGTAGAAAGCAAACATCGACCTTGCCAATCATCACCCATGCTACAGAATCATAGAATCCCTACAGTGCAGAAGAAGGCCACTCAGCCCATCAGCTCTGCACCAACAACAGTCGGGGGAGGCAACTCTCCCAAAACAATTCTAAATGTCAAAGTCATGTAAAAATTGGAGTAAATCTCACTGTCATTTTTGGTGGGAGTTTCAAAATGGCTGCCCACCACTCTGTCTACTGCAGAGTGCGGCAGTGTGAATCACGCTGAAATTCAGTTGGGCAGGGCCTCTGCCTGCTGGAAAGCCGGCAGCATAACGCTGAATGAGCCACTGCACATGCACCAAACTATCAGCGCTGAGATTAGTGCATGCGCAGTGGCCCCGCACTGCCAACCTCTTGATTGCTAGCTAGCTCGATTGCAGGACAGCCATGAAGTGTCCACATCGCTGCCCCTCTGACCTTACATCGCAACATGCCCAAGCCAGCCTTGACTCCCCCACCACCCTGGACTGCCTCAATCTCCCTCCGAACCCCACACCCTCCAAACCCCACACCCTCCCCCTTGCAGCTCCAATCTCCAATTTCCCCCCTCCTGCACTGATAGGCCTGCCCACCGTTCCCCCCCACCTCCAAAGTCCTGATTCCCCTCACATCTCACTGGCCAGCTTCCATCCCTCTGTCACCCAGCCCAAATGCAGAGTGGCACTCACCCCAACTGATCTCACACCCAGAGGCTCCACTCCCCCCATACCAAGCCTTGCCCTCCATTAGACCCTGCCCTTGACACTGCCCAATGCCTAGTGGGCAGTGCCAATGTGCCCTCTTGGGCATTGGCATTTTTCCCCCAGGAAGCACACTCTCCCTGGCCCAAGAACATCTTGAGGGGTGCAAGGGGGAACGATAGCCACTGCTTCACCAGAGCTCAGGTATAGGAAAGGTTTACCATGGGCTACCCAACTACCAGCAGGAGATTGAGGAACAGATATGAACATAGAACATGGAACAATACAGCACAAACAGGCCCTTCAGCCCATGAGTTGCGCCGATCACATCTACCAATCCACAGACCTATCTATAACGCCCTATAGAACATATGCAGCAGATTTTGACAAGAATAACAGAGTTGTTGTTATGGGAGATTTTAATCGATTGCGACTCACTTAGTGCTAGGGGCATGGATGGGACAAAGTTTGTAAGGAGCATCCAGAGGGCTTCTTGAAACAGTATGTAAATAGTCCAACTAGGGAAGGGCCATACTGGGCCTGATATTGGGGAATGAGCCTGGCCAGGTGCTCAGTGTTTCAGTAGGGAAGCAGTTAGGGAACAATGATCACAATTCAGTAAGCTTTAAGGTACTGATGGATAAGGATAAGTGTAGTCCTCAAGTTAAGATGCTAAATTGGGGGAAGGCTAATTACAACAATATTAGGCAAGAACTGAAGAACATAGATTGGGGGCAGATGTTTGAGGGCAAATCAATATCTGGCACGTTGAAAGCTTTCCAACGTAAGTTGATAGAGATTCAGGACCGGCACTTTCCTGTAAGGATGAAGGATAAATATGGCAAGTTTTGGGAACCTTGGATAATGCAAGATATTGTGATCCTAGTCAAAGAGAAAAAGAAAGAATTTGTCAAAGCTAGGAGGGGGTTTTAGGGGTTTAGTAGGGGATTTTAGTGAAGCCAGGCAGCATGATCGATGTAGGCTTGGAGGGCCGAAGAGCCTGTTACCGTGCCGTAATTTTCTTTGATCTTTGTTCTTTGTTCTACTGATCTGCGCATCATCAAAACAATAATTACTTTATGAATGAGCAAGGGAGCAGTTTTTAAAGGTGTAATAAAAGTTGTAAAAATGTTAGCCATGGCTCAGGTGGTAGCCTCGCCTTGCTGAGTCAGAAGGTCCCAGAAACATGAGCGTATTATCTAGGCTGGCATTCCAGTGCAGCACTGAAGGAGTGCTGTTGTGTTTGCAGACACTGTCTTTTGGATGAGGGGTTAAACCAAAGAGCCATCTGTGCTCTCAATGGGGGGATGTAAATGATCCCACCACGTTATTTAGAAGATAGCAGGGGAGTTCTCCCCAGTGTCTTGGCCAATATTTATCTGTTAATCAACATCATTAAACTCATTATCTGATTAGCTGATTATCACATTGCTTTTTTTCTAAATTTGGCTGCCATATTTCTTCCAAAATGGCAGTGGCTATACTTATAAAAATATTTAATTTGCAGTAAAATACCTTGCAATGTCCTGAGGGGACGCTTTGTAAATGCAAATCTTTCTGTATGTCACCAGTGTTTGCCGCTTTTGAAGGCAGCAAGTAATTTAATCCACCACGATGTTCCTAAAACTCAAGTTCTAAGAATGGGTTTCTAATGGTGATCAGGTTCCAAATGCAAATTACTTTCATTTATTCCAGGTTCAGGGTTGGCCTGTTTTCCATTAATCTTTCCGCCCAGATCAAGACAAAGATGTATTAGGCATGGGATGTTTTTTGAATGCCTGGCTTGTGTGAGTGTTCAGCTGTAATCCTTTCCCGAGCTAGTCCGCAGCAGACAAACTGCATCACAGAGAGTGATTTCACATGCATGGGAGGTGACATTATATCTACCAGCTTTCCCATTACTGTGATGAAGCTGAGGAGATTGCTGAAATGTTTCCAGTTCACTTGAACCATCCTGAAGCGCAGGCTGGAGATTTTCACGCTCTCTTAGATAACATATGTCACATTTCCTTTTTTTTAAGAGAAATATTTACGGTGTATCATCTATGCTGTTTGGATTATCCCTGTTTCGATAAACAACATGTGCCCTGGAGTAACTTCCACACTGCTAATCATTCAGTGGGGTCATGGAAAGCTAACAAGCTACTTACATGGGCGATTTTATACCAAGTTAAACAAGGGCAGCATGGTGGCAGAGTGGTTAGCGTTGCTGCCTCACAGCACCAGAGACTCGGGTTCGATTCGTGGCTCAGGTCACTGTCCGTGTGGAGTTTGCATGTTCACCCTGTGTTTGCTGTCGTTTCTCTGGCTGATCTAGTTTCCTCCCATAGTCTGAAAGATGTGCTGGTTAGATGCACTGACCTGAACAGGTGCTGTAGTCTGGTGACTAGGGGAGCTTCACAGTAACTTCATTGTAGTGTTAACGTAAGCCTACTGGTAACTAATAAATAAATGTTACTGCTTTGTAATAAAATTCTTCATTTTAATGTATTTGCAAAGGAAATAGATTAGTATTGCAAAAATAAGTGCCCAGAGCACCCGGAGTTGGGAGGATGGTGGAGGGGGTGCACTGTGTCTTGTATCCAGGAGGTACCTCAGACGATGGGTTCAGGGAGTGCTCTTCAGACACTACATGGAAAACATCTGACTTTATCCTTCCATTGGACAATTACCCTGCACTGGGAACCAATCAATTTAAATCAGAGACTTCAAAGGTTTGTAACTGTCTCACCACAATGGTTACTCAGGAAAAGTTAAAGAATTAGAACCACTTATAACTCCTGAATAATTATAATACTGACTCACCTGATCTCTCATTGTTCCCCCTCAACTATACTCTGGACACCCCACCTATTCCCAAACCTTAACAACCATGCCCAAATGCCTCATCACCCCACGATTAACCCGACCCTTGACTATCATCGTAACCCCCCTAACTATTCTCCTGTCTACCTGCTAGCTGCCCTTTACCCTTCTGACTCATCATCCCAGACCCTCCTACCCCTCTACACCCCAACATTCCTGATCCCAGCCTCCCCCCACTTCCATTCCAGCCACACAAAACTTTCTCTCCATTCTACCCATTCTAAACTGCCTGAATCATCCTAATCCCAGTTACCTGTCACCTCTCCCCTATCCCCACCCAATCCTGTCCACAGTACTTACCTTCTTCCTGGCTTCTCAAAATGGCCAAATGTACCTGCTTTACGGCAGATAGTGCTGTGAAAAGAGGGCAAGAGCTCACTCTCTCCTGACACTCTTGCAGTGACTGAACAGATTCCTGCAGCTATGCTGCACTTTACCCACCGGGTTCAGGTTGAAGAACAGGTACAAAACGCACAACACCATTCCCACTGAAGCCAAGAGGAATGGAGTGGAAATCTGACTGTGATGGCCATTTCTTGGATCTTCTGGACTGAAAATACAGGAAAAAAGAGTTCAACTCAAGAATCCTGCGCAATAGTAACAATTCCTAAGGTGTACTGCAGTAAATGCAATGAACATGGAACATTAGCTTAAGACGTAAAAATGGCAGTTATGTTCTACTATATTTTTAAGATGCTATTGGTGGTGGTAGTAGTGTGTTCACTCAAGGAAATCTTTCCTCATTTCTAGTCACAGTAAGAAGTCTCACAACACCAGGTTAAATTCCAAAAAGTTTATTTGATAGCAAATGCCATGAGCTTTTGGATTGCTGCTTCTTTATCAGATGAAAATAGTCTATCGTGTATCCTCAGGCTGTGACCCTAGTTCTGGATAGCCCCAACATTAGGAACATTCTTCTTGCTTTACCCCATTTGGTCCTGATAGAATTTTATAGGTTTCTCTGAGATCCCTCTCATTCTTCTGATCTCCAATGAATATAACCCTAACTTGTTGCTGTGGTAACATGCACTTTTGCATTTGTGTTGCAACCTGGAATTATTGATAGTGTTGGCCTTCATAGCAAGAGGATTTGAGAACAAAAGTGATGTCTTTATGCAATTATGCTTTGATGAGACCATACCTAGAATAATATATGCCTTTTGGTCTCCTTATCCAAGGCAGGATGTTCTTGCTATGGAGGCAATACGGAGAAGGTTTACCACATTGATTCCTGGGATGATGGCACTGACATACGAGGAGAAATTGAGTCAGTTAGGATTATATTCATTGGAGTTCAGAAGAATGAGGGGGATCTCAGAGAAACCTGTAAAATTCTGTCAGGACCAAATAGGGTAAAGCAGGAAGGATGTTCCCAATGTTGGGAGTATCCAGAACTAGGGTCACAGTCTGAGGATACACGATAGACTCTTTTCACCTGACAAAAAAGCAGCAATCCAAAAGCTCATGGCATTTGCTATCAAATAAACCTGTTGGACTTTAACATGGTGTTGTGAGACTCCTTACTGTGACTAGAATTGAGGAAAGATTTCTTCACCCAGAGAGTAGTCAGCCTACAAAATTAACTATCACAGAAAGTATATGAGACAAACACATGGAATTTTTTTCTGAAAGAGTTAGATATAGCACTTGAGGTGAAGGGACACAAAGAATATGTGGGGAAAATGGGATCTGGCTATTGAGTTGGACTGATTAGCTATGATCAGAATGCAAGGTGAAGCAGGCTCAAAGGGCCAAATAATCTCATCCTGCTCCTATTTTCTATCTCTCAATGTTTTTATGTTAAAAGATCCAACATTCTTTCTGTCACATGGCTGACCAGGGATCTCTCTCACTCTTACCACCTGCTGTTGCCAAGGGTTTTGCAGGTTGATACTCAAACAGAACAGAATTGTCCTGGCTGGAGACAATATACACCTGTGAAGACTTGATTACCTGCAAAGACTCGCATTCCAACCATCATCTTGTAAATTGAGTTTGTGTCTGTGTATGCCCTGTTTGTGAACACGATTCCTCACTCACTTGAAGAAGGAGTGACACTCCAAAAGCTTATGCTACCAAATAAACCTGTTGGACTTTAACCTGATGTGTGTTTAACCCTGCCCATAGGCTTGTGCAGCACGATTTGGAATTGTTAATTTTTTTTCAGACAGAGTGCGTATGGGGGCGCACTCATGGACCCCTAAGAACGGGTCTAAAAATTCAGATTTGAAACACTCTCATTTTCAAGCCCGCCCAGCAGGAAGGATGTTCCCAATGTTGGGAGTATCCAGAACTAGGGTCACAGTCTGAGGATACACGATAGACTCTTTTCACCTGACAAAAAATCAACAATTCCAAATCGTGCTGCACAAGCCTATGGGCAGGGTTAAACACACATCAGAAATCCTGCAGCTCCAATTGGTGCCTCCAACTGTGCATACACAGAAAAAGAATGATAGAATGAAAAAGAATGCCATAGTCCTCCCTAAAAATGGACACAACCTTATGGTAAAATTGGACCCGTAGAATTCCTACAGTGCAAAAAGAGGCCATTCAGCCCATTGAGTCTGCACCAACAACAATCCCACACAGGCTCTATCTCCTTAACTTCATATAATTATCCCCCTAATACTAGGGTTAATGTAACATGGCCAATCAACCTAACCTGCACATCTTTGGCGTATGGGAGGAAACCAGAGTACCCGGAGGAAGCCCACACAGGCATGGGGAGCATGTGCAGACTCTGCACAGATTGTGCCAGAATTGAACCCGATTCCTCGGTACTGTGTAGCAGTAGTGCTAACTATGGAGCCACCGTGCCGCTCAACAGGGTTGGGATTTTTCAGGCCTTCCTGCTGGGGTTATCTTCAAGTCCTCTTGAGGACAAACCCCCTAAGCCCCACGGCAGATGCTTCAGCAGCAGGGCAGGGGAGCCACGAAAATGCTGTAGACTTTGGTAGGATTGGAAAATCAAACCAGCGGCCACTGACTCACTGCCTCAGCCGAGGGAAAACCCGCCACAGGAAGCACGGAAAATCCCAGCTGCAAGTCCACCTGTGATAAAAGTGCTCGCAGGCCCTGCTGTTACCAGGTGATTTGATTTGATTTAATTTATTATTGTCACATGTATTAACATACAGTGAAAAGTATTGTTTCTTGTGTGCTATACAGACAAAATACACTGTTCATAGAATATAAAGGGGAGAAGGAAAAGAAGGGGTGCAGGTAGTGTTATAGCCATAGCTAGGGTGTAGATGAAGATTTACTTAATGCAAGTAAGATCCATTCAAAAGCCTGATGGCAGCAAGGAAGAAGCTTTTCTTGTGTGAGTTGGTATGTGATTTCAGACTTCTGCATCTTTTTCCCAATGGAAGAAGGGGAAGAGACAATGTCCAGAGTGCATAAGGTCCTTAATTATTTTGGCTGCTTTTCCAGGGCAGTGGGATATGTAGACAGAGTCAATGGATTGGAGGCTGGTTTGTGTGATGGATTGGGCTGGTTTGCATGATGGATTCACGACTTCTTGTTATTTCTTGTAGTCTTCGACAGAACAGGAGTAGGTGAGGGCTCAAAATCCACTTTGAACCCTGATATCAGGGTCTTGAATCCAAATAAAATTCAACCCAACACTTTTCACCCCACACTTTTGTCAGAAGGCTGAGTATTTCCAGTTTTTTTCTGTTTTTATTGGACATTTTGTTCAAAAGACCTCTCAATTCTACACAACTTGGCTGCTGTGATTGGCTCATCGGGTCACAGAGGAGAGCTTGTGGATTCCTGCAGAATGCGACCAGGCACTATATAAATGCAACTCTGCTCTCAAAATCTACCAGGACTGTGAAACATGCTTGTTATTTCACACACATGCCGTTTCTTCCACATCAATGTGTGTGAAATAGCAACCTCAACAAGAAGCACTTCCCCAGAACCAGCAGCAGTTTAAATATAAATTAGATAGCTCCGCACTCCTGCACCTTCAATGAGTGCTGGCTGTAACCATGACAACTTTTCTTACCATGACTGCCCCTAATTATTGCAAAGCATTACTGGCAGGAGAGAGAAAAAAAACACTCCCAGCAATCATGAAGAAACGTACAGCCGCTTAGACGAGTTGCAGCTTAATGAAGGAGATGGATTTTCCACTGTGCTCCATAACGAATAGGCAGCAGAGACATGCAATGTATTATTATGACCTTCTCAGCTAGACAGCAGCTGACAATTTTGCAGGCATGCTGGCGCCCTCGACACTGCACTCTATGCTGGGACACTGCTCCATGTCACCATGCAATAGGAAAAGGCCATCATTATCTGAAGTATGACATGTAAATTGGGTCACTCAGCCCCTGAGTGAGAAAAGATAGGCCTTCCATTTTAACCCCACTCAGCTGGCAGAACGAGGTCCATGAAAGATAAAGGAAGCAGGGGACAGTTAAAGTAGTAGCGACAGTTATGCGGTGATAGACAGTCTGCTCTTTAAATGCGTCCAGGCTGTAACATAGAAACATAGAAAATAAAAGCAAGAGTAGGCCATTTGGCCTTTCAAGCTTGCTCCACCATTCATTTTGATTATGAGCTGATCATTGAATTCAATATCCTATCCCCCCTTCCCCCCATATCCTTTGGTCCCTTTAGCCCCAAAAGCTAACCTAATTTCTTCTTGAAATCAGATAACATTTTGGCCTCAATTGCTTTCTATGCTATGAGTTCTACACATTCATCACCCTCTGGTGAAGAAATTTTTCCTCACTTAAGTTCTGAAAGGTTTACCCTAATCTTCAAATTATGGCCCTAGTTCTGGAAACCCCCACTATTGGGAACATCCTTTCTGAATCTATCCTGTCTAACTCTGTTAGAATTTTATGAGATTCAATGAGATCCCCTCACTCTTCCAAACTCTAGTGAATATAATTCTGATCAGCTTAGTCTCTTCTCATATAACAGATCTGCCATCCAAGAATCAGCCTGGCAAACATTCGCTGTACTCCCTCTGTAGCAACAACATCTTTCCTCAGATAAGAATGCCAAACCTGCATACAATATTCCAGATGTGGCCTCACCAACATCATATACAATTGGAGGAAAACATCCCAATCCTATACTCAAATTCTCTTGCTATGAAGGCCAACATACCATTTGCCTTCTTTACTGCGTGCTGTAACTGTGCACTTACTTTCAACAACTGATGTATGAGTTGACCAAGGTTTCATTGAGTATTCAACTCTTTCAATTTGTATCAAGTAACAATCTGTCTTCCTATTATTGCTACCAAAGCAGGTAACCTCACATTTATCCATATTATACAGCATTTGCCACGCAGATGCCCACCCACTCAACCTGTCCAAATCATGTTGAAGCATCTCTGCATGCCCCTCACAGCTCACCCTCCCACCCAACTTTGTATCATCTGCAATTTTAGAGATAATATATTTAGTTCCTGCTTCCAATTAATTAATGTATAATGTGAACATTTGGGTCCTAGCACAAATCCCTGCAGAACCCCACTAGGCACTGACTGACAATCAGAAAAAGACCCATTTATGCCAATCTTTGCTTCCTATCTGCTAACCAGCTTTTTATCCATTTCAAGATATTACCTACTACTTTGCAAAGTAATTTGTTACGTGGGACCTTGTAGAAAGCCTTCTGAAAGTCAAAATAAACGACATCCACTAGTTCTCCTTGGTCAACTCTATTCGTTACACCCTCAAATAATTCCAGTAGATTCACCAAGCATGATTCCCCTTTTGTAAATCCATCTGACTAAGTCTGATTATACCACTGCCTTCCAAAGGCTGAGGATGAAATCTCTGATAATGGACTCTCCGGCCCATTAAGTCAATTTAAATGCATGCACATGCATTCAAACTGATGTCGTGCCTGTTTCGGGTGCAGTCCTGATCACAGCCATTTTGAGTCTCTGGTAAAGGTGGAACGGGCGTGGAGTTGGGCGCAGATCACACTATTCACCTCGTGCCCAACTCTACCGAGATTTCCCATCCGAAAATGGGCGCACCTTGTTGGTAAAACTGGGTCCTCTGAGTCAATTATGACCCTTTCTTGGTTCCATGTGCTGAGTATGATGATTTTTTACTTCACATTTCCAAAATGCCAAGTTCCGAGCTTGTTATTAGGCTTCCCCTCCCTTCCCTGCTTTTCTTCCTCATAGAATCAGAGAATCCCTACAGTGCAGAAGGAGGCCATTCGACCCATTGAGCCTGCAATGACAACAATCCCACCCAGGCCCTATGCCTGTAATCCCACGTATTTACCCTGCTAATGCCCCTGACAGTAAGGAGAAAATTAGCATGCCAATCAACCTAACCCACACAACTTCGAACCTTCCCACCACATTGTGAAAATTAAGACCATTGTCTTTCATTGCACTCCAAACAACTTAACTCCCTTTCTCTCTCAAGGCTCAATCAACCTGTTGAAATATTACCTTAAACTTCTTTTGCTTCAGATTTGTGGCATTCACTTCATTTTTCTCTGATATCTTAGCAAGCACCACCCCCCCAACAACTGCACCCACCCCCACCCCCCCAATTTATACCATCCAATAGTAGCAGCATTTAATTTTCACTGTCCCTGCATGAAAACAGACTTCGCGCAAGCAATTATTATGTGTCACCTTTCGTCTTTTACTGCCAAAATTGGATAGACCACAGGGCACGAGATTAATACGGACAATGGCAGTAAGTTATTTGCCTAGTTTACTGCTTAGTTTATAACGCAGCAACATGCTGTGTTGCAAACCATTGAAATACACCATACTGCTCATCAGCCGACTGATACGCATTCTGAGGTCTGTTTCATCAGACACCCTATTGGTAAACACGACTGAACAAACTTCAAACAGAAACAACCATTCCAGCAATCTACAAGTCTCTGATACAATCTGTGATCATATCACCCTTTTTAAATTGTGCTTCCAGGCTCAGTGATATTGTCAACCATGGCTCAAGGCACAGAGAAACAATACCCTCTGCTTGCTCTATCTGGCATTAAATGTCATTAGCAAACCCCATTTCAACCTTGACAAAGCATATAATTGTTAGAATATTTTTCTGTACAGTGATGCATTTAATATTTGAATTCTTAATTCATTCGTGGGACGTGGGCATCACTGGCTGGCCAGCATTTATTGCCCATCCTGAGTTGTCCTTGAAATGAGTGGCATGCTTGGCCTTTTTCTTCAGAGGATAGTTGAGAGTCAATCACATTGCTGTGGCTCTGGAGTTACATGTAGTCTAGATGAGGTAAGCATGGCAGATTTCCTACCCTAAGGGACATGAGTGAACCGGGTGGGTTTTTCTGACAATCAACAATGGTTTCATAACCATCAGAAGATTCTTAATTCCAGATATTTTTTATTGGATTCAAGTTCCACCATCTATCAAGGCGTAATTTGAACTGACGTCCCCAGGACGTTAGGGATGTTAGGCACAACTTTGTGGGCAGAAGGGCCTGTACTGTGCTGTAGTTTACCTGTGTTACTATGTTAGCTGAATTTCTGGATTAATCCTCCAGCAATAATACCTCTTTGACAATTCTTTCCCATTTAATAATTTAATATTGTAATAACACAGTAAGTGTATCTTCTGTATTCTTCCGGGAGATCAGGCTTTCTTTATTAGTGACTCTGGCAGACTCTGAGTGAACTCAACAATTTCAACAAGGCCAACTTTATTTTGGAGGTATCTAATCATGGAAAGGTATCACTGTGCATTTAGTAACAGCTAGTGATGGAGCAGCTCAAAAGATTTTGATTTGATTTGAGTTGATTTGTTATTGCCACATATATTAGTATAAAGTGAAAAGTGTCTTTTCCTGTATGCTATATAGACAGAGCATAGAGAAGGAAATGAGAGAGTGCAGAATGTAGTGTTACAGTCATAGCAAGGGTGTAGAGAAAGATCAACTTAATGTGAGATAAGTCCATTCTGAAGTCTGATGGCAATAGGGGGGAAACTGTCCTTAGTTGGTACTTGACCTCAGACTGATGCTGTTATTAATTCTCGTTCCTCTGCTGGCAATGAAATCAGTTGGCAAGGACAAGGGATATCATGCTGGGACATCATGGTTCTATATGGCACAAAACCACCCTGTAACGTAGATCAGTTATCCTCTGTGATTTTGAGGGAGATGCCACATTAATGTAAATGTTCTCTTCTGCTTTCAGGCACTATGCCATGAAAGGGCATTGGCAACTATGGACTTCCATTGGATTGATTTATGATTGTGCTTTGAAAAGCATTGCAGTAGATTGCCATTTGCCTTCCACAATATGGTTAACAAGAAACTCTCCTACGACATGCCATTAGCTGATAAAAAGTCCTTTTGGCTACCTTATGCACACACCTTTCATGGCCATCCAGTCCCACACTGAGACTTGAACCCAGAGATAGGAATGCACTGCATTGCACTACAAGACCTCCCAAAATATTGATGTATATAGTGAATTTAGTATTTCTTATTTTGTTCAGAACTGTTTTTGAAGTTATTTATCTTTTGGGTCTGATGTATCAGATCCAAAAGATGTATCATGTATTTAATGTGAGGTAAAGAAATATTCATAAGACAATTTGCCCCGTGACTTGATGCATTAACTTAATATTGGTGTAATCTCACAGTAAGTTAAAAGGAACATCTGTCATCATTGGTTATAATAGAAACCTGTGCCTCAGCAAGCAGGATTTTCCAAACGTGCCTGCCCCAAAGCCGGAAAATCCTATTCGAGGCCAACAGATTGCACGATCCGTGTTACACCCGCTATACAATTACTGTGGCAGGCAAGATAGGAAAATTCTGCAGAGTGAGTTAAAAATAAGTTCATTGTTATTTTGTTATTCTCTGAAAGAAATCAGAGGCACTTTACTAGCCATTTTGAAACAATATTTTACCCATCTTTTATTATTTCTTCATCAAGTATTTAATTTTAGTTAAATAAATTTGTCATTTCTGTCATTGTTGATGCAGCTATTTTTCTTTTTTTTGGATTTTTAAACTATATAGAAATGCATCAAAGTTACAATGCAACAACAATTTTTCAAGCTACATTGATGTACAAAAATAATGACAAGTGGCATGGGCATGTTTCCAATATCGCCAGTCTCACTTCAAAAACACACTGAAGCTCTCCTTGAAATATAACATTAATGATTAGCTTGCTACCCAGTCATTCAAAAGGGCAAAAACCCATCCCTCAAACTGTATCATGCTTTGAGTCACAGGGCAAGGTTTTCTGACCTTGCATGCCCCAAGACCAGAAATTCCCATCTAAGGTCTGTGGACATTTGCGTGGCCCACCAAATTTTCTGCCCCATCCATTTCCCATGGCAGGTGGGGCAGGAAAATTCTGGCCATAATGTCTTAATGATAGGGCAAAGAATGAAAGCAAAGGAAGCTAATCCTGACTCTACATCCCACTATTGTATGAGACATCCTGCCCTATGTACCCAAAGGTTTATGAGTGGAGAGGATTGTCTTATGAGGAAAGGTTGGACAGGCTAGGCTTTTATCTGCTAGAGTTTAGAATCGTAAGAGAACTTGTTTGAAACATGTACAATTCTCTTTTCAGTTGCCATAAATTATTGAGTAGCATTGAAAATATCAGTTGAAAGGAATTGAACTGTTTGATTAATTTGAAAGATCTGCCTTTAACAGAGCATGCAAAAGTGTGATATTACTTATACGTTCATATCTCGATCCTCTACATATGTCAGTGTTACTACCAAAATTTCTGTAACATCTTTGTTTTGATTTGATTTGATTTATTATTGTCACATGTATTGGGGTACAGTGAAAAGTATTATTTCTTGCGTGCCTTAAGACAAAGCATATTGTTCATAGAGCATATAGGAGAGAAGGAAAAGAGAGAGTGCAGAATATAGTGTTACAGTCATAGCTAGGATGTAGAGAAAGATCGACTTAATATAAAGTGGGTCCATTCAAAGTCTGATAATAGCAGGAAAGAAGTTGTCCTTGAGTTAGTTTGTGACCTCAGAGTTTTTCCTGATGGAAGAAGGTGGAAGAGAAAGAACGCCCAGGGTGTGTGGGGTATTTGGTTATGCTAAGGCAGTGGAAAGTGTAGACAGAATCAATGAATAGAAGGCTGGTTTGGATGATGAACTACAACCCTTTGTATTTCCTTGCAGTCTTGGGTAGAATAGGAGCCATGCCAAACTGTGATACGATTAGGAAGGAAACTTTCTATGAGGCATCTGCAGAATGGGTGACAGTTGCATGTTCAGCATCTTCAGTTTTGCATAGCGTTGTCTGATTGGCACATTAAATAAAGGGCTTTCAGAAAACGTTTCCTTTAGAATGCAAATTGAAATCAAGGGCAGAATTTTTCCTAAATTCAGCAAAGGGCAATGGTGAATGAGAAAAGTGAGCCATTATACCATTCTTCATTATATTTCTCCATTATATCATTCAGGACTTGGGCTTAAAAACCTCAACCAACAGGTACCATGACATCATACTAGTGATCCTGGCACCATTCTTAATTAATGGCTACCAATTGCAGAATAGTTCAGCAAAAAGCACTCTGATGCTCTCCATCCTCATGTAACGACCCCTAGCATTGTTTGGGCAGTGGGCAGTGCCAGAAAGCAGTGGATATTGCCAGAGGCAGTTCTTGGGCAATGCTTGGGCAGTGCCTGCATCCACCTGAGCTCCTCTGGGATGTTTGATCACTTAGGGAGACCAGTGGGGTTTTCCCAGGTCTGCCTGATGTCAATGGACTTTCTCTTGGCTGGGGAAAGAGAAGAGTGATTCAGGCATACATGCTTGATAATTATATGTTAATATATGGAAATTATATCCCCAGCTAGGGGCGGGGACAATCATGTTACGCTTTTACATTGGGGTGAAACCTGATTGAGAAATCTCACTCAAATCACCGAACCCATCAATATAAAAATGGGAGCAGAAAATCTCAGCCAAAGGCTACAAACAATAAGTCACAGAAAAAAGTGTGAAAAGAGAGCATTCAATGACTATTTGGACAAATGCTTTGTCTATTTCAGTCGCTAGAAGTTTCAGCTCAAAACTCTGTCAGCAAAATTCCAGCCATGCCTGAAGATGTTCACTGAAAATAGATTGCAAAGTTGATAAAGACAGTGCAAATGTGTAGCAATTCATCCCATAATGGGGCGTGGTGACATATGGCTTTCGGTGCAGTTTTCACATTGTGAGTGGGATATTATGGCCTCACTTGAACCTTTCCATCGTCCGCCCCTCGCCCACTCCAATTCCCATGGTGGCCAGGGAGGTAAAATTCCAGTTGTGTATCTGAGAATAACTGACATTCAGGGAAGTTGTTTTTCAAAAAGGTGGTAAGAAAGTATAGGCCTTTCTCTTGCACCTGAAAATACTGAGACACAAATACACTGGGAAGTCAACTATTTGATCATCCATGATTGAGAGAAGAGATGTGTGTTGCAGAGGAACCTGACAAATTGGAGAATAAAAGGCAGAAGAAAAAGTGAATTTGAAAATCGTGCCTTCTGTTGCCGCCTTCCCAGAAGACACTGGCAGATCCAATTAATGGGGTAAATGGTCCATCATTTTGACTCGAATGAGTGTATCAGACTCAAAATCATTGTCAGAATCCAATAGATAACTATTGAAATTTGCATGCTTTTTCTGACCCAGTTTAATTATATGAGAACAAATGAAAAGAAGGTGAGGCAAAATTCAAAGTCAGAAGTTTATTTGTTAATCACAAATAGGCTTTTTTTAACATTGTAATAAAGTTACTGCGAAAATTCTTTAGTCGCCACACTCTTGCACCTGTTTGAGTACACTGAGGGAGAATTCAGCATGGCCAATGCACCTAACCAGTACATCTTTGGGAAGAAACCATGCATGGGGAACATGCATGGGGGCACATGGGGAACATGAAAACTCTGCACAAGCAGTGACCCAGTCTGGAAATCAAACCCATGTCCTTGGCACTGTGAGGTAGCAGTGCTAACCATTGCACCACCATGCCACCCAATGCATGGATGCTGATCAAATTCAATAATTGAGCAGAGGAATGGATTCAAGATGCTAGAATGTTTGAGCTGAAACTGCAAAAAATGTTTGAACTAATGTCAACTCAGTCTTCCAGTGCTGGCTTCATAGGAATATTTTCACTCACTCATTGTTGGATAAGTTTGCCTTTAAAAGGCAAACTTTGTAAGGAGAGTAAATGTTCAGCAAAGGGCAAAACGCTGCTTCTTCAGCATATTAAAATTGCTCATGCTGTGCTGTCAGGAAAGCATCAGAGCCCATTACTATTTATAGTCACATTTGCATTGGGCAGTGTCTCCATAGAATTTGTGGGCTGTGGAATTCTTTCTTTCCATCGTGGATTCCCTCATCTGCTAATGCTCCCATTGGTCAAATCAAACAGACAGCAGATCTCAAGGTAATTTCTCTCTGGACAATTATTTTCATAGAACAGCAGGAGTGCTTGGTTTGTAGCCTGATAACCTGTCAAATGTTATTGTTCCACATGTAACATGTTATGAGTAAGGGAATTCAAACAGAATTCATTTCTCTCCTTACTACCCTTCCTTAAATAGAAAGGTGTTTGGTTTATTTCCCTCTTCACTTCTAGTGCTATATTTCCCAACCCCTCAGTTTTTACATGATCTAATTTTCTAGTAACAACTCCGAAGCAAACTTAAGACAGGATGAACTTAAAGGGTTAGTTTATTTGCAAACTCATATGCAGAAGGAGGGTCACCACATTGCCTCCTGTACACTCACAAAATAAAAGGGGAGGATGGAGAAAAGAAAGTCTTACAGTTCAGAGACTGCAGAGGAAACTAGTATTGGTGTAAATAGGTTTCAGAGTTCAGAATCAAAATCCACTGTGGCATTCCTTCACGAAGGTCAGTGGGCTGAAAAACTGATCTGATAGAGTTTACTTTTCCGCTGGTGGTGACTTCATAAGATGGGATTGGCATGCAGTCTTATAGGTGATGGAACAGAATTTCTAGCAGAAGCAATGTAGATGGTCCAAGTGTCTAATCAGGGCCAGAGTTCCTTGTCTATGAGGCCACTGATCAGATGATTAAAAAAACAGACTGAGGGCAGAATTTTGCCATCCCATTCACTACAGAGGATATGACAGGATATAGATAAATTGGAAATTTCCATCAGAGAATGGACTGAAAAACATGAAAACTCAATTACGAATGTAACTTGAACATGGTACATTATGAAACTATCCCTTGTTTAAAAGAATAAATTGCATACATTTTTGTACAAGAACATGGATTTTGATCTAGGATCTCGACCAGATGCATGGGCTTGCAGCAGCAGAGAACTGGTTTGACCTCCTGACAAAATATTGAATAAGTCAGAAGTATAATTTTGTATTCCTAAGCAACAAGGAAGCCATGCTGATTTAGAAGAGTACTTCCAACAGTTGAACAGGCAAATAACAAACCATTATTTAAGGCGTCAGACTATAATTCAATTCGAGAATGTGTCATGAATTGATTGACAAGTTAAATATTAAATGAGGTCATGTTCAGTTCATGTTCGTGTTCACTCAGCTGAACTATATCTAAGATAATCAAATTGTAAAATTATCCAAGATTTTGACATAAAAGTTGGAGATCTGTGGAGGAAACACAAGGTACCATACCTTACCAGATCTCCCTTTGGCCAAAGTATTGTATTTGTCTAATGTATGTCTTTTGTTCTTTGTACTGTTTATATGTTTTATAACAAAATTAACTTTGGAAACACACTTATTGTGCTTTGAATCTGAATTTCATTGACCTTTGTGAAAAATATTAAATGGAATTATCTTTTAGTATTTTCCAAAATATTCCCTACTTTCGGACATCAACTGATCTCTCTTTTACAATAAATAATCTCTGAAACTACACACAAAATTAATAAGATATACTAATTTTTAGTGCAGCAGGAGTAACAACTTCTCTGCACAAAATTTTCTTTACATTTTAACAGTACAATAGATATAGATTTTTCACCTCCAAATGCTCCTGATCATAGCTTCCTTCAGACCTGAAAAACATGACTTCTCAGGGATGCTCATCAATACCTACTCCACAGGCAGCCAGCAGAATGTGCAGTTTACATAAGTAGAGGATTGGCTGGGGAATAGCTTTACTGCCCCATGTCTCTGTTGCACTCCCTGTTGCAACCTGACGGAAAGCTCAACCAGCTGAATCACAGGTCACCCTGAGACTTGGACTCCTAACCTTCTCCTCGGAAAACATTCACTAGACAGCACAAGCTGCTAACTGCAGCCGGTGGGATACTTCTGGAATGCATAATATTCCAAGCTGGATTCTTGCTGTAGCTACTGAAATATTCAAGTTCATTGTCAAAAGTGAACCTTATGTTTCTTATTTAAATTCTTCATTTAAAATCAATAAAACTGAGCAAGCTCCTTAAAGTTAAATTTTCCTATCAGATATTTTACATAAAATTCAATTAAAGTGAGAATGCACCTGGTGATGGTTACTGACTGTTAACTGCAAAGCGTTGTTCGAAAATGTTGAACCAGCTAGCTCTGACTGGTCAAGGCATTGCCCTGACAAATGAGCCATTGTCTGTCACTTATTTTGTTTAGCTGAAACAGGCACAAATGGGTGAGATGTTATAGCCACACTCAACCAAAAACCATAAATACCTGCCCAAGATCAACAGACCTTTCCTAACTCTGTCCCCCCATTCTGATTCCCACGGCAGGTAAAACTTGCCCTAATATCTTTACATGTTCTTTCTGTCTGCAAAGAACAGGGTCTTTTGTATTAATACAGGTAGATCCCAATACACACAAATGTGCCATGTGTGCCCCATCTCTAGGCATGAAAACTTGGTACAGTCAGGTGTGAGGCACCCACTTCTGCACTAGTTTCCCATTTACCAAAGCCCAAAAATGGCTGCAATTGGGACCGCGCTGGAATGTATGTCAGTCACAACCCTGTTTGGACCCACTGCAGATACAAAGGATTACGATGTTGCCTGCTGTTGCTGACCATGGAAAACAGAGATCAGAGATCACATTAAGTCACTTTGACAGGCAGCCAATTTTCTCCAGCAGCTTAAATAAAATGCCACTGCTCAGTTGGCAAAATGCCTTGGTGAAGACCAAACTAGTGGTTTCAAAGAACAAAGAATAAAGAAAAGCACAGCACAGGCACAGGTTCTTCAGCCCTTCAAGCTTGTGCTGATCATGATGCCCTAACTAAAAAAAATCTTCTACCTGCAGATCTCCCTTAAATTTCTTCCTCTCAACTTGAACCTGTGCCCCTCCTTGTAATTGACACTTCTACTCTTGGAAAAAGCCTCTGACTATCCACCATGTTTGTGCCTGTCATAATTTTGTAAGCCTCTATCAGGTCTCCCTCAGTCTCCATCTTTACAATGAAAACAATCCTAGTTTATTTAACCTTTCCTCATAGTCTACACCCTCAAGACCAAGCAACATCCTGGTGAATCTTCTTTGCACTCTCTCCAAAGATTCCAGGTTTTCTGATAAGACCAGAACTGCATGCAATAAAGCTTAAAGATTAAAGAGCAACACAGCACGGGAAACAGGCCCTTCGGCCCAACGAGCCCGCGCCGCCGTCATAACTATATAGTAGCAAATCCATTATCCTATTATATTGTTCCTATATAATAATATATATATTATTCCTAATATGGAAAATTCTCACTATAGGGACAATTTGTTTCCCAATCAGCCTAAGAACGAATTTTTGGGTTGTGGGAGGAAACCGGAGTGCCCGGAGAAAACCCACGCAACCACGGGGAGAACGCGCAAACTCCCGCAGACACCGCCCCAATTCCAAGTGTCTGCACAGCCACATCGATAGTCTCTGAGCTGTCATGGTGCCCTTCAGATGGTCCACATAAAGCACCCATTTACGACATGAGGTACCAGGCAACCCATGAATCAACATCCAAGAGCTGTACCCGCACCACCTGCCGAATGCATGCTCAATGTTGGTCAAGTATGGACTGAATTACCTGTGGAAAAAGCGGTAGTTAAACAGTCCTACTATATCCCTCTATCTGCATACCGCTCATGTGGCTGTTCAAGAGACCCTTAAACAGCCCCAGCGTGCCTGCTCCCACCACCTTACTCGGCAGTGCATTCCACACCCCCACTCCCCTTTGTGTGAAAAACTGCCCTCTAATATTCGTCCTATACATAGCCCCCCTCACCCTATGGCCATGACCCCTCGTCCTATCCATTTCTAAAGGCGGAAAAAGTTTACCTCCATTTACTCTATCTATACCCCTTATAATCTTATACACCGCTATAAGATCCCCTCTAAGCCGACGTCTTTCAAAGGAAAACAACCCCAGTCTATCTAATCGTTCCTCATAAGACAGTCCTTCCATACCAGGCAGCATCCTGGTAAACCTCCTCTGCACTCTCTCCAAGGACTCCACATCCTTCCGATAACACGGAGACCAGAACTGGACGCAGTATTCCAAGTGAGGCCTAACCAAAGTTCTATACAACTGCAACAACAAAATACAATACTCCAAATGTGGCTCAATCAACATTTTATACAGCAGCAACATGATTTCCCAACACTTGCACTGAATGCCCTGGCTAATGGAAGCAAGCATGTTGTATGCCTTCTTATTCACTCTGACCACCTGTGTTGCCACTTGTAGGAAACTGTAGATCTGCATGCTCAGATCCCTCTGTTAATGTTCCTAAGGGTTCTGCCATTTACAATATAAATTCACAGCTAAATTTGAACATCTAAAATGCATTACTTTACATTTAGAACAAACAAAGAACAGTAAAGCGCAGGAACAGCCTTCCAGGCCTGTACCAATCATAATACCTATCTAAACTAAAATCATATGCTTCCATTTCTATCTTATTCATGTATTCATCTACATGCCACTATCATAACTGCATCTTTCTGGGTACTGCATTCTAGACATTCACCGCCCACTGTATAAAAAAACTTGCTTCACATTTCTCCTCTAAATTTTTCCCCATGCACCTTAAACCTATGTCCCCACTACTTGACTTTTCTACCCTAGGAAAGAGCATCTGACTATCCACTCTGTCCATGCCACTCATAATCTTGCAAACCGCTATCAGTTCGGGAGAGATCAACCTTTATTGTTCTAGAGAGGACAAACTGAGTTTATTCAGCCTCTCCTCATAGTTAATACCCTCCAGACCAGGCAACATCTTTTCTGTACCCTCTCCAAAGCAGCCTCTTCCTTCTGGTAGTGTGGGGACCAGAATTGTATACAATATTCCAAATTAGGCCTAATTAAACTTCAGTATGGCTGCAGCATGACCTGCCAATTTTTACACTTAATGCTCTGACCGATGAAGTCAAGCATGCTGTATGACTTTTTGACTACCTTATCCACCTGCATTGCTATTTTCAGTGATCGGTGGACATGTAAGCCCAGGTCTCTCTGCCTGTCAATACTCCTAAGGGTTCTAACGTTGACTGAATAATTCCTTCAAGCATTAGATCTTTCAAAATTCATCACTTTACATTTGTCTGGATTAAAGTCCGTCTGCTATTTCTACGTCCAGGTCTCCAATCTATATATATCCTGTTGTATCTTCTAACAACCCTCAGCACTATCAGTAACATTGCCAATCTCCATGTCATCCGCAAACTAATCAGATCAACAACATTTTCCTGTAGATCATTTATATGTACTACAGAGATCCCAGCATTGAACCCTGTGGAACATCACTAGCTACAGATCTCCACAGCTACTCTCTGACTTGTATAACCAAGCCATTTCTCTATCATCTAGCCAGTCTATCCTGAATCCCATGTTATTTCAGTTTTTGTACCAGTCTGCCATGTGGGACCTTGTCAAATGCCTTACAAAAGTCCATATAAACTACATCCACAGCCCTTCCCCCACCAATTTTCTTTGTCACCTCTTCAAAAAACTCAATCAAATTAGTGAGACATGACCTTATCTGTACAAAACCATGCTGCCTGTCACTAAGTAATCCATTTTCTTTTAAATATGCATATATCTTCTCCCTCAGTACCTCCTCAAAAGCTTCCCCAGCACTGATGTCAAGCTCACTAGCCTATAATGTGCTGGATTATCCCTGCTTCCTTTCTTTAAACAAGGGAACAACATTGACTATTCTCCAGTCCTCTGGAACCTCAGCAACATATAAAGAGGATATCTACACATCTGTTAAAGCCCCAGCTATTTCTCCCATCTTCTGCAGTAACGTGTGATAGATCCCATCCAACCCCAGGGACTTATCTACCTTAATACAGTCTAGGATACTCAACACTTCCTCCTTTGATATATTGATGCCTCGAGAGCAATCATACACCTATCACCAATCTCAACATCCATCATGTCCTTATCCTTGGTGAGTACTGATACAAAGTACTCATTAAGAATTTCACCCACATTCTGCAGTTACCCGGGTAACTTCCCTCCATTGTACTTGAATGGACCTACTCTTTGTCTTGCTATACTCTTGTTCCTCATGTCTGCATATAAAGCCTTGGGATTCTCCTTGACTCTGTTTGCTAAAGACAATTCCTTCCTAATTCCGTCCCTTTTAATCTTCCTAATTCAACATTTACTTTCCATCTACTTTCACTGGACTCCTCAAAGTGTTTTGTCATTTTTTAGATGCCGCAACCAATCGTATGCTTCCATTTTTCTTTTTGACTAAGCTTACAATTTCTCTTGTCATCCATCATTCACAAATCCTGTCATTTCTATCCTTAATTTTTTGTGGAAACATGCTTGTCTTGCACTTCAATCAATTGGTCTTTAAATGCTTCCCATATGTCAGATGCAGATTTGCCCTCAAATATCTGCTCCCAATCCATATTCCCCAGTTCCTGTCTAATTTGGATGTAATTGGCCCAGTGAAGCACTCTCATGTGAGGGCCATTTTTGTCCTTATTAATGATGACCCAAAATCTTATGGAATTATGGTCAATAAGCCCATAATGCTCCCCCACTCCAACATCGATCACCTGGCCCAGCTCATTTCCCAATATCAAGTTTAGTATGGCCCGCTCTCCTTGGTTGGATTGTCAACATACTGTATCAAAAAGCCCTCCTGGACACATCTAACAAATTGCTCTCTATCTAAGCCCCTGACTGTAAGGGACTCCTAGTCAATATGGGGGAAGTTAAAAGTCACCCACACAACTACCCTCCATTTTTCACACTTTTTCAATATCTGACTATCAACTACTTCTCTGTCTCCTACAGGCTGTTGGGAGGTCTATGTACACCCCCAACATTGTGATTTCACCTTTCTTATTCCTGACCTCCATCCATAATGTCTCACTATAAGATCCCTCCCTCAATGCAGTTGTGATATGCTCCCTAATCAGTAATGTAACTCCCCCACCTCTTTTATTTCCCCCTTTGTCTCAGGTAAAACAATATATCAGAACAATAAGCTGCCAGTTCTATCCTTCCTTTAATCATGAATCCATAATTGCAATTACATCATAATTCCATGCAGTAATCCAGGCTCTCTGTTCACGTGTCCTATCTGTTATACTTTTTGCATTGAAGTAAACACCCTCCAGACCTACAGTACTATTGAGCCCTGCAGCCTCCCTCTGCCTGCTCTTACTATGTGCTTTGTTTATCTCGGTCTCATATTTTCCCCAGTCTCTACATTTACTGGCCTGCTGTTCCGGTTCCCAGTCGCCTGCCATACTAGTTTAAACTCTCCCAAACTAGCTTTCTGCCTGCCCAGGATTTTGGTGCCCCTCCAGTTCAGATGCAACTTGTCTTTCTTGTATGGGTCCCACCTTTCCCAGAAGACATCCCAGTGATTCATATATATGAAGCCTCCCCTCCTACATCAGCTCTTTAACCATGTGTTCAAATGTACTGTCTCCTTGTCTAAGCCTCACTAGCAGGTGGCGTGGAGAGTAATTCTGAGATTGCTAACATATAGGTCTTGCTTTTTAGCTCACGACCAAACTCCCTGGATTACTTTGCAGGACCCCTTCCTTCTTTCTGCCTGTATCAGTAGTACCAATGTGGACAATGACATCTGTCTGTTTACTCTCTTGTTTCAGGATGCCCTGTACCTACATAAAGACATCCAGAACGCTGGTGCCAGGGAAGCAACACACCACCCTAGAGCCATGGAAATGTCCATCTGTGCTCCTGATTATCAATTCTCCTATTATTTCACTCGCTTTGATTTAGCCCGACTCTGCTCTACTTCAGAACCAATTGTGATGCCACAGGCCTGGCTACTGCTGGTATCTTCCCCTGAGAAACTATCCCTCTGAAAACTTGTTCTACCAGGGTAGTCTCAGTAGACCCCTGCCTTACCTGTCTGCCTCCCCTGGTGGTCACCCATCTATCTGTCTGAACCTGTGGCGTGACCACCTTCCTGATGCTAGTATCTACCACACTCTCTGCCCCCTGTATCTTCTACAATGTGTCCAGCTGCTGCTCACTGGAAGTGCACAATCTGTAAGGAGCTGTAGCTGATCGCGCTTTCTGCAGACATAGTCGTTAGGGACACTGAAAAACTCCTTCATCTCCCACATCTAGCAAGAAGAGCATGACACTGCCCTAACTGCTATCTCTGCCCTTGCACACTTAAGAAAGATATAAAGATAAGAATCTTACCTTGTTTGTTCTCCTCACAGTGCCTTTTTTTTTGGTTAGAGGCGGAGAGATGGAGGGAAATATTGATGTAATTTCTCGGGCTTAACCGCTCCTTCATACCCGTGTTTTCTTGATCCATAGTATAGTCAAGATGACTGAGCTGACTTCCCCCAGAATTTTCTTCTGCCATCTCTATTGGATGATCTTCCTCCTGTTTGTCACTGAAGGGGTTCTTTGGCTAACCACAATACAGTTTCCTCTGTTCACAGCTATTCTCTATGTGCCCCTGGAGTTTTTTTATTCATTTGTGGAACATGAGCATCGAGGACTGGCCAGCATTTATTGCCCATCCTCAGTTGCCTGAGGACAATTGAGAATCAGTCACATTGTTGAGGCTCTGGAGTCACATATATGCTAGGCCAGGTAAGGATAGCAGCTTTCCTTTTCTACAGGACATTAGTAAACCAGGTGAGTTTTTCCAACAATTAACAATGGTTTCATGGTCATCAATAGATTCTTAATTCCAGATTTCTTTTATTGAATTCAAATTCCACAACCTGCCTTGGCAGGATTCAATTCTCAGAACATTATCTGAGTTTCCGGCTCAGTAGTCTAGTGATACTACTGGACCATCATCTTCCTGCTGAAGCAAGAAGATCATATCAATTCTGGATCTTACAATTCTCAAGCTGCACTGCAATTCAGGGAATGCATTCAGATAGGATCTGCAGTATGACCAGGATAACACTTTTCCCATGACACTCAGCAGGGAGATGCCACAATCATTTTTTGCAAATCATTAATGGGACATGGGTGTCACTGGCTGGGCCAATATTTATTGTCCATCCCTAGCTGCCTGAGAGAGTTGAGAGTCAAGCACATTGCTGTGGCTCTGGAGTCATATGTAGCCCAGACCAGGTAAGGACAGCAGATTTCCTTCCCTGTGGTGACCCTTGTTCTGGTATAGGGTTACAATCTCTGCATCTGCATTTCCTTATACACTGCCTGCTCTGTCCAACAGAGGCAGTGAAGTCCATGTAGATGCTGCAGGAGTGCTGTTTTCCATTTTAATGCAGTATAGCTTCAGCATTTGGAGCATTGCCAGTGATAAGCAAGTCAAAAGCTTTAATAAACTCCTCCACTCCTGGATCAATATTCAGTTCTTTTATGACAGACAAGTTTCTACAGTGCTGAGAACTCCCTCTGACAATGTTCTCCCCAGAGTACAAATCAAGGAAGTGTTCCAGCCATCACTCTAACTGGTTATTGCAGTTGATGATGACCACTCCTATTTTCCACTGGTAGGTGAAACTAGAACTAGGTGGCACAGTCTCAAAGTAAGGGGAGCACATTTAGGACTGAACATAGAACATAGAACATAGAACATTACAGCGCAGAACAGGCCCTTCGGCCCTCGATGTTGCGCCGACCAATTGAGAAAAAGCAATGACCCTCTAACCTAAACCATTCCCCTTTCATCCATAAACTTATCTACTAACCTCTTAAACGCCACCAAACTTGGCGCATCTACAACTGCAGCAGGCAGGGCATTCCATAACCTTACCACCCTCTGGGTAAAGAACCTACCTCTGACATCCGTCCTATAACTACCACCCTTAATTTAAAGCTATGTCCCCTCGTGCTAGCTTTCTCCATCCTAGGAAAAAGGCTATCACTGTCCACCCTATCTAAACCTCTAATCATCTTATATGTTTCAATAAGGTCTCCTCTTAGCGCCTTCTTTCCAACGAAAACAACGTCAAATCCCTCAGCCTCTCTTCATAAGACCTGCCCTCCACACCAGGCAACATCCTGGTAAACCTCCTCTGTACCCTCTCCAATGCCTCCGCATCTTTCTTATAACGTGGGGACCAGAACTGCACACAATACTCCAAGTGCGGCCGCACTAGAGTTTTGTACAGTTGCAACATGATGTTGCGGCTCCGAAATTCAATCCCCCTATCAATAAAAGCTAAGACTCCATGTGCCTTCTTAACAACTTCTTTGGAGTTTAATGTGGAAAAGTGTGAGGTAATTCACTTTGGCAGGAATAACAAATGTGTAGCGTATAGGGCTAATGGTAGGACTCTCAACAGTGTTGAGGACTGAGTTAAGGAAGAACTTCTTCACACAAAGGACTGTGAATTTGTGGAATTCCCTGTCCAATCAAGCAGCTGAGGCTACCTCTTTGAATGTTTTTAAGGCAAGGATAGATACATTTTTGAGCAATAAAGGAATTAATGATTATGGTGAGCAGGCGGGTAAGTGGATCTGAGTCCATGAAAAGATCAGCCATGATCTTATTGAATGGCAGAGCAGGCTCGAGGGGCCAAATGATCTATTCCTGCTCCTGGTTCTTATGTTCTTATGTCTTTGTTACTTCGCTGAATAACTTTTGGGGGAATTTTCCAGTTCCGTCCAACACAGGTAGGCAGCTGACTATGTAAAGATCTGTTGACCCTGGACAGAATTTTCCCATCTGGGACAAGTGTCGTTGGAAAATCTGACCCTTGGTGTTATTTTGATCCTTTCAAACATGTCTCCAGCATTTCACGTGACAAAGAACATGTGGAGAGGCCAGCAAAGCTGTAGCCAGCCGTTATTATCATACCATCTAGCAGTCTGTATGTTTTTACTTCAAATGGTACTCGGTACCTTCAAAATCTCCTTGCTTGGATCTGTCTTGTGTTTAATGAGAGGGAAGCACCTGACTTTAATGTCAGGTTCAATCATAGTGTTGTCAACCTCAAACCAGTCAAGATTTTCTGCTCTTTCTTCCCATATGCCAAAGATGTGGCATTGTAGAAGGTGTCTTGAAGTTTGTTTACTTCTGCACCGTGGGAATGCCAGAAACCACTTGTATAATCAAGTTAAGGAATTGTTGGAGTTTTGTTTTAACTTGGGTAAGCAGAATACCTGATGTTGCTACAAGGACAGCAATTCGGCTTTCAGTGAAAAGACTTCAAGGGTTGACTGCACACCAGGAATGATCTGTGTCACAGTCAGCACTTTGTGTATTGAGAATACTGTTCAAAGAGTCGTGTCTGATGATGATCAGATCCAGGAGCTGCCAATGCTCTGTCTCATGTGGCACGGTTTGTTCTGAAAAAAAGTGTATGTTGCACAAAGCGCATGGATGCAACAAAGATCAGATAGCCTCTGTCCATTCGTATTTATCCTTCCCAGGCAATGATGTCCAAGGCAAGAGGACCATGCTGTATGGTTACCACTGTGCTGAAATTCCCCAGTTGGTAAAGGTGTTCTGCTTAGGGCCTCTGCTCGGACTGTATCAAACTTCTCACACAGTTGCTGTCTTGAAGTTTGTTTACTTCTGCACTCTATGTGGGAATGCCAAAAACCACCTGTACAATCAAATTAAGGAATTGTTGCGGAGCGCAGTGTTGGAGCACAGATACTCATAGCATTAACCGTTCTTGTTTGAGCTGAAAGGCAAATGGAGAGGACACATTCTGAATCTCATGGCTTTATTGTCAGTCGTGCCTTCCTTACAGTGAAGCTCATACTTTGTTCATGCATCTCCTCTGCACTCTTGGCCTGTCGGATGTGTAATGTGAACTCGACTCAACCACCTTCAGCTGCTTCATCCGGAGTGGGAATGTTCAGGCTGCCAGCTCCCACAAATGGAAAGTTATAATATACCCTGCTGGAACGAAATATTCCTGGGAGAGTGGGAAATGCTAGTGGGCCTGGAGACTTCACTTTTGGGCCCACTAATTACACTTAAAGTATATTTAAATCAATGTCTGCATATATTATGCAGCTCCGAACCAGTTCCTGGCACAGACCTGACAGTGCCAGAAATAGGGCACTTGGAGTTACGTGGGAGCCATAGTGCCCAGCAGGGAGTCTGCAAAATCACCTCCGCTAGAGTCTCCCAGCCTGCTGCATGACAAAAGCAGCGCAGTAGGACAAGGGGAATTGCCCCTGACATATTTATGCATCAGTCTGTCTTTGGACTCCATTCCAGAGTATTGTCAGTGTTTACTCCCTTAGCCTTCGACTCTCTTGAACTAGCCAAAAGGCAGAGGTGCCATTCACTCATAGCTGTCTCTCCCATAACTGGGAACATTGTTCATTGTTCATTCATGGTGTACTAGGGAAGTTGAATCTCTGGTGAAGAGGAAGAAGGAGGCTTATATGATGATGAGACGTGAAGGCTCAGTTAGGGCAATAGAGAGCTATAAATCAGCCAGGAAGGAGCTAAAGAGGGAGTTGAGAAGAGCTAGAAGAGGACACGAGAAGACTTTGGCGGATAGGATTAAGGAGAATCCTAAAGCTTTTTACAGGTATATAAATAATAAAAGATTGGTTAGGGCAAGATCACGGCCAGTCAGAGATAGCAGTGGGAAGTTGTGCGTGGAGCCTGATGAGATAGGAGAGACACTGAATGAGTATTTTTCGTCAGTATTCACGCAGGAGAAAGACAGTGTTGTCGGGGAGAATACTGTGATACCAGGTTGTAGACTGGGTAGGATTGAGGTTCATAAGGAGAAGGTGTTAGCGAATCTTGAGGGTATGAAAATTGATAAGTCCCCTGGGCCAGATGGGATTTACCCTAGGATTCTCTGAGAGGCTAGAGAGGAGATTGCAGAGCCTTTGGCTTTGATCTTCATGTCGTCGTTGGCTACAGGTATAGTGCCGGAAGACTGGAGGATGGCAAATGTTGTCCCTTTGTTCAAAAAGGGAGTAGGGACCATCCTGGAAATTATAGACCGGTGAGCCTGACTTCTGTTGTGGGCAAAGTCTTGGAAAGAATTATAAGGGATAGGATTTATAAGCATCTAGAGAGAAATAAATTGATTAGGGATAGTCAGCACGGTTTTGTGAAGGGTAGGTCGTGCCTCACAACCTTATTGAGTTTTTTGAGGAGGTGACCAAAGAGGTAGATAAGGGTAAGGCAGTTGATGTAGTGTATATGGATTTTAGCAAAGCGTTTGATAAGGTTCCCCATGGTAGGCTACTGCAGAAAGTGCAGATGCCTGGGATTGAAGGTAATTTAGCAGTTTGGATTAGGAATTGGCTAGCTGATAGAAGACAGATGGTGGTGGTTGATGGGAAATATTCAACCTGGAGTGCAGTTACAAGTGGTGTCCCTCAAGGATCTGTTTTGGGGCCACTGCTGTTTGTCATTTTTATAAATGACCTAGATGAGGGTGTAGAGGGTTGGATTAGTAAATTTGCTGACGATACCAAAGTGGGGGGAGTTGTAGATAGCGAGGATGAATGTTACAGTTTGCAGAGGGACATAGATAGGTTGCAGAGCTGGGCCGTGAGGTGGCAAATGGAATTCAATACGGATAAGTGTGAGGTGATTCACTTTGGCAGGAATAACAGGCATATGAAATATAGGGCTAATGGAAGGACCCTTAATAGCATTGTCGAGCAGAGGGATCTTGGGGTACAAGTACATAGCTCTTTGAAAGTTGGCACCCAGGTTGATAAAGTTGTTCAGAAGGTGTACGGTGTGTTAGCTTTTGTTGGTAGAGGGATTGAATTTAGGAGCTGTGAGGTTATGTTACAACTGTACAAAACTCTGGTGCGGCCACACTTGGAGTATTGCGTACAGTTCGGGTCGCCGCATTATAAGAAAGATGTGGAAGCATTGGAAAGGGTGCAGAGGAGGTTTACCAGGATGTTGCCTGGTATGGTGGGAAGGCCTTATGAGGAAAGGCTGAGGGACCTGAGGTTATTTTCATTAGAGAGAAGGTTATGCGGTGACCTAATTGAGGCGTATAAGATGATCAAGGGATTGGATAGGGTGGATAGTGAAAGCCTTTTTCCTCGGATGGTGATGACCAACACGAGGGGACATAACTTTAAATTAAGAGGTGGTAGTTATAGGACGGATGTCAGAGGCAGGTTCTTTACACAGAGGGTGGTGAGGGCGTGGAATGCCCTGCCTGCAGCAGTTGTGGACTCGCCTACTTTGGGGGCATTCAAATGTTCGGTGGATAGGCTTATGGATGATATTGGAATAGTTTAGGTTAGAGGGTCCACTGGCCGGCGCAACTTCGAGGGCTGAAGGGCCTGTACTGCGCTGTAATGTTCTATGTTCTATGTTCTATTAGAGCCAGGGCATTCATATATACCTATGCGAGTGAACTGAACACTACATGATTCAGGGACCAAACTGCCTCCAAATTTCTGTCAAGCTTTAGACTCAGCCTACAAAGGCCATAGCCCTGTGTGTTACCAGAAGGATGCACAGCTCAGTATTTGTGATGGAGAGGATGTGCACTCTTTCATTACCCTTTTCCATAATGTTGTGAGCTAGCAATGTGGGTTGAGAATGAGAAACAAGCTAGCACACAAAGATCAGAAAGCATGCCAACTCCCTTCACCGATGCACTAGGCATATCATTTGGCCAGTTGGACAGTTTTAAGATGACTTCATCTTGTTCTGGTGTTTTATAGAGGTTTACAGCATGGAAACAGCCCCCTTGGCCCAATTTCTCTTTTTTAATCCCCTAAGATAGTCCCAATTGCCCATGTTTGCCCATATCCCTCAATACCCATCTTACCCATGTAACTGTCTAAATGCTTTTTAAAACCCAAAATTGTACCCACCTCTTCTACTACCTCTGGTAACTTGTTCCCAACACTCAACACCCTCTGTTTGAAAAAAATGTCCCTCTGCACCCTTTTGTATCTCTTCCCTCTCACTTTAAACCTAATTTTAGACTCCCGTATCTTTAGGAAAAGATATTGATTATCTAGCTGATCTGCATCCCTCATTATTTTGTAGACCTCGATAAGATCACCCCTCAGCCTCCTGTACTCCAGAGAAAAGCCTCCCAGTCTATCCAGCCTCTCCTTAAAACTCAAACCAAAGTCCGGATAACATCCTAATAAATCTCTTCTGCACTCTTTCAAGTTTAATAATACCTTTCTATAATAGGATGATATAATAGAAGAATTTCTTGCCACCATTATATTATCTTATTATTTTGAACACTTCAGTTAGATTACTGATCAATCTACTGAACTCAAGGCAACATAAGTCAAGTTGTTTGTCACATTATTGAAAGCTATAAGCCTGGAATAATTCTGGCAAACCTTTGCCAATGCCCTTCCAATTTCAACAGGCTTTTCCTGAGTTTTGGTGCCCTGAACAAAATGAAATCCTCCAGATCCGAACTGACTAAGGTTTGGTGCAACTGAAGCACAACATTTTCACTTTTAAACTCCAATACACCAGAGATAAAATCCGACATTTTTTTCAAATAGGACTGACATGGGATTTTCTTGATTTGATTTGATTTATTATTGTCACATGCATTAACTTACAGTGAAAAGTATTGTTTTTTGTGTGCTATACAGACCTTCCTTGCATACCTTGCATAGAGAAGGAAATGAGTAAATACAGAATGTAGTGTTACAGTCATAGCTAGGGTGTAGAGAAAGATCAACTTAATGCAAGGTAAGTCCATTCAAAAGTCTGACAGCAACAGGGAAGAAGCTATTCTTGAGTCAATTGGTACATGACCTCAGACCTTTGTATCTTTTCCCTGATGGAAGAAGGTGGAAGAGAGAATATCCGGGGGGTCAGTAATTATGCTGGCTGCTTTGCTGAGACAGCGGGAAGTGTAAACAAAGTCAATGGATGGGAGGCGGGTTTCAAGGTCAATGCCCTCCTCTTCCAATCTATTTTTTTGACCAGCTTTTCTGGACATTTGGGATATTAGCTTGTGATAAGTAAATTGCTTAAATTTTTAAATCGCAAAGGGAAAGATACATGGCAGAACACACATTCTCAAAGCAGTATTTAGATTTTTAACTTACCTGTCAGCTTACTAGATTTCTAAAGCCTTAATTCTACATGCACATCCTTGAGCTCCTCTTCATTACATGTTCACCCTCACTGCTGAAATGTAACTGTATAACACATGACCAGGTCTGAATGGATTCTCAGAGGCTCACAAGTTCATGGAGCACTTTATATCCCCAGATGAATTTTACTTGATTTCTCTTGCTGCCTTTTCACACCCCATATGTTACATATTTTGTCATGCTTTACCCTAGTTCTTCCCAAACTATTTTCCAATGTGACCCCATTTCAACACCTGTAGACATCAACAAAAACAAAACAGTAAGAAAGCAGCTGAATAATATTTAGTTTATAATATTTAGGGGAGGGGGAGGAGATCTTAATGCCTTGTATACAGTGCACTAGGAGATTGGAGCACCTGCACAAAGATGTCCTTACAGCTCAGCAGCCAGTTTCCCTGCATGAATTGGCTTTGCCCACTCCCCATACTGGCAAGAATCACATTTTTCCCCTTTTTATTCCAAATGCCGTACAATTGCATATGGGAGTTTGCCTAAAAATAGATATGATTCGCTTCCATTTTTATGCTCCTTTGGCACTCAGAATCTTTTTTTGTAAAGATCAACCCCTTAAAATTCGCATATGATTGATTAACATATACTAACCATATAAATGTAAAAATCTATGTTCTTTTTGGTATACTTTGTAAAATGCTATTATTTTATTACTCTTAAGAACATAAGATTGTAAGTAATAGGAACAGAAGTAGGCCATTTGACCTATTCATGCTGGTAAGCTGGCTGCTGAACTAAAGAGACACCTTTGTGTAGGCACACCGATCTCCCAATGCACTGTATATGAGATGTTAAGATCATCCCCTAAATATTATCGGCTAAATATTATTCAGCTGCTTTATTGCTGTTTTGTTTTTGATGATATCTGTAGCTTTTGAAATGGGGTCACACTAGAAATAGGCCATTCAGCCCAACAGCCCTGTAATCAGCCTTCCCTTCACTTCCCCACACAGTCCGCTTATTGTCGTCAGCAGGGAGGAATGTCTGCCCTGCAGTTTGAACCCCCACCCAAGTCTTGAGTGGCTTTAAGAAGAAAAAAATCCCCACTGCGAGAATTGAGCCTGACAAGGGCTGGGCCAGATGTCTGCTGGTGCCAATGTGGAAAACAATCTCAGAGGAGGGAGAGCTCATGGCCCCCCAAATCATTCTTTCTATGAATTCAAATGGTGTCACAACTGACACATTGGGAGTGGCTGTCTTACGCATTGCACTGCGCAGTGGACCATTAAGATGTTGCAGAATACATTTTTATTATATGGAGAGGAATGCAGGAAACATGCCAAAATTCCAATACTTCAAGTAGCTTATTTGAAATTTTAAAGTGTTCACCAGCCCTGGTAAAGAAAATAAGGATAGCTTGAAATATTGACAATGGCAGAAAATGAACACTATTGTTATCAGTTGCCATTATGCAACCCACCGATTTTCCTGTTTGACTTCAGTGAGATTTTGATACAATGCTGACTGCAATTTAAAGGAACTGACTTCAGTATAAAAGAACATCAGGTCAGGTGTACAATGGCTGGTTGATCAGATAGCTCCTGGGTTTTTTAATGCATTTATTGACAAGATGTGGTGAGGCCTCAATTGCCTTTGAGAAGGTGGTGCTGAGCTGTCTTCTTAAGTCCCTGCACACACAACAGTAACATTAATAAAATTCAAAGTCAGGAGTGAACTTAAAGGCGCTGGTGCTTCCCAAATATCTACTGTCTTTGTCCTTTTAGATAGAGACAGAAAATGGGAAAACTGAGCAGGTATTCAAAGATGAGTATGTGCAAGCAACGTCCCACAAATATCTGTGTTGGAACCTCAACTATTCAGCGTATTTTAATAGCTTCGAGGGTGAATAGAAAGCCAGTTATTCGGATTTGACAATGAACAAAGATAGGTGTCATTATAAGCAATGCAAATAGAAGCATAAAGTTACATAGAGATACAGATGGATTCAGCAGTTAGACAACAGTGTGGATGGTGTCAATATGGGTAACTGTGAGGGCACTCACTTTGGAATTAAGAGTCGTGAATAGACTTTCTAAATGAGAAAAAGATCGAAACAGTGGAGGTCCAAAGAGGCTTGAGATTCCAGGTATATAGATCATTAAAATGTCCTGAATAGGTGGAGAAAAATAATCAAAAAAAGCTAATGGACATTAACGAGGCATTAAAATAAAAGAGTCAGCTTCAGTTCTACAAAGTACTGGTTAGATGATACCTGGATTATGATAAGTAGTTCTGGTCACCATTCTTCAGAAGGATATATTAGCCTTAGAGAGTGTGTCATATAGGTTCACTGGAATGATACCTGAACTGCAAGGGTGAAGGATTAACTTCAGTTTCTACCTGGTGCTGTTCAAATGCTATTCCTATATTCCAGATACTTCTTCACTAACTGCAGGATAATTATAGGTTAAAATGATGATAACACATAGCACTTGAGATACAAATAAAAGCTAACAATCTTTAACAGAGACTACATAAAGATCATTTCCTCATTTTAGATTGCTTGCTCGTGCACCAATTTACTTAAGTTCATAGTTATGGGGACTGACAGATGGATAATAGACAGAACTTGCCAGTAATCAAAATAATTTGAAAATAAGTAATAGCACATCCTTTAGAACAGAAAAAAAAAATCAATGGCTAATGCTGAGAAGCGCTTATTCTTAAACTTGAGTCCCAACCCATTCATTGCAGTCATTTTCTGTTCATCAAAAATGATAGGTAACCTTTGAAGAATGGAATATTTTCCTAAATTGCAGTCAGCCATTGTATCAAAAGCTCACTGATAAATTGAGAATCAGCCACTAGCAAATGAAGTTACTCCAGCAGTTACTCGACTTAAAAGGGGGCTCTGAGTCATCATGCATTATCCATTTCCATTCTCTGCTTCCGGTCTGTTTCCTGCACAGGGAGTGCTGATTTTCTTTGGGATCTTTTGATTTTGTTTTATTCTGTATTGTTAGTTTATCTTTTCCTGTTAGAGCTCTCTCAAGAAAGAATGCCATTACGCAATCGGGACTGTAAAGTAGAAGCAGAGAAAAAGGTAAGAGCTTGGACAGGTAGAGTAGAAGAAAGCAAAAAGAAGGTAAAGGAGTAAATAAATGAGAAAAACATGAGTTTTTATTGAAACGTCCACAATGCTTTTCTCTAAACACTAGGAAATTCACACAGAAGGAACTTATAAGCAGCGCTGAAGAAAAATATTGACAATTGAGGGATATATGGAAAGTCCCATGGTCCAAGCATTAAAACAGTGACCAAACATTTAAGATTAATGATATCACTATGAATGAATTTCATTGATATAACTGAGCAAAATGGCAGCATGAAATAGAAAATATCTCATGTTAAATAACTATAATTAACAAACATGTTTGCAAACTTATTCCCTCCCAGTTCTGAAATTTAACAAGAGTAAAGTCTCAGGGAATACACCTACCGAAGGCAGCGATTTACTGATGTCATGAAATTTGCCATGGTGTTAGGTAATGCATTGGGATGTAGACAACAAATGTTAAATACCCAGGTGCAATTTCAGGGCTCAGATGCTGATTTCATTGGGAAGATGGAGGTCCACTGCCTGGGCTGGGTATTGGATGCCAGTAGGCAGCAGACATGGGCATGCAAAAACATCAGCTGAGTGAGGCCTGTAACCAGAGACAGGCCTGGAGCAAAGAAAGACCAAGTCAAAAAGGAACTCCTCCTTCATGCACAGTCACCTAAAATAAAATTAGAAAATTAGATTGCAAAACATCACCTGGCTCATAGCTCAGTTCCTGATCAGTTCGTTTGACAAAGAAACAATCACTACTCTCGCTCCCAGCACTCTGACTGATATTGTCATTGGATCATGGTGAGGTCTTTCAGGAATGTGGGATCGCTGGCTAGGTCAGCTCTTTCCTACTTGCCCATGAGAGGGCGATGATGTTCACCTTATTGAACTACAAGCATATTGTTTAGATACATCCACTGTTCTGTTAGGGAGTTTCAGGATACAATAGTATTCAGGATACGATAATGAAAGAATAGTTCCAATCAGGATGGTATGTGGCTTACGTACATATAGCATCTCAAGCCTGCTCCATTATTTAATAAAATCATGGCTGATCTAAATTTAACCCCAACTTCACATTCATGTCTAGTCCCAATACCTTTCTCCTACTTTCCAATCAGTAATTGACTGATTTTTTCTCTAAAGATTTTCAAAGACTCTATCTCAACCAGCTTTTGAGGAAGAGAATTTCAAAGTCTCATAATCTTTTGAGAGAAAAAAATGTTTCCTCATTTCTGTTTTTAATGGGTGATCCAAATTTTAAATTGTGGCTCCCAGTTCTAGTTTCTCCCACAACTTTTCCGCAACCATTCTATCAAACCCCTTAAGGATTATGTATTTTTCTACCAAGTCATCTCTTATTCATCTAAACTCTAGTGGAAACAAACCTAACCTGTCTTTTATTTTCTCATAAGACAACCCACTCATTCCTGATATTAATCTTGTAAAGTTTCTCTGAACTGCTTCCAAAATATTTACATCTTTCCTTAAATAAAGAGAATAATATTGTACACAGTATTCCAGATATGGTCTCACCAATACCCTTTCTAACTGAAGCGTAACGTCTCTGCTCTTTTGTTCAATTTTTTTTGCATTAACTGATAATATTCCATCAGCTTTGCTACTTACTTGCTGTACCCATATGTGAGTAATCTTTTTCAATTCATGCACAAAGACACCCAAATTCCTCTGGATCTCAGAGCTCTGCAGTCTCTCACCATTTAGATAACATGATTTTTTTAATTTGTCCAGCCAAAATGGACAACGTCACAATTTTCCATCTTACATTAAATCTGCCAGATTTTTGCCTACTCTCCTAACCTATCTATATCCTTTTGTAGCCTCTTTATGTCCTCTTCAGAATATATCTTCTTACCTTTCTTTATATTGTCAACCAATGTAACAACCGTACCATTGGTCCCCCCAGCCAAATCAAAGAACAACAAACAAAAAACAACTCAGCATGGGAAACAGGCCCTTCAGCCCAATGACCCACACTACGATTTTGACACTAAGCCCTCTTCTACCTATGGCCTTTGTGTGTGCCTATTGGGGAGATTGAGGGACGACTAATTTAGGGACAATTTGTTAACACCAATCAGCCTAACAGCACGTTTTTGGGATGTAGGAAGAAATCGGAGCACCCGGAGAAAACTCACGCAAGCGTAGGGAGAATGTGCAAACTCCCACAGACACTGGCCCAAATCCATGTAACTGCACAGCAAACAGTGATAGTCACTGAGCTGTCATGTTGCCTGTCAGATGGTCCAGTTTAAGCATACACTAACAAATGAAGCACTGGGCTACTCTCAAAACTACATCCCAGAGCAGCCCTCGCACAACCCACTGCATGTATGCCCCTTGTTGGACAACAAGGCGGACCGAATCACCTGTGGATTAAAAGAAAAGACATCAATAAACATGCACAACTTATACAGACATTTACGGAATCCCCAAAAGCTCAGAAGTGAGACAGGTGAGCCATAAAATATGTTGGAAGGTTCATCCGAATCAATTGATTCCCAGAGACGTCCCCAAGGCTCTTGATCTTTATTTAGAACAGTCTCCTGTATTCCTTCATCTCTAGTCTGCTCATGTGCCTATCTAAGTAAACCTTAAACGACTCTAGTGTGCCTGCCTCCACCACCCTACTTGGCAGTGCATTCCAGGCTCCCACAACCCTCTGTGTGAAAAACCTCCCTCTAACATCCGAAATCATATAAATGTAAAGAATCAACCCCCCAGCAGTGCTTTTTGTGTCATACCACTCCACACATCAGTTTTGAGTTTAAGTTCATTTATTAACGTCACAAGTAAGCTTACATTAACACTGCAATGAAGTTGCTGTGAAAATCCCCTAAGCGCCACACTTTAGCAACTGTCTGGTTACACAGAGGGAAAACTTAGCGTGGCCAATGCACTTAATTAGCACATCTTTTAGACGGTGGGGGAAACCGGAGCACCTGGAGGGAACCTACGCAGGCATGGGGAGAATGTGCAGACTCCACACAGAAGGTGACCCGAGGTCAGAATTGAACCCAGGTCCAACCATTGTGCTGCATCCTAACAGGGATGGAAGCTTTCAGGTGGTGATGTTCTCATTGGCCTGTTGACCTTGTCCTTTTAGATAGTGGGCATCTGGATGATACTTCCGAAAAAGTTTTGAAAAGTTGCTGTAGATGACCTTGGGCAAGGTGTACACTGCTGTCATCCTGCATCGGTAGCAGCACAGCAAGTTTGAATTGGGCAACTAATTATTGATCATCTGTTCAAGCTGAGAGAAACATTTAATGTCAACAAAACAAAAGAGATAGTCATTGAGATCAGGAAGTGTAGTGGAGAGCATATGCCCTTCTACATCAATAGAGACAAACTAGAAATGGTCGAGAGCTTCAAGGTTTAGGTGTCCACATCACCTACAACCTGGTCCCCTCACACTATAGTTAAGAAAGCCCACCAACTTCTCTACCTCCTCAGGAGACCAAGGAAATTTGGCATGTCCACTACAACTCTCACCAATTTCTACAGATGCACCACAGAAAGCATTCTTTCTGGTTATGTCACAGCTTGGCATGACTCGTGCTCTGTCCAAGAACACAAGAAACTACAAAGGTTCATGAAAGAAACCTAGTCCATCACTCAAATCAGCCTCCCATCAATTGACACTGTCTACACTTCCCACTGCCTTGGAAAAGCAGTCAGCATAATTAAGGACCCCGGGCACCCCGGACACTTTCTTTTCCACCTTCTTCTGTCAGGAAAAAATACGTAAGTCTGGTTTCACATACTGACCAAATAAAAACCAGCTTTTTCCCTGCTGCCATCAGACTTTTGAATGGACCTACCTCACATTAAGTTGATCTTCCTCTACACCCTAACTAAGACTGTAACATTGTTCACTCTTTCCTTCACTATGTATGGTATGCTTTACCTATATAGCGTGCAAGAAACAATATTTTTCACTGTATATATGACAATAATAAATCAAATCAAATTGAAGGACACAACCAGCTCAGTCTGTATTGAGACAGTCTTGGTGAAAGAGCACTGGAATTCACCTGGAGTGCATTCCATGACCTCACTGCTTCCCCTAGTTGGTGTTCAACATAGACTAGTACTGATGTATCAGCTGAGGGAGAGGGCTAAGAGGCAGACACCAAATAATATCCTTCCCCATGCATTTGACCTGATTTTACAAGACTGTGTGAAACTCAAAGTTAGGGGCTCCCAGGGTAATTCTTTTTCAGGCAGCATAATGGCACAGTGGGGAGGCACAGTAGCACAGTGGTTAGCACTGTTGCCAAGGGCTCATGTTGCCAAGGGCTCATGTTCCATTCCTGACTTCAGTCACTGTCTGTGTGGAGTTTGCACTTTCTCCCCGTGTCTGTGTGGGTTTCCTCCGAGTGCTCAGGTTTCACAGTCCAAATATGTGATGGTTAGGTTGATTGGCTCTGCTAAATTGCCCCTTTATGTCAGGGGGCTTAGCTAGAGTAAATGCATGGGGTTATGGGGATAGCATCTGGGTGGGATTGTGGTCGGTGCTGATTCAATGGGCCAAATGGCCTCCCTCTGCATTGTAGGGATTCTATGATTCTATGACTGTATTCTGCTTTGAAACCACCTGTGGTGGGGATACGCAGCAGCTCAGGATACTCACAGGGATGGTGATTTGATTTTTTGATGTCACATTATTATCCTATGTATTGGGACACAATGAAAAGTATTGTTTCTTGTGTGCCATCCAGACAAAGCATACCATTCATAGAGCACATAGGGAGAAGGAAAGGAGAGGGTGCAGAATATAGTGTTGCAGTCATAGATAGGATATAAGGAAAGATCAAGTTAATATAAGGTAGATCCATTCAAAGGTCTGGTGACAACAGGAAAGAAACCACACTTGAGTTGGTTGGTTTATGGTCTGAAATCCAAGACGTTGTTGAGTACTATGTCAGGCTGTTGCTTATCTCGTCTTTAGGACATGTTAACAGGAACAAGTTGATACAATGCAAGCATGCAAAATAATTCAGAAAGACAATTGTTTCAAGTGGTTATAAAAACACTCCTCTCACTATAAGTTAAGACAAGGAATTAGAGCTTAGTTGACATTATTCAAATCCATTCCATCAACTAGCCACTTACACATGCTAATATATGTTAATTCAGACCAACAGCCTTTTTCCTAGGATGGAGAAAGCTAGCACGAGGGGACACAGCTTTAAATTAAGGGGTGATAGTTATAGGACGGATGTCAGAGGTAGATTCTTTGCCCAGAGGGTGGTTAGGGAGTGGAATGCCCTGCCTGCGGCAGTTGTAGATGCGCCAAGTTTGGTGGCGTTTAAGAGGAGTTGATAAGTTTATGGAAGAGAAGGGAATGGTTTAGTTTGGAGGGTCATTGCTTTTTTCATAATTGGTCGGCGCAACATCGAAGGCCAAAGGGCCTGTTCTGCACTGTAATGTTCTATGTTCTATGTTCTAACAGATGTAAATTACTGTAGAACATAAAGTGTTGTTGATAAAGTCACACAGCACAGTTCAGTAGGCGATGGGAGCAACCATGGTTCTCTGTCCCTGAATTCTTCCTTCTTTATGAACACACTTTGTAAATTTAAAGATGCTCTTTTCAGAATGCAACTGATCTTACCGCCCACATTAACATTATTATCATTGCTATCTATCCATCTGAGAAGGTAAAGATGAAGTTGTGCATTACTTCAGAATTTTCTATGTGGTTGTAGAGGCTAATTGGTGGGTGACATTCCCTTCCACAGCTGGCATTGATGAATACTGTTGACCAAAAATCAACTGATGATTTTTTTCTTCAGCTAGATCCTCCTTTCTTCCTTGCGGACTTTCATTCATCTTCTGCATTTTCCATATTCTTCCTGATTACTTGAGTTCTGGCACTGCAGTCAGCAATGAGAACATCCCATGCATTCATTCCAATCCAGGCCAACTTGAAGTCTTGCTTGCGGGTGTCATTATATTGCAGAGGTAGGTGACCTCCTGGTCTTGTGTCAATAGCCATCTTGCCATACAATGTGTTTTTGGAAATCAGGCAGTCAGCAGTCTGGTTCACATGACCCAGCTGATGGCACTCCCACTGACTCAAGAGGGTAAGCACGCAATGGATCCCTACATGCTGGTTTACTTCCATACACAGCACTTTGTCTTGCCGGAAGATGCCCAATATTCATCTGAGGAAGTGCAACTGCTTTTCTCAGCTAGTAAAAGTTGTCCATGTCTTGCTACAGTAAAAGGAGGCTACTGAGAACACCAGCCTGGTATGCATAGAGCTTTGTATTTTTGGAACAGAATTGGAACAGACTACTGCCAAGACTAATGATGACCTCACTTATCCCATAACGATGCTAATGGAGTTCAAGGGGTTTAAGGGAAACAAAGCTCTCAAAAGGCACCAAATAATAGGGTGGCACAGTTGTTAGCACTACTGCCTCACAGCGTCGGGATCCCGGGTTCAATTCCTGACTTCAGCCACTGTGTGTGCGGAGTCCGCACGCTCTGCCTGTGTCTGTGTGGGTTTCCTCCAGGTTCTCCCATTTCCTTCTACAGTCTGAAAGTCGTGCTGATTAGGTGCATTGGCCATGCTAAGTTTTCCCTCAGTCTATCCAAACAAGAGCCAAAGTGTGGCAACTACGGGATTTTCACAGTAATTTCATTGCAGTCTTAATGTAAGCCTATTTGTGATGCTCATAAATAAACTAAAATAATTGACTTTCAAAGTCTCCTAGTACTAAACAGTTAAAATGAAAAAAAAAATTAAAATGAATATGATCTCAAAATACATTAATTAGGAAATACTATAATTATATCTAAATGACAACATGCTAAGAACAGTTGTCATTCATTCTTGTGGCTTCTCACATTCTTGTAACTATTTCAGAACTGCCACTTTATTCCAAAACATTGAAATATTAACTGACATGATCTCACTGTTAAAATAACAAAAAGGCAGTGAAAATCCATAAATGCATACATATCAGTAAATCACTGAAACCATGAGCATTGGTTATACATTTGAAAATTGAATCCTATTCAAAGGTTATTCAAAAGTTGGCAGTTCCACAACTAATCTAAAACCTCCTTGAATATAATATATTTTCTCAGTCAAATAGTTGGACACGACATACCAAAAGCAAAGAACAAATAAAGATCAATGAACCTGATGTTACCGCATGACTTAAACAGCCCCATTTTTAATGGAAGCCATTCCAAGTTATGTCTTTAAACAATCGCATAATGAAGGATCATCCATAGAACATCTGGTAACACAGACGTGCTGTGTTACCATCAACGCTTCTAGAAAGAACGCATCATTGAAACATTTTATGGTGATCATAAAGGGGTTGTTATAATTAATCCCACTCCAGTTTAAGTGACTGTGATATTTTATGAGCCAGTGTTTTGTTACAAGAGTCAATTTGTCTAGGAAAACATACAGCTCAAGTGATGAAAATGCAGGATAATAACTGACTGGCTAAGAATGTGTTACTTTATAGAGTTAATGGACCTTTTATTTGTTTCGATTCTCCTGGGATTCTAGACTAGGTGTGCAGAGTCCTGTGAGTTTTGATTTTATTGATTGACAGGGTCAGTTTCATGTGTTTAATAGGAGCAACTAAGCTTACAGAAAAGACCAGTTCCATTTTCATTATATAGTACAAACAATTACTTCCTGAACTGGATTGAAGAAACAAGTGTCTCCTTTCTCACTCTCTCTCTCGAGAGAGAGGCTGTCTGAAAGCTCCAGGACTGTTAACCTAAGTCACAAGAGAGCAAGCCTTTGCTTTGCTAACAAATTATAAAGAGGTGTTTAAGTCTATGGGGAAATTTTGCTTGATTGGAACTTATGGTATTGGATTAGCAGTTAAGAATTGAATATTGTCATGATTAAGTATTATTGTATTTTTTATTCATTTGTGGGACATGTGCATCGCTGGCTGGATCCAGCATTTATTGCCATCCCTAGTTGCCCTTGGAGGGCAGTTGAGAATCAACCACATTGCTGTGACTCTGGAATCACATGTAGGCCAAACCAGGTAAGGATGGCAGATTTCCTTCCTTAAAGGATATTAGTGGACCAGATTGGTTTTTCCAACAATCAACAATGGTCATCAGTAGATTTTTAATTCCATACTTTTTAAATTAAATTCAAATTTGACCCACCTGCTAATGTGGGATTTAAACCCAGGTCCTCAGAGCATCAGCTGAGTATCTGTATTAATAGTCTAGCAATAATACCACTGAGCCATCGCCTCCCTATGAATTGTTAGAAGTTAATTTATTTATTATCATTAAACTGTGTTGTTAAATAAAATTTATAATAAAAGCTCTCTGGTTTGTGCCAGGAGTGAGATTGTGATTTGGGATCTTGCCTGCCCCTCACCAGCGATGTCATCAGTCTCACACCCATAACAAGCATGAACCTGCTTTACGTGAATTTGAATAGATTTTAATATAATTAACCAGCCCCTTACCAGATAGTGAACCATCTTCTCGCACCCTATACTGAGACACTGTGCTGACATAATGAGATTTAATGGGATTGGGAGTTACAGATAGTTCTATGGTCTGGTAAGTATAGATATGATCGGCACAACTTGTGGGCCGAAGGGCCTATTTGTGCTGTAGTGTGCTATGTTCTATGTTCTATAACATAGAGTCGGCTCAGAATGTGGGGGTGGGCTAGAAGAGTCTGATAATCAGAGGGGGCAGGGTCAGGGATTAAACATGCTGATGTTTAAGGGATAGCGAAGTAACAACTCTGATCGGTAGTGGGGAGGGGAGCCCCTGAGATTTCTGTGATGGGCAGGGGGATAGGTTTCTTCAGGTTATGAGCCTACTGGCTCTGATATCTGTAAAGCCAGGCTTTGCCTATGTGTTGTGGCCCAAACCTATCTCCCCAGCACCTTCCTCACACTTGCCAGAAACAATACACTGCCATTTTTGGTAAGATCGCACCCTATTTCTCTTACTATGTCCAGTTTGATGTTGAATTCATTCACTCAAATTGATATTTCGTTATCATTCTTTGCATTGTGTATTGCACAGTTCTTTCTCCTGATAATTAAGGAGATAAAGGGTTCATTATCGAGCTAAGTTAGTTTTCAGATACCTGGACTCTATCACTGTACCAGCTACACCATTATCACTCCTGCTTTTGGCAATTTAGCATGCAAAAAACGCAAAAGCCTAATTGTTCAAGGAAAGCCTCATTAATGGCAGAGACCATTGCAGGCCCTGTTACTGCAAAATCAGGGCCAATAACTTCAGTTGGTATTCTTTCAATATTAGGTATTGGAATATTGGGGGGAGGATGATTTTTGAGTCTGCACTCTCTGCTTGTAGGAATGGCAGCACGGGTTTATAATTCAGAGGGCATGATTGGCATTGGCGAGTTTCCAAGTTCTGATCTTATTGGCTCCCGCTTACCGGTGGAGTTGCCTGAAACATACTATGGGATCGCAGAACCCCTATTTTAATACATTAGCATATCATTAGAGAGCTCTGTCTCCAGGTATTGAGCCCACACAGTTTTCATCTGGTAACAGTATTATGTCACACTGGCGCCAATTACAACAGGTCTACAGAAACATGAACCTAGTGCCCCTTTTTTTTGGAGGGGAGCAGTCAGGCAACCAGCTCCATTGCAGTGTGCACTGCTCAGGGAATACTGGACAACACTCAAGGAATGCAGGCTAAGGCTAAGGTTGGGGCTCCCCGAATCACCATTTTGGGGAGAAGTCACTTGCAGGCCTTTCCTTTCCTGTGTATTAGGGGCACTCCTAGCTCTAAAGGAGTTACAAAGGCTGATATGCAGACAGTGTTTCCCATGTTTTCCTTCCTGGATTCCTGTCCATAACGCAGCTGAGGGAGTGTCCTTCCTTAGTGGGGCTGGCAAAAGGGTAGGAGGGACATATAGCATTGCCGTTCTCACACTGTGCAGGGATGAAGCACCGCATGAGTGTGGTGGTTCCCCCTAGATTGGTGGCACAAACACATTGGGTGGAGGCTCTGTGGGTACACAAAGTCAAATTTACTGACAAACATTCTTTCAGAATCAAATTGTGACTTCACTGCAACAGTGCATATGGTCACCTATGTGTATGGTTTCTTTATCTTCCTCACCAAACACACCCCCCCACCACCACCTCCTCACTACATCTAAGTGTCTCCCCACGATCCACAGCTGAAGTTGAAGTGGCCTACTGACTTCCAAGCCGGTTCTGCCTGAGATGACTTTGGCCTTCATCCTCTGCAGTCTTTGTTGAACAAATGCTTGGGAACCGTTTGTATGGAGCTCCCCAGTGCCTGCAGCAGTTAAGTCATTACATAGCAGGTAAATCAGAGCAAAATCTCTGCTGGAGAGAGGGGAAACTCATGGCAATAGAAATTAATACAAATGAACCATAAGATTTGACTCAAAAACATACCATTGGTGCAAAAATAATTCGTTTTTTTTTGAGGCCGGGTCCAACAGTCTGCCATTTTTTGGTAATTCATTACCCCTTACCAATAACATAACTTAAAAACAACAATGACAGGAGCTATCACATAAATTTAGCAACACCTTAACTTGCTGAGCAACAGGTAATTGAAACATTCCCAGCTGTAACACACAAAATTTGGTGTGGTGAACTTTTCCACAGGATCTACAGGCAGTAAATTCATTTCAAATGCTGTTGGCATTAAGTGTAGTCGTAAGGAACAGATGCTGCGTCATAAAGCACAGGGAACAAAAAGGTGATTTGGGATGTCAGCCCCCCTCAGGAATTCTTGTCTCGCTAGTGAGAGTTCTGTATCTTTGCTGCTTTAGAGACTCCTGCACATACCACTCTAGGCAGTCGTCAATCAGCAACATCAGAAAGGATTTCTCAGCTCGCTGATGCATCACTTAAAAGCATCAATTGCTTCATCTTTCTTCCTGTCAAACTCAAAACAGTAAGTCAGGATAAAATAGCCATTATTTGCTGCTGTAGGATTTTTAAATGTCATGAGACTCATTTATAGCACTTACCAGAAAGTTCAAGAAAGTAAGTTGCTCTTGCAATATGAAGAACGGGTTTAACTTAAGTGAATATGCTACTTGTGATATCAGAACTAATGGCTGTGTGTCTCAGGTCTTCAGTTGTTAGTTTGATTCACAAAACTGCAAGGTACTGTATGTACTTGAATAATGGATGATCTCGTGTATAAGATGATCCCTGACATTTGTTTAAAAGATTTAAACTCTTTTGTATACACTATCCACTCTCCATTAATGTCAGCTTGCTCTGGTGCAAACCTACTCATCGATAGAATCACCACAATGGAATTGTCGGTTCTGTCATTCTGGCAATCATTTTCTTTTCATCCACCTCCTAGTGCTCTCTTTCATATTTTCCTCATAGTCCTTTTGGTGCTTTACATGAGGAGGTGTTGGATTTGAACAACTAGTTTAATTGCGGGATTCCAAGTGATATTCCTTAGAATCTCATAGAAGCCTGACAGTGCAGAGGAAGACCATTCAACCCATTTAGTCTGCACCGACCACAATCCCAAATAGTTCTATTCCCGCAACCCCACATATTTACCCTGCTAATCCCTCTGACACTAACATTAATTCAGCATGGCCAATTGACCTAACCTGCACATCTTTGGACTGTGGGAGGAAACACAATTATCTGAAGGAAACCCACAGCGACGTAGTGAGAATGTACAAACTCCTCATAGATAGTGATCCGAGGTCAGAATTGAACCTGGGTCCCTGGCGCTGTGAGGTAAAAGCGCTAACCACTGTGTCACCATGCCGCCCCATGAGTATATTCAAAATCTTCAGAATGTCCAACCATCTCATCAAAACTCCCTGATTATCTTTATACTAGAGCCAGAATTCTATGCAATTGTCAACAAGAATGGAGAATTTGGCGTTCAGCTAAATCTCCATTCATAGAACATAGAACATTACAGCACAGAACAGGCCCTTCGGCCTTCGATGTTGCGCCGACCAATATAAAAAGCAATGCCCCTCCAAACTAAACCATTCCCTTCTCTTCCATATACTTATCAACTAACCTCTTAAACGCCACCAAACTTGGCGCATCTACAACTGCTGCAGGCAGGGCATTCCACTCCCGAACCACCCTTTGGGTAAAGAACCTACCTCTGATATCCGTCCTATAACTATCACCCCTTAATTTAAAGCTGTGTCCCCTCGTGCTAGCTTTCTCCATCCTAGGAAAAAGGCTATCACTGTCCACCCTATCTAAACCTCTAATCATCTTATATGTTCCGATTAGGTCCCCTCTTAGCCGCCTCCTTTCTAACGAAAACAACCTCAAATCCTTCAGCCTCTCTTCATAAGACCTGCCCTCCATACCAGGCAACATCCTGGTAAACCTCCTCTGTACCCTCTCCAATGCCTCCACATCTTTCTTATAATGTGGGGACCAGAACTGCACACAATACTCCAAGTGCGGCCGCACTAGAGTTTTGTACAGTTGCAACATGACGTTGCGGCTCCGAAATTCAATCCCCCTACCAATAAAAGCTAAGACTCTATATGCCTTCTTAACAACCTTATCGACTTGACTGCCTACTTTCAGGGATCTATGCACACATACACCAAGATCCCTCTGTTCATCAACACTATTAAGAATCCTACCATTAGCCCTATACTCTACACATTTATTATTCCTGCCAAAGTGCATTACCTCACACTTTTCCACATTAAACTCCATTTGCCACCTCTCGGCCCAGCTCTGCAACTTGTCCAAGTCTCTCTGCAAACTATAACACCCCTCTTCACTATCTACCACTCCACCGACTTTAGTGTCATCTGCAAATTTACTAATCATAGCAGCAGGTTTGCAGCAGGTCTGAAGAATCCCTAGCTATGGGCAAGGTTGAAGATTTCCAGCCTCGATCTTCCTTTCTTCTGGTCAGGTGACATTTTTTAATTGATGTACTATCTACAATCCTTCATCCCATGATTTATGGAGAGAAGCTGCAGTCTTCTCAACTGCAGGATAGGATTTTTAGATGTCATGAGATTCATTTATAGCATTTCTGCTCCTGTCTCCTCCCACAATCCAAAGATGTGCAGGTTAGGTCAATTGGCCCTAAATTGACCCTAGTATCTGGGGATCAGCAGGGTAAATATGTGAGGTTGCGGGAATAGGAACATGGTTAGGATTGGCATCCTTCTGCACTGTTAAAATTCTATGAGATTCTAAGGAATATCACTCGGAATCCAGAAGTTATCATGTAAAGTACCAAAAGGACTATAAGGAAAGAGTGCAGAATGTATTGTTACAGTTATACGTAGGGTGTAGAGAAAGATCAAATTAATGCAAGGTAAGTCCCTTCAAAACTCTGACAGCAGCAGGGAAGAAGCTGTTTCAGTGGCATAGAGCAAGCCTGCAAAAGGGGTATAGCTAGGTTAAGTGAGTGAGCAAAAATTTGACAAAAGGAGTATAATTTGGGAAAATGCGAACATATTTGGGGTACTGCATATTGTTTTGGTCTTCTTTTTTAAGAATGACCCACTAGGAAGTTTTTATCAACCAAACATTATTTAAGAATGTAGTTAACATGTATAAGAATATTAACAAGAACTTATCAATTATAGTTTGATTACTGTAATCAAACTGTAAGACAAATGACAAAATGACTACAGAATTGTATAACCTTTAACAAATATATCTAAGGTGTTCAATCAAACCAATCCCATAAGCAAAAACACTTCCACAGCTTCAACACAGCAGAGACTAGTGCTCACGTGACACTGCAACTGAGTCCTTTGGATGAATGCTGCAGTTCTTTTGATGCACTCAGAACAGTTTGAAGTCAGAACCATTTCCCAGAATATCAGGGATAGACTCTGCTCATGTCACTGATAGCAGATTTTATACTGCAGGAAGGCAAGAAGTCTCGTTTTCAGCTAACCAGCAAAACTTCCAAAACATAGAGGGAAGGAAAAAGTCAGAGACACTGCTTTCAGTTTGATGTCCACTCCCTTCTAAAATTAAAACCTGCAGCTCGGAACTGAAAATGAAAGAGTTTCTGTCATCTGACCAGTAAACATTCTTCCTCTTGAAAATGCAGCGTCAGAAAACTAATCCCAAAATAAAAATAAAAACAATCCCCATTTAAGCCACTTAAGGAGCTGCTCAAGTCCTATGGAACAGACCTGATAGACCAGGACTAGGACTATGGCTAGGTGATGAGAGAATCAGCAAGAGGGAAAAACCTGCTTGACCTCATTCCCATCTACCTGCCTGCCATTGATGCATCTGCCAGTGACATTGTCAATATGTACAACCACTGTACAGATACTATGGAGACAAAACCTGTCTTTGTATTGAAGATACCTTCCACCATGTTGTGTGACACTATCACTGGGCTCAATGGGATAGACTTTGAACAGATCTAGCAACTCAAGATTGGGCATCCATGAGGCAGTGTGGGTCATCAATAGCAGTGGAATTGTACTCAACCATAATATGTAACTTTGTGTCTCGAAATATCTTCACTCTACTATTATCACCAACCTAGAGGATCAAGACTGGTTTAATGAAGAGTACAGTGTAATATGCCAGGAACAACATCAGGTGTGACTAAAAATGAGAAGTCAACCTGGTGAAGCTACAACATGGAACTTTATACATGCCAAACCAAATATCCGCAAGTGACAGCCAGAGCTCAACAAATCGATGACAATTGGATCAGATCGATCTTGTTATCCTGTTACAATTGGCCATCAAAAGTGTTGGGCAATTAAACAAGTCACTGGAGGAGTAAGATCCACAAATAGCCCCAATGATGCAGGAAGCTAGCATGGATTTTGGAACTCAGCCAAGCATTCACAATATTCACAGGTGTCAAACATTAACTCTCAGCTCCAGATTCTCTTTAAATTAAAAGAACAGGTGCTGTCCTTTCCATTTCAAAGCAGATTGTTGGTCAATTAATGGAGTAGACAGGTGATAAGAATTTTGTAACATTCAACAGCGGGGTAAATGTTTTCAAAGCACAATATAAATCTCAGTCCAAGTCATAACTGGAGGGTTTCCAAGCACATTATTTTCTGGTTTTGAATGCATTATGGCACTTTCTCCTGATGCAAAAGCAGCATAATGCTTTCAGAAGTTACACAATGATCATCAATGCAATGGTCAACTTACCTTGCCAGATCCTAGTCCTGTGATAAATCACTACATTAAATTGCATCTACTTTGCAATGGAGCACCTAATAGTGACATTTGAAGGTCGCAAAATATTTATCACTTATCTGTTAGAATATTCCAGACTCTTCTGCAGGGTTCCCCCAGTGGTTATGAGCTCTTGAAGTGTGTTTATTTTTGGCTTCCAAAACCCACACCAGCACACAAAACTAACATTAGGAAAGAAATTCAACATGGACATGCTCACCACAGAAGAGGTTTTGCTGCTAAAAACCTTCTCAATCCATTGTAAGGCCAGATGAAGATAGCATGGATTTAGAAAGGCAGAGATATTTTTTGCAGCCAAAAGAATAATTGGGAGGGAATTTTAGTTCCTGTCGATTTCTGCTGTGAGTGGGACCAGAAAGTCAAGGCCACAATTCCTGCTTCCACTGGAAAATAAAATTTGGCTCGACTAGTTCCTGCCCAAAAAATTGATGAAACATCTGTTCCTTGTGTCGCTCACACGATCTGGAAAATATTGAATTTTGGCATTATGGCACAGTGGGGCACTGTGGGACACTCACAGTGAGGCACTGCTGCCTCACAACACCAGGTTCAATTCCCGGCTTGGGTCACCGTCTGTGTGAAGTTTGCACATTCTCCCAGTGTCTGCGTGGGTTTTCTCTGAGTGCTCCAGTTTCCTCCCACAGTTTGAAAGATGTGCTGATTAAGTGCATTGGCCGTGCTAAATTCTCTCTCTGTGTACCCAAACAGGTGCTGGAGTGTGGCCACTATGGGATTTTCACAGCAACTTCATTGCAGTGTTAATGTAAGACCACTTGTGACTAATAAATAAACTTTAACTTTTTAACTTTAGTGTTGTAACCACTATAAGACTGGAAGAAGTAATCTTTGAAGGCCCTCAAGAAAAGCAAAGGATCATTCTGAAATAACAACAGGAAATGACAAAAATGCCCAGCAGTTAAGGCAGCATCCATGGAGAGGAAAATCAATATCACCATTTCATATTGATCAATTTATATTCGAGCCAACATAGATTAAAAATGCAAGAAATTTTAAGCATGTCCAGAAACAGAAGTGGGAGAGAGTGAAAGAACAAAAAGTGAAGATCTGTGACAGGGTGGCAGACAGGAGAGAATAAATGATAAAAAG